>OY292419.1:5575000-6825000 GCA_958496245.1 Perizoma flavofasciatum | reverse complement strand
ATACATTTTCAACTTCCGATAAACTTCCTTCATAATCAAGTCAAAATTATAAAACTTACAGTCTTTTGGCGCAATACTCATGGAGCATTACAGGCCTGCAATATTATATGGAATCAGCTTGCAACGCCTGGGGTGCCATTAAGCACCCGACCTTATTTGGAAGTTGGCCTTCCAAATAAGGTCGGGTGCTTAATGGATTTTAAGCAAATAAAGACGGGTTCACATTTGTGACATTTTAACGTACATTATTTCGTTGACCGTGGCAGATAATAATACCCCCTTTCATGTCTTGTGTGACCAAATGGATTAAGATTGGAAACGAATTATAGAAAGCATCGCAAATTATCGGAGCATAGGGGATGTTTTTATAGAGTGACTTTAGAAGTTCTCAATTTGTCTGTACGTTTTTTTTGCTTGTAACACGTTACTTCGCCAATTGTGAATCAATTTTAATGATTCTTTTTTATCTTTACCCTACCCAGGTATATGTTTAAAGTGGCCCCATATTAAAAAAATAGCTTATACATCAGAATAACACATAGGCTACTTTTAATCCGGGTACCACGCGGGTGAAGCCATGTGCATAAGCTAGTTCTTTATAACGGTATCCGCGTTAAACCCTCGTTCAGCTATTTTAAGGACTGCTTAAACACTTTTGTTATAAAAAGTGCCTCTTAGACTGTATAGTGGAACGTTTCAGGGAATCTTAGTTGCTAATTCTAGTAAAATATTATTTATTTCTGCCAATGGCTTCCTTCACATATAAAGATATTCTAGGTTACCAATGATTCTAGGTTGATTTCTATGTCTATTCCTATTTTTAATCTTAATTGTCTTCTCATTACGAAAGATTATCAGTAACAAACTTCCATAGTTTGGTAAGGGTATAATAATTCTGATCCATATGTAGTTGTTTGTATTTTTGTATTTTTAGTATAGACACTCAAAAAACATATTTATAATGCCACACTGATCCAAAAAAAACACATTAATCTGTGAGAATTTCTTGATATTCCACTATAATAATCGTTTGCTTTCAAATATACCAAACTGTTAGCCTGCCATACTTATCTAAGAGAATTGATGGACCATAGTATTCGAGACATTACTAAACAGGTTTCGTGATTTTGAAACTCTAGCAACTAGCTATAGACTACCAAACAAATACGCTTTGTTAACCTCGTGTTCTCAAAAAATATGAAAATGTCTCATAGATCAATGGTTTTACCTTAGCCAGTTTTACATAATAATGTTAGCGGGATGGTACTGAAAACCCCCGATTTGTGGATACCATCACTCATTATAGCACCCCTAGTAACGAGTGGTAATAAGGCTATCTCTATGGCAGGCAACATTCAGTAATGCGCCTAGTGTTGCAGATTTTATAGGCGACAATAACCGTTTGTCTCCAAATAATATTTAAAAATATTTATAATAATAATACATGCACAACTGTAACATGCACAGTCTTGATTCCACAATAGGATTACCCCACACTGGGTCGTGGATATCAGGAAGTACGAGTATCATATACCAAAACAACCAGACGCGGAAAAAATATCTGCAGAAATGTGAAAATTAATCCCGCAGCTGGAATCAAAAAAGCACCTCTTTCGTCTCAGTCGGCTACTCGCCCACCGCGTCAAAAAGTTAGACGTAAATAAATAAAAAACATACTTTTCTGAGATCAAGAAAGCACAAAAAGACTGAAAAAAAGTCTACTGGCCCAAGTGACTAGCATAGTGTAAATAAGCCGAAACTCAAAGTGTCTACTCAAGAACCGCGTCGAGAGCCATTATCCGGGCGATTGCTGACGATACGTGTCTGGGCATTATACTTTAGCGTAAGATAGCTCCTGATCAATTAAGGTCATGATGGGCACCGCTTGAGATAAAAGTTGGATACGTTTTTTGTAGAACTCTTACTACTGATAATATTAATGAGAATGTTTCTCTGCTGCTACTACTTTTTGAAACAGCTGACTGATTTATAAAATAAATAAATAATGCTGAACATATTTTATACAGCATCATCTAGTCCCAAACTAAGCAGAGTTTGTATTATGGAAACTACTTGACTGATGTTATACTAGTAATTTACTTTTTTTTAAACATATATATTATACATAGAAAATACCAAGACCTCAGACAAACATTTGTTGATCACCTTCTGCATCTCGAGCGGACCTTCGCCCACTGTGCCACAGAGGTCGTCAGGTAAATGATTGGAATAGATATTGTTCGTGAACTAGAATAACACTAACGCTTCTTTTTATCCGGCTAAAAAAAGGACAAGCTGTGAACTGAAGCTAGTCCTATCCTGTCCTACTAATATTAAATGTGAAAGTATGGGTGTTTGATGTTTGTTGCTGAAATGGAGCACATAATCTCATTGCTAAAAATATTCATATCAGAAGTACGGATTTTAATGGAATTTGAAATAGAAATTTGTGAGAATTTGAAATAGTTCGTGACCTAGGATTACACTTTTATCACACTAATAGTTTTTCAACCACGCGGGCAAAGTCGTGAGCAGTAGCTAGTTATGTATAATTGACTAACCGATCAGGATTACATACATTGACACATATTACTAAATATGTGTCAATGTATGTAAGTTATTCTTAAGTTTATATCGAAGCTATCTGCTACTGATATTGGGATAGGACGGAAGATCAGCGCGCTACTTACCTTTCACCAGGTCTGCGGCGCTTTATGCTGAGTCCCATCCCAATTTGTGGCTACTTATCACATCAGCATTCCAATCATCGAAGTTATGTATTTAATTAATAAGTAGTCACAAATAAACGATTTATCTATCTATCTATCAGGATGTCGCAGTTTAGATATGGAAGACCCCCATCACCCGATGGACTGATGAAATCAAATATTGGAAGAAGTCAGTTGATGGAAGTGATCTAAGACCGTTTGCGACAGCACTCTTTGAAGCAGGCCTATAACCCTCAGTGGATTTCTCTGCAGAAGTCCACTGATTAAAAGGGTTTTATTACAGTATTATTTATTACGGTAAAAAAAAACTTTATCGTCCAGTTTGTGGTTACGTTTAAAAAACTTTTCTTCCAGTGGTTGTCGACGTACTTAGTATCTGTAGATATTTATTTGGTTTCGCAGTGCATCTAAAGTACAACTTATATTACGCAACCGAGCAATATCGTACTTCTCAACTCCCCGCACTTGTCCCAGATCAATTCAAAGCGTTGCGCAACTAAGTTCAACTTGATAAGGCCGAGTGCTCACTATTGCTGTAAAATTTATTTAACAAGTGCTAAAAACGAAGAACGAAAATATTGGGAGGAAACCGTCATACATCAGAATCAAAGGTTCGAAGGTATGTGCTATAGGTTAGTGTTCCAATAAGTGGCAATGGGCTTGCAACCTGTTACCTGTCACGCAAAATGCTAGGCTGCTAATCTCACGGATCTATCCACTAAGTATAGGTCTAATGCATAATGCGTCATGAGGTAATTCCCACTCTTCCTCCTTCACACCGAATAAACGTGTCCGAATTTCAGAATTCTTTGATTTTTAGTTTATTAAAAAAAATTGTTTAGCTACACAGTGTTTTGTTTTCTACTGTTTTTTTTGAAGAGGCATATTAGAAAGAGTCAAAATAATGTTTATTTAATCAAGTGGATAAAATATTTATTAGTAAGGCCCTTAGATAGTAGGTTGAGAGGACTACCGAGGAAGTTTCGAAGTGCTTGTAAGTACTCAGCCTAGCTTGCACCAGTACCTATAGTTTGAGAAACTAAACAACACGATTAGTGGCATCTCTGTCAGGTAGCTGGAACTATCAATAGTTATCGAACTCGTAAATAGTTGGAACAATGCAATACTTGGATCATAATGATAGTATTTTAAGTACCTCTCTAGTAATATGACTAACAATATAAAACTTAGAACTTACGAGTATAATTTTATTGATAACTAACGGAATGCCATAGTTCTCCTTTGTTTTTTCCATACAAACTTTATCTATTTTCCATCGCCTATTGCAGGGGTAATAATAATCTATACTAATATAATCGTTTGTCCTCAATGACTGACTGATCTATCAACGCACAGCCGAAACTACTAAGTCTAGAGAGCTAAAATTTGGATCATACGAGTAGGTTTATTTTAAGTAATGTTTCAGGGTTTTTGGACTTAAGGGGAGATGGTGGGTGAAAGTTTCTATAGAGAAGTATCGGTTTTTTTAAAGGTCGGAACATGACAACTAGAATTGTAGCTACTCATCATAAATAAATAATGCTGTGTTTCAGGGTTTTTGGATTTTCACATTTTAAGGGGTGGGGTTAAAGTGTGTACAGGAGTATGTTTTTTTTAAACACGACTCCACGCATGCAAAGCTACTGGTATTAGAAAGTAATAGTATATTTATTTCTTTATTTCTAATAAAGCTGTGTTCACACTCGAGCCTGACCTTGCGAGGCCGCACCAATCCCATTTAAAAACGCCAACTTCCTTCCTCTGATAACAATCGCTTATAGATTAGTAATCTCTTGGCTCTTAGCCAAATTCTTCACAGCTGTGAAAAATGCGGTATTTTACACGACGCTCCAGAAAAATATCGTTTATAAACAAACTTTTTGTACACCATTTAAAATAGAGGGCTCTTTTACGACGAAGGTCACAGGAACAAGGATCTGTCTTTGAGGGTCAAACAGGAAAATACTTACTCAGATGTAACTACAATACATTTGAAGAAATTTCTATGCTTTATGCAACTGTTTTAAGTTATTTTGTATGTTATTTTCTGTATTTATAATGTTAATTTTAGATCTTAATCTGAAATAAATGAATATTATTATTCATTTAATCACACAGAGAAAATTTCAATGCTTAGTTATTATTATTAATAACTAAGCATTGAAATTTTCTCTGTGAAATTTTGTCCGTGGAAGTAGATATCTATTCCTGCCGCCAAGAAGTAATGTTCAACATGTTTTGATTTTAATGCTAAAAGTGACGTTGAAATTTCCGGCATATGAAACTTTCCAAACTTTGTCTTTATGGCACTTAAGGTAACGCCTCTGGTGTTGCAGATGCCAATAGGTAACGGTAACTGCTTATCAATTCGTGGATCGCAAAGATCCTTTCCAACATTCTCTAGATGCCTAAACTGTTTTGTCGTATATTTTGTGTACCTGGTACAGCGGTACTCGTAGTACTATACCCACGATACAGGAAATCTTTGTGTGGGGTCAGGACTATGTATTTGTTTTTTGGGTGTGAAAAAAACCTACACACTTGAATAGTTTTTTTTTGTGTTAGTATTATATAATCTCTTCAGTTTTATAAAACCTGGACAAACTAGAGTGCACGGCCTAAGCTGAAATACACTTGGCACTTCAGTGGACTGTAATTTTAATTTTGCAGAGTCTTTCTCACGATTCTATACACGTGTTTAAAATATTTTCTTTTTATAACTGAACATAAGTATACTTTGGGTAGGTATGAATTATGTAAAGACTAGCTTCTGCCCAAGGCTTCGCCCGCGTGGTACCCGGATTAAAAGTAGCCTATGTATTATTTTGATGTATAACCTATATTATTGTAAAGTTACATCAAAATCCGTTCAGTAGTTTTTCGTGAAAGAGTAACAAACATACATCCTCACAAACTTTCGCGGTTAGGTCTCAATCTAGGTCTGCAGCGATGTCGTTTTCCATAGTTGGGGGCCCACTTTGGTTGTAATTTTTGCCCAAAGTTGATCGGGGATGCGGCAGACGTGCGCAGTCCGATTCCATTTTAGTCTATTTGCTTTCTGAGAGAAGTTAGCCGTTTGCGTTTTAGGACGCAATATGGTATTACGGATACGAATACTAGTCTTTTAGAATATGTTACAGAGAAAATAAGAAGATCAAAAGCGACCAAATAAGCGACAAAAGACCTCGGTGGCGCGGCAAACGAGTAGCTGGCTAATATGTAAGAGGGCCAAAGGATATGATTTCCGCAGCGGGACAAATGTTTACTTGTTTTGCAAATATTTGTTTTAGGTGTTTTGGTACCACGGTACTCGTAGTTCCTGACACCCATGGTACAGAGAATTCTAGTTTGGGGTCAGGACTATTTACGTGACTGTTGGGTGTTATTTATTATTATTAAAGAATCACTTTAAAGTTACGCAGTATTTGCTGCCTTCACACTATTTCTAGACAAATGGAAATATTTCCATTGTGTTTGAAATATAGTATATTTATATCTAACTTTCTTTATAAGAATGATTTCTTGTAAATACCCACGTAGGATGGAAGAAACTGCTCCAAATTATTATTACTCATTCATAATTTCCAGCCCGTCTTTGAGCTATAATCGACGGAAAATTTTATGGTTAGGAATAAGTCCTTGATCTAACACACTAACATCTTTCATAAATTCATCGGACACTCACATTCAAACATACAGAAGGGCTATGGATCACATTCTTTAGATAACGTAACTGACATAATTGAAACGTATATCTATATCGCAGATAACGCAAATAACCAGCTCATTACACACGTAAATTAATGTTTGTTACATTAATTTACGTAGCTAGCCATTGTATCCAGGATGAACAGGCTAATTATCCAAAACAGTTAGTATTTTGGATAATTAGCCTATAAAATATTTTGACTATTAAAATAAATACTTTTAAATAACTTTGAACCTATAAAATAGAACCACTACTGGTTCTATTTTATAGGTTCAAAGTTCAGTCGATGGTTTTTACACAATCTAGAGACAATTTAGAATAGAAAACTAAAACTTTTAACTAGCTTATGCTTTTTTGTGTTTATGTCAGTACTTTTTCTTAGTGAGACGGTTAGTTAGGTTTAGTATTTATAATAGTAGTACTTAAACTCCAATGAGAGTGTTTTCTATTGATCAGAAGCAGCTCAGTTTGAAAGTCTAAAAAGCCAATAAAAAATCATAGAGAAATCTAAACAACCCACGTGGCTCATTCATTAGTCTCTGATGTTCGATCAAGGGAAAATAAAAGTAGGTCAGCGCGCACCAAAGGGTATTTCTTTTGAAATTGTAATTCATTTGATTTTTAACCAATTTCTTAAAAGTAAAAATCATACAAATTTGTCTTGAGAAAGAGCAGTCAACGTCACCAACTGGATATCCATCTGGGGGTTTATAGATTACTTTTTTCACTTGTAGAAGTATGTTTAAGACTAGATACACAACTCATGCTGAAAAAAATTAACATTACTATTCTTATTTAAAGTTAAATCATTTACCCCGAGAATAAACAAAATAAATATCATGATTTTGATAAGTAAATTCAGAAAATAGGACTAGTCTTCGTTTGTTATATGAACTAGCTAGGGAAAGAATAGCATGCAGAGTCTAGATTATTATCAATTTATCTCTTATCTCTTTTTTTATACGGGTACCACGGGAACGAAGCCGTGGCTAGTCTTCAATATAAATAGACAAATTTCGAATGGACGTAGAAAAAAGTTGTTGCTTATGTGTTTCCTTTTCGTGTAAAAATACATATTCTAGGATACCCTGTAATTACTATTCGAGTGGTTCTTAATGCGTGTGTGAATATGTCATTAATTGTTTGCTCTTGTTTGTCTGATGAATTGTCTGCTCAATCGTTTGCTCGTTTGATTGATGATGTAAATACTTGGTTGTACGGAAAGTTGTTATTACTTCTACAGGCTGTTGACGATTATGATGAACTATACAGAGTAATCACATACTGTATTAACGAATATCAGTGAAAACAACGAGAAGTTTATACAGTATTTTCTCTTTGGGGGTTTGCAAGGGTAGTTATTACCAGTGATCTTAGTTTTAGAGAGTCGTTTTTTCTCACCCAGTATTTGTGATGATACTAAGATGGATCTACTAAAATAACACTGATTAGCGCAAAGCGTTTCCCATGAGGTTTCACAAGGCTAATTACAACTTTACATTTAAATCACTAATCAACTAATATATAAATCTCTATATAAAACGTTTCGCTTTATTCATGAACGTAGAACAGGTGAGCACGATAAAAAAACCTTACCTCATTAGATTCCAGCACGAGGATTACGAGGGTTAAAAGAGGAAACAAATGTGTATTGTGTAGTTAGTTTTAATTTTGTTTATATATATTGAAATACTCTTATGCATCTAGAATTATGTCGATCCACTTTCAATCTTAATTTGGACGGGTTTGAATACCGATTTTGACATTTATGTCATCAATGCTTTACTTTGACCGTTGTTATAAATAAGGGAATAAGGCTTCTGAGTAGTCAGGTGGCGGTACCAATCAAAGGGGGAAAAAATACAAGTTGTTCTTAAAGTTTGCAAGAATGTGCAGATCGCCACCGCCACTACTACCGCTTTCTGAAATAATCTTAGCACAAAGTGATCAAGGACCGGTGTCACAACAAACATAAAATTAATCTGTACCTCTGAGAGAATACAATGTAATATATTCCTGTCTGTCTCCTTGTAGAGGCCCCTGGGAGAAGCAGTATTTTTTCAGCGTTTTATTGTTTTACAAATTTCTGCCCATGGCTCGGCCATGGTGCCCATATAAAAAGTAGCTTATGTGTAGTTCTAGGTCACGAATAATACCTGTTCTAAATTTAATTCAAATCGGTTGAAATGTTATGGTGATTATTGGCAATAATAATAATATTAATTTTATAAAAACTCAAGCATTTAACTAATCACGATCAATAAAAAAAAACAGAGCATATTTCCATACATTAGTAATTGTAGGGATTGTTGGACTCACACAGGTTGGTTTGCGGTGTCTACACTAAGTGCGGGACTTGTGCTGTAGACATCGCGTTAACTTCCATTGAGTTAAACTTATTTGATAGCCGTGCTTAATAATAAATATCCATACATGTATCCAAACTTTCGCATTTACAGATATAATATTAGTACTCGATAGAGTGAAGTTTTGTGCAATGGTCACCCGCACCATAAAGCCGAGCTGAAATCACGTCAGGCAAACAACTGAATATTTACTACTTTACATTTCCGTTCGTGGACGATTAATAATTTAAATCCATGATTATTGAAAGCTATTACATTTGCAAGGGAAGCGGAATGAATACTTTACTGAAATTATTGAACAGTACCTCGCAACCTTGGAAGTAGCTTTGATGAATTATCATAAGTACTAAAAGCCGTGTTGGCAGTGGGGGGTACGTTTCCCGATCCGAAGGTGGTGGTTTCAAATCCGGCTGTGTAGGTTTTCCATTTTGTGATTTGTGAGCAAACCGTGACGTCCTATAACTAAAATTTCCGAAGGCATGTATCATTGGTTTGTATTCCATAAGCTGGCAACTTGTTAACTATGCAAAATGTTTGCCACATATTATGTTTGGATAAGTCTCTAACTACCCCCTTCTTGATAACCTCACGGATCTACAAACTGAGTATAGCTCTATCATAGGATTACAGTCGTGAGTCAGTGTGTTGTTTTTTTTATAAGTAAGCTGTATTAAATGTCAAAACTCATAAAAAATATCGTTACGTGCAACCAAATAATCAAATCCTCATATACCAGCATGATTATTCATTATAAACTTTGCAATAAAGGATCTGAAATATCTCTCTTATTGTGGATTTCGGTTTGCAATATGAACTCTATTCCGTTGCAATAATTACGGAATAAAAATGTGTCTCTGATAATTGCAGGAATCGATTTTTTAATAGCTTGCGACAATAAAAGTTATAGCATGCCGAGTTGTTATCGAATGAGCATATCATGGATACGGTGTATCAAATAGCGGGGTTGATTTCAGATCAAGATAAATAAAGCTAAAGGGGTGACCCATTAGTGAGCCACGAGTCGGTACTGTTGGAAATCCAACAAATTGGCTAGGTAATTATTATATTCGAAACATTTTCTAGGCTCCATCGTGGTTTTTCAGCATCGATTGTTGCGCCTGATGAGTTGTAGCAATATCTAAGAAACATATTTGGAGTCATACTAATAAATTGCAAAAAACATTAGGATAAGCTGTTTGAGTGATAAATGGTAACATATAAACAAACAATCAACCTCTTAGGGCAAACCCATATAGAGGCTCCTTACAGCGCGGGTAAAAATGTTCGTTAGACCTCTATTTTTTTCCTAAGCTTAGTGCAGACGGGTATTAAATATCCTTTTCAAGAACATCATATCTCAAGCAGGCTGACCAAGAAAGAACCAAATGCTGAACGTAATAGAAAAATGTAATTTGGCCGATTAACATTTTGTCAAATAGCTGTGAATCTCTGATTTTCAAACCGGCTGAAAAATGCTAACTTCTTTATTAAAAACACCACACAAAAGTCTTCATAAATTCGTTCTGTACCATTCATCCCGCTTCATAAAAGGGATGAAAGTTAAGGGCTGTCAACGGCGGGAAATTAATTACCCTCATTACTGTCGGCGCAGTCGGTTTAATATTAAATGCATCGTTTTTGGCCTGGTTGAATGTAGCTTGGATATCAGCTTGTTTATACTCTCTAGTTGATAATCTTACCTCTGTAAAATTTATTTACTTATGTTGTTTACCTGCGACGCAAAGTATCCGTGTATGGGTGTGCCTGTTTTCCTGATATTATTCAACTTCCAAACGGGTTATCCAGTTGAAATGTGATTTTTTGCAATAGTTTTGTATTTTTCAAAATTTAATTAGGATTTATTTATTTATTAGGAACATCAACATAATTTACATGAATAATTGCTTATAGTTACTATTTTAGGATCTAGTGTACATGTACTTCCAATTACAGATGAACACAAGATGCACATTTAAACAGTTTGGCATAAACATATTTCATAAAGAAAAATTTACATGAAAAATGATAATAATAATATAATAATGATTTTTATATAGTAATAGTTAATAAACTAAATATGAATACAATAAAGACTAAAATGTAATTGTACAAATAATCCGGTGGAAATTGGGTTACATACCCTGTAAATTTTCGCGATTAGATAATATAGTTATAAGTTTTTAGGGTTTTTATCGCGTTTACCTTTTTTCATAGATAAGTTGAATGAATGAATGAATGAAAACACTTTATTGTACACCTTATGATATAAACAATAACACATTATGATAAAGCTATAATGGACGATCTTATTGCTTAAAAGCGATCTCTTACAGACTACCTTTGGATGGAGAGGTTTATATATGAAGTTTTGATAAGTAAGTCACTAGGGGGGTGCGGCAAAAGACGATGAATGTGAAACGGCGTCATTAATTATCATCTAGTATTTTGAAATCGTTTTCTATGATTTCAAGAAAGGTTTTTATAAAGTTTTTTCGCCGCAACTCACTAAGGGGCGCTGCAAAAAAATTCGTAAATATTGTTTTAATCCATTGTAAAAAGCATTACATCCGATAGCCAGTTCGTAAGTAAATAGTGACAGACAAAGAAACAAACAAGCAAACAACTTTTATTGCAAACGCATCATCCCATAAAAATGGGATCACGTAGAATGATATTTTTATGACAAAGCTGTTTGACTAGCGCGATACAATTTCTATGAGACGGCAAAATAAAATAAAGTATGATTTAAGCAAGAAATTGCTCATTGAAATTCATTAATACCTTTCATTAGTATTAATGAATTTCAATCGTTTTCATTAATTGCCTCTGTATTAATAATGAAATGAAAACAAAATGCTCCTTGAGATGTCACTAAATACACTTTGCTTTGATGTGGATTTTTATTGAAACAGAGACAATTTTCACCGTCAGAGTTATAATTGAACGGGGTAACTTGGAAGATTCAACTGATTTAGATCGTATTTCTAATTTGCTTTGAGTACGCTCAAAACTTGGCAGGTTTCTATGCACCCGGGAAGTTGCAAATTGTTTTAAACTTTGGCGAGCTTCGCATGCCAACTCGACGATTTTCATAGATGTTCTGTTCTAAGTTCGTGACCAGTTTAAAGTATAACTCTGTAGTATAACCCATAACTCTGATAATGATCATCATTTTTACTCAAAACAGGTATATCATTGAATATTGCAGCTTGACGTACACAGGTAGCCTTTTTTTCGGTGGGAATATTGCGCTTGACCTTGCTGTCAAGTGCTGACGGCACATCAGCACTTGACAGGATTACGGGTTCCCGGTCGGATTCAACCGTGGCCCTGTCGATGATAGCCCGCTTCCCCCCAAAGGGAAGACCCCTTAGTCTTCCCTTTGCGGGAATGGGATTCTCTGGAATACATTTTGCTTGCACTGCATTAACTTTTAAACCGTACTGGTACTTTCAGCATCGGTCTCAACACGTTCTAGAGCATTTGAAAATAGTTTTGCTCAGTTTTTTTTTCAAAATACATATATCAATGGATGTTGAAAATTTGGCGGGTTTCATTATCACCATAAAGTTATGCGAAAGCATTATGGTGCCCCAAAAAATAGGTTTACAGAAGTTCTTTAAAAAAGATTGACCGTCTAATGAGGTTTTTAATCTCGGAACATTATGTAAGTACTTTTTACAGTTATCCAAAGACGCATATGCCACAATATCGAATGGTTAGATCTAGACTGTCAAAAATGTGGCTTTATATTCATTGTTTCTCAAACCACAGATACAAAATAAAATATTTAATTTTCTTAGGTGAAAATGTTTATAAAAGTTTGGTGTAAACAAAACCTTCGCCATACCTTGTTTTGTTTTAGACTCTTCATTGTCCTTTCCTTTTGTCAAGATCGTGACAAAAAAGTGTGGCGTTGTTCGAAATCTTTGATACCAACTCAATGCCTTCTGATAATAAAACCCGAGTGTGCTTCGGAAAAGATCGGGAATTCTCGGCTCCCTTCGATTTCGAACCCCGGGAAAGCTAACTTTAGAGTACCTATTGCTAAAGTTATTATGAC
The DNA here is from genome assembly GCA_958496245.1 of Perizoma flavofasciatum. Taxonomy (NCBI): domain Eukaryota; kingdom Metazoa; phylum Arthropoda; class Insecta; order Lepidoptera; family Geometridae; genus Perizoma; species Perizoma flavofasciatum. The sequence goes on along the minus strand of OY292419.1, from coordinate 6,812,133 downwards.
TATTATTGATATACGTATTATACGTATTGTAATAAGCTTATTTAATCCAGTAAAATTGACGTGGTGGCGGTGGCGCTAGCGGTGGCGATCAAAGGGACTTTTGTCTTTGACTTTTGATTGCTAGCTTTATTTACCTCCATACAAAATGATTACAAATCTCTGCATTTGAAGAAAAATATGGTACCATTCTTCTTGAGACCTATCATGAGACCTTAGGTCCTACTACTATGTGTTTGTAATTAATTAATAATTAATGTTTGTTACTATTTCTATTAATTTATTTAAAATCTCAGGCTTATGCCTGGAGCCTTTATAGGCATTAGTGTAACCAAAGCTAACACTATGAGGCCTTTTTGTATAATACAATATATAAAAAACGTTATTTTGTGGATGGTGACTGATAAAACTATTAGAAATATTGGGTGCTAAACTGGGCTATTGCAGAAGTACTCGTATATGCTTAAGGAATTGATGCTGGACTATATGATGAAATTCTGATACAAATACAAATCAAATTATAGGCAGGTGATGACTTGCCGTCCACTAAACCCCATAAGTGCAGCCAACGATAGGCAGCGTAGAGGCAACGTTGCGTTGGTGTGAACGGCTAACGAACGAAAAGGGTGTCGAGAGGTGTGCTGCAGTTTCACTATCGATTTCTATGATTATTATATTTAAATAAGAATTGATGCTGGACTATATGATGAAATTCTGATACAAATACAAATCAAATTATAGGCAGGTGATGACTTGCCGTCCACTAAACCCCATAAGTGCAGCCAACGATAGGCAGCGTAGAGGCAACGTTGCGTTGGTGTGAACGGCTAACGAACGAAAAGGGTGTCGAGAGGTGTGCTGCAGTTTCACTATCGATTTCTATGATTATTATATTAAAATAAGAATGTATTAATAATTAAATAAATTATTCATTAGGTTATTAATTATTAATATAAACAGTGATTAATCTTATTAATATTATGAATACTTAGAATTTATCTGACTGACGTGTAATTGATAAATTGATTATTCTGTTTAAAGTTATTTCTATCGCCAGAAAGAAGCATGATTATATTCCTTCTTTCTATCTGCGTAAAGAACCAAAGCAATAATACTTTAGTAAAGTCTGTCCCAATTCTTAAGACAGATGTAAATTTAAAATATCATTTTGCTGTTCACAAGCAATTTCCTCATTTGCAAAATCGAATAAAAAGGCCGCGTCAACTTCGGATGTTGCGCCGCTTGCAATCTCCGTCTGTGAGTTTGCATGAGATTTTTACAGCTAGGTATGTAATAGGTTTCACTGTTGAGCTTCACAGATGAATAAAAACAAGAAGTGCTGTAAGTAAAAATTAAATTTTTAATAACAATATAACTTTCTTATGAAATAACGCAAAACCTGAAAATAGTTAGATCAGAATCAAGAGTATAATCTACGAAGCTACTTTTTGGGGAAGGTATTTTTTTCAGTGCTTAGTACAGACGTGTCTAGCTCATTTCTTACAAATAGGATACTTGACAAAAGGATTAAATTGAAGGAGGAAGTACATCTCTTGGAAAAAAGACGCATTTATTTATAAACGCTGTCAACAATCGAAAATTATACACGGGACGATAATACAAGCTACCAGTTATTGAAATGCTATCCACGGCATCGTCCACATTATTACCGGGGTATAAAAAAGCCTATGTGTTATTCTATGTCACTAACTATACCTATTTTAAATTTCATCCAGATCGGCCAAGCCGTAACGGAAATTATTGGCAACAATCATCTCAACCTCTAAATATTTGTCATTATAATAAAATAAAACATACAAACCTCTGCCCACGGCTTCGCCCGCGTGGTATCTGGATAAAAAGTAGGTTATATATTATTCCGATTTATAAGCTATATTACTGTAAAGTTTCATCAAAAACCGTTCAGTAGTTTTTACGTGAAAGAGTACCTAACAAACAAATCTTAATAAAAATTAAACTCACTAAAAACACTAAAAAAGGCACTAAAACAGGCTCTAAAAAGAGAAAAATATTTTAATTATATGTGTTATCTACTGTTTGAACCGTACAGAGTAGGAATTACTTACAACGAAATAAGTAGGTTACGAATATATCCGTGCGATAATAGACAATAAACTAAAACATTATTTTAACTGAGCATCTATGTACATACGAGTATCTTATTAGGAGATAATATGACTATGCCACGTACTTTAATATTCTCTTGCGTGTGGTATAAAATTATACTGAACTACATTAATTTCATATTTATATATCTGCATCTAAGAATAAAAACAGTAAAGTTCTAAACCTTTTTAAAGAATAGGGCCCTGGTTTTGTAAATGAAGTGTGCCACTTTTCTCGTATGATCAGCTCATCGGTTACATATCATCGTTATTATTGAACTCGAATTTAACAGCCGTTTTATGGTCGTGCACGATTTTATTACGGCGCGTGAATGTAAGGTGGCTCTGAAATAAATTACTCACTTTCGGTGTTATTGAAGGCTATTTTTATTAGGAACACATGGATGAATATATGTAGGTACAGTGCGAGTCTGTATAACTCCCGCGTTGCCAACTCTGAGACGTGACGGGTAAAAAGTTTAATGTGCCTGTGACGACCTCTGTGGCGCGGTGGGCGAAGGTCCGCCTGGACGCAGAAGGTTGCGGGTTCAATTCCCGCCACGGGACAAATGTTTGTATCTGCAAATATTTGTCTCAGGTCTGGGTGTTTTCTATGTATATGATGTATGTATTTACAAAAAAAAATGTATATAAGTAGTATATCAGTCGTGTAGTTCCCATAATACAAGCTCTGCTTAGTTTGGGGCTAGATGATGCTATTTAAAAAAAAAAAATCACCGGATCCGACCCTTCAAACCGGAACACAGCACGCGTTGCCGCTTACAGGTTTGGTAGTAGTACTTACCCAGACGAGCTTTTCACAAGACGCTTACTTCTTGCAGTTTATGGTTAATCCGCACTAATTCCGAATAAAGGTAGCTTTTACCAAAACGCTTATCAGTGTTGTAGTGGCTGAAATCACTGAATTTCAATCCAAAGTTCGTGGTTCCGGATGGATTTTGGACAATGGATTTTTAGCGATAAGCGATAAATGTATGCTAGTTTTCTTAAACAAAAAGAAAAAGTCGTTTAAAAACTAGCATACGGTGTCCAAGAAAGAACCGGTGATACGACGAACAATAAGTGCGAGTGTTCGCTTGTTTCAAATACGTCAGAGAGAAGGTAGTTGGGTTTTCTGTCATTAATTACTATCCATTGTATTCGAATTTAAAATAAAAATATCCTTACATAAAGATTTTTATAAAGTAACTTAGCTCCACAGTGTTTTGTTTTCTACTATTGAATTTGAAATTACACATATCAGAAAGGGACAAATCAGTATTCCATTAATCGACTGTCTTAACTGAAAAAATCTTTATTAGTAATCTTTATTTTAAGCTCTCAGTTTACAGTATGTCATAAAAATCCTACCTGGCCCAACAATGGTTATACAAATTAGAGTAGTATACAAATCTTCAATAAGGGTATTTATAAGTACCGTTGACTTTTAACTTTGTCTTTAGGGCCGGCAATGCATCAGAATGTCCCTGGTGCAACCATAGTCGCCTTTCATCTCAAGCTAACATAAAAAAATAGGTTACTCTTTTTGAGGCCGTTAAAAAGGTATTTGCAAACGCATTTATCTCATGACCTATTTTTAAGAAAAGTATGCATTCCAAACATAAATCGCGAAATGTATCGATACTGTCAATTTAGATTTAAATTAAGATCGGTCTCGTCAGTACGAGGGTCAGTGCCCTCATTTTTAAACGGGAATGATTTATTCCTCTGAGGACGAGTAAAGGTATACATATCTTTTACGAAAGAAGGTAATTTTGGTATTGAAAGTGAAGGTATATAGTTTATTTTCATAGAATCTAATTTTCTTCAAATGTAGTTTAATTTATAAAAGCTTTAAAAGTAAGACCCTACTACACGTTGTTTAGGTACTTAGGACTCGATTACATATTATGAGTAAATAGATTATCAATAATTTGGTCTCATTTGCAACATGTTACCTAAGTTGATACAAAATTGCCATTTTACACACTGCTTACTTAAAACTGTATTTTCTTTTCTTTTTGCTTCACTTAAATATTTAATTTGAACTTAGGAAAAAGAGCAACGTCTAGAGTCCGTTAATTTTTATTAGCATAAGATTTACGACGGCTTGGTGGGTGAAATTTAATAAGTGACAAATTATACACAGACTTCCGGTTTATGTAGCATCGAAAGTATTTTTGAAGGTTTTTGAAAAAGTTTTACAAAAATCAATGGGGGTGATTGCTTTCATTTATTGTTATGTCAGTAAACGCCAACTGGATTAAAACCAACACGCTTTGTATTAAAATACCTTTACTTCGTTACAGTCTGCTAACCTTCGTTCAGGTTTTGTTTAAACGTGACAAATTACAAGCTTCTACGGGTAATGTTAATTCATGTATTTTTAGAGGAAAATGTTATAGCACTTGTTGTGACTCTGTTTGTGGTATGTGTTTATTTTGCAGAAAGCGAAAGGTACGCTTGTGTTCCGTTGTTTTCATTTCAGTGTTTGGACGAGCAAGTGTTATTTTAGTTTATTTTTATAAAACCTGTCTGTAACGCGACTTTGTTTGTGTAAATTTAATTTTAGCCTAGGTTTGAGGTCTCGCAGATTTACTGAAAAAGTATCGACAGCTAATGCCTAATAGTATCTGGTTAGAGAAGCAAGTAGCACAGAACTTAAAGCAAGTGAAGCTTGTAAACAACGGTTAAAAAAACTGGCAAGTAAAGCGATCACTTTAAAAATTCATGGCATTCACTTTGTTTCCCGCTTACTTAATATGCTTTTGTCAACATGTTGTGCAGTTAATTTAAAATACATAGCCGATTAATTTATACACAAAATTATAAAATTTTATTAAAATAACGTATACAAATAATAATATTCTACACTTGCATGCAAAACAAACAAAAATAGCCTTCATATGAAATGCCATTAATATTTTTACTGGTGACTTTATGTCGGTTGCAAGCACTATGACATAATGTATAATAATGCTTGCAGTGGAAATAAGGATGGAAATAATCAGGAATTGAATTCGGAATAACGAATGACAAAGCTTATCTACGTGGTCAGCATTGCTAGTTTTATGATACGTACCTAATGTATTGAAAAATAGATAATAAAATATCGAGCAAGTTCAGTTATGCATTATGTAACCAAAACATAGTTCGATCCTCTTTCATTTCCTTAAGGCTGAGGATCGTGGCTTTATTTTTTCTTTGATGAGATTTTTCATTCAGCAATCTTCGGCGATACCAACGGCGATAGTGATTGGGTATCAAGAATGGTGCGTTTTTGGTAAGCCCAGAGAAAAATATTGGATCCTGTCGATCTTATTTATAATTTTATCATGATAGTGTGTTTTTTGGGGTTGTCATGGATTTTCCAGGACGCAACTAAGACAAACGTCGAAAACCTTTTCGAAATCTCGGCCCCTTATCAAAAAATCATCATCATCAGCCTATATTAGTCCACTACTATAGGCCTCCCCTAATGAGTGCCATAGAGCCCTGTGTAGCTTGCCGCATCGAGCATCTGCCTGCAGTCTTTCGCAGATCGTCATCCGACCTGGCCGGAGGGCGTCCTACACTACGTTTGCCGAGTCGTGGTCTCCACTCAAGAACACGTTCAATAAATCAATAAATTATTACTCGCTTAATCTAGTACAAATAGCATCACCTACACCCGGTGCATAAATGGCTTCACCCCACTCTGGCGTTCATCACTTATGTCCGAAATATTGTGACAAGTGTGGTGGTGTCAAAGCAATGTGGATTGTTGAATATTAATCAAACATACTCATATTTTCTGAAAGTTCACGTATCTAAATCACAAAAATTTCATACCTAAAAACTTTCGAATATCTCAAAATATATTTCCAGGGATTCTTATTAAAATATGGACATGCCCTTACTGAATAAAAGTGGGCTTCTGTTACAAACTGTTTAGCTTTTTCTTTTTACTCATACAAATGACTCCAGGCGGCTGTTTTTGATAAAAACCTTATTATTACAGATACGAACACTTACCTGCTATCCCATGCTATTCTTATTCCCACTAATTTCACTCGTACTAATAATATAAAAGTGCAAGTTTGTATTAGGATATTCGTAATAACTGAATCGATTTGAATAAAATTTGGAAGGTATAGTTCGTGACATATAATACTAGTATATAGTCTATTTTTATCCAGTTACCATGCGGGTGAAGACGTTGGTCGAAGCCTACTAATAAATAATTTCTATTGGAATATAAATGACACGCGTTTTAATGAAATCGAAAGGAGAGTGTCGTGACAGCCAGACTCACGGAATTAGGTCGCGGCAGTGTTAAGGTGGCTTTCCACTGTCCGCTACGGTCAGAAGTTTCACGGATCACAGCCGATAAATAGGATTCAAAGTTATGGATTCAGAATGAACATCAAACGAACAATAGCTTATTATTTTCAGTCATCTTATTGTTTGACGACCTCCTTTTGAATAAGGACGAAACAAAGATGGTATTATGCGTTTGGGAGTTTAGTGATTTGCTTGTAACAAAATAAACTGGCCAAGAATGAGTAGGACTTGCACAAAACGGGTGCCGTACTACCATATAAACATAAATCAATGTAATTTTTAGTTGTCAAATTAAAAAAAGGAATGAAACCTTTAACACAATTGCAGTTGAAATATAGCCAGACATTAATAGAGAATCGTACGCGCGCATAAAATCCCAATGTCTTTTCATACGCGCGTAAACAAACACATGGTGTGTAGTAAGCGAGTCAAGGCGAATATAAGACCCAGATTAGCACATTAGAAAGTTAAAAACAAAAAGTCAGAAAACTTGCTTTGTCATATTTACAAACACACAGTTTGTAGTAACTTAGTCGACATTTGAGTACCTACACGTCAGTGTAGACTCCACCGTTCGAACTTTTACTACCTTTCGCTCGCAAGTCCACTACCATTTTCGCCAACGAATCGAATTTTGTGCACTTTTTAAACTGCATGACAATTGGTTACACCGTTTACACCGTTTTACATGTCATCATGTATTGCAGCATTCCCTAGTGACTGGTGGTGATGAAACTTATTAAAGAACAACCCCCGAAGTTATACAAAACGCCGCAAAAAAGCCCGCTTTACAATCGGCTTAGCCGCCTCGGATAAATGGTAACAGACCAACAAACAAATATATCTTGCAACGCGGGTAAAAAAAAACTAAGTACGTACATCTGCAGATTACCGATAACTTTTCACAGCTGAAGTGTAAATGCGTTGTGAATCAGTTACACGAAACATGTAAACAAACGAACGCGACGGAATCCTGTGACGCGCGTGACTCGTCATCGGAATGAGGTCGCGGCATTGTTTTACCACAGCGTAATTATTCACAGTGTATCAACTTTGATTATCAGTATTTTCTTCTTTCAGCCGTCTCAGATATCGTTTTATAGTTCCTAATTTCACCTTTCTTCTTAACACCGATCATCCTCCTTCGTATTAAGGTTTTATATCAAACGTGGCATTGGCAAACTTCCGATCCCCTAAACCCCACAGGAACCCCGACCAAGAATTGAATTGACGTTAGATTTAAGGGTTAGACCTTGTCAAAAAAGTAGCATGACCGTGATAAGTGTAATTTCATGTTTTTTTCGGATTCACACAAATGGCGCAGTAAATTTTAACAAAAATGTGACTTAACTAGTCATGCGCGAAATGTGTCAGTGAAAAGAAAAGAATGAAGTATATCTTTTGGCTAAGTGAACTACTTCATTGATTTAGTTCAGTAGTTCATTTACTTCAGGTATACCGTTTAGTTCTTAGATAATTCTGAATGGATGAACGAAATGAAGAAATGAGTTACTTTACAGGCTTAGGACTGTCAACCAGGGGCAAAAAAATTTACTATAAAATAGGTATATAGATAGGTAAATTTAATATGTTTTTTTATAATAATAATAAATACTTATTTAAAAATGGAGATATGTACAATTTACTTTTGTTAATTAAACTGATTAATATTTCAAAGTTATTAATAAAACGACTTAAATTATTTTTTATTTGCATATAAAACTGACCCGTAACATGCGCAACATGATGCACTAATAATCGCAAATAACTTACTAAATTCAAATAAAACAAAATAGATACTTTCTTACTCAAACAAAATATGAATAATCAAAAAACCAAACAAACGTAAACAATCTACTTTAGCAAGAATCAAAGATCTTTATCTCAACGACGTAAGGATTTGTATTAATTGCAAGTTCTTAGAAAGAGATACCATATCAGCTATCACTCTTTACTCTCGCTTCTATCGTTGAAAAAATTGTGCAAAATAAAATAGTCTTTGTGTACACGCCATAACACCGTTTTATCTATCTTCGTCGAGCGTGATGCTAAACGAAGCATTGAACTAAAAGCATTGAAGTAAAAAGACACGTGAACTACATGAACTAGAGACACATTAGAATGAGTAGTGAACTAAATGACAAGATAATCTTACGTACAAAGTACTTCATTTACTTCATTCGTTCGAGAACTACCCATCGCTAGACTTAATTGTTTCAGATGTAAATGCATTAAAACATACAGTGCCATTTAGTAAGATTCATGACTTAATTTCAGGTTTGCTAAAGAAAAAAAAAGAAAACTTATTATTGCGAAAAAGATGACATAGTGACATGAGGTTTTTAAACATGTTTCTCATTGTTTAACAAAATTAAAAACTCCCTTTTATGTATTCCATCATTTAGGTGTTATATCCCGCTTTAGTGACGTGTTTTAGTTGGATAATATGTTTTGCTATAACCAATAATAGCTTCCTAGTGGAAACTTGATAATAAGTAGCATTTTGGTATAATGAGGGGTTTCCACTGCCTTCTCGAATCAAGCTTTCAGTTATTGTCATATCGTAAGTATTAAATTACACTTTGCTAATGTGAATTTGAAAAGCAAGCACCTAAAATAACAACCTTCTTTGATTGTCCTTTACAAGTCCGTGCAATGTATCAAACGAGTTGGAACTATATATTATTTTTTAAATCGTATATAAAAATCCTCACGCCTCTCCCCTGCAAGATCGCCCCAAACGGCTCCGTCGACTGACTGTATCGAAAAGTCTTTTATTTTTCTGTGGTTAACGTATGTTCGAAAATGGTCGTTACGAATTTTTATGCACTGTAAATCATATGCGAAAACGGTGAAAAAAGTTTATAGTATAGACGTTTATAGTATAAAATGTTCATTCAAAAGGAAGAATTATTCCGGAAATCCTGACGAAGGTCTCTGAGGATGATGTTTTTTTTTCCGAAAATAGCTACTATTAGTTACGGCCCTGCCAAGCCAAATCCGACAGGCTGGGTCCACTCCCGCCACATCGCCATATCTTTATGTCTATATCGCTAAGTATTATTTCGTCGTGCTTTGCACCGACTTCGTAGAGATAAGTAAGTAGGTGGCGCATATAATAATAATTTGTAATTTAATTATTTTTCTCGTTTCGTTTTCTCGGGCTACTTGTTTATAGTGTTTTTTTTATTATTGTTTTTTTAAATGTTCTATTTAAATACGTACGCAGTGAGTACGGTATAAAAAACTACTCATTTATAATAAAAGTGACGGTAAGCCCCACGTCTGCCCAAGACACTATTAATAAGTAGTATCTGTCGACACATCGCAGTATTATCCCCTAATTTCTAATCGTTAAGAAGTGATGTTGTACATTTTCAACTCAGATGCATGAGATGATGACTCCCAGACGTAAACACCTGAATAAAAGTTGTAAAAAAATAACAAACACAGTATGCGTCCCCATAGTTTTTGATGATTTCCCTCGATTTCTCTGAGATTCCATCATCAGATCCTGATTTGGGAAAAATGGGACCATCATTTATCATCAGGAGGTCATTATCAGGAGGTCCCTTTCAAACATAGAACTAACAAAGAATTCCTCTTTTTTTGAAGTTGGATAAAAACCGTATTACATTCCAAATATCCATTTCTAAAATATCCATTTGTAAATGGTAACAAACAATCATACAAAAACATGAACAAACAACATCTTACGACAAACGCATATACGGGCTCCTGTTTTCGCGGATATAAAGAGCAAACTTTAAAAATAACTTCCTGTAATTCATTCAAAATGCCTAAACATCAACCAAAACAACGAGATCATTCACTAGCTATGACGTTTGCATCCAAAACGATTCCACATTTAGTCTGACATTGCACTGCGTCTGCGTTGCGGGAGAAGATCGCAAATAGAAATATACCGTGCATTTGTACATAATGTGTAGTAACGGATTCTAATAATACTGTTCCATATTAAAATTAACCGCGCTTGGTGAGTTCAAATTATGCACTCATTTTGACGAATGGGGTTCGTGCGTTTACGTAAAAACATTGGTTATTGATTATAACAGTTCATTTTGAATTAATCGGCTAATAATTAATGTAATTAATGGTTTCTACTTTCCCTTACCTCGACTTTTCTTCTCGTTATTTATTTATTTTGATATTACTGTTAATAAATTTTAAAATTGAAATCCAAATATGTTATTATATCAATAAAAAAAATAGTTATGCTGGGACATTTTCACTAAGCAGGAGCTTGTTAATGGGAACTACACGACTGATATAACTACTTGTCATAGCTTGTCGTATTTATTTTTAAAAATAAATTAATACATATTATACATAGTAAACACCCAGACTCGTGACAAATAATAGCAGAGAATACAAACATTTGTCCTGCGGCAGGAACCAAACTCGCAACCTCGTCGTCAAATTAATAGTAATTATTACTTTTGTAACGTACTACACAATATACCTACTGATTTTCACTAATATGATATAATATGCACGCATGTTTTAGAATACTTAGATACTTAGAATACTTTCTAGCTTAGAACATTCGTGAATTTTAATGTATTTTTATTTATTTAATATCTGTTTATTTTTCTTATGTCCATTCTATCATCAACTATGCAATAACAGTATGGGGAAATGCCTCTCAAGTTGAAAGATTCCTTATTTGCCAGAAAAGGTCTATTAGAATTATTCATAGTCTGGGCAGACTGACCTCGGCTAAAGCCTACTTTAAAAAATCTAAAATACTAACAGTGATATCCTTATTTATTTACCGGTCTCTCTTAGAAGTACATTTGAAAAAACATGATCTCCCTGCGAAACTACATATCCACAAATACAACACAAGAAATAAAGAAAAATTGTTTGTTCCACGAAAAGGACTCGTTAAAATCTACAATCATGGTATCTGTTTAAAACTTGTCATGTATAATAAACTGCCCTTACAAGTAACGCAGTCTGAAATACCTTGGTGTTATGATAGATAACACTTTGTCCTGGAAACAGCAAATAGCCTCAACGGTGGCTCGCATAAGAAAGCTTATCTTTGTGTTTAAAAACCTGAGAACAGTTATCGCTTTTCAGAGTCTAAAAACTATCTACTTTGCTCTGGGCCAGTCCATTATATCGTATTGTATTACCTCTTGGGATGGTTCATCTAAAACTATGATGTTAAGACTAGAACGGACCCAGAGGGCTGTCCTCAAAGTTTTGACAAAAACCCCATTAGATTCCCTACCACAGAACTTTACAAGCTTTGTCAAGTTCCCACAGTCCGACAACTATTTATTTTGCATACCATCCTTCGTAAGCATTCCCAGATAGTATATGACCCCAGCTCAATCAACTCTAAACGAAGATCGGATATAGTCTGCAAGACAAAACCGCGCCGCACGGCAGTAGCGAGTCGTCACTTCTCACACATTAGCTGTACTCTATACAACAAAGTTAACAAGCATATTAATATCTACCCTTTACCATACTATAAATGTAAAAAAATAATCATTGAATGGCTTAAATGACTAAACTACGAAGATACCGAGGACCTCATAAAGGTTGCCAGATAACATTTCCCTCTCACATTCACAATTACACACGGAAAAATTACCTCTACACTTTGCACTCCCCCCTCCATACACCTCCCACACATACACAAACACGACACACACACACACACACACACACACACACACACACACACACACACACACACACATACATACACACACCCGAACATATTTATATTAGCTTTTTTAGTTAACTTTATTACTTATATTTCCTTATTTACTTTATAAGTTGTTCCATAACTTTGATTGGAACTCTCAATCCTTTGTAACGGAGGAGGGCGTTGGTGTCTGCGACACAGTTTTTATACTTCTGCAGACATCATCGTTTTTCAATAGTATTCGTAAGCTATCGTTTCTGTTCCTCAATAAATATATTTGAATTTGAATTTGAATTTGAGCTTCACTTCAACCAGTTTAAACTTAAAATAAAATCTTTTTTCGAAAATCACCCATATTACCGTGTAACGGAATACTTAAATTGTTCATTTTCTGATTTGCATGTGTAGTACCTAGTTTTAAGTGTGAATGTATACCCCTCTGACATGCCAATGTTATAACGAAATGGTCAATAAATAAATTTGAATTTGAATTTATTTTAAATTACAATCTCATTGTCTTAACAGAAAGGGACACCAAAACAACAATGAAATCACAAAGTATATACACTGTGTAGCAGCATCTGTGAATTTCGCCAAACTAGTGTGAAATATATCTATATCGTCGGATTCACATAGGCTGTCGATGATACGAAAGGCTTGCATGAACGGCGCGATTTTAAATTATACAGGATACAATCAATAAATTGGATATTTCAAGAAGGCTACCACGGTACACAGCACAGACACCTAATAAGCAACATATCTATCTCCTACCAACGTTTCAGAATAGTTGAGCTCACTGATTCCTTGGAATTTAATAGGATTAGAGAGACGTAAGTCGTATTAGACGTTCAAGTTTCCAAGTATTGGGTTCACGGCAGCATTATAGCGGACGCAAATCAAAGTTTTTAGGTGGTCCTTTGGCGTTGCAAGATTATTAAAGTTAACCCAGTTTTATTTCAGTAAAAACAAATTTATTTGCTTGATTTAATTATTTATTACACAAAAAAAATGTGAATAAGCGGTCGGCTTACTGCTAAAAGTATTTTCTATCTGTCAATCTCAGAGGTGGTTATTCTTGTAACTTTACACGTAAATTAGAAAATGCTTTGCTTTACACGACACGATAATCTGAAACAGTTTAAAAAAGTTTATTCTACTGTTTTATGGGTTAAATCCGCTATGCTTGGCTTTTAAAATACCTAACAAAAAGTACCGCTATGCTACGAATTTCTCAGTTCTACCTTAAACAATTTATATAACAAGGTTACCACAAAGTGGCAGACTGTTTAGTTTTGTATTTTAATGTAGGTACATAAGACTTTGTTGATAGTTTAGCATTTTGAAATAATTTATGTCAACTGTAATTTTGTGACCAGCCATTGTGGCAGTTCATGTTAGAGTCCTATTGGGTATAATTATTATAAATGCGAAAATATGGATGATATTTGTTGCTAATAATCTCGCATTGGCCGAAGCGATTTTGATGAAATTCGGAATATGTATAGTTTTTGACCTACAGTAAGGTACCGCGGAGGTGAAGCCGTAGGCAGAAGCTAGTGAAACCTAAGACTTATCTATGGAATTCATTGTGAAATCTAGAAAAAATATTTAACCAAATAAAATTTATTTAACTTCTGTATCACGGATACAGATGTCCTAGAATATTTTGTATACTAGGTATCCCAAAAGCAAGTTATTCTATAAGGTTGAACTTCATTAATTAGAATTGTGAATAATCGGCGGGTTTTAGACTTGAAGGTCCGTACATACTAGAGCGGCCACGGTGGATGTGTGCAAACAGTACCTTGGCGCAAACTTTGAATATCTTTTCTCTTTGATCGCCACAGTCACAGCAATCGCCACCGCCACCGCCACCACCACCGCTACCACCACCACCACCGCCACCGCCACCGCCACCGCCACCGCCACCGCCACCTCTTCAATCTGATCGGGCCTTTACTGCAACAGTGTAACCACATGCTTACTAGGGATGCTAATGCATAGTATGACTGTAAAAATGGCTTACTAACGTCATAAAGTCTCAAATTTAGAACGTTGCTAAAAGTCTAGTTCAAATATCGAACCACCTGACGTCATTCGTTGTGCAACTGACATCACAACACGATAAATTGGGGTGCGCCAGAATAGCTACGCACATTGATATCACCGCAAAATGTCGCAATCGCAAATTAGATCTCATAGGTATTGAGAGTAAGACTGAATTGAGATAGCTACTATCACTATAATACAGACCACATTATAATTCCTTACAAATCAAACAAAACAGATTAAATCTTACCTTTTTCAGACTATTTTTACCCGCGACGACAGGAGCCCGTATTTCTTTATTCGTTTATCTGTTATCATGTATCTCCGAACAGCTCTGTATTCAATTAGTTGAACTTCTCACTCAAATAGTACACAAAGGAATTTTGGCGATAGTAATGGAATGTCTGTGATATGGAAACCTTAGGCTGATAAAGCAAGTTGCTATATCTGAATGATATTCTAGATGACAGCGAAAGGAAGATAGAGATAACTTAAGTACTGGATTTCATAGTTTTACCTCATTATAAATTCTAAGCTTTTTTAACAACTGTTGACCCGTGCTCTTTGAACATTGGTTTGATCACCATTAATAGAATAAGGATTATTCATAGAATTTTGGGGAAACAAAGAGGAAGAATGGAAATAGTCAGAGAAAAAGTAGCTTTTTCAGTTTCTTTGAAAAATTAGAAAAGTACACTTTCAAACACCATTGATAAAAATTTTATCACTCGATCGATAGTTTCTCCCTTTTCAAAATATAATTAATTTAAATAAACCAACCGTTACAGTACAATCGGGGTAATACAAGGCATACAACGCGGTCAGACCGGATATAAGCTGGCACATATAATATTCGCAGAATAAACATGGCAGTAGAAGTTTTGAAAGGAAACAATGGTAGGGTGGGGTACCTAATGGATTGCCTGAACCATTGTGTAATGGGTCAGCATGTGATACTATTCATATCATACCTTGTTAAACAGGACAGTGGAACGCTTGCGGCTTTATTTGCATGACCCTCTGCACCATCTAAGGGCACGCTTTAGCATTTAAAAAGTATTGTTTTTAGTGCACCATCAGGTGACGTCTCACTGTCCGTCATTAAACAGATTACCCCGCACGAGCCTGCTCCAGTGCACCGTGCGAACAGGGGTTGGTAGCTCAGACGCATTCCAAAAAAATTTGAGGTGCTTTTTATCATATTGGATTTTAACCTTAGATGAGGGCTAGGGAAAAAACCCCTCCCCCCTCTAAATGTTTAACCTTGGATCCTAGAATTATGAAACATAGTTACGAGTATCATTTGAAGGATTTCTAATGATAACTATACATTATGAGGCAACTTCGGGACCCTAATATAGCGTATCTCGACATGTCTTGGGCGCCTCATTTATATAATTTGTTCTTACGGGGCCGCGTTAAAAGGTGTGTCTGACGGCGATAAAATTATAACACATGTTTTTCCGATATTATAAAAGTTCATTTTTATTTAATAAACCAGACTACTCAAGCCTCAGTTCATTTTGGTATAACCCTTTATCAAATTGCTAAATTTAATTCCCTACCTAATTCCAAGAATACACGTTAATATTAAATTCAGAGTAATCTCTGCATCGTAAAACTGAACAGACGGACAAACAAACAATGTATTTTAGAGTATCATTAAGCTGGCACTGTACTGAACAATGTCATGCGACAGGGTGTCCTAGAATAACAAGCTAACTCCTCGCGTAGTTTGCTAGGTATATTATTTATTCTATCGCTACGAGAAACTTTATTTCCTTTGTCTCAAAAAATACACCTAACATATCGTACCTATTTGTTATTCCAATATCGTCGGCACAGCAGTCGCCAAAACAAACTGGCAGTCACATGTATGTTTATAGCTATATGTTTGTGTTGGATTGACTTACAAATTAGAAGAAATGAAGTTTCAACGGTAAACATTTCTACGAGTAACATGGAAATAATTTTAAAATTTAAAATACACTATTAATTTACTGACGTTTCTGATTACGAAAACCAGTGGTAAGTAGGTAATTAGCCGTATTTAATCTTAGACTGTGAAATACCCCAAGATACTCGTAACACCATAGCCTACCTTGACACAAAAATGAGATAATTAATATTTTACAACCAAGTTTTATTGGCTATATTAACTGAGTTCTACAACTTTTAATCCTATAATTTCTATACAAAATGTCCTAGAACACATGTAGGTATTTCTCTAAATTGGTTTGCATTAAAAATGAAAAATTGAACGCAACGAACAAAATGAAAAATTATAACATACCTCTATAAAAGTAAAACATAATTTAAAAATGCTTGAACACTTTATTCAGCTGTTATTTTACTTTGTGCCAGTCTTTAGATTGTTATTAAATCAACAAGATCTTTGACAGCGAATAAAGCACCTTAATATAAGTTTTTTTTTATTTTCTACAGCTGATTTTTACTATCAGTGTTTTAAATTAAAATAGCTGTTGTAATCAAGTAAGGCTTGATTTTGAAAACGACCCATTTACCGCCAGACGAGTCTCTTGCTTCTCGACCTTACACTATGGCCGTGAGAAGTTCTGCGCGCCGCCGTCACCCAGCGAAGAGACACACGCAAGCTTACAAAAAAAAAATACGAAAAACTCGCATACAAACGGTGACACGTCTTAAGTGACAGTGAAATCCCAAGAACTGTTATTCCGCCCCGGGACCAGACTGGCTGTGGAATCTACTGGTGAGTTTTCTTCATAATCAAACCATAATAATTTCAATGCAAATACCATAAAGCTATCGAACAATACAATAGCCGACTTCGAAACAGAAGCATTAAAGTTTTTAGGTAACCGAAATATTTGTACGAAAGGTTTGTATGCCTTTCGCCTTTATACAGGTTGTTATTTTGGAACAATCTGTATAACATGACTGTAATTAGTGAAGTTATAATTGGGAAATCTTAGCCGATGTTTAAACAAGATCCCACACAGAAGAGTTAAAAAGTGTTCCATTTTTATTCCACTTTCAAAAAGGAAAAGTTCTCAGCTGTTTTTTACATGTGTTTGTTACTTGATATCTTCGCGAATTGTAAATCACCTAAAAATGAAAAAATGGGGAATACAATTTTATACTGGACTTCATACTCATTTCCCGTTATTTGAAGTCGGTTTTTTCCTGAATAAAAAACAACTTAGCCACGTTTTTACGAACTTGCGAAATTTACAAGAAAACTGAAAGTAAAATTCTCATTAAAGAGATACACATCAAAGTATGGATTTATAGATATTCTCCGCAACGGCTGGACCGAATTGGATGACATTTTTAACAGGTATACTTTATAAATTTGAATTATTATACATAGGTTGATTTTTATCCGGGTACTACGCGAGCAAAGCCGTGGACAGAAGCTAATTATCCATAATGTGCCAATGTTATTAATAATTAATAGTTTTAATTTTCTCAGAAAGTTAAAATGTCAATGCAACTATAATAAAAATATAGTTTATTATTAAAATGGATCATAGAACAATGGCTGAGATAAGTTGAGCCACACCTATCTGAGAATACCATCAGAATGCTGTTGGAGCTGTCCCGGACCCTGCGCACCAGAGATGTGCACCTCTTGCGCATATTGCTGTAGAAACTGTCCACGCGCGCCTCGGCGAACATCCCCGACGCATATTACACCCGCAAGGCGCTGTACTGTTTTGGCGTATGACTTGCCCACAGGCTGCACGTGTAGAAACTAGTGCATTATGCCTGGAAAGTGTTGTTTTTACCTCTATCGAGCACCGTGCATGTTCATATATGTTCATATCATGTTCGCTCTTACAGACAGCGCCCTCCGCTCTCTCTCAATATCAACATCGTCCTTCATGTCAGGAGTTAGGAAATGCTCAAAGTATTTAAATTTATCCACTCTCTTTAGAGGTGCTCCATATATTGTGTAAGCTACACTCTTATGGAGAACAATAAAAATGTGCCCCGAAAATTCGGAACTCGAATCCACATATTTGTCTCAAATTGGCAATGCGTTGACCAATTCCACATTTTGAAGGCATGTTTGAGCTACCACCGGTTTACAAAACAATGATAGAGGCTGTACACTGTACTATTTTGTATTAAAAACATTAACTAAGTGCAACTGCTGGCATATATATCTATAGGCATAGAGCAGTTTACCCCGAGAGGCGTCCTAATGAACCACACTGTTCTGTCAACACATCAGTCTTTTAGGACTGATGTCGGCAAACGTAGACATTGTCATTGTTATTGCGTCATGTTGCCTGCTGTGCTCTGATTGGTTGTACAGTTTCCACCAATCAGAGTACAGCAGGCGTAACGGGACTCACACGACAGTTGACAGAATTGTTTCCTAGCTAATTATCAAACATTGCGTCTCTTGAGGCTGTCTACTATATGCCTATAGGTAACCGTCAAAACATCTCCCATCCCTAGCAGTGCTTTTACCACTCAAACTATATATGTAGAATAAAGTCACTATGCAAAAGTAAGCGTAGCGCTAAACTGCTAACTAAATGTTCTATCTATGATTGGCTATTCTGTACTGCATATTTTATATTCTGTGTCACAATGTAAGTTTTTATTTTACTATGCGATCGCCAAGCGTTGATTACTGTCTCTTTCACTTTTGTGCGATTCTCGTTTGCGCTTATAAGCGAACTCGGGTGAATGTTTGTCTAGTATACTACGCATGTAGTTAAATATACTCGTAACGTTGTTTACAGGAGCTGGGAACTAGGGTTGAGACTTTTTTGAATATTTTTACCTGAGGGAGTCTATCATCGGAAATATAGTTGTGAGCGTGTTTTGTTTGATAGTATCAAAATGAGCTTACTAGCCGTGAGCTTAGAAACCGTGGATAAAAATACGAGGTTTCAGTTTCCTGAAAAAAATAGCCGTCATTTGAACTTGAACGTCGTTGGATAATTTCGATCTCGATATAATCGAATTCAAATAAATATTGTTTTTAAGGCATAATATTCTTTTTTCAAATGTAGTCATTTATTTTGGGTTTTCTGGGTCTGGTTTTACATGGAATTAAGAAAATTTTCGAATATAAATTTCAACGAGGAAACTATGCATATCAAACAGCACGCACTATTTACGTCATATATGGACCTAACCCATAGACAAACAGTGGATTATTAGTTTAACCGCTTTCGTTTTATAAATTTGATTTTGCAAATGAACCTCTTGGACGCCGGGAAAATAAGGTTGATAGTAGGTAACGAATTGAAAGCGGTCAGTCTCAAACTACGGTTGAGCACGGTTGAGCTTGCATTGACTTTTAATGTTAGTGTCAAAACAATATTATACCATTTATAAATCGGGAAAATAGATACGCTAAATTGGATTATAATACCCATTATGTACCCATGTAAGCAAGGTAGAAATATTGGATACTAAACATAGTGTAAGCCCTATGCACTGATTCGCTTAGAGATTCATCAATTTGCTCTGATGCTCAGGCCTTTAGCTGTACCTATCTAGACTTAAATCAAATTACTAACAGAGTAGTAACTGTGTTTACATACAACTTGGAGCGACTCGCCGGTCGTTTCAGATCGGTAAAACAACGTATTTACATGCCATAAAGACCTCAGTGGCGCGGTAGCCGAGTATCCGGCTGAGATGCTACTATTACGTCATATATGGACCTAACCCATAGACAAACAGTGGATTATTCGTTTAACCGCTTTCGTTTTATAAATTTGATTTTGCAAATGAACCTCTTGGACGCCGGGAAAATAAGGTTGATAGTAGGTAACGAATTGAAAGCGGTCAGTCTCAAACTACGGTTGAGCACGGTTGAGCTTGCATTGACTTTTAATGTTAGTGTCAAAACAATATTATACCATTTATAAATCGGGAAAATAGATACGCTAAATTGGATTATAATTTGTACCCATGTAAGCAAGGTAGAAATATTGGATACTAAACATAGTGTAAGCCCTATGCACTGATTCGCTTAGAGATTCATCAATTTGCTCTGATGCTCAGGCCTTTAGCTGTACCTATCTAGACTTAAATCAAATTACTAACAGAGTAGTAACTGTGTTTACATACAACTTGGAGCGACTCGCCGGTCGTTTCAGATCGGTAAAACAACGTATTTACATGCCATAAAGACCTCAGTGGCGCGGTAGCCGAGTATCCGGCTGAGATGCTAGAGGTGCGGTTTCGATTCCCACTTCGGGACATTATGTTTGCATGTGTTAATTAACAATTAATTGACAGCAAATAAGTGAATTACCTACATTATGAATAAATTGTTAATAAAGTTTAAGTAGAACATCCGAATTTATGTGACATCAACTTGTGTCAAATAAATCCTACTAATATTATAAACGCGAAAGTTTGTGAGCATGGATGTTTGTTACTCTTTCACGCAAAAACTACTAAACGGATTTTGATGAAACTTTACAGTAATATAGCTTATACATCAGAATACCAAATAGGCTACTTTTTATCCGGGAAGTACGCGGGCGAATCAGTGAAGCTAGTAAATTATAATTATTAAACTTATTCAATCTCAATCAATACTTATTCAATTTCAATCTATCCTAATCTCAGGGGTCGTACCTGGACCTTGTGCTAATGAATATATTAGCGAAGTCTAAACTAATACTATGATGCCTTTTTGTATGAAGAACAAATAATATTATAGTGTGGATGGCTACATATGGATAGTATTAAAAATAATGGGTAAACCATGAATTAGCCTATTTCAGGAGCACATGCTATGAAATAGTTAAAAGGATAATTTTACAGTCTTGGTGAAACTGATGACTTTCTTCATTTATTCTTGAACATGTTACAAAGAATGTGTTTGCTGTTGACCAATTATGGACTTTTATATGTAATGAAAGTGTAAAATATATTAAATCAAAATATCTCAGAGGAATGTACGTCTGTCAAAAGTGGTTTTATTTTTGTTCCCTTTCACCGCGTATATGTAATACATATACATACCAGGACGGATCATACATATTATTTATGATCCGTCCTGGTACTCAATTGATAGAGTTGACGACAATGACCTCTTTGTCTGTTATTAATTGTTTAGTTCATTCCCCTCCTAGCTAAAAAATATGCGTTTTACGACAAGTTTTTTATGAACTATAAATCTTAGAGCAATCTCTTCAACGGGACGGCAACAAATCACATATGTACGGGAAAACAGGGCAATGTATCTCGCACGCACCCGCCTTATTACAACCGCTATTTCCTTCTGTTGACTGATTGTGTGAATTATTGTATCGTATTAAAGTTTCATCGCATTTCGTATAGCACTAGTGTATCTGCAAAATCCCCAACTTTCGATCCGAAAATCGTGTTTCTTGTAGTGGACAGAGCCCCTCAACTTTCGATCCGAAAATCGTGTTTCTTGTAGTGGACAGAGTCCCTCAACTTTCGATCCGAAAATCGTGTTTCTTGTAGTGGACAGAGCCCCTCAACTTTCGGTCCGAAGATCGTGGTTTCTTATAGTGGACAGAGTCCCTTAACTTTCTATCAGAAGATCGTGGGATCTTGTAGTGGACAGAGTCCCTCAACTTTCGATCAGAAGATCGTGAGATCTTGTAGTGAACAGAGTCCCTCAACTTTCGATCAGAAGATCGTGGGATCTTGTAGTGGACAGAGTCTCTCAACTTTCGATCAGAAGATCGTGGGATCTTGTAGTGAACAGAGTCCCTCAACTTTCGATCAGGAGTTCGTAAGTGAACTATTTCCACGCAAAAATTATGGCTCTTAAACGGTGATCAAAAATATCGTGAGGAACCAGCATGTCCTAGAACCAATAATAGAAAAGATGCGACACGTACATTAGACGATGTACCTCATTGTATTCTTTCATCAGACTGGTTTTTTCACAAAGAGAACACCAGTGAAACGAGAAACAGGATGAATTATGATCAAATTATTATAGATACATACGGTAAAAGGTTATAGTTTCAAGTTTAAAGGTACTGTTCCCAATCGGGCGATAGCGGCCAAGCGCACTGACCGTGGAAAATTGTAGCAAACTGTTGCCGCTCAATTAAAACAGTAACAACGACTTTACAACAGTAACTATTACATTTTTGGCTGGTGTCAGAATAGTACCTATTTTTGAAAAAAAATCGTGCCCATGTAAATGTTGTAATACCTACTCATTAGCTCAGTGTTTAGGACTGTCCTAAATGCTATAAACCATTTAAACGTATCCCAAAAAATCTGAATCAGACTCCAGTCAACATCTTTGCCTCTTTTCAGCAATGCATTGACAAAATCCGCCATAGCCGATGTCTAGCAGCTACATAGAGAATTTGTAATTTTAATAGGATTAATTAACATTTTTGTTTTAATGATCACGAATATTAAAGCATAACTCGTTAGTAAAATATACTTCCGTGTATTTACACAACAATTAATCCTGAAGGACGACTCTTCAACACCGCATCAAAAAGAAATAAACTTTATAGATACATACACAAGGCTCAAAGTAGCTTCAGATGTTTATTGCAATACATTCTTATAACAAGGGCTAGTTGTTTATTTTAAGTATTTTTTTTCCTTCGGAAAAGAATTTTAATTAGCTTGCTTTTGAGTAACTGTTTATATTGTAATGAGTAATTTACCTAAGCTACACCATAGCCGCACGTAGTCTCTCAACAGTTTAGATCTAGTTGGATCGAGATAAATATATCTATAATAAAATTATACTCTACAAAGCAGTTTAAATAAAAAAAGTTGAATCGTTGCAAGTAATTTCATTGAGACACCCGTTTGGACGAATAAAACCGTTTTAACTTGTCTATATTATTTTGCCTTTTGTTCGCTAGGTAACTGTGTTTTGTTCAGTAACCGGGCGCAAGTATTATGTTTCTGAAAATGGACTTGTGACGAAAAACAAATACTCTCACGATTCCTCAGACTCATCCGTGATCCGTGAGAATAATAGGTAAGAATAGTAATTTCTGGACAAATGCCCACGTTTTACTTAGTAGTCAGCATTCCACGTAACAGGTTGCAAGCCCACGAGCGGTCATTGGAACACTAAACTTACCTATGGCACATGCCTTCATGTGCCATAGGTTAGTTGGTTAGTTGGTTATAGAGCATTCCGGTTCATGAGCTCGTGATAATGCGCACTATCAGAAAAATCCACTGATTTGAACCCAACACCTTATAATTATTTATTGTACACAGAAATAAAACAGAAAAATTAAACAAGATATTAGGTGAGGCATGTACAAAGGCGAGCTTAACCCTAAAAAGAGTTTTCTTCCAGCAAACCTTTGAGGAGAGATAGAGAAGTGATAAAGTTGGTAATAGTCATAATAGTTATTTATTGATAATAATAATTACAGTCATGACCTACGGAGCTGAGAAGTGGACACTCACGATAGGGCTGGTCCACCAGTTCAAAGTCGCTCAGCGAGCTATGGAAAGAGCTATGCTCGGAGTTTCTCTGAAGGATAGGATTCGTAACGTATACATCCGTCAGAGAACCAAAGTTGTCCACATAGCTCAACGAATTAGCAAGCTGAAGTAGCAGTGGTTTTTTTTTAAATCTTTATATTTGTGGCCTGTACAACATTGTTAGGAAGGTTGTTATATATAGCCGGACTCGTAACATGCGTCAGTTTAGACGATTTCGCAAGTGTTCGTGACAACGACTCGAGTTTTTGTCGGTTGCGAGTGTTATATGTGTGTAAGTAAGGCCGTGCTGCACATAGGAGTCCAGGTTTATTCTAACGTAGGTTGCCACTTGGAAGATGGTTATGCAGGGCAACGTAAGATGGCAACGTAAGTGTGGTAGGTGTACAAAGTCATGAAATATACTAAAAATACCACTATATTTTAATAAACTACGTACATATTATACATACCTAATTTTTTGTACATAATTTAACACACATAACACTAAACATTATTACTCATACATACTATATATAGATACAACATCATTCTTCAAACGTACATAACATTACAGAACCCAAAATTAGAAAAAAAAAAAAAAAAAGATCTGATTATTTTGCTTGTACTATGATACGTTAGAGTGAACGAAACATAATGATAGGTAGTGCAGTGTTATCTCGGCAATGTGCGAGGAGGACAAACACTGCTCGTCGAGATACAGTTTTTTAACTAGTACGGCGGGTAGGGCGAATCCAATGCGACCACAAAATAACCTTTTATAACCTACCTACATAGTTAGTTCCTACCTACAACATTTTCAGTAATTTGTAGCTTAGTAATTTGTACAGTTATAATAATATACCGCATGATTTTGTTTTGTTTTAGGTACCTACCTAAAGTTTTTAGTTTTTTTTTCTAAGTGGTCTGTACAATCATTTTTCTTAAAATAAAAATATTTGATTTGATTTGATTTGACTTGAACTACCTATGAATACACATACACCGAAAATAACCTTCGGTGTTTTGGATCGGAAGTTTAGATACTGCTTACTACACTAGGCCAACATGGATGTATTTTGATCAATCTGAGAGAACCAGTGTAGTGAAAGGATTTAGTTCACCGTAACCGAGGCCTTGCGTATGAAATCCAGCTTATGGCATGTTTACTCGGTTGTTTATATAACCAAGTAAATATTATAATAGTCCTTTGTTCTACAGTGTAGGTAACCAAATCTGTGTTCGACCTTGGAACGAGTGAAAACAAATAGTACCTATGCTAAATTTACACAAACCAGTGCTAGGGTAATTCGCCGCACTTGCTCGAAAACGCCCGTCCACTACGTTACGAGTATTTTCTATTTGGTATTTCTATATTTTTTTAGTATTTACACTCCTATAAATTTTCCGTATTTCATGATTGATCTACTTTATCGTGCATAGCTTAAAAATAAAACGAATTGTACAAATAAAGCTCGTTTTCAAACAACTTTAGGATGGGGTGAAATATTTTAAAAGACTTGGACGGTGGTAAGATAATGCACTAGTAGAAACCTAAAAGTTTACAAATTTTAATATAAACAATTATGTACCTCTTATTACTAAATAAGTATATCATAAAAAAGGATATCTATATACATAGTAATAACACGTAGGTTCATGATATAAAGTACTAAAATTAAATATTAAGGATTTACCTATTAAACAGTCTACAACTTACTTGACAGTCAAGTGTACTCGAATCAATTTCAAGTATAAAAACCAGAATTTCAGAAGAATGAACATGCGTTAGGTTAGGTTAGGTTAGTTAGGTAATCCTAGTAAGTCTGTGGAGTGAGCCGTATAGTCAGTACTCGACCTATGGTAAGTACTTGGTCGAGTGCCGTGGTTCCAGGCCTGACTCGCTTGGTGTAGACGAGGCTTAATATTTAGGTATGAACAATAACATGTGCTTATTATGCTTTGTATCAAAGTTATTTCGTCTATTGTTATTTACACCAAAGATACCTCACAAATACACTGTTTTCTGAGATGTGTTGTGAAATGTGGTTTAGTTTAGAAATCCCTTGGTTTCAAGATACTTTCAGCAACTGTTTTAGCAGATAGTAAACTTTCTGATGAACACTACACATTAACCTAGACAGGTATATACACAAAAACACACTTCGCCGTTACCATCAAAGACCATTACTTGGTTCCTTATTAGAATCACCTGAATATCTTGTACCTGCCTGTCTCTGTGTTTAAAAGCATTATTATATTATCGTTAGTTTAATTGTTACTAGTGACAATACAACTTTGTAAGAGGCATATACAAAATATACAGATAAAAACAGCTAGATATCTAGAGATAGCTACCATATGTTTGTGATACAGATGTGTTTGTGATTTCGTATTATTACCTCTTATCGATCTTTAATTTAATGTTAGTAGGTAAAAAGTGTAATGGAATATACCTAATAAACTCATACCTACCTTGGTTTGCGTGGTTACAACTAAATCATACAGGAAAATATTATATATCCTAATATGTAGAATATTATATCCTACTAATATAATAAATGCGAAAGTCTGTGTGTGTGAATGTTTGTTACCACGTATCTCCGTAACTAGTAAACTGGTTTTGATGAAATTTGGAATGTAGATAGTTTCGGTTCTGGAATAACACATAGGCTAATCTTATTTTCGAAAATCAACCCATAAGGGGGTTAAACAGGGTGGTAAAGTTTCTATGAAAAAAAATTGTTTGATTCGCTCAAAACTCTGTACAAATAAACTTTAAAGTAAATAATGAAACACGTATTTTTTCAAAACTACCCTTTGGGGGTGTGCAATTGAGTTCTAAACTTTGTATAAATTGTAATCCTTGGTTCGATTCATTCAAAAGTTGGTGGATATAGTTTGAAGCCTGGAGACGGTCATATGCTACTTTTATTAACATATCACGCGGGCGAAGCCGCGGGCGACAACTAGTATACCTATAAAAAAACACCGAACAGCCTTATACATAGTCATGAGAACCGTGGTAATATATTTTTACGAATAAACGTATCTATCTATCAACCACAGTACAGTTATTATAACACAAAGCACTTTCGACCAGTGCATATTGCCGAAACTAACTTGCAAAACATGGATGAAAACTGACATCAATATAGGAACTGATTAATAAGTGCTACGGTCGTCTTAGCGAAGCCGAATGAGAAAGGAAGCGAACTGCAAAGGTCCATGCTCTTTTTTTATTGAAGCTCGTCATTAGGCGCCATCTTAGCTGAGCTATCAAAGTAAAGACCAAATATTCTGCAAAGATTGATGATATCACTGCATGTGTCTACAAATAAGTCTAAAATCGGTACTGCATGTGCAGTCGGTACTAAAATGCACTATTTTAGCTTTCAACAGTCGCTAAACTAGACTAGTTTATTGGAGTTGAAATAGCTTATTAGTGTTCTTTGAACAAAAACTCTAGTTTGCAGTATGTTGAAGCTAAATTCATAATTAGGAATAATTCAGAGTTAGATTTGGTTGTGATATATTTTCATAAGGAGTATTTTTTTAATTAAGGAGAAAATAGTGAGGAAACTGGTATGTGCCCTTAGCTAGTGTTGTAACAAGCGGGGATACATCCAATAACCCGTTTCTTGGGCACGTTATGTGCCAATGATATCGCACACGTGGGTTGGGACCTACTTACTTAATATGATTTTCTATAGCCACAAATTAAAACGAATGTGATAAAAGTATATAAAACGCTCTGAAAGGGCGTAAAAAAAATATTTTACTATTGTTTTTCAATC
Organism: Perizoma flavofasciatum; assembly: GCA_958496245.1. Lineage (NCBI taxonomy): Eukaryota > Metazoa > Arthropoda > Insecta > Lepidoptera > Geometridae > Perizoma > Perizoma flavofasciatum. Next base: position 6,784,738 of record OY292419.1, on the reverse strand, counting down.
GTAAAAACGTCAAGGTAAAATTTTCAAGGTTTACCTTTTAAGGGTCGTATTTTATTTCATTCACCATCGAGTCATTAATCCACCAATTACTTATTCGAGTTTGGTCCTTTAGCGGCACGTCGTATTATCAAGGGCCGGAAGATCAACTGTTTTATTATTTAAAGGCGATCCCAGAGCTCAAATAAACTAAACGCCGGATAAGGCGAAAACATTGGTGAGAATTTGTAACTACGATAAACTTTGTGCCTTTCCTATTAGCCTCTGCCTACGGCTTTGTCCGCGTCATACTTGGGTAAAAAGTAGTTTATGTATGTTTTGTTCTTGGTCATTGTCTTTAAGGTTTAGCTGTTACGAAAATCCTATGTAACAAACAATCTAAAATCTGAATATCTAAATAAAGTTTTCACACTTCCCAAGACAAAAGTCTACATTATAATTATAATGACAATTATAATTATCTTTGACGTTTTAGGGCTAAAGACATTTTGTCTCAGATTTATAGTTAAGAGACGTAGACAGACAAGTGTTTTTTGTGTTGCAATGAATAAAATAAAATAAATAAATAATTTCGGGACATTTTTCACACAGCATCATCTAGCCCCAAACTAAGCAGAGCTTGTATTATGGGAACTACATGACTGATATACTACTTATATACATTTTTTTGTAAATATATACATATTATACATAGAAAACACCCAGACCCGAGACAAATATTTGCAGATACAAACATTTGTCCCGAGGCGGCAATTGAACTCGCAACCTTCTGCGTCTCAGGCGGGCCTTCGCCCACTGCGCCACAGAGGAATGAAGGGTGGTAGGTTCATTTTTAGCCCCCGATGGACGCAAAAAAGGGGTTCTATAAGTCTGAAGCCTTTGTCTGTCTGTTTGTGGACTCAAAGTATTTTTTTATTTTATTATAAAACTAAAGTGCAAAACAATATATGGATGCTTGCGACACCAGAGGTATCACTCACGCTTTGCCGACCCTGAAACATATGCCTGTTATTTCAACGGCCCTACAAATGGCCAGAATAGATATATAGATAGATAGATAACTCTTTATAGCACACCACTTAATATTATGTTGCTTACAAATTCAAACGGAGCAAATTACAAGCTAATCGCGGGAGTACAATGGGCGGTATTATCGCTTAAAGCGGTTTCTTCCAGACAACCATTGGATGGACAAGAATTTACGTGAATGATACAGGTCGGTGGTGGTGTATAGACAATACAAACATACATAGTGATGAATAATTAGATAAAACATATACTTATACATACATACATACATGAATACATATACCTACATAAATAATCTATATGATGGCACTCATCAGCTTTGAGATAAGGACAAATAAATAATAATAATAATAATAAATAAATGCTGGACATTTTTCACACAGCATCATCTAGCCCCAAACTAAGCAGAGCTTGTATTATGGGAACTACATGACTGATATATTACTTAAATACTTTTTTTTGTAAATACATACATATTATACATAGGAAAACACCCAGACCCGAGACAAATATTTGCAGATCTTACAAACATTTGTCCCGTGACAGGAATCGAACCCGCAACCTTCTGCGTCTCAGGCGGACCTTCGCCCACTGCGCCACAGAGGTCGTCATAGAAGGAAGAAGTGTGCACAGGAGATTTAAGTTACAAGGTCTCAGAGGAGCGCATTAAACGAGAGTTGGATAGATGAAGATATTCAAAGCGCTCCTTGAGATAGTGAGGAGAAGAAAGGTTAAATAAGATACTGTACAAGAGTGAGAGTAGGTGAGCATTTCTGCGCTGGCGAATCGATAACTACTTGAGCTTTTTGCGGAATTCGGAGACGTGGTCATATTTTCGTAGATACAGAATACAGCAATGCGAGCATTACTTTCAAAACGCTTTTTAAAACGGATAAACTGATTTAATCAGTTTTTTATTTTAAGCCTAGTTTGATAGGAATGGTTATTTTTTTACGAGTTATCACCAAACGTTACTAGGGGGCGTCGCTTAGCTTCGATAGAAAATTTTCTTAATTTTCTTTGCCCGCTCATAATGTATTTCGTCTACGTATAATATTGTGCAATGCGTGTTAATTATTGTGATATAATTTTTTGAACATGGAACGCAAAGTTTGAACGAATACTTGCAATTTCCCTGGTGCCATGAAAAGAGCGATCATGTTTCGTAGAGACGCGAGTCTTAATATCGCCTCATATCTCGCAAGCAGTGATATCAAGATGTGTAGAGAGTTTTGTCTTCTCCCTGAAGAAATCACTTCGAAACGCCATCTTAAGCGGGCTGGTCTAAAAAATTCGGCCTGTGAAAACACATTACAAATATTCTTGAAACAGGAACGAAAACTTGTAACTATAAGAGTTAGTAGTTATTTTAATTCACGGCTTCCGACATTTTTACTGGTTTCAGCCACGTGATTGCTCAAAGTTACCAGAGAGATAAATGGCACAGATGGTTTCTAGTGGGCCAGAAATTTTATTTATGAGGATAGGCAGCATTTGATAGCTTTAAAACTGTAAGGTAATAATTTATCTGTGTTTTTAGATGCACCGATGGATTTTTATATTTGAAAATATTATCTGCACATTAACACTTGCTCAAAACGGTGAAGGTTAACATCATGAACACCACATGCTATAGAGCTAAAAGTTCTAAGGCATGCATGCACAGGCTTGCAACCTGTCACGTGGAATGCTAACTACTATTTGCCAAATACTATATTTGGACATGCCTCTGAATACCTTCTATCTAGTATCCTCGTGGATCTACGTACCGAGTATAGATCTGAGTATTCCCACCGTAAGGATTTAGTCATGAGCTTTGTTGTTCGGTTGAAATAATACAAACAATAAAAAAAAAAACTTTTAAACGCCTGCAAGTTCCATGATTAACATCTTCAGATCCATTCAATTTAATTTTTAATTCCGAGTCTTCGGAAAAAGTAAAGGTCCACATTTGTGGTACTACTCCGTGGCTTTGTCCAGATACCCGTGTCAAAACAAGTGTGGATAGTGGTATTCTGAAATCGAGAATTTGCACGTATTGTGGTGGAGGCGGCAAGAGATAATTCCCGGATTTCCATTATGAATAATCTAATTCCCGGTAGTTTTTGGAACAAGTGTGGAGGGGTTTTATCACGTGGACAAATGACCAATGCCATTTCATAGGAAAAATTTCGTAGTTGTTCAAAAAAATTTTTGTTAGGATCTTTTTGGGGAAGAGGCACAGTTTTTCAAATAAACATAGATATTACCGATCTCCTAGTGCTTCTGTTCTTGTCTTAAAAAAATATATTTTGATTAGATTTTTAGATTTTGATTACTATTGTACCAAAATTCTTGCTAATAAATGATTATGCAAATACCGTGAAGCATCGTCCTGAAATCGTTTATTAAAATGTCACATCTATTTAGTAGAAAAACATATGAGTAAAAGTTTCGATGATACAAACAATGCGAACAGATTTTCGAAAAAGCTGTTTATCAGGTTCAGTTTCAATGTCCGCGGAGTGGGAGCACAACACCAGTAAAAACAGATTTTTTAAACACCCTCAGGGACCAGTCTCTCACAAAACAGTTTGTAGTATTCACTTCAATTCATTTATGGACCTATTAGACACCTTTGTGAGAGAAAAGAAACGTTTTAGATATATCAACAAAAAAGTTGTAATGTTACTTTGTAGCGTTTCTGTGTGTTAATATAAGTTTAAATAATTAATATAAGTAAATTAAGTGTGAAATTAATGATGCCTTAACACTGTATTATAATAAAGTTTACCAATTTTATTCCAAAAACTATCGTGAACTTGACTATTCATATTGTAAAAACGCGTCGCGCCGTTAGACGCGGAAGGAGAAAGTCACGACCACTCACCCTGATGAAGACTTTCGGAATGAGTTTAAACTTAGTCGGTGCCTTCACCAATAGTGCAGTACGTGAAATTTCCCGTTTTTACAATATGAGAAGTTTACCAACTTGATATTAAATATCAAATGCTTGATATTGTTTTTTTTTGTAAGAAACTTTGACAAAAGAATAAACTGGAAATCAGAAGAACACCGTGTTTGTGAGTTCTTTAGCAAATAAAGTGGTTCATGAAAATTCGAATCGATCAAAACTCTTACTGTTTCGTGTCTCCTTTCAGATACGGAGACATGGTGCCTGGTACTATAGCAGGCAAGATTGTCGGCGGCGTATGCTCTCTCTCCGGAGTGTTGGTGATCGCTCTGCCTGTGCCTGTCATCGTGTCCAACTTCTCCAGGATCTACCATCAAAACCAACGAGCTGACAAGAGAAAGGCGCAGAGGGTAAAACTTTGGCATGTCTTCGTAGAATAATGTAACAAACTGGTTAGCCGTTAGCCCTCCAGGGCTTAAGAATTGAACTTTATATAAGTAGGATATGATTAAAAATAGTAAATTAGGCTCTTATTAAGTTCGTATGAGCACTAGCGCATACGTAGTCACTGGGACAAATCTGGTGTCGCAGTTTTTAGGCCGCTCATTGGACTCCACTTGGACTGCTTCTAGCCACTTTCTGACTAAGTAGTCTAAGTAGACAGTAATCCCATAACTAATGGGATGAAACGCTTGAGCCTCGGTTGTCCGATCTAATGGAAAGAACAGCGTCGGGCAACACACATGAAAAGGAAAAAAACACGGCTTTTTTTCGTTGATTTTGTGTTATCCTTTCGTAGCTTTAAATCTATTTTAGTACTTTCTTATCATGAAAAATTTAATTAATTCGTCCACGCGATACGAAAAAGTCGCTGCATGCAGTATTCGCTGATCCACCGTCAAATGCGGTCACGTGCGGTGCTCATGATATAGAGCTGCTAAGGCTATGAAACGGCAGAAAATATAGCAACAGTTTTAATTAGCTGTAGGTATTTCACATTTTTAAATATGATAATAATCAGCCACTATAGTTTTAATTCAGGAAAAATACAGTTGTAGCAGTAATCTTAAAATCGACTAAGTACGAGTCAGAACTCAATCTATCCATTCTCAATTCCAGAAAGCCCGTCTTGCCCGCATTCGTATTGCCAAAGCCTCATCCGGCGCTGCTTTCGTCTCCAAGAAAAAAGCGGCTGAAGCCAGGCTTGCGGCCCAGGAGTCGGGTGTTGAGCTGGACGACGCAGGACGAGACGAAGACATCTTCGAGTTGCAACATCACCATCTGCTTCGTTGTTTGGAGCGCACTACCGTAAGTGTAAAAGGGAGATGTGGTCAAAATAGCTGCTCATGTATTTTTGAAAATTCAGAACTTATGCCCGCCTAATCTGTAAGGTTATAGACCGAGTGGAGACTGTAGGCAACCATGTTGTGCGTAGTTTCTTCACTCATAAGATCCAATATCGAGATTCCTTAATATTTCAAAAATTTTTTGGTCATTAGATCAATTAAAATAAATAAAATAATGACTTGGGAGATCTGGACGCAGCTCAAAACCCGGTTAAGCCAGGCATATAATAGACTAGCCGATGCCCGCAGTTTTACTCGCGTAGGGTTGGTAATTGATAGGTGTATCAAAAATCTTCTTCTCCTGACCCCTGAGCATACGGACTCTTTTACTGCCACTGCGATCCGCTTGTGGAACTCTATTCTAGCAAAAATCCGCACCGCTGTTTTCAGCTCTTTTCACTCTCTTAGGGGTAGAATTTTTCAAATTCCTTTCTTAGTGCGCCCCTACATCATAAGAGGAATTTACCCTCCAAGTTTCATGCTTCTAGGACTTATGGTTTAGGCTGTGCGTTGATCCGCCGGTCAGTAAAAGAACAGTTTCATAAATCTTGGATAATTGATTGATGTTCTGATGTCATTTTGTGTCTTCTCTCACTATACCTGTTGTATATATGAGCTTTAAGTGCTGGCACGAAGGGTTGTCTACAGTAACCATTGGGTGTTGTAAATACGTCTAAGCATTCAAAACAACATTAGGATGCATGCATTGAGTATGTTTTAATGTATGATATATCAGGGCTCGAAAATTAAATTGCTTTTGAGAAAATTAATTGAAAACAATAATTGTATTTTATCTAAATAGAGTTTTCAGCATATATTGTGGTTCACCGTTGGCTGTAGTCAGGATAAAGTTTATTCTAAACTGTCCACTTGTTCCTACAGGGCATCAGTCAAACGTTGAACCTCTACAGCAGTGTGAGCAGCCATTTTGACAATCTTGATGAAGAGAAGTTACATTGGAACTTACCCAGAGATAAACTATTTCAGCCAGAAGATTCACATTAATGCCTGGAATACACTTCATTAAAGTGCTGTGAACGTCAGGTTTTGCCAATTTCTGCCGCTATTGCTGGGTGCCAGATGAAAGGGCATGAGTCTTTTTAAAATTGATGTCTCAGGATCTTGTAAACATGGTCTTCTGTTTGTCTGTCATTTAAGAAAGAATAATTAGATAGCCAGCTTGCTAAATACCGAGGCTAATAGGCATTTTAAAATAATTTGGCAGCATCGTTCCTGTTGTACCTGCAGGGGATAATAGGAACGATGGATCTTATCAGCACTGTAACGTCAAAATACTTCTGGCTGGAACGGTTCATCTGGTTTTGCATGTTGTGACGTGTTTTATTAATTTTGGCTGAGGTGTTGTGATCTGCATGATTGTATCATATTCAGCAATCCTGTACTCATCACTGTCAACCCAATAGGTCCCTTCCCAGATCAAACCAATATAGGACCTATTTATTAAAATCTTAAAATATAAGCGATAAAACCAGGACGCAACCAATTGTTAAATAAAGTTGCGGATGAAAAATATGTTTACATATATACTTATATGTACTAAGATTAGGAACAAAAGGTGGCGAGGGAGGGTAGCAAGTAGACTATTGACGTAAATTTATTTTAGGCGGAAGCCAGAATGGTTATAATCAAACAACAAACATCAATCCTTGGAGAATCGTCGCCTTATTGCGTTTTTGCGCCTTTGTGAGCCTGTTTTGTGTTTTGCCTGTGTGTATATATAAAACAGGCTATAACCTGTGTTGATAATTATTGATGATTTGACGTTAGTTGTTTGTTGATTTTCGGCTAGTCTGAAACAGACCTATGAAATTATAGCAACTTTTTTGTAAAATAATAGCTGTCAGTCTGCGATTTTGTCCCGTACTCATTTTATAGACCGGCGTTCCAGGACGAGTTATACGTAGGATGATATCTCTAAAAATAACATAAAAAGAACGTCTGTTGCTGAGCACTGCGAGGTCAGATTTTTAACACTTTTTGTTATTGTACCTTTACTACTAGGCGTTACGCTGTTATTTGACCTCTTTCACTCTATGCATAACCTAGTCCAGTTCGTGATTAATAGGTGTGAACTCCCGGTCTATAAGACTGCAATGCGATAAGCGCGAAAGACTTTATTTTCCGATTGCCTAAAGTCTTTTCCAGGGTCAGTACTACAATGATCCTAAGCATATTTTATTATGTTATTTGACCGGTATTTCAGGACCGAGAGTTCGTGGAGATGGAAAACCCTTTCAATGGAGCAGTGAAGAGGCCAGGGTCTCCCTCCCCACTCGCTTCGCCTGCCCACTCGGGGCGTGCGCCTGCGCTGTTGGCTTGCTGCGCTCGCTGCGGCTGCTGCCCGCAAAAGTACCAGGTGACGTTTGATCTCCTCTTTGACATTCGAAGCAGCTAAGGGACCAAGGTGGTGGAATAATCTAGTCTTCGTAGAGCCTCACGTGTCATCAGAAGAAACAGGGGCTATTCTGTCCGGACATGGGTATAAAGGTAATCTCGCGATAGAAATTCTTGAGTCAGGGTACCAATACTCTCACGCAAGAGAGTAGGAAGTCACAGTAAAACAGCATTTAATTCAATGACATTGTTTTTATAAAACATGTATATGGACAGAATTTAAACCACAAGCATATCGGTTTAAAATACGGCAAATTAAAGCGAAACAATAGTGATTATCAATAACTAAAAGTCTTTAACTGAATTGACAACGATTTCTCGCGACCTTAGTTCAAAGAATACAGCCATAATATTGGTAATTATTTCTAGAAAGCTCGCTCTGGTGCACATCAATCATGGTGAGAAATTCTCATCCCAAAAAAGGCAAGTGGAACGTATAAAGAGTGACGTTGACTGTAGTTGAACTATCCACTTTGGAAAATTGGTTGAGGTGTTTTCTTATTTATCTATGGAAGTTCAGTTGTGACGATTTTTTTAGTGGAGCAAAGTCCTTGTTTTAATTTTGGGATGTGGATAAAGGTTCTATTTTGAAATAGAAATATAACCAGGTTATTTCATGGGGTAGTAATAACTCAACAATCGTCTTAGTAAAATATGATATTTTACTAAATAAATTATATTTTTCACTACTCAACATATTACAAGACAGATCCTTTCTCTCCTCGACATGTTACTGTGGAATGAGCTACCATTTAAAGTGTTATCGCTGAACTATAAAATGGCCCACATGAGAAAAAAAAGAGTCTTAAAGTAGGCAACTTATCCGCAATGCCTCAGGTGTTGCAGATGTCAGTAGGCAACTAACCGCTTTCTATCAGGTGGTATATCTGTTTGCCTCGATATAACTTAAAAACAATAATGCGATACGTAATAAGATATAACTCACAATTATTACGATACAATTTCTCCTATGACAGAGACGTCGGCGGACGGTCCGATGCATCAGTCCAATCGGATTATCGACACGGACAATACACGGCGAGGTACTTCGTTGTGCTATTGTTGTGCCAAAAAGTAACATAAGGAGCACATTCAATTGGATCCATTTACGTGAAAATCTATTGCAATCTATTAATTAAATGACTTTTATGGGAGACCAATTTATTAAATAAATAACACGTAATTTGGATCCAAAGGGCTTCACTATTGCTGTGTGATTAATGTGGCTAAGTTGTTTTATGCCACGCTAAAATATACAAAAATGATGTCCAGCTTGGTGTTTATACATGATTTATATAAATATTTATTACAGGCTAGTTATGTAAGGCATTATATTATGTGTACGCAGCTCTAAATGTTCAATTATTCACGATTATGCTTAGTTGCAAATGAATGGGTAAGTATTTTAGGTTTAAAAAGTAATAGACGTGCTACAAACACATTAAAAACTACTTTAGGGCAGAATTTAAATGTAATTGTTAAGTATTCTGTTGATAATTTATCAAACGTAGTAACTTTTTCCAACTTTTATCTTATCTAGTTTTCTTATAGTGCTAAAATTAGTGAAGAACAATTATAGGATCAGTAGGCGTTGTATTCTTTCTTGTTCTGTTGGCTAGTTTTTGTTCGAAATTCCACACTACACTTTTTTTTACTACACGTAGACACTTCTCGATCTTATAGTGATTGGCTCTAACAGGTCCTGCTATTAGATTCGAGTAGAAAGGGACGGATGAAGGGTGCTCGGCGATACACAGCAACTTCGCGGCCTTCCGATACGTCTATGTCCGCGGCGCCGAGCGAAGACCCGTTACCAGTATGTGCGCACGGTGTTACCACGCAGCGATAACGCGCCGTGAATAGACAGCTTTATTTGGTTCGAAAAATCCCGTTTTATTATTAGTGAAATATTACGCTTGAGAGCATAGTAGTTTGGAGTAAGGTGGAGGTTTTTTTTTTAATTTATACAACTCGGTTATTATTTGGTCCGATACAAACAACTTTTCAGTTTTATGTACTACAATTTTTATTTTTTAATAACTATAAAGATTTTTAATTATTCCTGTAAAAATAAAATTTTGTTCATAAACGTTTTGAGTATAAACCACTATACAATTTTACCATGTCAAGGCTATACAGTGGAAAATGTATCTCGGGGTATGTCGTACTATTTGTCTATAGAATAGTGTTGTCACGGGTTAGTTAATTAATCGCTGTGTGGTAATAGCCGTCCATTCAAAATTGAGGCTTTAAATGTCTGCAGTGTGTTGGCTGCATAAAATATTATCGTTGCTTCTTAATATACGTACCTAAATTTTATATTTATATTTCTTATACGTAATTATCAGTATACATGTATGTCGGTATCTCGATGTTGTATTGTATTTATGGCTTATGCTGTTGATGCTGATGTTATGTATGAGCATAATACATTTTTTTATTATATTAATTTTTTTTAGTCAAATTATCACTACATTTCTTACATTGATTAAACTTAAGAATGAAGTGATTTTCAAAGTAGATCCAAGTGTTTGTAAATGTTTGATTTATGTATTTTTTATACGTATAAAAGCTATATTGTATAAGGATGTCGTGGGAATGTATATCTATGTTGTTGTATTTTATAATTGAAATACTGACTCTTATCAACTTATGCCAACACACTGTACACATTATTTAAATCAATTGGCAAAATTGTAAAGTAGGCATATCCAATATTGTCATTTTTTCTTTGCTAAAAAATTTTTGCCTTTGTTTAAAATAAAAAATAGGATTCATAAGATTCAATATTTCCATAATCATTGATGAATCAAAATATACTTACCATACAAAATTTTAAGAAAATCTACGTTTGACGTTAACACCTATATCCATACGACATGAAATTTCAAATTTACCATGAAACTCTTTTACACAATAAATTTTTCCTTTACATGTCATAAAAATGGGTCTACAAAAACACACGATTGGCATGCAAGCACGTAATTTTTTCACTACATACATTTTACTCCAAATCACAGCTACGCAATATTCACTTTACACCTTATTGGTATTTTATTTTATGATCGTGTTTGTGTATTTTTTCGTAAATTAGCTTCGTATCGGTGTTAAGCTTGACGTATTTTAAGGTGTAGATAGTTTAGGTAGGCGTATCCGCCAGTCTCAATGTTGTAATTTTGTATTTCAGTAGTAAAACTTATTAATAGTAAATCGTATTTTTGTGTTACAGCAAGCGTGCGGCAAATACATTCCTGCTGGGAGTACAGTGCAAGGGAACCAGACTGGTGTTGCAATGGATGGGACTTACTTAGTTGAAGCATCATTCTAGGGCCCGTCCAATAGCTCTCATAAGGAAAGCTATGTGTAAAAAAAACCGGGCTATCACCGGGTAACTATGAATAAAAGTTTTCAATGACAGTGATATGACGAAAAAAATTATTTGGACAATGACAAGTGTAAATCTGTGGAGAAATTGCCAAAAATTACGGCGTTATTTGAACTACAACCAATTACTAGGATATGACTCTACATAATGTTTAATGTCTTGTTAGTTTAACAAAAAACTGCCTATGTTAAAAATACGAGTATTTGAGTATGAAGTAGAAATATGGAGTCCTCCATTTCATGACCATTCTAGTAAAACAAATCTAGTCAAGATATTATTTTGAATTGTTCTAGTCACTCTACTCAACAGGAAGTAAATTTATATGAAATAAAATGCTTTACTAAACTGAAATCGTGTCGTGAAATGGAAGACAAATAAAAATGTATTTCGAATAGTCAAGTGAAATGTATGAAAATGTCTAGTCAAATGGATTTTAAGTCAGTTTAGAGGTTTTTGACTGACAGATTTTTGAGTAACGGTAGATATTAATTATTTGACCGTCTAAAAATCAGTCATATGAATCACCAGGTCAGTAATTTCAATCCTTTCCGTATAGATTTCCTTTTATCGATAGTTATAATTACAGTATTAAGGTTTTAATATTAGCAATGGACGATATGTTTACATAGTGAGTGAAATATGGATTTGTTGTTGAGATGTTTAAAAGACAGATAGTTACAAATTTCAAAATAGTCAATACTTCAAATCATATCAATTAGATCAGTAACATGTAGTTATACAGGTGTGGAATTGGACTAGTTTTCAATGGGTTATGTCAGAGCATTTTGTGATAGAAATAATGTAAGATTTCCAATTCTCTCTATCAAACATTTAATAAAACACTGTGGTTTAAGACCAATCAAATGGTCATACACATGGTTATCTTGGAACCATTAGTTTGAGTTATCATGATTTGTCACTTTTATTGAAAAAGGTTTAACAGTCATTCGATAATAATGAACAGTAAAACGTATTTACATTAAAATTCAGCTTCTATCACGTAGAAATTAGTAGCTATTAATTTTCTCTGCATTGTCATAAATTACTCGAAGAATTAACTATTACAGAACAGTCTATATCTAAATTATATTCTCTAGTTATAAGTCTAATAATGAGACTTTAATATAAATGCGATTTCTATGAATCCGCACTTGTTACTATTCAAAGTATTGATATCATTCGTTTAGCTCGTCCACTAGTTGTTCTAGTGCCTTCGATACTTGTTGATTTGATTAGTTGTGTGTTAGTGCCATTCCCATATTTGATCTATCGATGTTTCAAGGTTACCAAACATCATTTTTACCGCGACGTTTGCCATAAGAGGTTATTTGTTTATTTGTCTGTTACCATTTATTTCCGAAATGGCTTATTGGAATAAAATGTGTTTTTTCCAATCGATTTGTATGTTTTAAGATAATTATTATTTCGATAAACCACATATTTTATTTGCTGAAATTATACCAAACTGCTATAATTTCAATTATACGATTTGTAAGTCTTGGGATGGTTGTTAGATAGATTCTATCACCACAATTCAATAGTAAAGTAAAGTTTTTTGAGCAATACCATACATAGCTAGGTACAACAGAACTTATATAGCATTTAAGATGAAAATAAAACGGACATAGGGTGTTTGCTGTTTACGGTAACGTCAAAAAAGGTCAAAGCTCTGCTTAATTCTGCTGCAGTAAACTGCAGCGTCAAGCGCTATAATACTGGGGGTACTGCAAGCGATGATGGTGGAAAACACGATGCTTATTTCGTACAGGAAATCATAACGTTACTGTCGTGACGTCGCGGTAGATAGTCATAGAAGATTCGAATTTGGCTGTGGCAGTTAGTGGGGCTGTAGATAGATATTCTAGAAATTCATCAGTACATGTTTGTTTCTTTGGTAGATTGTGTTGGCTTGGAATGTAATTAATTGGAATCCTTAAAATGTGCTTTACTAAAGGAGTTGGAAACCTTTAGAGACAATAAAAATAAATGTCGAGCAAACAATGTGGACATTGTTATTAAAGTTTACTTTTGTATTATTTTTATTATTAATATTGCCAAGTGATCGTCAAAGTAACAAACATTATATTGACGTGTTTCAATGATAAATTTCACGATCAGTGATTTTAAAAGTGCAATGAATATCGAACAATGAAAAAAATCGTGACATTTCAATGTCTCGGTAGAGTCTTTAATGTAGTTACGTAATTATGAACGTCTTATGATCGCATAGTCGTATGAATGTGTCGATAGGAAGTTGAATGTTATGGTTATATTCTAGAGTACCTATGTTTAAGAATGAAGAATAAAAAAATGTGAATGGAACGCATCCAATGCGTCTTAATTTAAAATAGTAGAATTAATTTCGAAGGTGTTAAACCGAATTCAATGTTAAAATTAATTCTTCCAAAATATTGCCACAATTTCGATTTAAAAAGTACTTAATCTCGGTACGGATAAGTTATTGTTTAGATACTAATATAAATTTGATATTGATTCTTTTAATATTAAAGTCAAGTTATTCAATGTAATGTAATGATTAAATAATGAATACGGGGTTATTATGATGAATTAAAAACATTTTCTTCATTTTAAACTCAGTGTTTATGCCAAACTTTTTTCGATGAGGCTTTATAGGTTTTTTTGGTTAGTAGGTACTGGGTACCTAGGTATTGGATGAAGTTGATAGTTGTGTCTATTATTTTTCTACCTTAAATATAAATTAAAATTTTTAATATTATTAAGTGTGTTTACATTTTCTTATTTCATTGTAAATTTTATGTTGAACTACTGGGTGGAATCGGTTAGATACCTGGTGTGACAAGTAAACATCAAATAAAAAAAGTTTAAATAATTTAAAATTGAACTTAAAGTGTACAGTTTTATTTTTTTATTCATTTTCAAATGAGTATTTTTCCACCTTCGCTATCTTCTTGTTAATGAAAAAGTAGGTGATAATTTTATTATATATAAAAAAATACACCCAGTACGTTATTTATTGTTGTAATTATATTGAAAATACCCCTGTGATTATAGGCTGTTTAACAGTGTTTTATTTAATATTATTTCACATAATATTTACTGTCAATACTATGCTATATTTGCTTGTGTAAATAGGCCTCAATTTTTTTTTCGTTTTGAAATGTTGACTAAAAATATATTGTTACATAATTTTATTTTTAACCTAACGTAACTCTTAAAATTTGATAGGTAAGTATTCTTGTATCAAGATTGTTTTATTAAAGTATGATTGTGTTAAATATTAAATCGTAATTGACTGCCACATATTACAAAATCATAAAGAAATACAGTTTGATGACTATAACAGGTACAAGAATGTTCTTAAATGCTCCTTAAATGGAATAGAAAACTCAACTTTGTACTATTTAGCAAAAAAAATACGTGTGTATAGAAACAGTAATTTTATTTAAACAGTGTGTTTAAAGACTGTGTTGTTTAAGTAAAATCTTTTTGAATAGTGTTGTGAAGATGTGTCGATGGACCAATCTGAGAATATTTTTCACGCGTGTGATGAGATTTGCTCTGACACTAATTTCTGAACCATCTGCTTTAGACAATTTTGATTGCTTGCAATATTTTTGGCTTTGGTCTGGGCCAAAATAAAATCCACTTACAAATATGTGACTATTGGGTTTGTAAAATGCAATTCAAATATAAATCACAATTCTTATGTAGTTATTAGATAATTTTGTTGTGGAATCGGGAATCCAATTAGTGCATAATTTACCATGACTTACAAGTTCAGTTTTTTAAAACTGTTCTGAAATATCGCAAAACCAAAATTAACAAATGCATGGTAGGTAAATATCCCGTGTATATTGAATGTTATGTTCAGAACCATAGGAGTAAACTCGCATTATTAATAAAATAAAAGTGTAAGTACTTTTTTTATTCCAAAAACTATCGTGAACTTCAATATTTATATTGTAAAAACGGGAATTTTCACGTACTGCACTATCAGTGAAGGCACCGACTAAGTTCCGACTCATTCCGGGAGTCTTCATCAGGGTGATTGGTCGCGACTTTCTCCCTCCGCGTCGCGATAGTGCAGTACGTGAAAATTCCCGTTTTTACAATATGTAAGTACTTTGACTTGAATTATAAATAAATAAATATAAAATACTGGTCATTTTTCACATTATGTCGGAGTACTTCGGACGGCCTATAAACACCGTAAACAGGGTTGGCCACTGGACTTTAACTCTGTTTCTATGGCAGAAAGGTTCAGAGACCAGTGGGTAGACTATACTCAAATGCATGAGTGTAATAAATAACGATTTTTAATTGTTAGCTATCGACTTATCGAAAATTTAAAATTCATGTTTGTAAAGTAAGATCCTCGGTTCAGAACCTTTAGCTTAATGATTCTATGTTATTTTGAAAAGAAAATAAATATTATGTACATACTTTTGTCATTTTTATAAATAAAACCAATCGTAAATGTAGATAGCTCAAGAACAATTATTTG
Source organism: Perizoma flavofasciatum (assembly GCA_958496245.1). NCBI lineage: Eukaryota > Metazoa > Arthropoda > Insecta > Lepidoptera > Geometridae > Perizoma > Perizoma flavofasciatum. The sequence continues at coordinate 6,769,187 of OY292419.1, read as the reverse complement.
TCACGGCATAGGCCTTTGTTCGGCAGCACTTGACTTCTGGTTGAATAAAACCTTATAACATTCCAAATATTGATGCCTTCTAAAAGTAGGTACCTAAATGCTTACCCTCTTATTTACAATCACTAACTAGCAGTTTGTTAGAAAATGACAGGGCATTTTCTAACACTTAACAAAACAGATAACTTTTATCACGCTGCTAAAGTTATGAAGTGATTATGAATAAAGGGCTACTCATTAAATGTAGAGCAGATAACAGCGTCATCTCTACGAATCAATGCTGCCTGCTCTATGAGTTTATGAGGATTGATTGGTAGCTGACCAAGATGGCGTATTTTCTATAGTCCGTTTGAACGTTGTGAGTATAGATGGAGCTACGATCAACTATTGCATTTCCATGAGTATGAGTTTTAACATGGTTCAATGGTTGATGTTTGAATGTTTGAAGGTAATTTAATATATAAACTAAACATTTCAAGGTGATGTCTGTAGTTCTAAAGTAGGTGTCTACTATTCTAATATAAATCAGAGTAATCAGAACAGTGCCATCTCTGCGAGTGATTGGAGACTGCTTAGCAACTCGCTTAGAGCTAGCTTTGAGTTTGTTTTTTGAGATGGCGTACTTTCTGACTTAATTTGAACGTGCTAAGGTTAGATGGCGCGACGGTCAATTATTGGTTTTCTATGCCACGGTATGAGTTTTCACATTGAATTTATTAATCTTATGGTTCAAGGAAAGTTTCCAAATGCATAAGGTTTCATAATAATTGTATAATTTTATTGTTGGTTGAAAAGTTGGTAAGTATCTAACATTTTTAATTATTATCCAGTTCTGGATCTGGAAAAACCTATTTATTTCATAACGTGTGCTACCGATTCTACGGACAAAGTAAGTAGTTCCGACAAGAAAATTATTGGCAAAGAGTTTGAAATAAAACAGATGGAACATATATTATAATGTTGTTAGTAGTTGTTTAAACATTATAATACGACAAAAAATATTGAGTAAATAATTGCCATTATAGCATACCATATTTTTAAAGCTATTTATGTATGAAAACTACGATTTTACATTCAGATTCAAACTTAGTTAAGAATACAGGTTTTGGAAAATATGCGTAAATCTACTAAATTAACTAATAGGTACTAGTCTAAGTACCTACTTAATAGTTGAAATAGTTTACTTACTATTAGGTTATAGTTCTTTGTCAGGTCAACAAATAATTCTTGAAAAGTCTAAAACACTGTAGGTGTGAAAGATTAAATATTGTACTTAGCAGTTTTTTTAATCATCACTTATTATTATCATCAAGAAAACAAGCATTCGTTTTCCTAAATCCGCATTGGTTAGGATGACCATCTATTTTGTAAATAGGTGCCCACTCTTTGTCAATAAACCGGTAGGAAACATGCATACAAATAGTCTTCTTTTACGCCTGAACGAGCAAAGATGAAGCATGCACAGTAAGAACGAACATTATGAGTTTTCAGAAGGGTAATAAATAGTAATCAGGTACTGTAACCAAGAGGCTCATGAATATCGCAAGCTTATCTAAAAGTAATGAGTTAATTTCATTTATAGAAAATTTAGTAGAGATTGAAATAAAAAAAACAGGTTGTATATTTTTGTTATAATCACTCCCTAACTTTATCAGTTCGATAACTCTAGCCCTGTCCTTTTCTAATAAAAAACAAAGTGTAGGAACCGAGACCGAGGGTAAAGTTAGGGAATACAAAACTTAATGAGCATTATCACATCGATAAGAAAACAGGCTCTCGACTTGCCATTACCAGCTCGTCCCTCGATAGTCAACGTGCGATAAACTTTAAGCTCCCACTGTCCACAAAAAGGATTTTTACCCGCGTAGTATAGGTATGTATAAGCTATATGATGTTTTTTAGTTATTTCTATATTTGCCTGTTACAATTTATCTCTGAAACGGCATATTCGATTGAAATGCGGTTTCTTGCTATCGATTTGTACAACTTCAAGGATTGTTATTTAATAGGTTTTATTGCTCCAAGTTACTGGGAGGCGTTGCAAAGAACGATTGAAAATACGTCGGGCGATATATAGTTTGCAAAAAATTATCTATTGGTACTCAATTTGAGGAAGATGACGTTTGTTTATTGGAGACACCTCAGAAGATAGTTCATTCTATAACTATATAAGCACATAATGGGGAAGAAAGGATCATGTCAAGCAAGTTGTAAGAGTTACCCACGTGTCAATGAGCTGAGGATGAGTTTTGTTCCAATATTTATAGGTGCGACGGAAGAACTTCAGTGTAGAATAACTAAAGTCAAATAGTTCGATCGAACAGATACCTACTAAAAACTGCAGACCTTGTTTTAGAAAATGTTACACCATTTTCTGGCACAACTAAAATCTCAACCATGTCTCGAAATCTCAAGTACAGTATGCTGCAACCATTTTGAATTAACTGTTAACCCGGTAACGCACACACATTCGTTATACATAAGAACACACATACGTACATGCAAACATGCAGTAATTGAGGAGAGAATATAAAAAATTGCGCTAAGTGTGCCTTACTTGCTCGCGGTGAGGTTTGTACGAGCGCTGGTAATTGTGGAATGGTATTTTTTACAAATTGGTAAAATCTTTAAAACATATTGAATAGAATGGTATAAACGTTTATCTGACACAAACAATAATAAAGATAAGCCGACAAGTAGACATACTTATTAAATCTAAAACGAACACAATATAATTTTCTTGTTCTTCGGCTCATGTGTCTAATAAGGCTGTTGAATGTAGTCGGTACCAAAAAGGTACTACTATATTGGTAAAACTATCTATTTAACCAAACCTACCTATTGAAATTTTGAAGAAACGTGGTGACACTAGTTCTAGTTCAAATTAAGTAAGGCGCAAGCTACACAGAAATGGCGTCTGGCGCGTCGTGGTTGTTTTTTTTTTAATCTTTAATGACAAGATTACCTATGATATTGAGATTATGTCAATAATCTCAATATCATAGGTAATCTTGCCATTAAAGATTAAAAAAAAACAAATAAAACGTATTAAAAGTCACTGATACCACTGGGCTTTCTTCGCCATAATAGGATTCATCATGGCATCATGGCATAGCTTTGCATCCAGTGACGCGGATTTGGATGAATAGTAGGCATATTTTTTGGCGTTTTATGTCTTATCTCTTGGCACTTAAGATAAAACAGCCAGGCTCGAGATGAGTTTTAAATTGTACCTTATTACCATTTGTTTTAAATTTGAATGGAACGGCAGCCATGTCAGTAACAGATGCCATTTTTATGTGGCCTGTCCTTAAAAGTATTTCATATTCCGTGGCCATAATGTACTATAGGTTTAGACTTTGATTCCACATTGTACATTCCACTACCGCCAGCGGGCTTACATAGCGGCCGCCGTTCCGACTGGCCACAGTTGACTGACAGAGCGAGAAGTTCAAATCTCGCAGTAATTGATAAATAAACGACACGTGCGCCCGGGTCAACACACTTGTATATCTTGTATGCAGGTGAGATACTTCCCTCAACGAAATTACACATCCCTTAAAGCTAAGGATACCTACGCGGCCAGCTGGCAAATAAAAAAACATTTAATGAATAAAAGTAGTGAACTCTTTCGTTCAATATAATATAAAATAACATACCTTTGAACGATCTTCAAAGATCTACTCACTGAGTATGTATCTAAGGTTGTCCATCATGGGGAATACAGTCGGGAGTTTATGTTTTTTTCCTTTGAACGAAAAAGTTCTAATTTTTCATCCAATTCGCTAATGCGACAAAGCAGCAACGTACTCGACACTTATGTTTTATGTTTATATTTTCACTCGCCGTGCATTTTTAAGTGACAATATTCAACACTTATTCCCATCTATATTTTTACTCATTTAGATTAGTTTTGTTACCCGATTTAATACTAATTTTCATACTAGATTCCTTGGAAAAAAACTACGTAACAAAACCTTTAATAGAAGACAGACGACGACTTGTATACGTGCAAATAAATGCAAATGAAAAATTTGACTTAAAAAGTATTTTCTCTTAGCTAACCTTATAACAAATAAACAACGTATAACAAACACGATCACGAAACTATAACTGATAGCAAAATTACTTTTTTTTTCTCTAGGGCATACCGGTTCCCTTACGATGTTTTCCTTTGACGTTCTTAGCACGTTTTTATGTAATTCTTCAAACCTTATAATTCCTCATTGTAAACAGAAATAACACAAAAATCAATATATTAAGAAAACCTTTGCGGATAGTGAGAAGTGTTTTTAGAGGTAGAGGAAACAGATATTTTAATGTCGGATAAAAAAGAGATTAAGGGTGAGCAGGTTCAACAAACTTATGGGTGAGTTACCCTTTGCAAGAAAATGATAGCAATAAAAACCTAAATGCCAAACCATGAATTCTAAATTAAAAGCACTGAAATTCTAAGAAGTTGAAGAAATAAAAAGTTAATTGTAAGGAAGTATGGAAAATAGATCAAATGATTGAAGGGGAGAATGAAATTGTTTAATTGTTCTACATCCCTCATAAAAAGATAGAAAACTACTTTATTGCACACAAAATATACGTACTATAAACTTACCCCTACCAAACAACCTTTTCCTACTAATATTATATACGTATGCGAAAGTATAGGTAAAAATTGTAATATAAATTATAAATAATTGGTTGGGAGACCAAGACCTCAGTGATAAAATGTACGCAAACGGAAGAGCAGAACAATTAATACTAAAGCTTGGAAAAGCTCTATTTAAGATAATCATCAAGAACCACTTTTCTTAGTAATTTTCAGATACTATCACCATTTTATGTCAAGACTTTAATCTGACGAGAAATTTCCGTTAAAACATATATCACGCACCCACACATACCTAAGTCATGCTTGTATCGGTGCGTTGAAATAAAGCCGTACCATGTGTGAGTGAAATAAAGCCGCGCGTGCGCCCACTTACGACACATAAAAGATGATCGTTCCTATCTCTTTCTTGCTTGTTGCTATATATGTTTCTGTCTCACTTGCACTCATATGTAATTACAGTACATTACCCGACAGGCTAATACCTAGCAGTGATTGTATCATCGTATGTATAAGCCTCGAGGTATCTGGAATGGTTTTTGATGAGATCTGGTTTTTCCTGTTCTTTAGTGTGTCCAGTTCTAAAGTGACTGGATTTATATTTGCAGCCACTATAAATTATATCATACTGAACTAGATAATGTCATAAAATGTCAACAAGTTTTTAATACTTCCAAAACACTTGAATATGTTTGTTTAAGGTCGTGACCAAAACTTGAAATTAGATTCACCAACGAATTTATGAAAAGTTCCTGCCAGGTTCACTGAATCCTTTCATGGCACTGATTCTTTCAGAAATCACTAAGGGGCTTAGGCATAGGCATCATAATTCAACCAAATCACTGGTTTAAGACAAAGGCTTAAGAAAAAAAAACAATGATATGAGAAATGACCGAAAAAGTTAAAGAAATAGTGGTCAGCCATAATCAGTTAATTAACATTCTGAAACAATCGTATATCCAACAGTGCTCGAAGCATCCATAGATGCTCATGAAATTTACATAAAAAATACAATTCAACGTATTATAACGAAATAAATACATTAAGCCAAAGTTATTATAATAAGATACGGGTAAAAAGTAAACGATTTTTGTGTCGAATGTGTTTTATTAAAAAAAAAAAGTTTTATTAGTATTAAGTGTGTACTGATATTTAAGGTCAATTTACTAGAAAAGAGTTGGTCGTCTCAAAGGTGCAAGTATCGGAATAGTGCTAGAAATAAGATTATCGCCATCGACAATCACATGCATATTCTTGCCACAAAGCGTTCGATATACTCTTTCCATGTAATTGGAACTTTAGTACACTTTAGTAATGCTTGTTACAAATCCAAAATATGACCACACACAAAAATAACTCGGAAAATAAAATGGTTTCATAGAAATTAGTAATCTATCAATCAACCGTGGACACGAGTAGAAATAATGCTATACCTATTCCACACAACATCATCTAGCCCCAAACTAAACAGAGCTTGTATTGTGGGAACTACATGACTGATATACTACTTATATAATTTTATTAAATATTATATAAGTATATTATTATATACGTATATTATTTTTATACGTAGAAAAACACCCAGACGCGAGACAATTATTTGTAGATCATACAAACATTGTCCCGCGGCGGGAATTGAACACGCAAGCTTCTGCATCCTCGTACATAGCATGTACGATAGGCTGACATTGCAAACAACAGCCGCTGCGCAGTCCACGCTACAAGCTAAACTAAACGAGGTTAGCTAGGTTCTCACTGCCAACCGTAGAGCTATGATAGTTTAAGTATAAAACAGACACTGAGCTGAGTTAGCTAGTAAATGCTCTTTAGCACGAAATATAAGAAAATTTTAACAAAATTTGAAAACTCCCGTCGTTTATTTTCATAATATATTGCAGTGATTTGTGGCGATAAAAACTATCTAAGAAACATCTGAAACATCTTTGAAGACATACAAATCGATTGCATTAGAATCCGATTTTGCAGATAAATGATAACAGATAAACTACCAAACAAACAACCTTTAACATGCTCCTGTCGTCGGGGGTTAAAATAAGTATAAAGGTGAAATTAATACTAGTTTAAACAAGCACAGATAGAGTCAACTTGGACCATCCGGGATTTGTCAACCTTGATGAAACTTGGTAGGTTAAACCTACCAAGTAATAACAATGAGTTAAATTTCGAAGTTTGAATGGGGTTTAAAATTATGGGGGGATATATATCATTTTTATTTCATCTAATTACCACTATTTTTCGTCGACTATTTACAATTTAAAAAAAGGATAACTAGTCTACTAGTAAATAATAAAAATAATTTATTTAGACAAATAAGTACATGAGGTTATGTTTTTGTAAGAAGAAAGTTAAAACTAGGTTAGTACTTAATAACAAACAGTAATTTGGTCCTCTGGATAATTTTCCACACGAGAGGACAACCAAATTGTTCTGCAACGCTTATATAGATTTTGTAAGTTCGAATTTCTCTGAACAAAAGCATGCAGAGTGAGTGCAAAGGAAAAGAGTGTATTTTCTTCTTTGAGGCCTCAATAACCGTTTGTGCAAGTGTTACAGAAAAAGAGTGATAATAATAAGAAAGTGCATTACGCACCTCATCGTCTGGAGTGAGGGGAAGACACAATTATAGTGCTTCCGCTGCAGGACGATAGGAATGGGAAACTATCAAATGAATACATCGATATCGATTTATGTGCCGATTTATCGATTATAACAACTTTATCATCATCTCCACTTCCACTGCCCACTGCAGATACAGTTGTATGTGTACCATGATAACGATAGAAACTGAAGTCTTGTGGGTGGAAATGAACATCATTGATAGTTTCAAACGTCACGCTTGAAACAAGCTTTCAAAACTAAAGCTCGACTACGTAAAAGCTCGTGTTTCACGTTTCTATAACTCTACTAATCTAACACAAGTTTATTTTTAAAGATACATAGCGCATCCTTGATTAATTTATGAGTTTATGAAGACATCTTTATGATACTTGAATACAAAAGCCGTGCAATGATAGATAGCAATACCATCATTGACTTAAATCAAATCAATCATAAATAATTTATTGGCACATAATACAAGTAGGTTACGTAAAACAAAGAAAACAATAGTAACTGCGAATAGTTATAAAAAACTGTGGTGCAGTCAGCAACGCCCACCTCCTTAATTTTAATCAATTTTGGTATAACAAAAAAGTAAAATACCAATAAGTTTAGAGAAAGCTTTATAAATAATACTTGCACAGGATCCACGTATGTTAATCCTGGCTCTAGCGGCTGCGATACATAGGCCGTAAAAGGCCGGTAATTAGCTATCATATAGTAGATATTTATTTATGCACAAATATATTGCATCATATTCTATTCATTCGAGCCGATCTTGAAATGTTTTGTATAGACAAACGTAACACAAACAGAATATACGTGAGATGTTAAATCGCAAGATTTTCAGTAAAATATGAATACCTAACCTACTCGTACTTCATAGGACTCGTACTCGTACTTTATAGGATTTTAGTGCGTGAATGAAAAGAAAATATTATTTAACTTATTTACGTTGAAGTACATGTTATTGAACTCGAAGGTTAAACAGAGTATTTGAAGGTAAAATCTAGTATTACGGACGATGAACGAAATATGGTAATTTTGTGATAAAATCAGAATCATATATAAAATATGATTTTATTTTTATTTTATTATGTACATAAAGCGGTGTTTAAAGCTGTTTTGTGGTTGTCTATAATTTAATCTTGTTTGTAATATACCTACTTATCTTGTTTGTAATATAAAGTATTTTGCCAATAACATTTTTAGTGAGATTGGTACTTTTAACTAATTGGACAAATAATTGCCTTCAAGTGTAACTATTGGTTCCAAAATATGGATATTATAAGTTTTCTTTTGGGAATATCAAGACATTTTTGAGGTATTGAAATAGATGTAATACTCTGTTCTTATATATTTTAGATTTGGTCAAATCTTTCCCTATGGTTTATGATCAACATTTTTTATTTATTACGTCCTTATGCAGGGCTTTAGGTACTTCTTGGTGGCTCTTCTTGTAAAGATGTTAGTTGTGTCAAGTAAGAAACATCATAATTGCCTAGTTATATTTGTATTTGATTATTTTATAGATAAACATTTAAATGTGAATCTTGACAGAACGAAATAATAAATCGATAGTTACATCATATCGTAGATACAGCACTAGCGGCCAGCCCCGACTGCGCGCGCGGCGGACCGGGACGAAGAAAGTACCTACAACTGACGGTAACGGACGAGGGGAAGGGACAAGACGGTAACTTTTACAAACAAACTCTGATGTTTTCCCTCCAAAAGTTGCTTCTTATCTTCCGATCAACTTCACCAAACTAATATTATATTATTAGATACCTATGTAGACTTCCTAACTATATACAACTAAAATTATTAATATTTATTATTTTATATTAAGGAACAAGTCACCTAAAAAGTACTTAAAATAGTGAGATTAAGGAACGCCAATTTTGTTGATTTCTTACGTGTTCTTAAAAAGCTCTTTATACACAATTGCAAGTTTCGATCATACAAATTCTTATTTTATTCAATAAACCATAGAACGATAAAGCTACGAGTATATACAAAGAGAAACCTTTAAATATCTTACAAATTTCTTTTAAATACATATATTGAATTATCTTAGGTCAAAATATCGGGCCATACTGACCCACTCAATGCTAATTTGTTTACAAATCAGGAAGAGACAAAGCAGTGTTTAGATAATCAACTGTAATATTCATAATATTTATAAATAAGACTATAAATAAATTTACCTACGTGGATTCCTCGCAATCAAAGCCTGGAAGATTCAAGCGACAAACAAGGTACGGGTTTTAAGGGTTCCAAAGCCAAATGGTGAAAATGGCATCCTTATAGTTTCGTCATGCCAGTATAACTATCTATCTGTCGGTCCGTGTATTACGCCCTGATTTCTATTGCAATTTACCGAGATAAAATTTGGCGTTTTTATATCCCAAAAACAAAGATCTGAATTTAAAATATAGAAGTACCTTTTTCGCGCACCTCTAGTACCCCATGTAAAAGTGGGGGATGAACTGTTATTTTGTTTGCACCCCTTCATTTATAAAATATATAAAAAGGTCTCTTAAAATAATTTTAAGTTTTGGTATTCTAACTATTTTGTAATTTAAGCCATCGTCTAGGGTTAAAAGGCTTTTGATTTGAAGCATTTATAACTATGATTGTGTCCTTTTATACGTTTAAAACCTTGAATGCTAGAAGTGTGAAGAACAAAAATTTGTTCGACAGGTTTCCAATTATACTCATTAGGCAACTCGGACCCTAACATAGCGGGTCTCGATTTTTTAAATAAAAAACTGACTCATGAATGTGTAGTAAGAAATTACGTACTCTTAATAAAACAATAGCTACTTTTTATATGGATCACCAGGCAAGTGAAGCCGTAGGCAGAAACTAGTGCGTCTTAAACAAACTGGGGTGGAGTCTTGAGAACTAGATCCAGTTTCGCGTCATCATCCCACACAAGTAAGTATCATGAAATGATTGTGCAGCACGTAGCTACGACGGCGCGTGCGCATTGTTCTTTGTTAAAAGTCAGCGGTGCTGAAACTTTTACCGCCGCATCATGACACTCACTTTAAATAATAACCTACTAGTGCATTAATTTACCACCGTCCCAAGTTTTCTAAATATTCCTCTCTGCTTAGAAGACCGACTAAATGTACATTTTTATTCGTTTTAGTATTTATTTTTTATACTATCGTAAACAGTTAACATAATAATAAGTTTTACGGATCTTTATACTTTTCCCGAAGTTTCGACTTTATTGCAACAGCCGTGGTCACGGAATGACTGGAATATACGGAGCTATCATTGAGAAATAAAGACAGTTGGTGCAACTACCCTCATTGGGAATAAAAATCAGGAAAGTCCATGTTCACATTACGACACACTACACTAATCTTAACATCGCATTGCAAAATCGGATTGCAACGCGAACACCTGTTGATCACCAAGAACACGTCTTGATTCAAAGATGCAAAAAGTCAGTAGCCGTATTCACGATTAAAATTTGGGTACCTACTTCTTGTTTTCAATCGGTTCACGAAATATTCTCTTATGATTATGGCGTTCATTAGATAGCACCTAAGGGTCATGAAGCTCAATCTAGTGGTTTGGTTCTGAGTTCACCAAATGCTCCGCTATGGCCGACTATTTTTAGTATAATTTAATATGAACAATTTTAAATTATTTCTCATAGGTAGTATACGAGTTTATCTATGTTACTTTTATAAAAAAAACAAAAGAAGTTATAAGATTACATTATATCAATTATTAGTTTTTCAAAACATAAAAACCTGTATCTTTTAAACTAATTAATGTAATAATAAGTGTGCCAATAAGTGGCGTTGGGCTTATAGCCTATTATGTCGAATGCTAACTACTTGCAAAACTAGCTACTTTAGGTGCTCGATTCAAATTTACAAAAATACAAGAAATTTGGGTTTATTTTAAAAATTAAAATTAACATATTCATTATTTTTTTCTTATCTTGCATACTCTTCGAACCGGAACCAATTCTTGAAACTTTGAGAACCGTAATCAACAAAAGTCAGTTACGACAACCGACCGTTACAGTTTATCCATCAGTACTGTCTTCCGGTAGACAGAGATAAAACTATATACTACTTTGAATAAGATAGAAGGAGATAGTAGGATTCCACCTGTCTGCTGTGCCATCAAGTTTTTGTTCATTTTAAGTTATAATTGCGTAGTAATGGTGAAATATTGGAAGCATTCCTGAAGTTTTTTTAAAGATTTTTTGAACCGAGAAAAGGTATATAAGTAATTATTTATAAATTATACTTACGAGCCTATCTATAAATATTACCTACATTAACCATCTTAATTTTCAAAAACTGTCTGTGTCGTTGAGAAATAGCCTATTCCTATACTCTATTATTAATGAATTATTAAAGAACATATTTATTGCTGACCGGCATAATATGATACCATCACATAATTATTTTAATTTTGTATGTGCCGTTACCAGTTTAATGTTCATTTTTTAATTTAACTTATTTTATATACAATTTTGATACTCTGCACTTACACTTTTTTATGATATAATTTGCCTACTGTAACATATTTTGCAAAATAAACCGAAATTAGAGATTAGATAAATTAAACATCATTAAAAACATAATGTAAGCTATGGCTTTGGGTGATGACTTTTAAGAACCTTCGTAAAATACAGGAGCAAGAGAATTAGTGTAATCTAAGTGAGACCTACACAAAACAAGGCAGTATCCTGACAAAAGGAAAGTAAGAGCGCGTTGATGTCTTTTGTAAGGAGAATGTCTTCGTTTGTATGAAACTACTTGTTTCTGAATCGATGGATGTCACTGATGCATTTTTGGTTCAGTTACTCTTCCTTACGATGGCGCTGGGAAACTGAACGTAAACTGGGAAAAGTTAACATTTTAAGTTCGTTCGTTCTTCGTATAAGCCGACTCTAGTGACCGAATCTGGTGTGGGATTTTTCGGTACCATCGTTTTTGATGTTTTATATATTCTACCCATTTAAAATATTTTATTATTATATACTATACTTAAACTGTGACTTAAATAAAAGCTTAAAAATAATTACCTTTCAATTTTTTTAGAATATGATTAAATTAAAAATATTCAAATTAATATGCGGTATTCTAGCAAGAAAAAAAACGGTACACAGAGTATGACACGATACAATGTAGATAGATATTTCAGATTTTTGACTTCTACTTATCTGCATTAGGCCAATATGGTAGATATAGTTTAAAGGAATCTTGCTAAGATTAGGCCCAGAAACTCAGCATTAGGTATATTATTGTCTAATTATACTATTGCAAGAGAATTCTTTTGAATTACTAAAATTATGATAATACCTCAAACCAGACATCCTTCAAAAAATTTGATTAAAACTTCAATCATGTCATTCACAATCACGAAAGGCTAATAGCGCTTTTCCGTCCAAATCATATACTTTACATAAGGATACGCCTTACATATCCCTGTATGTGTAGGCTTAGTCGTGTGCGTATGTGATGCGCAGACGCATACATGTAGCTAGCCAGTCGCGACTCACTGCGCCGGAGTGTACCGTGTTCCACTTAGCCGCATTTGAGTCGGGTCCGTTGCCGCGAGCGCACGTCCGCGCTAAAGTATTACAGTGCTTGTGTAAGTGACTGTGTATAGAAAGTTGAAAAAAAGTTAATTACCTAATCTGTTTTTTTAGAGGTACGTAAAAACTGTTATGGAACTCGTTTTTGTTTTCAGGAAATTGTATTATTGGTTTTAGTTACGTGTTACATGAAATGCTTAGCTATTTAGCAGATTGCTACTATTTTTAGTTGTGTCTTACTAAGTTCTTATTGGAGTTTTTCCTTTGTGGAAAATTTGAATGGACAAAGTATTCATTTGGTAATGTTTTTCTGAATAAAACCAATAGCAGACTTGATTTTGACTAGAAACAAACAAGATTTCAGTTCATAACCTATTAATCTGGGCTGGCGAGGCCCACCTTGTATTCTCTGACCACATTGTATCTTTATTTGATTCATATTCTTAGAGTGACTTATTGGGTAAACCTTGAGATGCATTTATATTCTATAAGCTTTTTTGGAATGTCACTCGTTTGCACGATTTATTTTAGTCCAAACAATTTTCATCACTTCAAGTGGTCAATCTCAAACTTAAGCAATGCCATTGGTACCTATTGCATTTTTACGTAATGCTCGGTTACGTTGCCGGACGGAATTTAGCACGAAAAATAAATTATTTTACTTGTTTTGGATAACGAAATTTCAAAGAAATTTAATAGGATTACAGGTACACTGTGCCCCTAAATTATTACTGGTTATCGTAAAAACATGATAAGATTATAAGACCTACTTTTAGCAACCAGAGAGGGTTGCTAAAAGTATGTCTTATAAAACATTAAATGCGTCATTGCGACGAATAATTTATGAAAATCCTACTATCCTATCCTACTAATATTATAATCGCGAAAGTTTGTGAGGATGGATGTTTGTCACCGTTTCAAGCAAAAACTACTGAACGGATTTTGATGAAACTTCATAGTAATATAGCTGATTCATCAGAATAACACATAGGCTACTTTTTATCCGAGTACCACGCGGGCGAAGCCGTGGGCAGAAGCTAGTTATTTATAATATGGGCATGTGTCAAAAATAAAATAAAATAAAATAAAAGGGCATTTATTTACTTACACTCAAACATACCTAGCCTAAGTACAACATAATAAGTAGGTATTTAAAATAGTAGGTATAGTGAGAAGGTATGTCTGTATGTAAGTAAAAAGGTTGAGGACTCTGCCAAGCTGTTTTTCAGCCTCGCCTACTGATGTAGACAAATGTAACAACATATGTAATGTTTGGACGTGCCTCTCACTACTCTCTACATGGAACGATCAAAGATCTACGCACTGAGTATGTAACTGAGGATGTACATCATGAAGAATACAGGGTTGACCTGTTTGTTTTTTGTTGTTGTAATAATTAAAAATGTTCCGGATTCAAAAGCAAACATCACGGAAAAAACAGTCAATTTTTTTACATAATCTTAATTCACAACTTATAAGCGCATTTCACAAGATACTTAGATATATAACTAATCGCAAATGTAACTGTACAACAATAATTATAACGTAATCAAAATTATTATTTCTCGAAAATCCAAGAAATATGAATTGCATTAAATAATAATTGTAGAGAACTAAATATAGTTTTTCGTTTTTGTCTTCACAAACGTTATAAACATTAATTATCCCACTGATTAAACAAATAGCCATTTTCATGGAATTGTTAAACTTATCAAAATTCTGATCCCACATGTATGGACGTCAGCTATATAAGAATTACAAAATGAATAAGTTAAACTTTACTCCAGGATACTCCTGCCAGAGTCTTCATATAGTATATAAAAATTAAGCGCACGCGCCGCCCGACGGAAAAATTATATCCGACAAAATGTATTTCAACACTAACAGGCCTGTGTTCCAAAAATCTCAACTGATGCTAATCTCAAGCTTATTATTTTTTGTCTTTATTCATTTGTTCTTACCTGCAACGATAAATGTGAGTAGGGTCTAACTGACGTGGCGGTGGTGGTAGCGGTAGCGGTGGTGACCATAAGAAAATGGTTGTCAAGTGGTAGTCAAAGTTCGCGTTAATGTATTGACAACCATCTCGTAAGTAAGTTTACCGGGTCCTAAAAGGTGTTTTGTGTGTACAAGAGGTATTTACCATTAACCTCCGAAACGGTGTTGCGGATGGACCTTTTAGGCTAGTTCTTATGTAGGTTTTATCGCCAAAATTAACCAGAGAACGCTTCAACATGTGATAGAATATTATATACGTATTGATTTTTTTTTGTTATCATCCACTGATTGCCTCAAACACCCTCTAGTTACCATTTATCTCCAGAAATAATGAAAGAAGCCCGAAGCCGGTTTACCTGTACCTATTAACTTTTAAAAGGTCAACGCCTACTGAACACCAAATCTCTTACAGCCAATTAAACGCTTACATATCTTACATAAGCAAGTGAAAACTATGCTTTATCTCAATTCAAGTGTGGGAGTCATTGTGACCCGGGTCTAGGTTGCTCTTTGTTCAGTAATACTTGGTTCCCATGGCATTACTGGTGAGGTGAGGCAAAAAAATCGAGACGGAACTCTTCGCTTTTTACCCACGACGACAAGACAGGAGCCTGTACATGCATTTGTCTTATAAGGTTTGTTTATGTACCCGTCTGTTACTATTCGTCTCCGAAACGGCTAACCGGATTGCAATGCGGTTTTTGCAATCGTATCGTTTGGCTTCAAAGGTATATTGCTTAGATTTATCATAAGGGAGCGCTACACCTATAACATAATATTAATACTAACACTCAACTATAGTTCCTTGTATAGTACCACTGCATCCTTAAAAACTAAGCGAATCATTCAAAAAGTCACGCGGGAATCAAACCCACACCTCTTGCAACTCAGCCTTCACAATTATAGGTAAGATGGCAATAAACAAACACTACTTATTTTACAACCTCATAGCAGTATAATTGAAATTCGCAGTCGCCGGCCGATTTAGAAAGCGCCGGCCATTGTCATGTTTTACTGTTTTTTCCTTTTTTATAAGTAAACGTTGGAAAGGTGCCTCCGGACAGAGAGATCAATGTGTTTGGACTGACAGTATGACAATCATTACGGCTCGAATGTAAGAGTTCTTTACAATCCACTGTGCGTTTTTCAAGTGACTATAGTTGCCTTGTTATCAAATTGAATTCATGTTTTCTAATCTCTTGCGTATTTAAAAAGTGTTTTTTATAGTACTCAAGACTATTTTGTGGTGATACGTGGTTTAGTTGGTATAACCACCGTGTAATAAATAGGAGGTCACAGTTTCGAGTCCCACAGAACCGAGATATAGTTTTTGAGATATTATAAAAACTTGTGATTTTCCTTTAGCGTGACCAACCTAAACACTATTACTTAAGTTCGATTGATTAATACAGACCTCCTCGTTTGTCACTCTGAAGTTGAGTTTGATTTGTTAGCACGCAATAAAATAAGAATTGGTACTTTAAAAAAAATACAAAATAATCAGTCTTCAAATCGTTTATCGAATGGGGTCCAACCTTCACTAATGGACATGCGTCATCTATGTAAGTAGATCGTCCATTTGTACTTCGTAAGTTGCGACTATAAAACACTGCGATTTCAATCATATTTTCATAAAATGAAAAAATAACTTATTTAACTCAGTCAAGGATAGTCAAATTAGCTAATTACATAAAAGTGACCCCTTTAAATATAGTGGTGTACAAAAACTTGACCATCGCATCCCGGTTATCGACAAAAACTATCGACCTCTATCTTTTTTTATCGTTTCTGATCGCAAGGCCGTCCAACCTTAGGTTCTTTGCGCAATCTTGCCCTGAATTTACTTTGTATCTAGTTTAAGAAAATATATATCCATAGTACATATTAAATATATAAAAAAGCTTATGCCGTGGTCTACTGCTATTTTCGAACAAAATCTAGCATAACCAAACAATAATCCTTAACCACCTACGAGTACCAGTGTTCTTCCAGACAATAGCAACTTTAAAATTGATAAACCACATTTTTTTCATGAAATATTTGATTCAGCTTCTTTTTTATCCCCAAGATCATTGGTAAGTAATTGTGTGACAAAAATAGATGGTAGGTGGTCAAGGATTTAAAATCTAGGTTGAAATACGTTGTCGATCTAATCGGCCTAATCGTAATTTCTTGCTTTTATGCTATCTATTTAATAAAGGCCCAAATCAGTAATAAAAACAGTTACTTTTTTTGTCACTTTTAGTAAATGCTGATCTGTGTACCCGTCCTTATAATTAGCAAGTATTGGTCTTGTCGGTCATATTTTTTCAAATCTACCCACCTATATTGAACTTAATTAATGCTAGTTGTGAATGTTTTGGTAGGCATGGTATTATTCTAACTTAATAATAATTGTTTTTGTCACTTATGTTTACCTATTCTAGGTTAGTTTATAACACTCGCTCGCGTATGGCAACTATTTAAGTACCTACGTAATATTTTGTTACTTATAAGTTCTCATCTAAGTGAATTATAAATTCTTATGAGAATAAATTCTTAAACCAGATGCTAGTTGTTTATGTAATTAGTTTAAAGCCGTAAGTGCAAGTTCCGCACCCGGTTCGAAGCCGTGTTAGACAGCTGTCAATATAAAAAGGTATGTCAAAAGTGACGCGTGATGTCAACAATGATACAGTGCGTAAAAGAACGAAGTCCAACTCAAATGGCTCAATGCGTTCACGTGGGCCATGCTTCAGTGAATCATTAGAGATTCGCACTGTGGATGCTATATGTTGTAGGCACTAACAGATGAAAACCTATATTTGTTTGGGAACTGAGTCGGTTTTCAAATAAGGTGGTGGCTCGAAAACCACTAACTAATAATAAATAAATAATAAATAATGCTGGACATTTTATACAGTGTTATCTAGCCCCAAAGTAAGCAGAGCTTGTGTTATGAGAACTAAATGAATGATATACTACTTACATTTTTTTTTGTAAATACATACATTTTATACATAGAAAACACCCATACCCGAGATAAATATATGCAAATCTTACAAATATTTGTCCCGCAGCGGGAATCGAACCCGCAACCTTCTGCATCTCAGGCAAGCCTTCGCCCACTGCGCTACAGAGGTCGTAACTAAATAACCACTCGTGCTGCCTAAGCCCATACAAGACGTTTCCCGTAAGTTTCATAATCCTTATTGCAGCTTTCAAGATATCGTGCGGACACATAAAAGTTTGCCATATCCGTAGGGGTTTGACTTCCATTTTGTAGCTTGGCGGCCTCTATCCCGTCTTTTGAGGTTAAGTCAGAAGTAATGCATGACAGAATTCCTACGTCAACATGGGTGTTTCAGCTGTGTACTACAGTGCGTGAAAGAACGGCCAACTTGAATGGCCCAATGCACCCACGTGGGCTATGCTCCACTGAAGCATTCAGGTGGTTGTTTCGCACAGTGACTGCCTGCTCACTCACAACAGCTGATGTGGTCAATGAATTGGCTTTTGGGTCAATCAGATGAATTTGGTCTGGTGTTTTGTTTTGGTTGGACTTTCACCACTGTGGCGGAAACTGCTGAATACCTCTTGAAACTAAGCGCTCTGAAATCATTGCATTTCAACATGATTTCCCAAAGCCAAATTCTCTATATCGCTGTTAGAAATAAGGCCGTACATTGTATCACTTCAACTAAGTTTGTATGATTTTAAGGGTCTGGGCGTTGTGGTAACATGGTACACAGTTCCTGGTTCCTAATAACCAGGATACAGGGAATCTTTGTAAGGGGGTCAGAACTCTGTATGTGTCTGTTGGGTGTTTATTTATATATATAGTGTTTTTTTTGGTGTGTATGCAATAAAGATTTATCTATGTTAAATTCCTATTCTCAAAAAATAGTAGTTAAAAATAGTAATGACGACCTCTGTGGTGCAGTGGGCGAAGGCCCGCCTGAGACGCAGAAGGTTGCGGGTTCGATTCTCGCCGCGGGACAAATCTTTGTTTGATCTGCAAATATTTGTCTCGGGTCTGGGTGTTTTCTATGTATAATATGTAAGTATTAACAAAAAAAGTATATTAGTAGTATATCAGTCATGTACGTCCATAGTACAAGTTTTGCTTAGTTTGGGGTTAGATGATACTGTGTGAAAAATGACCAGAATTATTATTATTATTAAAGTAGTTAAATTCAGTTTTAGTCTCATTACGTCAAAATCTACATAGATTAAAAATATTGAAGCAAACGTCAAAATTAAGATTGAAAGCTGACCGAAAGTAGCTATACTGAACGTATATTATATGAAGGCCAGATTGAAAAATAATTACGAAAATTAATATAACGCTTCTAGTGTCAGACTTTGTCGGTGTCGTTATTTGTATAACTCCTTAAATTACTAGTATTATGCATATTATTAATAATTTAAGAAGTTGCATTATCAAGGTTTTTTTGTAAGTTAACATTCATGGTACATATGTTTTTTAAAGTTTCCCTAGTACGTTTTTATGTTTTGTATGTGGATTTTCCGAAACACGAATCTTTTTGTTGTGTAAATATCACAAGGGAATTGGTTATCATTCTGTTTATAACTATTTATTAGGCAGGACGCTTCGATGGCTTTAGACCCAGGGCAGAGACAGCGGGTAGAGTTCTGTTCGAATATGCCTTGTAGAACACCAGTTCTGTGTTTGTGTTTATTACTATTTATTAGGCAGGAAGCTTCGAATGGCTATAAGCCGGGTATGCCACACCAGCTCTGTGTTTGATTCTGTTGGCTGATTATCATGGCTCGTGCATCCACGCCGTGCACGCAGCGCGACGCGTCACAGTGCAGAGGAGACGGGAGAGTCACCGTACCATGACTCCGGTTCGATACCCGAACACCGAACTTGACCTTTTATTTTAACTGTGTGCATATACGGCTTAGAACAAATATTTCTTCCACAAGCCATGTCTCAACTATGATGATAAACGGTCAGAGTAAAGATATTCGTGATTGATAGTCTTTGTAACGGATGAAAATATTCAAAGGCAGGGTTTTTAGTTATTGAAATCACAAAGATATTATAGAAACGTCACTTGTAAACTACATGAATTATAATTTGATAATTCACAAATCATTCAAAATGAATTTACGCCGACACCTTGCGTACGACTAAGCCTAGCAAATTTTCAGCTTGGGCTTGTTTGTTTCCTTTGTGAACAAAAATAATAAATACATTTCTAAAGAAAATTAGCAAAAGAAGGAAATTTTTCGACGCACCGAAAACGCCTGGAAGAGCTGGGATCATTGGGTCATGAAAAACTTGATTAAAGATCTTCCGTACTGTCTTAAGTGAAATATAAAAGATATACATGACGGTTCCCTTAAAGGTTTGCCAGTGGACAATGAAGCGCAGCATTCTCGGCGTCAAACTCACTGATCATATTCGTAACATCCTATCTAAGCCTATCTAATCCATGCAGTGGGATTAGATAGGCTTATTTAGAGTAGGTCTTAAGTTAGGCAGAGGTAGGCAACGCAAACGCTGGAAAGACGACATCGAAAACACAGGAGGGAAGTTATGGACGAGGACTGCAAGAGACAGGGGAAAATGGAAGAAGTTGGAGGAGGCCTATGCTGTAGAGCACACAGACCGCAAATAAATTAAGGGTAGGTAGATAATTTTGATAAAAAATAAAATATAAATTTAATTTAAATTAATGAAAATTGTTAATATGTTTTTGTATCTGAAATAAATGGCTTATTTATTTATTTATTTATTAAGTTAAGGCTGTTTCGATAATATTTCACCCAGTATATTATATAGATCTCAACCTGGAATAACATTTAGACTCCACGGGAGCGAAGTCATAGGCTTTGCTCGTCAGAGATGTTTTTGTAGGATGTTCTGCTTGGGCTCAGTTTGAAGTTGTAATAAGTTTCTGCGACTTTTATCTCCTCAATAGGTATTCTCAAATTTTTACTTAACCACGCAATGCCATTGGCAAAATCAAACATGCTACATGCTGTCCTTGAGGATGAAACACGATTGTAAACACACGTGTAAAATCTTCATTCTAATTTGTTAGCATTCCGCTCAAATAAATTTCATTCATCACAATATAAATTACACAATTACTTATTGATTACAAAACGGCCTCCGATTATCCAAATTATTTCCACAGCTCATCAGTTAAATCTTATTTAAACTAAGGTTAGGCCAAGTTTAACTTTAAGGTCGTGAGATTGTCCACGCTTTTTGTGACTTAATAATTTCAGTGTCATTTGTATTTCTAAAACTATTGTTAACAACTTTTTCACATTTTGTAATATTATTGTATTGTAGTTAGTCCGAGTAATAAACAATCCCTTGGCTTCCTATATTTGTACAATTTAGTATTAAATGTACTCTTCAGTTTTAAAATCGGTACTTCCTACTGTTCGGCAACAAGACCTTTTTAATTGATTTTTATGCCACCATCAATTTGTTTTTTTTACTATGCCCGTAGGAAAAACTCACACATATTCTAAATTATTTGTATTGTGATTACATTCAAAATCTAATAAAACAATTCAGTGTCACAATGAAATCATACAAAAAATTCCTACAAACTACTTAAAATTCCCCATAAAAATTTACATCCTTTCCTGAGGGAAACTCATTTCACTCGTTCCCGTTTCCCATGAGAGGCGCGCGCGCAGACAAAATGGCGGGCGGTGACGTCACGCCGGAAACGGCTCCGTTTTGAATTCGGAACGGTCGAACGAGCAATGGCGGTACATCCGGTGAAGACGTTTCGTTCACTGAGCCCGTGATGGAGCTTGCTCTAGATAAGTATTGTTTTCGATCTTTATTGGTGGCAGTTGTTAATATTGAATTGAATAAAACTTGTTTCCTAGTTCTTCGTTGTGTTTAAATCAAAGCGAGTTAAATATTTTATTTTATTTTTTATTTTATTTATTTAACAAAATCACACAGCGCTCAAGGAATGATAACTATAACCGATATAAACTTTTCTTACAGCCAATTAAGGATTTACATTTTATGTACTTAACCAATAAATCAACGACAGTCACTAAACTTGAAGATATAGGTTTAAATTATTAATCTATCGCAGACTTTGCTTCAAGGGACAACAGTAATGAGTTGATACAACCTTAGTGTGTGTACACACACATACGTTGTGTGTGTGTGTATGTGTGTGTGTATGTGTGTGTGTGTGTGTGATATCAGCTTGACTTTTTGATTAAACATCAAAATTCTACTTGAACTTTGAAATATATATATGTCTACAAATATCAGTCTTCGAACACCAAAAATTGATCTTTTTGTAAAAACATGTAACCAGAGCTCAAGTTTTAATATTACTTCACTGGAATTACCCAGATTCTTTAGAAATATTTAACTAAAACCCACTCATAGGATCAACTATCAAGGAGAATGTAACGACAACAACGTAGATTGACGTACACAAAAATGCATAGCCTGTGATTTGAGAACATTCGTAGGTATTTATGAAACCGTCACTTAACACGTAAAGTATTAAGTAGTATGAGTATATTATATGAAAACTCGATTTTTTAAATCAAAACCAATGAATACCTTAGCTTTTAAAGCTATGTGTTTTACGCACTTATTTTGATTTTTGAAGTAATTTTGTCTGTTAATAAGCTTACCAGAATCCTACCTCGCCCAAAGAACTGTTCTGACAACAATGCGGCATCCATCTTAAAATTACGGCAGACAGTAGGTAGGTACCTAGCTAACCACAGTGCCAGAGTGAGATTTATAGACGGACAGTAATGATCGAAATGGTAAACAGCGATAATTGTGGTTTTGTAGGGATGGGATGTGGTTCGCGATACTGATGATTATCGATATACGAATACAAGATTCAAAATCTAAGCTTCTATAATACTGTCTTATAAATACATAACATAAACAATACGTCAACCAAACTTGGCCAAATCGATAAACTTTCTTAAAAAAAACTACAAAAGATGTGCACTGACAAATTTTAGTTTATTTCGTTCCTCCCTAAGGTTGTCTGGAAGTAATTGCAGCAATAAGACCACCCATTATTATTTAATATATTATCTTGGTGTACAATAAAGTGTTCATTAGTTCAAACCAAATCAAACCAGAATCTTATAAACGATATTGCAAATTGCACTCCAATAAAAATTAGTAGTAATATTGGTTTAATATTAATTAATTAATTTATTATATTAATTAATATTACAGCGACATCGTAAAAACATTCTAAATTCATTTATTGCCTGTTACATTACATCGATAACATCATGACATCACTAATCAATATAGCGTCGAAACACCGGTGGCTAGATACAATATTGATTTTTGATAGTCAAGTTTGAAATGATGAGATGATAAAGTAATTTTGGTAGATTGCTCAATCTTATAAAGGGGAAATGGTTCCTTCTGTACTGAGCATATTATTATAGAGTAGGTTATCACATTCACATTTTTAATATCTCAAAAAATATGACTAGATTGTAGGATGTTCTCGTTTAGGTGCACTAAACTGGCAAATAAGCAAACGCTCAAACTGTAAGTAAGCGATAATGGTAACCTATTTTCTTACTAATAACCAAACGATATTTAGATTTTTATAGTAGAAGATCTTCATGGTGAAAAATCTTACTCTTTTTAGTACACTGCAAGAGGTGCGGCTATGACTGCCGCTGCGTGATAATTTTTGCATAACTACATAGTACTTTGACATTATTATACATATCTACCCGTCACACTATTTCTACTTTTTTAGTTATCTGCATAGACCTTGGTAATTTCGTTTCCTATTCCTAAAATCGAAAAATATGCTAACTAGTTCCAGTTTTTATTATTACGGCAATCATTAAACTACATGTATGAATGGACTAGCCTCTGCATACGGCTTTACTTGCATGGTACTTTATTCCAAATTCCACCAAAATCTATTTAGCTCTCATGTTTCTGAGCAACAATCATCCAATGATCAAAACTTTCGCATTTATAAATTGGAGTAGAGAATTCACTAAATACCCATAAACGGCGTGGTTCAGGGTTTATTGACACGAGACGATGGGACCAATTTATCGTATGAATATGAAACTTAACGGCCCTTAAGTTTTTTAATTTTAAGTTTTTTGTAAATATAACGTAATACTATGATTTCTATTTTTTTATAATCCTATCCTACTAATATTATAAACGCGAAAGTTTGTGAGGACGGATGTTTGTTACCCTTTTACGGAAAAACTACCGAACGGATTTTGATGAAACTTTACAGTAATATAGTTTATATATCAGAATAACATATAGGCTATATTTTATCCGAATACCACACGGGTGAAGCCGTGGGCAGAAGCTAGTATTCACATAATTCAATCATTGGTATTAATTAGGATTGAAACGTAATTGACTAATATTTGCATGCTAAACTTTTAGCTAAATATGCTGGATAAATTTCCATTTATTCAAACTACTGACAGCTGTTATTTGTAACACATTTTATACAGTAAATTTTATTTCATTTCAATTATGATAGTCTTATGATGACGTTCTAAAATCTTATAAGGATAATGTGATTGTTCAATAGATCTCTTCCATCAACTTTTACCCTCTTAAAGGTCAGTGCAACGGAAGTGGTTGCGGTTGCCACCTGCGAGAGTCCATCATTGTTGAGATTGTATCTATTTCGACCACACTTGATGGACGGTAGACAGTGGTCAAATAGTGTTTCCTGTTTGATAGAGTTTAAGATGATTGGAGTTGAGATTTTCGCAGAATTGAGCAGTATCATTGAGCGTTATATTAATTTTGTGTGCGTTTTATGAAAATTATTTTCCTATTATCAGACTTCTAGTTTATATTGTCATTAGATTTTTTTTGTGTCAATGCTTTCTGAGCAAAGGATTTTTTTTTCAAAATAAGCGCCGTCCTCGTTATGAGTGTTTTGCTGTTTTTTTGAATCAGACACACAGTTTAATATATGTTGGCATTACTATTTGGTGTCATAAATAAATACCTAATAGTGATACTACTTCCACAATTAAAAAAAAATTGACTCAATAATGTTGATTCCTAGATTTCTATCTAAATTGGTAAAGATTTACCCTCCAAAACACGAAGCGCTCATTTCTATGTTTTATTAATTCGGATCACCCATCCAAATGATGATCTGGTGAAAAGTTGCCTAACCTAGCTGATCTGCAGTTACGAATGATAGAAAAACTTTATGAATATAGTTATAATTGTCTAGTCAAAACTTAAAAAAAACAGACATGATTTCTTAGATACTAATATTTAAACAATACTCTCGTACAACTTTCTCTAATAACAGTATAGAGTCCCCAGGCTTCGGTAATGCCCAGGATCGACGGATAACAGTGCTTTGATTATACTGCGCTAAGTTGCTAATGCTGCAAGAACTTTGTGGCGTACCTAGTGGAATGGCCGGCTGCCAAGTTGACTTTCTAAAATCGTCATAAAAATATATGGGATGACATCAAATTACGATAGCAATACGCTCAAAATAGAATATCACTTTAGTTTAACCCCACATAAAATAGCGGGAAAATTTCGAATCTCATTTAAGTGACTGGGCCACAGTGACCAAAGTAGGGGAAGTTTAGAATAAAGGGGGCTTTGCCCTGCGGTGGTATTATACAGGCTTATATGGAATTTAATAATAAGACTAGTACTTTATAAACAATTACGCTTTGCTCGATAAGATTATTTTTGCCAGGTACCATGAAATTTCGTCCCAAAAACGATACATTCAAGTATTTTTCTGGTATGTTCCTTTTAATCTATAACTTTCAAACTCCAGTCCGTTGGAGCGATTCACTGTGAAAGTGCTCAGTATTTATTTAGTCCCAAACCTGCAATCTGGAATAACTTGGCTGCGGTCTAGACATAGCCGCGGGCTGAGCTAGTCTATTTGAATAGCGGGATTTTTGTATTTATAAAAATACATGCGCTTGTTTCTGATTTTAGGACAAATAGGTGCCTCTAAAACTCAAAATCTATTTCATTCCAATCCCAAAACAAAAAGAAGCTAATGTAATAATAATAAACACCCAATAGTTTTTTATATAATAGTTTTGACCCCATGCTAAGATTCTCTGTGTCATGGATATCAGGAACTACGAGTACCATGATACCACAACACCCAGCCCTGGAACAAATATCTGCAAAACGAAATCAGACCTCTTGTGTTTTAGCAGGATAATAGCCCACTGCGTCAACGGGTTCGAGGAGTAATTTCTAATCTTTTTAAATTTTAATTGTCTTTTTAAAGTGAAAAAACCCTGAGTAGTGTATGTCAATCATACTCTTTTCTACAAATACATATAATTAAATACAAAAGTATGTCTATGTTCGTTCCAAATAATCTTCGTAACCAGATGCAATGTTTGGGATAGGTTTCGTTCGTTACTAAGAATAACACATTCTACTGCTTACTTGGTATTGTCTGCTACATACCACGTAGGCGAAGCCGTGGCTAGAAGCTAGTTGATTTGTTTAAATTTCATAACTTAAGTAATTGTATTCTTTAGGTTATTTTATAAAAAAATATATTTTCTAATCCCCTGTCTTGATCTTGACCTCTCATTTCTAACGTTCAAAGGTCATTACACCAAGACAGGTGGTGTCTTCCGTTAAAATAATAAAAAAACACCCTCAAGTAGCATGTTACTAGAAAAAGTATCAACCCTACCAATCAGCTGTTTCTTACAAACTTAAGTTAACCGACAGAGCCGAGTGCCACCACCCTAAAACTCCCAACTTAAAGTTGAATGTAGAATAGCAAGTTGGGACGACAATTTGAGTTTTGTAGCGATACTAGGAAGTAAGCGAAATTACAGAGTTCCTACTTTTTTAGGTTATAAGGATGGCTTTGAATGGATGATTGATTTACAATGACATCACAATGATAAGGAACTAACCGAGACTAACGATATTATCGTTAGAACCAATTATTAATTTTCAATGTTTAATAGGTATGTATTTTTTGATGTTCAGACGACTCGTACATAGACATCACTCAACGTCTGAAAATAAGCAACCATCATTCAAAAAGCAGTAACAACTGCAGGGTTTGAAATTCGTTATTCAAATAATACAGGATGTTTAATTTTTGAGCACTTTCCGTATCATTGTCATCGCAGGAAATGACTTCACCCTCTATAATTGGTGGATCCACGAGTCAAATTTAAATTAAAAAAAACTATTATATCTATTGTATTTGTATGTTAGCAGCATGTGTTATGCGTTAGTTTCAAAGCAATTTTATTTGGTAGACAATTTTGGATTCTAAATCGATTTAAAATATGTTGTATCTAATTTACTTTATAAAGGAACTTAATACAGGCTGTTGAATAGACAAGCATCTAAAACTATTTAAAAAAAAAAAAGTACATACCTATAAGTAAGGATTTGGCAACCTTAAAAAGTGAAATTTACCTGTAAAAACATAAATATTTACAGGTAAATTTCAAGTTACAAACATGTTCTCGTAACATAATTATTTCTTCTTTTCAACACTTAAAATCAAAAATTTTGAAACTAAAATGAGTAGTTCCTTTCATACTTTTTTTAAAGTAGCAAACAAGCATGCGGCCAACCTGTTTGTAAGCGGTTTTGTACTGAAAAATGATCACTAGTAAATAATTAAAATTCACACAAGGTCACTCTTATTGACCTCACGACTTTATCTTTTCAACACCCATATTTTTTAAAAGTAAAGAAAAATTATCAATCAATATTGGGAATTCCATGATTTTTTATACGGAACCTTTTACAAAAAGTCCCGTCCCCGCCAGTCTTGCGGGTGAAAGACCTCAGCGACCGGGGTTGACATTTGCGCGCAAAAAAATCACGCATGCGCGCGCACGTGGGTAGTCGCCACCTGTTTATAGTAGTTTGTGGTTAGTCATTTAACGCCCTTTAAGACATTTTTGATAAGATTTTAAGATTATTTGGGAAATTAATAAAAAATAGTATTATAAGATATTAAAAAAATAAATTAGGTACAGTTTATAAACAGGCACCTTACCTATAAGTTGTAGGAAATAAAACAAGTCAAAACTTTATTATGTAAGATTTAGTAGAAAAAGCTTTTATCGTATATTTAAAATTCAATTCTATTCAACTTTAGAAAGGATTTTTTTTCTTATTCTTCTCTTGTTCAGGCCACCGTTAAAAGAAAGTGCTTTCTATCTAACCTTCTCACCAATCATCCCCTACAATTAAATTAGTCGTTGCTATACACCCCCACCCCAGGGCTGCCACAAATTTGAAATTTAAATTTACAGAATACTTACTACAACAGGTGCTAAATTTATGTGGGAAATCGTTAGTATTTGCATAACTGACATTGCTATGCCTGGTATGGCGGCAATACCACTTACTGAATTTACTAACACTATACTTTGATAAGTACTGACTTCACGCTGTGGAGGATATATACCCCAGTCAAGTTCACAGGGCTCAATCTCTCAAATAAGTTGTATTATATTATTATATAACCTGTGAAATTGTATTATATTATTTGTAGTTTGATTGTGAATATTGCCAATGTGTGTGATTGTGAATGTGTTAACGAACTATGCCTGATCCAATTTTCAGCCAAATCGTTACGGAGATTCAAGAAACTTCTAAACATTTAGATATCCAAACTTTTTAATATAAAATATAAGTAAGAAGTAAGATTGTACACACAAAAGATAAAATAATTTTCTTCTTTTATCTCTCATCCCTAAAACCTATCCCAACAAACCAACCGTCGGCCCTATTTAGGCGCGAAAGGCACGTGCGCGCGCGCCGTTATGTCAGCTGACCCGCAGGTGTGTAACGACCTTAGGGTAGCTACCCCGACACGACAGGTTGTGTTGATTTCAAATCATTTAGATCAGGAGATAGAGGTGATTTGTTAATAAAGGTGAAAGTGGATAAATAAATATCACCCAACAGTTACATATCTACACGATTATCTCGATGGATGCGATGCAAAAAGTTTGATTGCGCAACAAATGTTCGCATGCTCTGTTCTGGGTCTGGGTGTTGTGGTACCATGGTACTTGTAGTTCCTGACACAGCGAATCCAATGTGGATTCAGGACTATATATCTAATTATTTATGCATCCGTTGGGTTAAAAAAAACAGTCCTGACGAAAACGTCAGGACTGTTTTTTTTAAGGAAGACAAAAGTCTTCCTCAACAATCGAGCCTTATATTTGAAGATCGTGTATACTCTGGGGTTGAAATCTCACCCTGCAACTGCCATTTGATAACAAGTTATTTTGGCTCAGACGTATGAGTTTGACCCAACATCGTTTTAATGGGATTAAAAAATGGGCAAGATGATTCCAAATTAAAGAAATATTTTCTTTAAAATCAAGTTTTTCAAAAAGCTTTAAAATTTAACTTGTCATAGATCAAACTCTCCAAAGATCAGGCTTTCATTAGCTTTGTGCTTGTTTGAAACTTAAAACTTTGAAAGTGCATTCACTACATAAAATATCAAAACAATTCAAACAAAGCCCTTCAAAAAATATCCCTTGTTGGCACACGGAAAAGCTACTAGAGTGGTGATACAAACCGGTTCTTTATCAGTCGTTATCAGCATCGACAGGTGCGTTGACCTGTAATTGTTCTACTATACAATAGGGTAAGCACAACGATTATTCAATAATTGATAATTATGAGCACGAGAGCCGAGATGCAGTAAAGGTGCTATGGCCATCTTTGTTAACCAAGAAATAGCCAATATTAATGACTAGCTTAGCTTTATGACTTTGACTAATTTGAGCAGTAGTGGCCCAGAAAAAACATAACCATATTTATGGCATTTTTATAACGACTGGTATTGCCGCAGTTTTGATCTGAATTTAGTATTATTGATACTAAACGTTCAAAGTAGGGGCATATTTATTTAAATGACAGGGTAACTGGCTGCCAAAAGCAATTGCTTACAGAATTGATTATTTACAAATGTGATCGTGGCTAGATTTTGCTACTACTAGCTAATGCTAATTTTAGTGACAAAATTACAGACAAAGACAAGGCAAATGACGGTTTTCAGATAAGATCCTCCTTAATTTTCAGCAAAGTAACTACAAAGTTAAAACATGTACATTATCTACATGATTTCCGCCTGCCAGTCCCGCACAATAGTGTTATTAGGAAAGGCGCGCCACAAGGTCAGATACTACGTAGTTCATGACTCATGTAACAAATTATTTCAGTAGATAATACATTTTCGTCCACGACTTCATTTTTCCATACAATCTTCCCGCTATACCTGGGTTGAGCTTGCGTGTAAAGTAGAGTCAGAACACAGTGGCTAAATACAAACCCGAAAACACAATAACGGTTGGTATAGGCAACCGTTCGTCTCTATAGTTTCAAACCAATTTTAACACAAAGAAGAGCAGACCGATAAAATTAATAATTCTGTGCATAACTCAGTACCTACTGATAACACCACTTCACGATCTAATTCCGATGCTGTAGCAAAACTGGCTGAAACAAGGCTTATCTATCCCCGAAAAGATAGGCACTGCCCGAAACTGTGGAGGAATACAGACTAAGGGTCCAATCTAGCAATAGGCTAAGATCTAGCAGTAGGTTAGGTCCATTGGATGTTATTGAAATGACTGACGTGTGTGAATGACTGAACCCACAAGACGTGTAGTTGGAAGGTACACGTGTTCTCCTTTTATTCCCTTCTAGTACCTTATAAATGTATTTTCGATAAAAGAAGTTTTGTTGTTGAGTAGCACCTACATAGTTGTATCCTGAGACAAAGATTAAAGATCTGATGTATCGATATTTCACCGACATTTTTAATATCTTGGAACAAAAGCTTACTGGACCAGACAAGCCCCACAAAGCTCATCAAAGTAACCTAGAAAACACACAATAAGCACCACTTCACACGACCGTTCCCACGACCAATGTCTAGGTCGTGTGATGTCAGGTTATGTCACGATACTCTTGAGTGGCGGCGAAAGGAAATCTCTTCTACTTAGATGTTGCTTTTTTCTGTTTGAATAAGGCAAATGTCTGAGTGCGTGGCTACACGCGTGTGTCGTTTTTGCGGCAAAATCCTGAAATACATTGCAGGCACATGAGGATTTTTATCTTAGTCTTATGGTAACGGGCAATCGTCTATTTTCTGTCCAAATGGTTGATAGCGTAAGAGTCTCTAAAGCGGCAAGTACGTAATGAAAAACGCAAGATTATGACCTTATCCACACAGTGCAGCTACTAAAGAAGCGCTTGATAGACGTTCGTCGATCTGACGGCAAACGCTTGATGCGAATACACGTTGACGTTCATGTGAAGGAAACTTCGCGTTTTCATATGAATTAGTAACCAACCATTTTTTTCCTAGCGTGTGTTAGCGTTGACGCTCGTCACGTGTCCGTGAGCCTTTACTTGCTTGATGTCGGTGGATTGATGTCAATGTCAATGTAGACGTCTTTTGGCTGACTGTTCTGATGATAATATGTGACTGTTTCTCATTTTTCCTACCGCATCATGTGCTTTCTTTCATTCTTCAGTCTCGAATTGTCACTATGCAGAGGTGAAAAACTGCAAGCATAAGAGATATCATATGAATAATTCCCGATACCAAATCATAGTATTTTTTATGCATTTGTACCTTTTTTGAAAAGTTATAAGCTAGACATGGTTTTTACCAATGAGTGTCATGTATTTTATTCATACATTTATTGAACTGTAGTTATAATTAGAACACTGCCTTTTCCACTATTATAAATATTATCATTCATCATCACTATTACACATTAAAAATATTATCTTCTTTATGCATTTGTCACGGGCTCTTTTGTACCCTGCGTTATGATCAATGATCTGACCAAAAATTTAAAAATGTTTTGTGACCGATGTACTAGAATACTAGTGTGGTGAAAGATTTAAATGCACAGAGATGCTTAAATCTGGGATATGCCAACTTTTTCAGCAAGTTGCTACCAATAATCCTTATGAAGTAATCCTTCCTACTGATATTATAAACGCGAAAGTTTGTGAGGATGAATGTTTATTACTCTTTCACGCGAAAAGTTCAGTAAGTTTGTTGAAACTTTACAGTAGTATAGCTTATAATAACACATAGGCAACTTTTTACCCGGGTACCACGCGGGCGAAGCCGTGGGCGGAATCTCGTTATTCATATTCTCGTAAAGTACGAACTCTTAAAAATGTAATGCAATTTCAAAAACATTCAAAAATTCCCGTGCACTAAAAGGACCCGGAAAAACATATAACCCTATTAATTAAAAACGCAATCGGCTTAACTCACGCGACGAATGCTCGCCAGGGGTATATGACCATCGGTATGTAAGGGTTAAATGGGAATACTGGGGGTCTGAGTGACCAATTATCATTTTATGTGGGAATGCCAATGTGTTACTATTGATTTTCGATTGAAACAAGTTGAAAAAGTCACAATTTTCTCGATCTATTGCAGATCATCTCTGCAACAGATTTCGACAATAAACTAAACGTAAAAAAGTATGCCTGGTATCGGTTTATTTGTTAGTTTGTCGATAAGTAGTGTTTTCTTAATCAGCCTGCGTTAGGTAAGTGTTGTTATGGTTGAGGTATTGTGGCCCTAAAAAGCCAGTATTAAATATATTGAATATTTTCCGATCGAGAATACATCGTAAAGTAAAACAAAGGGTAGACAATTATCGTCTTGCGTTTACGCAGGGGCAAGTTAAATCTACCGTGAAATTGCTATTGTTTACAAAATAACTCATTTTTACATTTTATCACTCAACGTCATGCTCTGGGGGTAATAAGGGGTTGCGAAAGTTTTGGGTAAAATTACTAAATTGGTGTATTTAAGTTGAGATTGTGATCTTTTCTCATTCTTAAAATCTTTGTTTCAAGTAAGTGTAATATTATGGATTCAGAAACTGTAGATGCGACATGGTATTAGCCAGCAAATTGAACCACAAATTTCCATTGTCCCAATGGGACCGAAGATTGGGAGACAATAGGAATAGCCCAGATTTTTAATGTTTTAGAAGAATTTGTTTGTAACGTTGGTTGTTTGTTTCTGAAGCTCGTAGAACCAAAGGTTTCCGAGCTATGACCATAAACTGATAAACGCAGTATACAACGGCTAACTACAGTCATGGTGGGAAGATGAAATTTTATCCACTCTGCTGGAAAGTGGTAGGCAAGATCTTGGGCAACAAAACCGTACGTCTTGGCATTCTATGGAGGAGGCTTTGTCCAGCTGTAGAAGTATCGGCTGATAATAATGATGATTAATTTAAAATATTCAACAAAATGGCTACCAACAAAATGGCGCCGAATGATAAAAGTGAACAAAAAACGATGACATTGAACGGATAATTGTTGTTAGCAGTCAAAATGTTAGACAAAGGCGTTATTTAATTACGAGTAGGGTGTCCAAACTGACAAAAAAATATCAAAAAGCTAAATTGCTCAGTCAGACACGCAACTTACAGTTCGCGATAAATTCATGTGTGTAAAAACGCTAATAAAGTCAGTGCATATTTCCTTTTTTAGGCAGTGTTAGAGTTCATATTAGCCACTATTAGGCTTGCTACGTGATTTAGCAAGTAAAAAGTACTTATTTAACGCTGTCCGAATCCAAACAGTTTGTTCTACCTTCCAAGCGCGGAATGACTAAAATGTCATGTCACGAAGGTTTCATGTGTAGCTTTTGCTACATATGAAACCTGCTTTTTATTTTAGTTTATTATTATTTTTGATAGCCCACTTGTTCCACTTCTGGGCAAAAGCTTCCCTCAATTCCTTCCAGACATCCCAATTGTGTGTCAACAACGTATTCAATTCGGATTACCGCCTTCGTTTTGATCTGACGCGACGCCTCCCGCTGGCAACCTTTACCCACAGCTTATTTGGCAGGAGATATTTTTTAGTTATTGTACTGAAAATCTACTAAATCACGGTCACCCTAAGTATATACCTACATACTATAAATCGTATAGATTAACTGGTTTTGGAACTCGCCATTTATACCTACTCGTCGCTACATGTATGTAGAAGTGTATAGCTAATGGCTACACCATGGTATTTCAAGGACTGCTTTAAAATATTCTAGATTTTTGTTTAATTTAGGAATTATTTTTTGCCGTGTTGGTCTAGTGGACAGTACCCTTATTTTCGATCCAGAGGTCGTGGGTTCGAACCCGGTCGTGCATCAATGGATTTTTCGACTCGAAAAGTGTATATACGCATACTCAAAACTGTGAAGGAAAACATATTGAGGAAAATGGCATGCCAAAAATTCGAAGACTTGTGCCATCGGTTAGTATTTCTATAAGGGGCGATGGGCTTGTAACCTGTCACGTGGGATACTTACCACTTGCAAAACGCGAGCATATGCCAAATGTGATGTTTGTACGCGTCTGTCTGACTACCTAAGATCTACGCACTGAGTATGTATCTGAGGAGATCCATTATGGGAAATAAAGTCGTGAGCGTGTTTTTTTCGTATTAAAAATACAAATATCATAAGATATAAAGGGAGTGTTGTATTATAAATGTAGGTAGCTTTAATGCACACGAGATACAGATCAACTAATACGTGTAAATAATCTGTGGGAAAGACGAGCCACACGGTATCAATGTGCTGAGATGTGTCTGAAGATTTGTAAGAAATGAATGGCAAATCATGACTTGGATACAAACGTTATTATTAATATTCTTAAGTATCTAACTTTTTTAGTTAGATACTTTTTTTAGTTAGTACGCTCGTAATTTATTAGAATAATAACTAAACAAGAATATTTATTCAGACTAATAAGTACCTACCTATTTCAGAGTTCCCTATATAAAAAATATTTCTATGCAAGTAGTTAAACCTGCATAAAGAAGTCACTAGAATAAGGATAGTACCTAAGTAAATCTTAAAACATGAAAATATAATTAAGATATTATATATTATAAACTACTTTCGATACTCGTTCGGAGGAATTACTGAATCTATACACTGAATATGTAACTGAGGATGTCCATCCTGAGAATACAGTCGTGAGCGTGTTTTCTATGGTTAAAACTATTTATTTTTTTATTTAATACTTCCGCACAAACAATGTAGTGCTAGGAGGACTTAATGCTAAAGCATTCTCTACCAGTCATCCTGACCGCGCAAAAAGATGGTGTGGCGTGTCCAGTAAAGACTCCATTACATAATTATTAGTAAATGTAACTAAAAACTTACAAGGTACTTAAAGTATTTACTAGGGAAATTACTTTAAGCGTTTTCAACAAAGATAACCTGTTTTCGCTATCTCTAGATATATCCTCAGACATTCTCTCTCATGTAGCACACATGTATTGTTTTGTCAAAAGTTTCCCATAGCCTTGCGCCCATCGAAGTAACCTTTTTGCCGTCGGACCTATGTTTATACGATGAGTAGTTTAATGAAGAATTTTATCGGTAAAATAACAAACACGAAATTTAAATTTGAAACCAAGAAATTCGTAAAAGAATAAAATAAACCACTAACAGACACTAACATAATCCCGACCCCATAATAGATTTCCTGTGTCATGGGTATCAGGAGCTATGAGTACCTTGGTATCACGACACAAGACCCGAGACAAATATCTGTAGAGAAATTGTCCCGCAGCAATATAATATTATACAAATAATAAAATGTCATAAAGCACTCTTCAGAGGCGGCCTGTGGAGGAAGGTTTTTGATCGAGCTAAGCAATATCTTCAAATCAATTTAAAAGTATTGGTATTTGTATGTAGATCTATAAATATATATGTATTCTTAATAGTTTCAGGAGTTTCTAGATTGTGAGGTCTTAGTTCGGAGCGAACTACCAGTTAGGAATAAAAATAAATAATCAGCTCCTGTTGAAACGAAGTTGCCGCCTATTTATGTCTGTTTTCGGATGATTCACCGCATGGAGTCATGAGGTCACCTCTACACCTCTAAATCACAACTAATTTCTGTGTTTAAACCGTATTCGTGTGTTGACCTCACTCAAATACGAAGAATGTTATGGAGCTAGTTCTTTGTGTCACTGGTTCTTTCTTGATCACCCACGTTACTTCACTGACCAATTTAGGTATGCGGGATGACTCTCAGTAAAGCACGATAAAGATAAAATTCATCCCGTAGCATCGTGAAATATGAAAATCTAAATAAATGTAGGAAAACAGTTTAATATGCAAACAAAATTCCTGGATGTTAGAACATACAGCCTTAATGTTAATGGATGTGGTATTTAATATTTGGTACATTACTATATTATTTAAATGAACCTAACGACCTCTGTGGCGCACCGGGCGAGTTAGTAGCTGCAAAGCTGAAGTACCGCAAGAGGTGTGGGTTCGATTCCTGCTGCGGGACAAATAATAATAGTTCTATATATAATATAATATCCTTATGAGTGCTGGTCAGGACTTTGTATTATGTGTCTGTTGGATGTTTATTTATTATATGATCTTCTCTAGCCGAGCAGAAGAAAAACAAGTTTTAGATTAAAATGAATGCACGAAGGCCTCTGTGATGCGCACTAAACCTTTTACCACACGGGTTTACCATCGGTCAAAAAGCTCTTTTCAGAGCTACCGCACCTCAACCTTATCAAATGTCCAACAAGGTGACCAAGAAAGAACCGGAGAAACTACGAAGGAAGGACTTATAAAATGGATAAAATATTTTAGTAGATGCTAGTAGGAGTAGCAAACAATGGGTTTCCACTGTCCAGCCCCGGGCCGTCCGTTCCGTTAAATAATACATATATCTACACATTTTATTTGCAAAACGGAAACTGACTTGATTTATATTAAAGCTAACTGTAGGTTAATATTCCTAGTATTGTCTTTCCTTTATGTTGCGTTATTTGTTTATGTTTTTTACTAAGGTAGTGTATAAATGCTGCATAGGTAAACATGCGAACAGAATATTTTATTATAGGTATGGAAAAATCCACAGCTAGGCGTAAGGCATTCCCTAAATTCCAAACGTTCACGATAGTCTGGAACAGGACCAATCCATCTCCATTATCATTTACCGGAGCTGATTGACAGCTGCTACTTGTTAGTTAAAATGAAACACGATTTACGTTTATCCTAGATAAAGTGGCTAGGGCTTTCTAGCTTGTAGAACCGGCCAACACTTCAGCATAAAAGTTTTCGAATGACGCGGGATATCGTTGCATGAAAGTAGCATAAGAACGTCATTTATGACACTCTTTAGGGGCGGCAAGCAATGGGATTTTACATGCTGTCTATGATGACAATGAGATATTAATAAGAAATAAATCCACTGTGCAGTAAACTTTTTTCTATATTTATTTCATGTTGCTTGTTACAGGAACAAAATGTTGAAGCTACAGAAGATCCGTAAAAAACCGAATGAACTATGGTAGTTCATCCAAAATAACAAAACGCAACGATGTAACACGATATTCACATTTTCTACAAAAATACTCTTAAAATTCTCCTTCCATAGTCTTAGTTTTAATGTCAACATAGTTACTAACGAATAAAACTTCCATCGAACTATCAAAATGCTTACAACGAACAATTAAAATGCCGATGACAAACTATTCAAGTGCTGACAACGAACTATCTGTGTGCTGACTAAGAACTGTCAAAGTGCAGTGTTGAATTGTCATCGAAAAACGTCCTAGTGCCAAACTTGAAGTGATGTGCTAGACTTTTGGGGCAATGGATTTACACGCGCAGCCATTGGTGGTTCATTCGTACGAGCACCATGCCCCGTTATTGGAGGTGGAGGGCTTGGACCCTCACAGTCCTCAACAGAAGGTGCTGATCCATGCACCAACGCTGCACAGTCAAGATCTGATGAGCGATCATCGGAATGGAGGTTGGTGGTTTTATAAGATTTTTTGATATAGAATTTCTTGTCTTTTTCAACATAAAGATTATTCTTGGAATCAATACTAAAGTGTATCCACTGATAAGGCTAGACGGCAACACGGTTACGTGAGCGAGTAGCCAGCACAAGAAGCAGGTTAAAACCTCAATACGGGACAAATGTTTAAATGATCTGTCAATATTTACAAGTGTTACTATTGATGCAAGTGTCTGTGCTGATGATGAAGATGATTTTTACTAGAGGTATAACAAATTCAATAAGTATCAAGTCTTCTAATGTCAACGATGACCATAAATATAGACACTAATTAGATAAAACCATGCTAGTAGGTGAATAAAAAATAAGCAGAATTAACAGTCTCTAGGGATCTTTGATTCTGGAAGAACGACTACAAACGCGGTGTAGGATGCCCCTCAATTTACAGACTGGTAAAAAGTCACAAGATAACAGTGGATGGAGGCAGCTCAAGATTGTTTATCTTAGCATTCATTGGGACAGTTCTACATCCAGCCGTGGACTTCTTTTGATTGATGATAAATAACATTTTGTTATTTATATTATTTTATATTTTATGTAAAATCCTAAAATCTTGGTAATGAAAGCGGATTTGTCTTATATGATAGGTAGGTATATTTTTTGTGTAAAATCCTAAAATCTTGGTAACGAGAGCAGATGTGTCTTATCTGATGTAGAGTACGACTTTTCAGATGAGCAGTACCAAGCACACAGCAGCAATCAAAGTGGAGATGGTAAGTGTTCTAAACTTTACCTTAGTTAGTAGACATGCAAGCTTTGCTCAAGAACTCCAACAGACCTATGTACATGTTACAGTACTGTACTATGTTACTGTGTGTCCTAGCCTAGATGGCAACAATATACCGGCTACATGACTACACATGTGTTGTAGTTCTAGAAATGCAATTTTAGATTAATAAACTTTATCGCTAAAGGGTTTTGACTAGCTCTGTGAATTTTCTTACAAGTGAAACCTCGCAATGAGAGTTGTACCAGCTCTAGGATTTTTTAATTGGTATTTTGCCTAGCAAGATCGAATCTTCATGTGAATTTAATCGAAACATTTCGAGCTGTTTTTGACATTTTCTGTACAGAAAATTTAATTAATATACCTCAAATATTTATTTCTCACCAAATAATTCTAAATAAATGCAATCTGGATGGCTGAATGACCTCGACCGCAACACCGAACGATCCGAGACAAACATTTGCAGGTCATACACACTCTTTTTCCGCGGCGGGAATCGAACCCGCAACCTTCTGGGTCTCAGGCAGGCCTTTTCCCACTGCGCTACGGAATAATACATATTAATAATATTTTATTCGGTATTTTTTTAAATTACAAAGGTACAGCACGCATCTATCCGCAATAATGAATCTAGAAAAGTAACTAAATACTCATACACAAATCTCTAAATTGAATCAAGTCGTATTACATTTTTCAGTAATCGATCACAGACGAATGCGAGCTGAGTCACAATATATCAAAGAAAATATGTTTTAAAAAGTTGCTGTCATCAACTTCTCAGTCAAAGAAAAAGTGTGAAAGATCGTTCACTTTTTTCAATGGAACAAACACTGTGGCACTACTGTGTGTGAAGGTATTTATGTTTGTGTGTGTGCACGTATTGATATCAATGCGTTGTGGTACCAGTGAAACCGAGCGGATAAGCTAAAGCGATATTATTCTTTATACAAAAAATATCTCGTGAAATAAATCTTTGTTTTAACCCAACTATCAAAGGAAGGTTACGAGATCAAGATTATATTTGAACTTCAAAATTATAATATTAGCTTTATTCATACAACTATTTACAAGTAGGTATATACAAAAAATACAGATGAAACAGCTAGCCATCTAAAGACCGTTGCAAATATTAGCTTACTTCTAACTAATTTTATTTTGTTATTTATTACCTACCTACGTACCTAGTTTCATTGTTTCATCGGATTGTTCAAGAAGATTCAGAGCTCCTCTCGTTTGATCAATTAGCTCTAGGTACTTTTTACTATAGGTAGATCAGTGTTGTCGAGCTTCAATTAAATAAACGATCACGACTATAATTCCCATTATATAACTCAGAGATAATATTCTAGATATAACCTCATGTGGTTACCAAGTACGGGCTAGTCAGAGGCACGTACAAACAATATATTTAACACATGCCCATGTTCTGCATAGTAGTTAGTATTTTGTTGTTGCAAGTCCATCGTTTCATATCGACTAATTATTCACATTCTTAGGGCTTAAGCTTCTAGAGAAAAAGTTAATGTCTAAAAATTTTTTTAATTTATAAGTGAAAACTAAATCCCCTGGAATTAGAACTTTTGGGACTCATTCAAATGAATTCAATGATCAAGATATTTGACGAAATCTTGATTAAGAATCAGTTTTAAAATAAATAATGTAAATTACCATCATAACCATCAATGCACACAGGAATTTATTAAAAAAATTATAATCACACTTCAGTGATTATCAACACTACGAGAACTATTGGTCAAACTTTGTAAGCCAAATTTTCGTGACGTTATTTGAACGAAGTATAGTAAAACTTGTGAACACATTGCAAAGTCAAAAGCGTTAGTTTGATTCCAGCTAGTTCGAACATTTTGGGTTGCATATAAATTAAGTTGCTCGCACTCTGGCCACACCCCATGATAACAAAACTACTCCGCCGTCGATCGAACTAATTTCACAGCGATTTAGGCAAGTGTACTCGAACAAAAAATCGTCCATTCACGTCTGCTACTCGACCGATCTAAACGTGTTCTAGTGAAATCTCGTATGAATGGGTTTAAAATTATCTGTTTGACGGGATTTTGATGACGTGATAACTTTTTTGGGCGTGATAATGTGGTTTTAATATTTTGAGACAAAATCATGAGATTTACTATGTGATTTGTCTCTCAGGGTGTTAAAAAATATCTAGTTTTATTGTAAAGGATAGATCTCTATTATTACGAAACGAAGAACAAGAAATAAAAGTGGTCCCAGTAGAGACCCTTGTGTAACTTCTATGGTTTATGCGTAGGCACGACTTGTATTTCAACGCAACATACTACCAATGAGCAACATACTTTTTTTGAATCTTATTTTTCTGTGTCAGGCCAAGCTTATTCCTTATATCTTACTATGCCAGGGAAATAATGATCCCACTTTTTGACAGCAATTGTTGCTTGGCCATTCAACCGTCTTTCGTGTGACTTCGAAAAACTATACAGTATGTACGCATATGTTATATATTATTTTGAGTGAACGCTAGATCTTCTACGGTAAAATCAGTTTGCCCTTCCACAACTATTTATGATACATAAATGTCAACACAAAAATAAAATATGACGTTTAAAAACCCCATATATTTCACTGCGTATCAATACGCCCCTAGTGACTTGAGGGGACAATATTTTTCAAAGAACCTACCACACAAAACGATTGCGGTTTTCGAGCATTAGACT
This sequence comes from Perizoma flavofasciatum, assembly GCA_958496245.1. NCBI lineage: Eukaryota > Metazoa > Arthropoda > Insecta > Lepidoptera > Geometridae > Perizoma > Perizoma flavofasciatum. The sequence goes on along the minus strand of OY292419.1, from coordinate 6,728,046 downwards.
ATTTTGGAGAAAACTTGTGACAAACAAACTAATATAAAAACACACGAACAAGCCAACAACCACTTACCCAGAATGCATTTACGGGCTCCTTTTACGTACTTAGATACTGGTAGAATGCAATCGCTCCTTTACCTTTGAGATATAAAAAAAACGAGACGTGTTCCGACAGTTTTTTTGCCTACCAGCTGGGAGTTTCGCTCTCGACGCGCGTGACTCGCTTGCCCTATGCTCGCCTATACCACAGATTATGTCTGTACACAATAGATATTGGAATGTCGGAAAAGTGACGTCAATACATCTAGATCTTGATCATTCTGGCACATAGAACACAGGGAATCATAAGGTCTGGTTGTATTGCTTTGGCAACTCATAGGTTGATGCCTAATTGCAATTTTATATGGTAAAACTGTCACTGAAACATGCTATGACTCTTAAACATAAACGTGAATGAGTAAAGGTCCATAATCAAAACTTATAATTGAATTCGCTAATCGCGAAAGTTTGAAAAATACTAAAGATAGTTGTGTATTGATTTTATAAGAATGGGGCCCGTTCATTCAGAATGTAGCTTGTGAATGAATCTCCAATTGAGATGAAATTGACACCAAGACCGCAGCCACCGAGACTTCCCTGGGAACTGGTATTCCATCCTTACGCTGCACTTTTTACCATTATAATTATACGAATTGTACGTTGTATTGAGATTGGATGATCGGTTTCACTTTTCAATATTTTCTAAATCTTTCATTCAACCACAACAAATCCATGAGTACTTATTTATTACTCTAATGTTAAAGAAACATTAAAGAAAGTGTCAAGCAATACAATAAATCGCGTAAAATACAACGCCAGCCAATTAGTGAGAACACTAGTCGAAAATCTAAAAGACATATATCAGTTAAAGATGTCTTGGATAACTGACTTAACTAGAGAGAAGACTGACTAATGAGTCTGGATCCCAAACGTCATAAATTCTGAAATCCGCTTTAAGTCTAAACCCCTAGAAAGAAAATTACCGATCAATCATCACATGAACAAGGACATCAATAGGAAACTGAAGTCAACGTGAAAATACTTTTAGAAATAGCACTGGAAGAAACCGACAACTGCTTGGGAAGAAAGGTTCTCCGACTGTGAACCACGGTCATATGAACCAGACGACGCAGTGTAAGAAGGCCAACTACCCAATGAACCGATGTCATCTCAAAAGTGCTCTTAAATTCGGTGAATGGTGCCTCCATTCACCGAATGGAGGCACCATTCAAAACAAGGATCCTTTTGTAAAAGGATCCTTGTTTTCTTGCCTTTCTTTCCTGGCTTGGTTGCTGAGAAACAGGCAATAGATAAAACCGAACGTTTCTAAGTTATCCTTGTGATTTTAATGAAAAAATTAATTTTGACTTGACTTTGACTCCCAGACTCCCATCCATCATCTATTGAAGCGCCTCCTAGTAACGTGTGATATAAATACTTACCTTCCTTGAAGTCATTTAAAACTGATATAGCACCATCTGTGTGACTGATTAATAAATAAGTAGGCACTTGCCGCGGATCAATAATACCATCTACCATTGGTTATTAGTACAGAATTGTAGTAGTTCAAGTTATAAAAAAACATTATAACGACATTTTCTCACAAGTTCTCCACCCTCACGCCCCTCAAAACCTGTTTGTTAGTCGTAAGTCATCGTTAGCAGTCAGTCGCAATTAGTTCCGCGCCGGGAACCAAACCCGCGCTCCGGAAGTTGCCGTTTTGACTTTTTATTTTTATTTAAAGGTTGTTATGAGAGTTTTTACTATGAATATTGAAATGTAATAATTTTTTTTTATTGAATGTCTTTGTTTAGCAGTGAACTTTGATAATGATAATATTTTGTAACAGGAGCGAAAAATTTCTACGACTTACGAAAAATATTTTTACCTGGACCAAAGAGGATCTACTTAAGTTAGAGGTACAGCAGGGAAAAGCCATAATTTTAGTCAGTTCATCATTTTCAGCCCACATTAGTCCACTGCTCGACATAGCAATCTCCGAAGCCATGCCACTGAGCACCACACGGTATTTGGCCCTTTTCATCCACTTTCTGCCCGCCGCCTTTCTAAGTTATCGCTGTATCTGGCCGGGAGGCGCCCCACACTACGTTTGCGAAGATGCGGTTTCCGTTCAAGAACTCACAATCCGCTGTCGGTTCTTCGGCATATATTATGAACAACCCATTGTCACTTTAACTTGCTAATTCTCGAAGCAAGCTAAAAGCTAAAGTTTATTGATATTCAACCGTATCACTTATCGTATTGAATCGGACGATACAATGCAGGAAAACTCTTCACCTAGTAGATTTATTATATATTATAGGTTGCGGAAAGTCGGTGAATGTAGGAAGCCCAGGAGCTTTTGCTTTGTCACTTTTTAGAAAAGGCCTACTATCTCCATAAGTAGACCATGGCTATCTTCTACAGATGGTTAATGATTATGATGATTAATACTAGGCTACTATAGTACAGAACCTCTACAAAAAATACGTTGAACCCACGGAACTCTAAATGCGATGCTTGAAAGAGACAACCATACTTGACCGGTTCCACACGATTAGACACGCCTTTGTTTAAATTTTGACAGCTTGTCCACCAATCAGAACTTTTAAGATAATCTCTTTGTTACGTCAAACTGACTTAAGTCACATACACTTACAAACAAACCCCATCTGTTGTTTAAGAAGATAAGGCTTATTTTTGTTTGAAAAAGGGCTGGTTAATAATTTATTTAACGAAAAACTATTTGAAAGAAGTATTTTTAAATCTGGAAAATTTGCTCATCGCCTTGATAATTAAAATCCCACAACATACGGGATCTAGGCGTTTGCCAGTGGTAATTTGTTTGTTTTTTTTGTTTGTTACCATTTATCTCTCTAAATGGGTACTACTCTAGGTAGTACTCTAGGTACTTATCGTATTGCGATTGGGATTTGATTTGTATGGGATCAAGGATGGTCCCTTATAGATTTAATGACACAAGTCACTAGGGGGCGCTCTAATCAATGCTGGAAATACACGAAAGGGTTTTCAATTTCGGAAAAAAAACTTCTTGCGAAGTGAATTCAAGCTAATTGGAAGTGTAACTCTAAGTACCTACTTCTTAGTCAGTTCAGTTCTGTTAGTTCAGAATACAATATTATATAGGTCGCTACATAAAATGACACATAGGTTACTTTCTCATCATCATGACCATCCACAGCCTGTATAAGTCCACTGTTGGGCATAGGTCCCACAAAGAGTATCATGACTTCTGAATTGACTTTATAAGTATTGATATTCATCTATATAGTAATAGTAAATCAGAACAGTTTGTTAGTTTCTTTGTTTGAGCGCGCTAATCTCTGGAACTATAAGACGAATTTGAATAGAAAATGCATTTGATAACACTATACTTCACAAAGGTTATATGCTTTAACATCACGCTACGACCCTTAGCAGCCAAGCAAAAGAAGTAATAGCTCGGCAAATGTGACGCTGTGGGTCGAGGGTTGAGGGTGGCCGTGGTACAGCTAGTTAGTTTATAAGGTATATTTATAAGGGGGGCCTTTCTACATTGCGTCGTCCAGTTTGTGGTCACCATTTGAGAGCTTCCCTTCCCCTAAGCTAGGTACTTATTATCCGGATACCACGCAAACAAAGCCGCAGACAGATACTAATAGTCAATAACTACTTAGGACAAAAGCGCTATGCATCCTACCTAGGTACTTATTTATTGATATCCTGACAAATTGATTGGTTCATTTCTACTGTCGTCGTGTGGTCATTAATCACAATGACATATTAGTGGATATTACCACCCTAATAGCGTTTTATTAAATATGTCTATACCTAGGCACTATATTATAGAGAGGTAAAGTTTGTAAGTGGTAATTTCCGAAAATAACCCGATTTCAAAGATTATATGTGCTAGTATCTTCTAGGTAGTTAGACAAGGTAGCTACATCCTTGAACACTACACCTCTGACTACCTCTGTGGCGCAGCGGGCGAAGGCTCGCCTGAGACGCAGAAGGATGCGGGTTCGATTCCCGCAGCGGGACAAATGTTTGTATCTGCATTTTTTTTTCTCGGGTCTGGGTTTTTTCTATGTATATTATGTATGTATTTACAAAAAAAATGTATATAAGTAGTATATCAGTCATGTAGTTCCCATAATACAAGCTCTGCTTAGTTTGGGGCTAGATGATGCTGTGTGAAAATGTCCTGCATTATTATTATTATATACATTGTAACTTTTTTAGGTGAGATTGTGAACAAACGCTAGCCAATTAATCTAAGAGGGACTTTCAACTACTTAGCACCCAAGGTATATTATTTAATGATTTACCATTTTCTTTAAATGAAATATTAATACACCATTTATACCGAGGATGATCTTGAACAGCCTAGCTACGGCAGTCAAGACGAAAAGTGTAAGGTTAGGTAGCTATTGTATTTTGTCATTATTTCAGCCACAAAGGGCTGTAAATGTTAACAGAATAGACTTTCCAATAGCTTCTAAATTGTAAACGAGAAGCTCCATGACTTTCGGTAATTAGACAGACCGCGCATTGATTGGAGTGCAATATTTCATGATTTAGGTATGCTTTGAATCGAAACCGCTTTTTAAAATTTTAAACATGTGAAAATAAAATTCAATATTAAATTACTGACCATTCCAAACATTACAAAGATAACGCAAACCTAATAAGACTAGTATTGTGCAAACATGATTATCGAAGCTTATCGATGAGATGAGTATGTTATTGTGGGAGGGAGAGATAGCGTTTTTTAGTAGAAGGGACATTTATAGGGCTGCGCGTCACTCAAAGAAGCGCGGTAGAATACTGGGTTTTCAAAGAATAAAAAATAGTTACTTCCTGATTAGGATGAAATATGTACCTATGTCGAGAACTTATTTGTAATCGATAAAAAAAAACTTTTTTTCATAACAAAAATACGGCTATAGTATACTTTTTTTTACGAAAAACTGTGGTAATGAGACGTTAGTATATAGTTTTGATTAATGTACCTACCTACATTCTTTAAAAAAAAATACACTGACAATCTAAATTTATTTATTTAAGAATACAATCAATCATCACAAGTTTTTTTTTGTGGGAATGAACAAGCATTAAAACTGCAAACTCGAACACATATTTTGGGATCATTTGCAAAATATTGGGCCCTCCCTCGGGGTGGCGAATCCGGACGCACCTCGCCACGTGCAGAAGAGTAGAGAGTATTTTGGCGCCGTCGCGCGCGGTCGACCGAAACGTGCGGGAATCTAAGCGGTTCCAATTTTAAAAATTCGAATTTAGAATGTGTTAAAAATACGCGAGAAAAATATGGTTAGACGTTATACACAATATTATTTTCATTGTATTTTTTCGAGGAGTGCAAAAGTGCAGTGTCATGCTGATAATAATTTTAAAACTAGTGATGAAAAATATTTTTAAGTGAATAGTGTGAAAAAACTTAAATTTTGGGTGACTTTTTTATAGCAAATAAAAAATAAAACAAATTAAACTATTCCTGAAAAACAATAACAGTGGTTCTTTGTAATAAGTACAATATATTCCATATAATATCTACCTACTCACTAGGAACTTGGTATGACGTGTAAAATAATACTGCATGTAATTCTGATACGTAGTCTAAATCAGAGCTGCGAGATCAAGTAACAATATGTCGTGTGAATTTACAATACATACTATTATTACTAATCAACTTAAAAAAAACATGAAAAATATATCAAGATTTTTACGACATAATAAGTTGAAATATTCAGTTTTTATCATTATAAATTGACAGCTCATATTTTTGCCTACATAATAGCCTACATAATAAATCAATCTCAAATCTTAGAGCAATTCTAAATTAAATAAAATCATGACATTGTCTGAGCTCTTTTGTGGAAGAGTTTGTCCGGGGAAGTAATACGACCTTATCTATTTCTGCTGTTAAATAGAAATTCTGCCGTCGCTGTGATGCATTGTTAAGGATATGGGTGCTGGTGTTGGCCAGGCACTTTTCAACTTGTCTGTTTGGCAGGCAACGCATCAACAATGTCTCTGCTGTTGTAGTCAAAAGGCAACGATAATGGCTTACTATTGAGGTTGACAAGTTTTCCTCCAAATAACTAGTGATTAAGAAACATTACGGGGTTAACCACAACACCGTTCTTATTACTAATCAGCCTAAAGAAGCCGACTACTAGACACTCTTACAAAATATTATACAACAACTTGACCCACTGGCTTTTTGCGACTGTTGGCGGTACCATTAGGTATTTATATAGATGATAGACAAACCAAAATGCGTATACTTTTGAACTTAATTCATATTGCGTAAATATAATCACAAAAAATACATCTAATGAAACGACAATCCCACGGCATCTGAGATGTCTGAAATTGATCCCCTTGTCACAATCCATCGAGCTCGCCGGCGACCGTAAAATCCACAAAATCTAATTCAAGTCATCCACTGTCCACTGGTTGATAAGGACGTATTTTTAATTACGATTCATTCAGTGGTGAACTTGTTTTTCGGAAAAGTGAGTTGTCGGAGAAAGTTCAAGAATTTTGGAAAAGTTGTAGAAAAAGTGATTGGAGTGGTTATTTTCTCGCAATGTGACATGACTAAGGTTTCAAAATAGTTTGTGTAAATTAATGTAGAATTGAGTAGTCAATAGTCGATGTTTTAAGAAAACCCAAAAACTTTGTACGAAAGTTCAAATGGGACTTGCATTTGAACTAATAATATTTATTTAGATTTTACTAGTCAAAATATTTTGTTTATAAAATATAAACCTCACATTTATTTCTGAGCAAAAAACTACATAATTGCAGTTACTAAGACCATACCGTTTAAATATAATAAACAAAACTTATGCTGCAGACAGAATAGACAAAATGTTAAAAATAAAGTAAGGTCATAAAAAGTAATCAAAAGCCCATGATCCAAGGTCATAATAACCAATAATCAACTAAACAAAAGGCAAAGCTCTACCGCGATAATTTTAACTTCCTTTTACAATCAGCCGATTAAATACCGATAATTCTCACTTCCTCGATAAAATATCGCTATTCTCGTGAGAATCGACCACTTTTGGACCCACCTGCCACTATTGAAGCGGAAAAGCAGTGATCAAATAGCGGAAAATCGCCCAAAAACCATTAGAAATTAGTTTAAACGAAACCAACTAATAGTTACAAACGTGTGTTTCGTTTGACGTTTATCAATCGTAAGCAGATTTTACGAATAATAGATACACAATTGTATTATAGATTGGAAGATTTTCTACCCATCTCTTTCAGTTAGGTACCATTCACAAAACGGCATTACCTTATGATTATGATGAGATTCAGAGATAAGTTAATTTCACCGTGTGATGACCCTTAAGACTAGATAGGGACTTCTTTTGTAGGAAAACAATCGTCCTAAATTTGGTAAAGTTACTTTTGTTAGAGTAGGTATCTATTTTCCTGCCCGATCATATTGTTATTAGATCATAATTTAACAGTTCATACCTTCTTTAAAGTGCCACGTCTTAGACCATACCTACCTCTTACATTTCGTATCTCTGAGTTTTCAACCAATCGAACTATGAGTACGACAATTTTCTGCTACTTTCACGGTCGGTCTCGTTTTTTTCGTGAAAATCATTAGTGCATTGAAATTAACAGGCGAGTCTTTAGCTTTTGACAAATAAGAAGGTAGCTATTGTTTTACGTATCTGGGGGCTTACGTTTTTTGATGCTGTGAAAAGTGATTGGCTGTTAGGAGTTGATCTTGATTGGGACCATTCTAGGTGGTGGATTAAGACAGTGGCAACATTATCGGCTTATCGGAGTGTAGCATTTGAATTTTTTCCTAAAACAAAACAGAATGAGTTACTTATAAAATTACTTATTAATGAAGGTTTTCTATCGATAAAAAATTACCGTCTGCAATAAAATACCACATCACTAACTAATAAATTGAACAAAAGATTTGATGAAAATTGTGTGTGGATTGTTAGAAATAGGTAAAGCTTCTAATTCAAATTGTTTTTTTGCAGTACCTTTAAAAACGATTGTAAGCAAATAATAATTGAAAATGTGAAACTAAAAATATAAAATTATAAAGAAACCAAAATCAGAGACAGCAAAACATTTTTCAAATTCGAACTTGGAACGTCCACAAAATGGCGTCGTGATGGATTATTTTCAGTGTTCGTTAACAAAAGTGACTCAAAAACACTTTTAGGATTTCAAGTGAAGTGAAGTGAATGTTTTCAAGCTGGAGGGTCAAAGTAAAGCTACTTTTGCCGCCCTTTTCGGGTTAAGGGCCGGCGGTGGCGTCGACCTGTCGGCTGCTTACAGATACAACCAAAACATGATGGAATATTACACATGTAAGTTTTTGAATATAGGACTACGAAAAAATATGAAGCAATGGCAGTACGTTTTCATGCCCAAACAACTATTTGAACAAAATCACTTGATATAAATTTAATGTAGGCCTAAGCTAGCCTGTACAGGAAATTAAAGAGATTTTATTTTTTATTTTGAAGAATTACGATACCTATGTATCAAACACTTTAAGACAAATTTTGTAAAATGTTACTGTGTTTAACCAAACCAGTGCTAAATCTAGATTTATATTTCTAATAAAAAAAAATAAGCATTAGGTTAGGTACTGAAGTAGGTACCTATTTATTCTTGTGTAAAGTCTTGTCATTCAAACCGCCCTAAATACTGTTCCTAATTCTATAGTATCTCCTTGATTCGGTACTAAAATAGATCATGAATGCGCAAAGCAAGCCACAAATAAAACCCTTTTGACATAACGACATCAAAAAATCTGCCAAATACCTATAGCCATTACGCAAAAACAACCGCATAACAAGATTATCATAACGACAAACGTAAAAAGCTCTCCATCGCCTCTGAGTCCCGAGATTTCATACCACCCGAAAAATTTCCCTCCGAAATTTAGATCGTTACGGACCAACCAATGGCAGGGCGCGGTAGACACGAGAGGGCAGACCTCGCGCTCTGATTGGCCCGCTAGCACTGGGCGGGTCGTGGTTTACTTGTGTGCGTAGGTGCGTTCGGAATATATGGTTAATTGGGAGGCTGTATGTCTATGGTAGGCTGTTGTCTTGCATGCGTCGAATGCGAGCAAATTGGATATGCTTTGAGATGACGGTATTAGATTTTATGGGGGAATTGGTGGAGGATTGTTAGTTTACGCCTGTTATACGGAGGTAGGTATAGCAAGGCTATTGATTTTATCAAAATGTTATGAAGTTAGGCTATTCTGCAATCTGAAACAAGATGAATATCAGCAATTCGATTTATAGAAAACTTATATTTCGATCAAATGTTTTGGTGATTTATTATTGACCAGTACCTGTCTACGAAGGTATGGGTATTGTCGAAAGCAGGTAAGAAATAATAAATAATTGTTGTTAGATATTTTCTTAAGTCTGACGAAAAATAAACAGGAATAATTTTTGTACACAAAACGGCTATATTGGTGCTCACGATAAAATATATCGCGACCTTGGACGTCATCTAAGTCATTTTGAAAAGCCTTATCTGATAAACATGGAAGATTCAGAGTCATAGACTCTCTTGAAATCAAAGTAAAATTAACTAACTTAATCAACAGAGTGGGAAGTTCACAACTTTAGGAAAACTGGCCGGTTGTTATAGCGAGGTATAGTAGTTATAATAATAATAATGCTGGACATTTTCACACAGCATCATCTAGCCCTAAACTAAGCAGAGCTTGTGTTATGTGAACTACATGACTGATATACAACTTTTATGCATATTTTTTGTATAACATTTATGACCGTGCCGTGCCTAAAACGATTTTTTTCAAGCACAAACAGATACATTTCGGTTGGTTTTTAATTTGGTACTAAAATTGACTGAAATAAGAGCATATCTCAATAAAGTTAGTTGAGATGTAAAAAAAGCCCCACCGATGTTTAAAATTATCTTAACGATTTTAATTACACATCAAATAGCTTTAATGCATTATATTATTATGTGCTATAATACATATTTTGTTATAGCACATCAAAGATACATTTTGCATGTTGCGACATACTTTGGCATTTGTCAATTATTATGACACATACTGGCTGACCTATAGCACTTATTAGATTGATCGTACTTATGCTAGTTATCTTAATAATACCTATCTATAAGCAAATTCAAATCTGAATACAGCTAAGTATATCTTTATCCAAAGTACTTTTTATTTTTAGTTTTTTATTTATTCAAGTAAAAAAAGCTAATATTTCATTTAAACTTTAAAGCACCATTAAAGCGTCTGAAGTTTGTCTCAGTGCCTACAGACAGTCGCACTGTTACACGGTACTTATTAAACATATACCTTTATAAGAAAATAATCAATCATTTATTTCCTCAAATTGTAGCGGTACATTCCACTTTGTTTTGGTGCTTAAGTTAACCATTTCTTACTTACCTCTTTAGTAGATACCTCTAGAGCATTTGTCGAGCTCAGGTTAAGCGCTTAGTTTAATATTAATAATTGGAGTAGTCGGTGCTATTTACCTACAGATTGGTAGGTAAATAGAGTCAAGTAGGCAACATTTATGTTTAACTACTTAAGTCCGTTTGCACTAAACTTTGACGCTCGTAAGTTGATGCTTAATGACAAGTAATCATAAATAAAGAGGATGTCGCACATGTTTAACGACCAAGAACATACATTTTGGAGACAGCCCACTCAAACAATGTCAAAAACAATAAAATTATAACAAAACCCTCAAAATATATTAACTACTTCCTGTAACATAGGCACGTTGCCTACGAAATGAAAAAATGACTCATCCCATATAGTTCACGAGAAAATTGTGGCACAATAGTACATAGGTACGTATAGTTCTGAACAATGGGAGTGAATGACATCAGTCACGACCAACTTAAAACTACACACAAGAGATCGCATAACCTTTATCAGCAACGACACAAAGGCTAATATTGAAGCGGAGATGAAAATAACAGTGCAGCAAGCTGGCCTGTAACACGAGATATGAACGCAAACTTGGTGTCATATATCACGAACGCACACATTTCAATGCGCTACGCACATACGCGCGGTAGCTCCATGATTGGCCGGCGCGTGCGCATATAATCGTACGAAATCTGATGTTTAAAACTAGTTTAACTGGAGAATTTTAGAAAGGTGGTCGGAAAATTAGGTCTGTTGTAATGTAACCGGTACAGTTGCGTGGCTGAAGTAGCGATGGCCAATTAGAATAGCTGGGCCTTGTTATGTAAATAATATTGCAAAATATTTAGGTAATAACGTGATGAGTAAATTTCTATGGGCCCAGCCATAGTGATTTACTTGGTTTTGAAATTTATTAATGCTGGACCTGAAGACAGAGGTTTTTTCCAATTTATAGATCGAGTTAAACTAAGATCGAACAGTCTTGGTATATAATATGGCTAGACTGTTTCATAATTTTGTATCAATCATCAGTCAATATAATTCAAACTGTTCTGTTACTGATTGGCGGATCAACGTACAGCCTAAACCATAAGTCCGAAAAGCATGAAACTTGGAGGGTATATTCCTTTTATGGTGAAGGGGTATAATAAGAAAGGAATTTGGAAAATTCTACTCCTAAGGGGGTGAAAAGGGCTGAAAACCTTAGTATGAAAAATCGTATTCCTTGAACTTATAGTCTTGAAACTTCACATATATATTCTTCAATCCAAATAATAAAAGTATTATACAATTATTTCTCCAAAATATCCCTCAAAGGGGATGTAGGGGTTGTCCAAGTCCAAGAGGTGAATCAACGCACAGCCTAAACCATAAGGAGGATGAAATTTGGAGGATATATTCATCTTATGGTGTGCACTAAGAAAGGATTTTGGAAAATTCTTCCCCTAAGGGGGTGAAAAGGGCTGAAAACCATTGTATGAAAAAATTGTATTCCTTGAACTTACGGTCTTGAAAATTCCCATAAATATTTTTCAATTCAAATGATAAAATACTAAAATAGTTATCTCCCCAAACTACTCCTCTAATAGGTTGTAGAGGGCATCCAAGTTTGCGTAGGAACTTTTTAACGAGTGGTCCAATTTGGTTAATACTCGGCATAAATATTATTAATTACCAACAAATTATAAAAGACAAATATTTTTTTTTCTAAACTACCCCTCAAAAGGTGTAGGATGGTATGTTCAGTTTGTTTAAGAAATGTTCAACGTGTGGTGCAATTTGCAAAAAAACCCTTAAAGGTGCAAGACATTTTTGATGCACCTATCAATTATCTATTCTACGCGAGTAAAACCGCGTTCATCGGCTAGTTTATATATACTCGTACTTATTATTCTCTCTAGTAGTTGTATTATTCTCTCTGTTAATAAATGTATCCGGTATAGAACTGATTTTCTTATAAACTGTAGTCAGATTAGCAACAACTTTAAAATAATGTCATAAACATTTATTCTAGTTTTATAACCAACTCAATCTCTGAAAGCAGAGACTAAGATTACGTTTTTGACTACCTACTAGGTAACATGTTTCTGATCGATTTTTTGTGAAAGGATTGTTTTCTTGTAAAGTCGTTAGCATGGATGTTCCTTACGAATGAACTCCGTATAACGGAACTAATTTGGATGACATTTTAAAACAAATAGCGGCCTGGACGACACATGCCACAATTGTATTTATACCTTATGACCAAATCCAGGCAGATTTTTTTTTTTTTTTTTTTTTTTCTCACTACCCACAATGTTTTTCTTAACTTGCATGTAAATTGTATGTTAGATTTGTTTCTGTGTTTTTTGTGATTTTTTTTTCTTTTTGTGTAGGTAGGTCCCTTACCTACCTACTTACCTAGCCATGCATGTTACTCTCACTGCATCTAAAATGCATCTTAGTACCTACTTGTTAAGTAGTATAAGAATATTGTGATTTCTCAGTAAGCGATTTATATTGTAAATCTTTTTGAGAAATAAATGATCTTAAACCGTAAACCGTTATAACTGAAAAGGATACGAAAAACATGATGTCAAATGGTAAAATTCTTTCATTATTATAATCCTCCTAAATCTCGTAAAAGCAAGATGGCGTCGGCGTCGGCCGTGCGTCCGGTTGTATGGTAATGCGTTTCCTCTGACCGCGCGGATGTTATAATGTTGGTTATTCTGGACAAAACATAATGAAGGACAGGATAACAGCAATAATGCTATAACGCTGGGAATTTTCATACAAAAATGTTCACTTGCCTTGTCTTGTATTTTTATATTTCACTTTTTGTAAAAAAAAAATATTGAACCACCTACAGAGTACCTTACCTTGTCGTTCTTTAATTAATCATTAAAAATCGTATTTAGGATAAAACGCAGCTATTTAAGTAGTTCATAAATGCAAAAATGACAAAAATGCATAAATTACACAATTATGGCATTTCCTCTCAAATGATTACTTTTCTAAATTATTGAACAACAAGATGCTTTATTCCCCCTATCCTCAAAGGTTTGCAGCTAGAAAACTAGTGTAAGGGAGTTAAGCTAATCATTGTACCTACGTTCCCTAGTAGCACTTATTAAGTAAGTTTTTTTGTAGGTAGATATGCTTTGAGTATGCAATAAAGAATATAGTATCTATAATTTTATTATAACTAGGGCACAGCAACGATCGCATAAGTATACAAAAATAAAAAATCCCTCACCGGAAGTAGTCTCCCTCGAATCCTGTATGGGTAGAGCTTTAGATTTATGGATGCGATATTTTTCGTTAAAAATTATTGAAAGTACGTAAATTACGCGTTTTCTGCGAAATATTATTGAGAATCTACAGCTATTGAAATGAGTCTGATAGTAACATAAAAAATATATATGAAGCAATTAAAATAAATTCAGGTAATATGTAGTACTCGTTAGTACCTAAGTATGATAGTCTTATTTTCAGTTATACCTATATTACAAAGAATCTACAGATATAAAAATGACTATGATAGTTGGTAACATAAAAAATATATAAAGCAATACAATAGATTATGTTCAAGTAGATATATACAAAAATACAAATAAAACAGATAGCTACGACAAGACCGTTGCAACTAATCTATAAATAGCTCAACTGATCCAGATCACTACCAGTCGGAAGCGTTCCCAAAATTCCTAACTAGATATCAAGAAATTTCATAAAATAAATAAATAAATTAATTAATGAAAATAATTTATTGTACACCTTATGATATAAACAATAACAAATAAATGTATAATGGGCGGTAGTATCGCTTAAAAGCGATCTCTTCCAGACAACCTTTGGATGCAGAGGTTTATACCTCTAATATGTAATTTTGAAGTGACTACTTACTACTTAGTACTTTATAACTACCTTAAATGTATTTGTTAGTATGATAGCATTTTTTGTGGTTGTCGTACTTTACTAGAGCGGTTCACGTTATAATGACTGGAGTAGTGTTCGCTAACAGAACTAGATATCGCTGCTTTAAAAAAACAGCTAGAACGCGCTACCGATGCATTCTGGCAAGAGAAGACTTGAGATTTTCGCAAGTACAATGAGTACATACTACCAACCGTACAGCCATCGCCTTTAGGTGTCTCATACTTTCAATAATTATAATATGAGAATTAAGGGATGTGTCAGCCAATTATGCCAACATGGAAAAAAACACGATTCACGTAATTAGAATTGAACTCGTGTTAGGTACGCAACTTGAGTTAGCAGCTGAGTAAATGACCTTTTTTATCAAGCAAGTGAAGATCGCTGGGAAATGCAGCGTTTATATGTATACAGTCACGTTTGTCTACCCGACAATATATCTCGATAAAACTTGGTAGCTATCTACCTTCCTATGAAGGTAATACGAATAGAATTTTGAAGTACGAATATGCTATTTCGGTAGGGGTATTTGAATCATGGGATCGCGAGATTAAATTTTGAGGAAACTATTATTAATAACAATTTACAAAGTAATAATTGACCAGTAAAGCCTGGGTCAAGTTGAAAGTCACAGGTTAATACCATCCTGTCGGAGGGAGTGCGCCCGCGCATGACGTCCTTGCACCTGTACACAGGGTGTTGCAGTTTCTATTCCATTAACTTTTAGTTAAACTTGTATTACGGTTATACCTTGAATCCATAATTAACAGATTTTATAACAACTATGTTCTACTAATACGAGTATTATAAACGCAAGTTTGTCCTCGAATGTTTCTGAGGATGGATGTTTGTTACTCTTTCACGCAAAAACTACTGAACGGATTTTGATGAAACTTTACACGAATATAGCTTATACATCAGAATAATACATCTATAGGCTACTTTTTATTCGGGTACCACGCGGGCGAAGCCGTGGGCAGAAGCTAGTATTATAAACGCGAAAGTTTGTGAGGATGGATGTTTGGCACTCTTTCACGAAAAAACTACTGAACTAATTTTGATGATAATTTATAGTAATATAGCTTATACATCAGAATAACACATAGGCTACTTTTTATCCGGGTACCATGCGGACGCGGGCGAAACCGTGGGTAGAAACTAGTAGTTAAATAAAAATTAAAGGGGAACATGTCGCTATAAATTTGTGTAATACCTTATTTAAAACAAGCTATGTAGGTACATAGAATTATTTTCTTTTTCTCTGAAAAAATGAAAAGAAAGTATCAAAATCACAAAAAGCTAAATAAGGACAAACGGGTCTCTTTCCACATTAACCTGCATATTTTCGCACAAGTTGTAAGAGGAAAAAGGAAACAGCCGAGCACCTTGGGAGGTGGTGGGTAAAGTAGGTACCCAACGAGGACCACTTGCTTGTAATCCTAGGGTGTAATAGGAGAACTCCCGGAAACTTAAAGCACAGATCCTACTAATAGTAGGACGAACTTTCGCGTTTATACTATTATAAACGCGAAAGTTTGTGAGGATGGATGTTTGTTACTCTTTCAAGCAAAAACTACTGAACGGATTTTGATTAAACTTTACAAAAAAATAGCTTATACATCATAATAACACAAAGGCTACTTATTATACGGGTACTACGCGGGCGAAACCGTGGGCAAAAGCTACTATAGCTATATATCTGTACTTTAAATTAACTACATACGTATGTAATTTTGAAGGAGGTTCAATCTTTTACAAACTGGTTTTGTCCTATTTCTCTATATATCGTATTAGCGAAGAAAATGCTCAAGTTATGAAGGATGAACTCAAATAAATTCAAATGAAACTGAACTTCAAAAAATGATGAAATGATCAAAAGGTATAATTTTTTTTATACGTTTGTTTTATGCAAATTGGTCGAAACCATGGTGTGCTTCTTTGGTTCTAGAACGAAAAATGATTGCGGCTTGCTTTGCTCCCTGAGAACTTCTAAAGCTGTGCCCGAGGCCGATTTTAGTTTCTAAAAACACTGAGTTTTCGTCACTCGCTGCATTTGCCATTATGCATCTCTAAAATACTACATTTTTTAGAGTTGCTCTGCTTGTCGGGTGTTAAACAGGGTGTTCTTACTGTTGACTCTGGTCTTCGCTTCTAATAATGGAATTTCAATGTCTCGCTCCAGTTTCCTGTAACTTTTGTCGATTGTTTCTCGCTCTTTAGTCCAAATGCACAAAATTGGTGTAGCGTGCTTCGCTCACTTTTATAAATTGTTCGAGAAAAGTTGGTAAGTTTAAATATTCTCTCTAGAATATTTTGATCCTCAAAATAGGCGTTGGGTGAAATAAAATTAATAATCTGTCATATTTGATACTACTTTCTGCCCACAGCTTCACCCGCATGTTACCCGGATAAAAAGTAGTATATGTGTTACTCTGATGTATAAGCTATATTACTGTAAAGTTTCATTAAACTCCATTCAGTAGTTTTTGCATGAAAAAGTAACAAACATCAATCCTCAAAATTTTTCGCGTTTATAATATTAATAGGATTAAAGTCATTATTCGATTGACAAATTGACCTTAGAGAAACCCAGAAAAGTTAAAAATAAAATAATGTTCAAATTTACATGTTGCTCGTAACTAAACTTACATTTTAAAGTTATGGTACGTGTGGTTTTTTTTGGGGTTGTAAAATTTAAATTTTACCCTGGACGCTCATGACCTTGGCTTTTTTACACATAGGTATCTCCTCCACATTGTGTTATTTTACAAGTATCCTCTCTGCTTATGTGGATACCGGCTTACAGTAAAACCAGCCTCTGATCTACAACGGTAACGTTTTGAATTACCTACTCAGACAATAGCCACCGTATAGTGTACCTACTGCAGCTGACTGTACCGTATTTCAGCCCCACATCCGCTCGCCATCTTGCCTATTAAGGTTAATTACGCCAAAACAAGGGATGCTTTAGTTCTCTTGATTTTTTTTTTGTTTTCCTTATACTTTGATGTTACAAAAAAGTTGCTGTCGACGAAAGTAAAGTTGTACATCTTTAGAAAAAAATAACTTTGGAAAGAGTGTGGTAAAAATTGTACTTAAAAGGTTATCTGGAAGAAAGTGCTTTTCAGCGTTATGTTCTGTATCTTCTACTTTTTTATGTGCTTTTTAATGATATATGTATCTATCTAATAAGTAATTATCTCTTTTAAAAGATTTAAATTGGCCAGCTGGCAGGAGGTTCATTTACTTCTGCATAAAATCATCTATCTATTTTTTTGACCGCTTCGCTATAAGGAGAGCTTGAAATATGTTCTAGTATTAGTAACATGATCATTAAAGATAACAGTTTATGGACGAAAGAGAAGACAAGATATATTTCTGTCTTTCTCTCATATATAACGGAAAGGAGAAATAGAAGTATTGTTGTCTTATTTTCCGTAATCAAAACTTTTGTTTCAAGATCATGCAAATTCTGGGAAATATCCTTGAAGGAATGATTTCATTTGTTTCCTTAGTATCAAATCCAATCCAATTCAATTAACTTCCTTACAATAATAATTATAAACCTGTTTTTTTTACTATCAGGTTGCGCAGTACCTACTAATTTCGTAAACCATTTTTTTCAAACTAAACATGTTACAACAAAATCTTATTCAAGCTAACATAATTAAATCACATCGATATTTCAACCACGTATTCAATACAACCTCCTGCAATCCGGGTATTATCCAAGACGCGTTGATAAGAAACACTTTCCCGGTTATACCCGGCTACGCCCGGGCACGAGGCGTGACGATCGATCGGTCACGCCCCGTACCCGGACGAATCGATAGCACGCTGTTTATTTTGATTTGTGTAATGTTTATTCGAATCAAGGAATATCTTTGCCATAGGTGAGGGAAAACATCGCAAGAAATACAACATGTTCTAAAACCAAAATTAACTGCCTTGCTATATATAATTGGTCGGTGTTCCGATGAGTGGCAATGGCCTTTCAACCTGACTCGTTGAATGCTAATAAAAACAGACATGTGCTAAAAATATAATATTTTGACAGTCCTCTATCTGATTCTTGTTGGCTTGGTCACGAGGAACGGGTGTAAATTCTCTTTATAAGTAAAATATTAAGTTCATTTAGTTCACAAGTTTACGTTTCTCAATGTACGAGTATTTCATTGAATAAATACCTATTGACTTGAATTTCGACCAGATGGGTAACGATCTCGTGGCTTAGTTGTTATAGCAAACGCGTACCAAGCGCGGGTCCGAGTCTAGTCGTGGTTGATATTTTGCGATTTAACTCCCATTAATTATCTTCATAGTTTTACGTACCGAGTATCTGAGGAGTTTTGTCATGGGGATAAAAGTAGTGTCTTTTTTTGTGATGCTTAGCTAAAATACAAAACTGTTTCACACATTTCGTTCGAACTCATTTGGCGTTTGTGATCTCTGGTAACGAGAACGTAAGAGTCAAAAGCAATGGATATTAGCAATGCAAATATCTACGAAGTAGTTGGATTTTTTCAACTTTTGTGGATGTTTTGTTTCTAATGGTCAATCCATGCCATGGCAGTCTTGTCAGAATAGTACATATATAATTATACTAGCCTCTGCTCACGGCGTCGCCCGCGTGTTTCACTGATATAAAGTAGTCTATTCGTTATTCTGATGTATAAGCTATTTTACTGGAAAGTTTCATCAAAATCCGTTCAGTATTTTTTGCGTGAAAGAGTATCAAACATCCATCCTCACAAACTTTCTCGTTTATAATATTAGTAGGATACTATAGTAAAGGTTTTTTTCTGTGAAGTAGCATCGTGGATAGATAAAGTCAGCTCAGTTAATTTTCGACAAAAGGTTTAGGTTTACCATTTAGGTAGCCAGCTTTAACGATGAAAAAATTGTTAACACAAAATCCGGATAAGTATTTTTCATCAACATTACACCCGGATAAGATTGGACCGAATCCAACCAGACTCTGCATTCCGTTGCACAACACAGGCTTATATTAATGAACAGTTCTTACTCCGGCCGTGAACCGGGTATCGACCATGCACCCGGGCGGAACCGGGCGTGTCGCGCAACCAAGCACGACCGGTCGATGATCATTCACGAGCGGGACGCGTATGAGAAGCATATTGAGATATTGAATAAACCCGTAAGATATTGCAGATAAACTAAATTCTGTTAGCAAAATAAGTAGACAATACAAAATAAGTACAATTAATAGAGTCGTTTTTGTCACTTGAATCATATAAACGAGCTTGTTATTATCTGCACTATACAAAAACGCGAACAAGGCTCGTTTCAAGTAAACGATTGTTATGTCTGTAGGATAATACATTAAATATATTTTTTTAAGTGATCAAATCAAGTAGGTTGTTTTCGAACTATAGCGTAACTGCCAACTCATCACCAATGCAAAATGAAGTACGTCGGGAGTCTAGCAGCTGGTTTAAATACATATTTTAGACTGCATTTAAATTAAAATATTTGGACTTACTTTGTAGTCTTAGTATTTAAAATACTTTGGTTGATACATTTATGTTTTATTTTCTTTGTTAACTAATGTTATTTCCAAATAAATAGTTCAACATGATCGATTGGCACCACATTATAAAGGATGCTGAATAAAAAAACCAAAAAGAGTTTGTTGCCTGATTGGTTTAAGTTTTAATGTTTCTGATTATACTTAGTCGCGCGCGAGAAATCAGTGTAAATACATGCCCATTAATATATAAGTTGTCTATAATTCTTGTGAGTTTAAAGAAAAATACGTATGGTTAATACTTTACATTACCTATGCATTGTTTGTCCCGTATACGAATATGGCAACTAAATTGTGTAGGAACCCAGAATGATTTACTTCAAAGAGCCAAATATAAAAACACGCATTTTTTTATAGGGGCAGTCAGAGATCACGAAATCTCACTTCCCAAACGTTGATAATTGTACTCAGGTCCATTATTATTTGCAAAGTAGACAACGAAACTTATCAGACCAAACTTTGTCCACAGGTCACGGCGGAGTCAACCAACTTGGTGGAGTGTTCGTAAACGGACGACCCTTGCCCGATGTCGTGCGACAGCGGATAGTAGAGCTGGCCCACAGCGGCGTGCGACCTTGCGACATCAGCCGCCAGCTCCGAGTCTCGCACGGCTGCGTGTCTAAGATACTCTCCAGGTCAGTGGACACAAATCTCCACCAAGTTGGCTCTATGAGGTTGGATGAACCCGTTGACTCTACGAGGTTGGACCATCTTGACTCCACGAGGTTGGAGCAACATGACTCTACGAGGTTGGAAGAGTTCTATCTCCACCAAGGGTCTATAAACGGGCGACCGTTGCCGGAAGCTGTGAGACGGAGGATAGTTGAACTGGCGCGTAGTGGCGTGCGGGCTTGTGACATCAGCCGCCAGCTGCGAGTCTCACACGGATGTGTGTCCAAGATACTGTCGAGGTCAGTCCCTTAACAAAAAAATATGCGCACCATTTTAAACCCACTAATGGATATCTTTAGATTGATATACCTCTATACTTAGTACGTAAATCCCTGAGGATAGAGGACCAGGTACGACAGACAAAGGTGCATCCAAGCATGCCTACATTTTGCAAAGCGGTTAGCATTTCACGTGACAATCGCCAATTATTGCTGATGGCACGAGTCTTCGAATTTTATTACATTATTTTGACCACATCTTGATGCGCACACAATTTTTTTTCAAGAGGAAAAAACCATTGGAACATGTCTCGAAATTGAAACCACGACCTTCAGATCTGAATGTTTATATAGGTATATGGTGTACCACAATACGGTATATTATGAATATTATTAAAAAAACTGCAATATATGCCTTCATATAATAAAATATAATATATTTCACATTACATACCGTAACGCGGAGAAAAATCGCTTTTTAATGATTTAGTGTAACATACTTTCCTCGCCTGTACCCATTTGTCTGCGCGTCTGTATATCTTTGTTCCGCGCGATGCGCCCGCGCGTGCACCGATTCTATTCACATCCGCTAGACAATACACTTATGTCATTTTCTTTTGTTCTCTCGTTTTGTGCAAGTTATACTATTGGGTTCCGTGGCTGGAGTTGTGATAAATAATATCCCTTATAAGGAGAATTCCTCATACCCTCCCCTCATACCCTCATACACCTCGTACTGCAGCGAATTTACTAAATTGATTGCGAATTTATTTTCTTTTAAACCAAAGTTCTAACTGAAATTCTAAGTGAAGACTAGTTAATTTACTTTCAATAAACTGCCCAAGACTGGTACATTCAGGGCTTTTAGAGACCTCTTCAATAATACCGAGTGATAAATCAGCAGATGCGGAAATCAGCTATTTGGAAACATGCAACCGAAACCTTGTTATATTTTTCCTTTATGGATTATAATCTCAATTACATAAACTAATACTAAAATAAAACAATACGGAACACTTATCCACCTTTACAACATCGCAATTCACATTTTTAAATCACTATACTTATACTTAATTGGGTGCCTCTGTAACTTGTGTACTGATACCATCTTTTATTTTAGTTAAATACTTCAATTGCTAAATCGTTGCTTAAAATTGTAGAGTACTAAAACACTTTCATTAATTACAATCATAGTTTTATAAAATGCAGGTTTTTATATTGAACTAGCCGATGCCCGCGGTTTTACTAGCGTAGGATAGATAATTGATAGGTGCTTTTATAGTCATCTTTTCACCCCCTTAGGGGTAGAACTTTCCAGATTCCTTTCTTAGTGCACCCCTACATCATAAGATAAATTTACCCTAAAAATTTCATGCTTCTAGGACTTATGGTTAAGGCTGTGCGTTGATTCACCTCTTGGAGTTTGACACCACCTACATTCCCTATGATGCGTATTTTGGGGAAATAATTATATAAGACTTTTATCATTTGGATTGAAGAATATTTATGTGAAGTTTCAGGACAGTAAGTTCAAGGAGTACTATTTTTCATACAAAGATTTTCAGTCCTTTTCACCCCCTTAGGGATATTTTTTCCAAATTCCTTTCTTAGTGCACCCCTACACCATAAGAAGAATATACCCTCCAAGTTTCATGCTTCTAAGACTTGTGGTTTGCGTTGATCCACCAATCAGTAACGGAACAGTTTTATATATATTGATGATAATTACGAGCTTTTAGTACAAACAAGCAAACAAAGCATGCTATTACCAGATGAGGAGTAGTAGAGTTTCTTTGTGGGAGAGGTCATACGAAAAGAACTGTGATCGTATTTAATCCTGCAGCCAAGCGGTAATGCTCACATGCTGTGATCCGGTTTAAGGGTATGGGGAACAGTGGAATTACGGGAATATTGGACTTTTCTTGTCATTAGGATAGGTAACACAGCAGAAATATCACAAATGTAGTGGTGTTATTAAGTTGTTATTAACATGTAGAGGTGTATAACCGCTCATTGGCGAAAATATCAAGTGATAAATACTATACACAGTAATAATCATTTTAATAAAAAAAACAGCCGAAAAGGTTGTTTCTTTTGGTTGTCGAATTGACGTTTCGTATCTGTACGAGAGATCAACGTCTGGCGAGTCAGCTATTATTAGGTATTATAATAAACTAGCTTCTGCCCACGACTTCGCTCACGTGATACCCGGATAAAAAGTATCCTATGTGTTATACTGATGTATAAGCTATATTACTGTATAGTTTAATGAAAATCCGTTCAGTAGTTTTTGCGTGAAAGAGTAACAAACATCCATCCTCACAAACTTTCACGTTTATAATAGTAGTAGGATATAGTATATACTCACTCTGTACGATGAAAACATTGTAAAGCTTAACTGAAAAGGTAGTTTAATCTAACTTAATCATCGTAACCGCTAACAAATCTTAGCTGCAAGTTAAACGGCACTCATTTGCGGTGCGCCAAGCCACGGCAGCTTTAGTCTAACCGCATGGTAACTTACCAAATGTGTGTACTTAGATGCGGGTAGTTAGTTGTGTACTATTCGAAGCTAAGTTTAAGTTTTGGTATTGAATAGTAAAGTCACCGACATACCTAGCTCAAATTTAAGTGGCAATGGGCAAGTCACAAACTCGCAGAACTGACAACAGCTAAGGATCAAAGGTTCTTGAATGATGACCATGAACCGAAGAACCCCACCCGATGGACCAATAATATCTTAAAGGTAGCTATATTGCGAGGAAATTGAAAATATTGCGAGGAAATTGATATGCTCTCTTAGTGAAAATATGAAGACATGTGCCATTAGTTAGTATTTCATTGCGGCGATAAGCTTGCAACCTGTCACACAGAAGACTAACTACTACGCAAAACGTGGGCATGTGCCAAATATAATGTTAGAACTTGTCTCAATACTGTATTTTGATCTGAGAATTCATATTTTTGATAAACATGTATCTATTACATTTTTGATAAAAAATCTGTGTTCTAAAAATCTATTCTGCCCGCAAGGAAAACCATGCGATGCTCTAAAAGGAGCAAATAGCTACCTTTTGGAGCTATTTGACTAACTTAAAACAGCAACCAGAGTGCTAACACCGAATTCCCCTACAATTCTTTGTACAGGGTGCAATTAGATTACTGCCGAATACTAAAAGCATAGATATAGTTCAGGTTTCCTCTATCACATTTTCAGAAACCCTAGGATTCTAGAAATGCTAGAAGCTACGAATGAGGTCATGTCAATTTCAATAAAATTTAAATACATACATGTCTAAGCAATCATTTTAATACGTGATTTTGAAAAATTACAAAATTAAAATGACCATAAATGACTATAACGTATTTTGTAAAAAAAAAATAGTGTTCATTGATTTGAAATCATGAATTGGTCATGTTTAAGTTTTTGGAAGTAGTCTGGCTGTACCCTGTACTAATAGCGATCAGACACAAACACAATGAGAAGGCACAAACAGAGGCCGAGTGGGGCAAATAAATTGAATATCAAAAGCGAATGTCGGAGTGATGTCCACTCGCTCCCGTGGGGATAGTGATGGGACACAAACGTACTCGCAATGGAAATTAGGAACAAAAATTTGAAAAAAACATTCACTATACTCGAAATCTATATACTCATTACAAAGAACGTTTGATTTATTTTTTCTTGAGCATAGCTGATCCTCAATTGCAATAAGTAATTAAAATAACAAACCTTTCCTCCTTGACCATTTTAGTATATTTTTTGCCGTCTAAAGTTGACGAGAGAATATCGCTTTCAGCAATAATGTTGCCCATTGTAAAATTACTTACAATGTTATATTTATTTTGAAGTTAATCAGTTTTAAAGTTTACTTTGCTGTACAATAAAGGGTTAATTCATTTAACAAAAATCTAAGAGTTGTTCAATTACTTTATGAACTAATCTAGGTCCAATTTTTTCTAACTTGGAATGAAAGCATTAAAAATACCTATGCAAGACATTTTTTAGAGACTATTTACTTATCTGCTCACTATTTTCTCCTCTTCTATGTTAAACATCAATTAAGTTCTCTGGTCAGCATTCAACTATTCTCTTAAAACTCATGTTTAAGTGCCAAAGTCGTTCTCCTTATATAGTATTACTTTTTATTACTTCTTTGTGTTATTTTTAGACAATAAAGACAAATGGATGATTTTGAATTGCTTTTTATAATTTTCCATTTTTAATTATTGTTTTTCAATAATTTTATGTCATTGGCAATACCGTGCGGGATTCATCAATTACATGAATGGGGCATCACTACAGGTCAGTTTTCAATTTAAAACAGACAATGGCTACCCAGCAGTCTCGTTATTATTGTGCATTTTTGTTGTGTATTTTATATTGGAATCCCTTCGTTCTCAGTGTCAATGGATTCTGCAGGAGTTATCCTAAAAATACCCTTATTATCAATACCAGGGTTGGCTAAATGTAAATAACAAATTTGCTTACAAAAAGTGTATGAAAAGAGTCTAAAGGCGTAAAACATTGAATTTACCACACTCATTCTTTTGAGTATCGGAAACTATAAAAACCTTTTCTCAAAGCTTAGGCTCGTAATATTACTAAGTGTTAAAAAAATTAGATAGGTAGGTAAGTAGGACCCTAATAATCTGTTTTGAGACAATTCCATAAAAAAAGTTACCATCTTCTCCCCACGACTTCACTCTCATGTTATCCTTATAAAAAGTAGCCTATTTGTTATTCTAGGTCACAAACTATACATTTCCCAAATTTCATCCAAATCAGTTCAGCCGTTGCGAAGACTCGTATCACGAAACAACCATAGGTAATATAAACATCAAATTTCGCATTGTTTTAAATACAGATAACATTATTAGAAATCATATCTATCATATTTTTCCTGGACACCCTACATGAAGTCAGCTTTATGTAGTGTCCAAGAAAAGACCAGTAACATGAAAAGAAGACAGAAAGGAAAAAGCCTGTGGTACCATTATCTATAAAGTTCTTCACCACACAACACCATAGTTTCCAAAACAGTGTATTCAACGGAAGTGTGCTCGTCGACACGCTTTCTGCGCTTGCTGCAGACCAATAAAAACCGACTAATTATACCGACAGGATTGTTATACTTTCATTTATAAAGCTGAGGTTTTTATACATTTGTTTTCGGTCACCCTGCTTTGAACGGATGTGAAATACAGGCAAGAATATTCCTGAAAATCTAAACAAGACGTTCAGACTATGATACTTTGCAGCACCGAAATTAACGAAAATAATAATATAACTTTTTAATCTCATTGAATAAAGAACCTGAATTAATATTCAGTTGTTTTCATAGTATTTTTTGTTGAGGTCAAAGTTACTCATAGCGTTGTTTTATTTCAATACTAGCCACTGCCTACGGCTTCGCCCGCGTGGCACCCGCATAAAAAGTAGTCAATGTGTTATTCTGATGTATATACTGTAAAGTTTAATCAAAATCCGTTTTTGCGTGAAAGAGAAACAAACGTCCATCCAGATTTAACAATCAGGTGTTTTTGCCTTCATCTACATACAGCATGCACAATTAACAAAATCTCATTCCAGAAAATAAAAAAGATAATAAGAAACAGAGGACAGATCATGTCCTCCAAATTTAAGGTTACTTAGGCTGTGCTTGACATTAATGTGTCAGACAGTGATGAGTTTAGATAAGTAAAATATACTGTACTAGACAGACTTGATTATAAATATTTGTGTTTGATAATAAAGATTGAAAGAAGCCAGTGGATAGATGTTACTCATAACATGATTGTTCGTTAGGACATTATTTAGAGGATTCCCAATTATAATCGAAATCCTGATAAAAGTTACAGCATAAGCATTTCGGTGACAGAAGACAAAAAAGACATTCATTATTTCTATCTATTTCTATCTCTTTTGTCTGACAGAAAGGAGAAAAAAAGAGTGTCTTCTTTTAGAATCTCCGTAGACAAAACGGTTATCTTGAAGGTCTATCTACTTAATGTTG
This sequence comes from Perizoma flavofasciatum, assembly GCA_958496245.1. Classification (NCBI taxonomy): domain Eukaryota; kingdom Metazoa; phylum Arthropoda; class Insecta; order Lepidoptera; family Geometridae; genus Perizoma; species Perizoma flavofasciatum. The sequence continues at coordinate 6,701,178 of OY292419.1, read as the reverse complement.
TCGCTATCATTAGTCGTGATCGGTTAATATCACACGCATATTCCAGTCTCCAGTGTCGAATATACAATTTTACTTTGAAATTTATTTGTATCAGTATTGGATATCGGGCATATTGCGGATCTAGATAGCAAGGGGACATAACAAGCTTATCGCGGCTTACAAGTGGGTTTGTTATTGCCTTGTTACAGGCTTATGGGGACGATTTCTGGGAAACACATTTTCATGACTGATAAATTCAATCTCAGAATATATATAATTATATTATCAGCTTTCAAAACCCCATATAACACACAATTATTTAATAGTGTGGAGTCAGGACCATGAATGAGTTTGTAAAAAAAAACTATTAGATTTGGCTTAGCAACTTACGTGAATTATACACTATAGTCTTCAATTTTACAAACAAATTATTCAATAAGATGCCCTGGCATCATCCAGCGCTTTAAACTCCTTGAATTTCAACTATAGTAATTATTAATCGAAATATTACGTATAATTTATTTGTTATTGATATAATATTATGTACTAAGTGCACCAACAAAGTAAGATGATCTCTGTTACAAATAAATAATGATTTGTAAAAACAAATGGCTATTTATATTTTCATTTTCATGCTAGTAGTTTTCAGACACTTTAAAAATGTGACAATAATACTTAAAGCAAAAAACAATTTATTTAAAACATATCGTCTGTCTTCAGCGAAATATTTCAAGCTACCCCTGAAGTACGGGACCCTCAAAGCTACATTACGATAATGTTAGGCTGTCCCAGGGGGCTGCAACATAGCACCCTTGTTTTACACCCCTTAGTACGGTCAAGGGAAAAAGTCATACTGATAATAAACAAGAGGGTATGATAGAGTGCGTTGCGTTGAGATTTTAATTTGGCAGAAATATAAAAAAACAAGGTATAAGAGTAATTAATCACTTTTATAAAAACATTTAACTTAAATGTATAGAGGTATAAAGAACAATCTTATAAAGAAGGCTTATTACACCATAAATGCCTATATTGACGATAAAACTGCATGACCCGATGTCGTCGCTCCGCTCCCTCGTTAGTTAAATTGTAAAATTGCGTATCTGTAGTAACATATTTTTTTAGAATAGGTTAAGCATTATATTATAAAGCGAATCGTGTATTGTCTTAAGAACCAAAGTATTAACCAAAGTTAATACTTTTTAGACTTTATTTAATTCTTTGAGTAGCACTCTTTTTCTATAAATGATTTCACCTCGTTTGATTGACACTACACTAAAGCTGAATGAAGGATCATCAAAAAAATAACCAAGCAGAGTTTGTTGCCTGATTCTTCTAGGCTTGGTCACATGCGAGGAATCGGCGTAAATTTCATTCAAATTTTAAATTCACGTAGTTTTTAAGTTGAAGTTTCTATATGATCCTTGTGATTTTAATGAATAAAAACCTATTGACTTTGACTTTGACATTTGTTTTAACATACCTGAATCATCTTGTTTAGATGATAGGATCAGTGGAAAAAAACCTAATATTGGGAGTACAGTATTATAATAGAAGTATTAGAACCAATCATCTCTTTCTCTCTATCTCTATATCTTCCAACAACATCATCCAGAATCTACCAATCCAGAAGGCATATTTAATTAACTCCAAGACTCGTACGTAATAAAAAAATACACAATCCCTTGTGACCGCAATAGTACTACGTCAATACACTCTCACTTAGGGTGTGATCACACTTATAATTGACTTATCTGGATGCTGTTCGAGAGCTCCACTTGTGCACGCCCTTATGCGCCAAATTGGTTAAGTGCGGTTCTATCCGGATTAACGTTTGTAGATTACGCTAATTCATGGTTGGGAATGAACCTAAGTTTGTTATACGACTCTTGCTGGGCGAGAGTAGGTTGGATCTAGTAGAAACACGATAGAAACTTGATTAGGATGATAACTGTAACAAGATTTAGTCAAAGAGTGACACGGATTTGCGCACTAAGAATTTCGCACTGCCACACTATATAATCATAGATATTAAAAAACTCAGATTTTATAATATCCCAAAAATTACCCTCTGCAGGATTCGAACCCGCGACCAAATTACCATTATAATAATTTTATAGTATAAATATAATTGATACAAACTATTTGATAAATAATCAGATAGTTATTTAATAACGTTTTTTTTATTTATGGCTCCTTGGGTATTCAAGTGGATGGGTCGTGTCCCTTGTTGAGATATTATTATTTGCCATGATAGAGCCCATAATAACACAATATATTTTGTGAAAACTTCAAAAGGCTACATATTATTACGGTTAAAATGATACACCTTTGTGACATACAGACGGACGTACTTTTTGAGTATGGAACCCTAAAAAATGAGGCGGGCTAAAGTGAAGCTTGTAGAACAAACTCCCACTAAACCATCACTGCTATTTTAAATGTTCACTAGAAATGGGATATTTTTATACGATAATGGTGTATGTTGAAATATCAGAAACAATAATCATAGTAAATATCCCGTTTAGTAAGTAAAAAAACATGTTTATAACAACGTTAGTCTTCTCCTTAGCCATCTGCCAAATCTAAAAAACATTTCTGCCACTACTCAATTACTTAAAAAAATGCAATCAAAAATGCTACGTCGCAAAAAGAGCAACAAAAGGGTAGGGTCCATATAATCAGATTGTCATAATACACTCCCATTATTTTATTGAGCACGAATTTAATTTCGTTGTCCTAATGTCATGTCCCAGGGGCGTGAAGTTTCTTTTAGGGGAGCCTTACGATTGATTTGGGAATAGGTTAGGTGACAATATGGTGTGATTTTTGGAGATTGTTTACGACGGCTTTGTGAAGTGAACTAGTAACATACGATTGAGCTTTGGTTGGCTGCCTTTTCACGTCATAGTACTTACCTGAAACCGTTCAATAATTTTGTCCCCGTATTAAGGATTTTTCCAGCTGTTCATTAAACCAGCCTTACCAGCTCTTTTAAGATTCACCTTTTGCGACTGGCACCACGCTTAAGCTGAATGAAAGATCATAAGAAACCGAGCTAGATTTCTTGCCTAATTCTTCTAGGCGAGGAATCGACATTCACTATATAATTACTTGTTTATGAGTCAACAATTTTAAAATAATTATTCATGTAAGTTCAATAAAATACCTGTTGAATTTTGTCTACGCTACTTGTACAAGAAACAGTGGGATACGATTACCTTTGACAAACACATAGAACTCCTTCATCATTACTTCACGACTAAATTCTGCAACGCTTTACAGGTACTACGAAACGGGCAGCTTTAAGGCTGGCGTCATCGGCGGTTCCAAGCCTAAGGTCGCAACACCGCCTGTAGTGGACGCCATCGCGGCCTACAAGAGAGAAAACCCAACGATGTTCGCGTGGGAAATCCGAGACAGACTGCTAAGTGAAGGGATCTGTAGCCAGGATAACGTGCCTTCCGTATCCAGTATCAATAGGTGAGTTTTATAATGTATTTTTTTAGCTCAGCGTAGATAATGGATTCTTTGATTTTTATATTATTTTTATCCACAATATTAATACTTATGGGAAACCTCAAGATTTTTATAATAGTGTGGTGGCGCCAAAAAAAAAATCTGAATCACATTTTAGTTAGGTACCTACTCATCTTTGCAGCCAGAATACACGAAAGCATAATATTCTCGATACATTTTATATTATTTCCATTGTAGCCAGCAATAATTCAATGGATTGTAGGTCGGGATGTCCGGTGTAGCGAGCACGTGTCTACTTCCGGCGCCGCCATCTTTGCTCCCTCCGCACTTCCGGCGCGCTTCGTTCCGTCACGCAACTCGTTCGGGCTATGGGATGTGCGGGTAGTTATAGAATTATAGTTTTGGAAAATCGCCCCGCAATTCCACAACTATCTGCGTATACGGCCCCTGCTTTATAAATGCCTGAATAAAATGTGTAGGTACCCACCCGCATGCCAAAAAGAAATGGGCATATTTTAGGGTTTAATAACTCCACTCATAATAACCTCAAACTCATAATACATGTAGTGGCTCTTTGCGTCGCGGGAAAAAACGCGTAACTTAGACTCGAATTTAAAAATCACAGTAATTTGTATATTATTAGAAAAGCGACAGAAGATTAATACCTACATATTTTAACACTACAGTTTTACAGTTATTATCATAGCCAACTAATATTAATGGAATAGATAAATAGACTTCGACCTGAAATACTTTATAGACTACTTTTGATCCACATAAACGAAGCCTTGTAAAGAATCTTGTTTATTGTAAATGATAAAATAGAAATAAAAAAGCAGTATTCTTCCTAAGAAAAGAATATTTAGAAAGGACAGTTACATTTAAAGTCGCTACTTTACGTCATTTCTAAATAACTATAAAAGTAAAAAAAAAATATTTATACAATGATTAGGTACTTGAATATATAATCCAAATAAGTAGCAGACAGAAACACAATTAGTAGAACTTTCCCGATAGATAGGCCAAAACCCTTTCCACGTCTATCTTTCTCTAAAAATCTAGAAAATATGAACGAGATACCTATTGCGTATTCAGTAGGTAAAAACGGTACTCAGATTTATCAGATTGAAACAGGATTTTGTTCTTGTTTTTCTTCTACATAATTAATATGTATTTTTGGCTCTCGTGGCCTAATCCATCCACGCACTGCACGTATTTTCGCATGGAGTGAGAGTGACATATTTTCAATTCAGCTGAGAAAATCTACGTTATTCGCTTATTGCATAGCTCAACTTTGTGCATACCCTTCCAGTCAATCAACCAAACAAAACTATACCTTAACACAGACCCAAAAGGGTAGGAATACAAAAGCCATATCAAACCTTTATCCCAAATATTGTTGAAAGATACTTGTGGAAATGCTTTCTTGAACTGTTATTGTGTGCGTGTAGGAAATGTTGTATTAAATGTATTTTATATATACAATAAGGAATGACAACAAATATAGTTTTTTTTAATGTAGTTAACACAAAACGTAACATAAAACTGATCGTTGACCAAAGTGCTATCTATGACTCAATTGTCGAATGTATCAAGAACATCCTCCAAGTTTAAGCTAGCCTTTCCTTAAATACCTACTGCACTTAAATTACACTGGTCAAGTGCAGACTCGCACTTTCTATGTTTTGTATCACCAAACATAATAAATGCTTATAAAGAATAAGTAAATCAGTAGATTTCCGAAAAGTCCGAAGACTTGTCATATCGATGCGAGACCAACTAAATAAACTATTTCACTGCAACGATTCTAACTTTCACAATCAATCACCCCTCTAAGCCTATAAAAACGAACACCTAATTTTCCATAACGAATTCAATCACCAAAACCCTGATAACAAAAATTAATAAACGGTAGCATGATACAGATTAGCGATAACCATCACCAACTTAACTAATATTAAAACGTAGTGGGTGTTTTGTTTATCTAATCGGGCAACACGCAATTACCTGAGGATTTGTAAACTAGCAACACTTGACATGGAGTGATTAGCAGTTTATCAGGCAAATATTATTCTGACCTTTTGCAAAGCTTATGAAAAATACAAAAAAGTAGGCATTAGATTTTTGTGTAGCTAATAATTATAAAGTAGTACAAGATTTAAAAATAATCAGAAACTTATTCGTTCGCTTGTAGTATTACTGATTACTTTTTGAGAACCCGTTTTCGCTTTATGAGGGCTAGTCTATTTAACTAATGTCCAATTGTCCAACTAAATAAGACGTATCTTGATTTAATTTCAAGCCAGAATTATATTGTTCGTGATTTTATCGGAAAAAAACTTAAACGGATGCCATTTGTACATAATTTATCATATATGCCTTAGCAAAACTTTAAAGTCACATCGTGGTTTAAAATTGATTTTTTGATTATTTTGATTATTAGGACAAAATGTTAAAACAAGCCAAATAAATAGGTAGGTATCTCTTACATATTATAACATTTAAACCATTTAAAAATACCCTCCATTTCTTTAGACAACATATCTTCCACCCCGCTCCATTTCAAATTGGCCGGGCCCTTGGGTCCATTATTGAACAATAAACTTGGATTATTGGTATCAATGCATTCACTAGGGTCGCAAATTCGTAATGCGTTATTCAGTCTAAAGTATTTGATCATTTGAGTTGCTAGCATTTTATTAAGACATGAACATATTTGAAAGTTATCTTACTAAATTAAATAAAAAGTAGACTTAGTAAGCTTTCATTAAACTTCAAACTTCTATCTTAAGCTTCACTCGCATGGCTGTTTTATGCAAATTGTGGCAGAATATTTAAGACATGCAAAGATCTATACAAATTATGTCTTGAGTGTAAAAAAAGTTTCACTTTAACCCCTAAACGATTTTCCCTAAATTCTCACTTCCACTTAAATAGATTTCTATTTTACCCCCTTGTGACCACATTTGCGAGTTCCGTAGCACATTACGGGTCCGTGTCGGTCACGTGCTGGTCACGTGTCAGACACGTGAGGGATGCACTTAGGGGTCGAAATCGTTCTTGTATTGAGCGCTCAATGAAAGAAGAATTGACAATTTTGGTGTTTGGAGAGTTAGATTTTATCTGAAGTTTAAATTAGATTATTGTGCTCAAAGTGAAAATAATTACCAAGTACAGAGCAGGTGGCTAAATAGTGCGATAATTATAGTCATGCTGTGTCTTTTATGATTAGGTATGATTATGAGCTTCTGCTGGATAAAAAGTAGCATATTTGCTGTTCTAAGTCACGAACTATACCTAAGTATATCAATTCCGAGTTTTATCAAAATTGTTTTAGCCATAACATAGATATTGCAACCAACATCTAAACTTTCGCATTTATAATATTAGTAGGATACTTATTGAAATTGACAAGAAAAACTTTTTAGACTTGAATATTTTTTCCAAATTGTACAAGTTTATTATGTAAGCCGATAACCATTTTGAAATACACATTGAAACAAAATGCTTCCTAGAAACTTCTAAGAACTAAATAATATAAAAGTACTATGACATTTCGAATTCCACTCGAAAATATACACTCCATAACCATAAACTGCCCTTCAATAAAAAATAAAAAAGCCAACTTGCGTTTTCCAAGACATTTTAATCGAGCCCTGCCGCCAACGGGTAATTGAAGCAATAACTCTGGCAGCCCGCTTTGACATTTGAATTTTTTGCGCTGGCAAGCGGAATTATTTTGTTGGCGAGTAATTTTATTTTTAGGTTAGATTTTAGGGTGCATTTTTTTGTTCGCTTATTTTATTATTGTGTGTTTTGGTATATGTATATGCTCAACTATGCAATGTTTCCTAACTATAAATGTAACGGTAATAACATTATTTTAAACTAAGTCAGTTCTATTCGAGTAAACATCTCGGTAAAATTCTTCCGTTTGCCTTTCCAGTAGGTACCTACAACTATACAATGTTTTAAAGTCGGTACATACTTAACCTATTTTCTTTATAGAAATCATAACAGATAAACGTGTTTTAATTTTGTTCGACTTAATATTACGATGAAACTGCTAGGTAGGTATTCACAAGTTGAGAGATTCCCCAAAAGTATAACAATAAACCGACATGAGTATAAATAAAAGCTTACAAACAATACACAGACTGCAAAAATCCTTTTGCAGATTAAACACAATAAAATTTCAAAATGCCAGAACCGGCGCATAAATCACAAATATTTGCCAACAACACTTGCATTACTGAAGAATACCATTAAAACGTTAGGGTTAAAACATGACCAACCCTAGCAGGAAACGGATATGATAACTGAGCTTTTTGTGGCTATTCTGAATATTCGCAAAAGCAACCCTAAAAAGGTTTTTTTTAGTTTATATGCTATGAAAGATTCTTACTGGTTATTTTTTTCTGAAAACGGTTTTTGACGGACGACGCGGGGAACGTCTCTCCTCTTATTCATAATCACTCACTAACTTTAGCAGAGTGCTAAAAGTTGTTTGCCTCTATCTTTTTTTTTAGTGCTAGAAAAGGACAGGGCTTGAGTTACTAACCTACCTACTAAGTTAGCGAGCGATTATAAATAAAAGGGGTTAGTTTTTCGGAAAAAAATAATTTTATAACCATGATACCTAGTTTCAAAGTTAAATTGACATTTGTGTTTACGTACTGTGTTTTTTTATAATAATAAAAAAAAACTACTGCAATTTTTGTGCCATACTATTACAAGTTATCGACAACCCGCAACGAGTTTTACCATCATTCGTTGCAGCGCCCCTTAGCTTTTTATGGAAATAAAACCTTTCTAAGAACCATCTTTAAAAACATATAAATCTATTGCAAAAAAAATATTACAATCTTATAAGCCATTTTGCAGTTGGTTTGTATAAGACAAACAAACAACCTCTGATGGTAAAATCATATATGGGCTCCTGTCGTCACAGGAAAAAATACCACTTTTCATGTTCTTAAAAATTACATGGATAAGTACCTAAGTATACCTACAAAACTGATTGAACCTCAACACAAGTGTCACAAAATTCAAAGACATTATTGTGACTGTGACACGTGAATAAATGGAGCTTTTGTGATGTGCAATGAATTTTTACTTCAACTTCTGAAGCTGAATTGTCTTGTTATTTCATTATAGTTCACTAGATTCACTAGGTTCATTATAGTTCACTGAGGTCATAGATCTGACGCAGAATGATCAAGAAACAACCAGTGGCACGATTGACGAGCGAATGAACTTCAAAGCAAAATGCAAATCGTGTCAATCGACTAAAGTGTTTTCTACCGTCGCGTCCTGCTCCCATATTTTTTTATGTTGATAATATGTTGTTGTAATATGCTCCACCCTTTTTAACTTGATTCTCCAAAATGCTTACATTAAAACAAAATTGGGTAATGCATACACGGAAAAATATTCATGACCATCCACTCAACAGCTAATAAACGAAACAATTACGAATACACCATCAATCAACTGACTCTATTACACACCCTAATCTGACCTTTTTGATGAGTTTGCGAAACAATTTTTGCATATGTCAACTCGCGAGTTGGAGCCGATAACTCAGGAGAGCGCACCACTATTCATCATGGCGGGAAATGAACTGTCAGCCGCGGAAAATGGCCGCAAACAAAATGGCGTCCTAGATTTTATTTCCAGTTTTTCGTGTGATTTTTAAATACGAGTAGATTTGTGTGTTTTCTTGAGATCATGCTACTTCATTTTAAGATAGACGTTTTAAAATTAATATTATTTTAAGTAAACACCTATCTTTCATAATAACAGAAAAAATACATTATTTGCATTTGCTCAAAAGATACTGTAAAAATAAAAATTGTGTTAAATTTTCTTGCGATAAAGATACAAACTACGCAATTAGGCGCATTGACATGAATAATCCATTACTTTCATGAGGGGACCTCAAAAATGCACTTACAAAGTTCATCTGTAAAGAATCGCAGTTTTCGACTAGTGTTGGGACATGAAAAGGACAGTTGGAGGAATAAACGTATTTTTTCCCCATTCATTCTTTTCTTTTCTTACCAGGAATATTAGGTTTAAAATATAAATATAATATTAAGGTAGCCGTGTACAAAGGCGAGCTTAACCCTAAGAAGAGTATTGTGTCGCACACCTTTGAGAAAAGAGAGAGTAGTTTTGTTTTAACCACTAAAAAGTCAACTGACAAATGATAAGTGATGTAAACAGTTATTTTGTAAGGTGATTAAAGTTTTTAACACTTAATCTGATGTGAAGTGTAGTGTGTGTGTGAAGTGTAGTGCGAGTGTAAACTGTGGGTGTGAAAGTGTCCGATGTTTAGTGAGTTCCACTGCAAACACCAGTCTCATGAGAGTCTGAGCAACAGATGGAACCAAACTGATGTGGGTGTGTTTGTGTGGGGGTGTGTGTTATGTTGTGTTGGTAGGATTACATTTGCCAACATTAGTATCGGTTATTTTTGTACCTAGTTTATCTCCAAAAGTGTTTTAACATCATCGTTGCTTAAAGACAGTAACCAGTTGGTTAAGTTTATTTAACAGGTATGTATTAATGGGGTATATGCTTATAAGTTTGTTTATTTTATTACATAGATGAGCAGATTGCCTAAAATGTTGTCGTGTTGCACAAGTTGATTTTACATGAGTTTTAATAATTACGATATTTTATTTATGGTGCTTGACATATCATTTTGTAATGGCAAAAGTGTTTTAAGACTGCAGTCTTATTTTTACCATCACTATCAACATTCCCTTATAATTTTAATACTGCAATGACACAGAATAAATAGTAGCGCTCATGGCACGCGCCACAACATCCTTCTCCAATATTCAGAACCGCGGCCGCGATTTGTCACGCTTCCTGTTGCGGGTAAAAAACGTGTGTGAACTCGCCTTTTTATATTAGGTTCGCAGAACAGTTGCGGTTTGAATAAGAGGTTTTTTTAACTGTGGCAGGACGGGTTAGTTCCTTGACACTAATTAGATGGTTTTCCAGAGTTTATCAGACCATGCCACATAGAGCCATATCGACAAACATTTTTTTAACCTTTTTGTGCAACCTTTTTGCTATATTCTAGTTGACACGTTTTTATAGTTCTGTAACCCAATTACGATCTTATTTTACGAGAACTAATATAAGATCGAAACCCGTTTTCCACAACTGAAAAATGTTCCTCATACGTATCTGGTTTCGAAGCTATGGCTACGTATGCATACGGAAGGATTTTTAAAGATATTTAATTGACAAACGACTTTTTCGCAAATGTAGGTGACCTGTATATGATAAGGTACACTGTGGTTCCTTGTCAAGCACGAGTATTTATGGTTATCTTTGTTCACAGGATTGTTCGAAACAAAGCAGCTGAGAAGGCAAAGCACGCGCACAATCAGCAACAAGCTCAGCAGGAGCAGGAGATCAGCTCGGCGCAGGGCAGTGTAGTTTCTGTAAGTAACTTCATTCTCTTGAATTTTATAGCTTTCCTATATCATACATGTAGGTAGGTACAAGTTATTTTTGACCCATACTTATGAGTAAGCTCAAAATTGTATAGTATTCCAGAAATATTAACCTCCAAAAACTATCGTGAACTTGACTATTCATATTGTAAAAACGGAAATTTTCACGTACTGTGACACGTAGAGTCTTCATCAGGGTGAGTGATCGCGACATGCTCCTTCCGCATCGAGTCGTGCACTACGCGGACTCTCGGAATGAGTCGAAACTTAGTCGGTGCCTTCACCGATAGTGCAGTACGTGAAAATTCCCGTTTTTACAATATGAATAATATTAACCTCAGTTTGAATCGAGCCCGTGAACTCCCACTTGGTAGGTACGTGATGAAACTCATTATACCTAATTTTTAAGTTCAAAATAAGCTTAATCAGTTGCGAGTTTTTTTTACTTTCAGTCGCCTTTCGTCTTTCGGTGTGAAAACGGTACTTCGTAAAATCTCAGTTTGTAGAGATCTTATGAAATCACTAATTAAGTGTTAATCCACACTTATGGGAAACCTTAATACTTTATAATTTGATTTTTCTTATAATTTTTTATGTGTGCTCAAGTTAAACCGAGCCTAAAAACTCGAGAAAAAAGAGTTTGCAGCCCGAACCCTTCACATTTTTAACTGATAGTGATCCATGCAAGCAGCGCGCATGAACAAAAACTTTAATTTGTCAGGTAGATAGCTCAACGCGCTTAAACTAAATGTGGTTTTTCTCTAGTGATAACCCATGAAGGCAGCGCGTCTCAACTAAAACTTCATTTCTTCGGGTGGTAACCCATGCGGGAAATGCGCCTCAAGTAATACTTGATTTTGTAAGGTGACAAACCCAACGCGCATAAATTAAAACTATTTTTTTAAAGTAAACCTATGCAGGCAAAGAGTCTAGACTAAAACTTGATTTTCTCAGGTGATAACTCATGCAGGCAACGCGCCAGGCACGACGGCCGTCCTCTCGCCCACAACAGAACAGCACGTCACCAACACAGGCAGTTATAGTATCAACGGCATCCTGGGCATCGAACAAGTTGAAGGTCTGCATAATGGAGGAACCGCTGGTCTGAAGAGGAAACGACACGAAGACCAGGGTAACTTTTTTAATCATAACAGATATTTTTCTCAGGATCTAAATTATAAATAAATAAATAATACTGAACATTGTTCACACAGCATCATCTAGCCCCAAACTAAGCAGAGCTTGTATTATGGGAACTACATGACTGATATTCTATTTATATATATTTTTTTTAAAACACATATTATACTGTGGTGTATACAAAACACCCAGATCCGAGTCAAATATTTGCAGATCATACAAACATTTGTTCCGCAGCGGATCGAACCCGCAACCTTCTGCGTCTCAGGTAGGCCTTCGCCCACTACGCCACAAAGGTTGCCAAACCTATTTCAAATGTGTTTGTCTGTCGTCAAATGGTAACAGACAAACAATAAAACAAACACCTTCCTACCCCAAACACAAACACCAGCTACTTCTTTCGTCGTGGGCCATCCAACTGTTTGTCTTTATGAAAATTAGGGTCTATAAATATGAAAATTGCCTACTTAAAGTCTACCCCTTTTATAAAAGCTTCTACGAGCCACATGGGCCCAGTTCTCTACTTAATGAACTCTATCTATGTAAAGCTGTGTAGAGTTATGGAGTATAAAAGTTGTAACTAAAGTATATGGGGAGAAAATACTCTCCCGGAGAGAGGTCGTTTTATAACTCCGAAAGTTGCGTAGAGATGGGAACTTTGTCGATGGTTGCTTATCGATAACTGCTTGTTTTTCGATGAAATCATAAGACTCTTGCAATCATAATAATCTAGTGCTGGACATGTAGGTCTTCCCCAAAGAGTGATATGACAAACGATCTTGGGCTATATCCATCCACTGACTTCCCGCAACCTTTTAGATGGCATCGATCCATCGGCCATTTTTCAATAAGAACTTCTATCAAATTGTAGCGGCTAATGAGTGCGTATCATATTGAACATTTGTTTCTCTAAATCTAATTAAAGTTAGGCTATTGCAAGGACCAACAAAATTAATCAAGGGTTAAGTCAGTGATTTTTATTTAATCAGTGTCAGCAAATGGTAAAATAGCCAAAATTAAGTCAATTTAATAATCAGTCAAAAACACGCTGACGAATCTCATGACGAACATCCTTTGATCCATACTAAATACCTATACAGATCCTTCAAGATACCAAGTAAGGGATAGTCAGAGGCATGTCCATGATATTTGGCACGTGGCTACGTTTTACATAGTACGATGGGCTTGCGTTCTGTCACTTGGAATGCTAATAAGTGACAGAACGCAAGCCCATCGTCGATTTAATAGAACACTTTTGTTGGTAACAATGAATAAACTTTTCTATTACTAAAACTAACCATAGATTATGCTAATAAACTTTTATATGTTGAGCATGCCGGTATCTTCGGGATATTTCCCTTCACTGCCTTGAGCATGTGTAAACTTGTGTCAGTTTTGGTCTATCAGTTAAAATTACCAAGACATATTTTAGAACTTTAAATTAACTAAATGCTCAACATTTAGTTATATCGATAAGACTCCGCCCATCCCTAATAGTCGTTACAACCATAGTGATCATGAAGCGAGACCAGTAAGATTTACTGGGCTATTAAATTTACTGCGCAAATTGTGGGCTTATTATATTATACCTCTTAAATTCTCTTTCATATTGGTACTTGAACTTCGAGTAAAGTTAACAACTGCGACAGTGTTATATTTGGGCAATTTCAGGAAGGTTTGTGTAACACCAGTCTCTGCCCAAGGCTAAACTCGAGTGATACTCGAATAAAAAGTAGACTAAAAGTATACCTAATCCAAATTTCAAATTTCAAGTGGTGCAGTGATTACGGAGATCATTCAAAAGACTTTCGCATTAATTAATTATATTTTATTTGAGTTAATTAACGTTTTTTATGAATCTGTTTGTCTTAAAAACAAACAATCTTTACTTAATCACGTCATATCTTCTAAGTAGTATTATAAATGCGAAAGTTAAGATGTTTGTTTCTATTGATTGTCAAAAATATTTTCTATCAATTTATTAATGTGATTTTGTTGCAGATGAAAATCGGGACTTCAATAGCCATTCAGAAGATGACGTGAAACGTCAAAGAAGTCATTACAATGGCGATCAAATATACTCAAATGTAAGTACAAAGGCATTCTCTATGTTTTTCTACAGGTTGCACGGTAACACTGATTGGGTAAGACGTAGATGCAAAAAGTTCAAAACCAACTAGTGACTAGTGACTTTGAAGTGACGTTTGAGGGAGTAGATTAGATTATAAGCTGCTGTCAAATAAAGCATAGCAGTTATGACGGAGCTCATTTTTTGAAAACTTTACCATTTTCTAATTACTCTACATTCGGGTCTTATTTATTTTACCATACGTGCAAATATACATGCTATACGGGCAATTTTACCGATTATTATTATTTACACATATTGACTATGTCACACATATACAGACTTAAGATATCAGATAGTTATAGCTATCATGTTTATTAGGAAGTAGAGTGATCTAACTAATAGTCAACGTAGACGCCTTTTTACAGCGTTGGTCTATTTTATACTTACTTATTAATTTAGTACCAAAATGTTTGACGAGACAAGGATTGTTATGCTTACCATTAAGTAAATCTTAATTTTAGTAATGTGTATCATCTTTACCAATAAATAATTCTGATTCTGATTCTGATTCTAATGGGCAAGGCATTTAGCTCACAGTACTAACAATCGCTGAGAAAGAAAGGTTCTGCAATGACAACTACAATTTAGGACAATTCATTTAGGCAATTCAGGAAGCCCCCCATCCAAATGGAACTACAATCCATTGATGATGTTGATAATGAATGTGTTCGAGGTAGCCATAAAGTTAAGTGGGTACTTAACACGTTGTCAGTTACGTGATATCCGCCTCGAAGAACTTGTGAAGCTTTCAGTACCTACATATCCCAATAATCTTGAAAAAATACCACTGGTTCTTACAAATCAATCTGTATTACAATCCCAGCAGTATTTTCAATAAAGTGCCCAAAAACAACTAAACACTCTGTAACCGAGCGCGAATTGGCGCGTAAATCTGTCGGCCATTTTGTCGTGACGGATGGCGGCGAATGAGCGTTAATGACGTCACTTCCGTCCGCCATTACACCTTTGCACGACTGATGAGCACTCAATGGGTATTCTGAAGAGAAAATACATTATTGTTAACATCGATGCAAAAATATTCGATCTTAAAATGGCATTTTAAACGACTTGCAATACTGAATTTCAAAGATATTTGCAACCATTCATTGAACGAGTGCTACTTTTTTAGCTCGCCAGCAAAGTGCGCGTAGGCCTAGAAAGCTTCGAATGTTTACGAATGTATGTATGTAACAAATTTAAACGAATAAAAAATAAGTTTGTTAAATAGCACACAAAACCACTAACGTGTGTAGAGATGATGCTGAGGTATGGAGGAATTAC
The DNA here is from genome assembly GCA_958496245.1 of Perizoma flavofasciatum. Taxonomy (NCBI): domain Eukaryota; kingdom Metazoa; phylum Arthropoda; class Insecta; order Lepidoptera; family Geometridae; genus Perizoma; species Perizoma flavofasciatum. Next base: position 6,685,692 of record OY292419.1, on the reverse strand, counting down.
TTTACCGGACGAGCTCTTTCACAAAACGGATGATACTTTACGTTTTGTATCTGCTTTCTTAATGATCCTTGTGATCAAAATGAATAAAAACCTATTGAATTCGACTATGACTAACAGGTTGTTTTGTTCCAGCTATGGTCGTCGTCGAAGTGGAGCCTGAAGGACGAGTACAAGCTCCTCACGGAGCTTGGAGGCGCGGGCGGCGCGCCGGCCTACTACGGCGAGCTATTCGACGCGCCCTACGAGCACGCTGCGCACGCGCACTACACGCCGCACTCCGGTAAGTATGGTACAGTACAACTCTTTCATACCTATTACTATACATTGCAATAAAAAGTACACTGCTTCATTTTGCCTCAAGACTTTTTTTTATAAAGCTAAAGGTAGGCGTACTTATCCTATCCTACAGTAATATTCCTTACTTTTAGAGATTTAAAACGGTACTTTAGATAAACAGTGTTTTGTTTTCTTTAGTTAAATTTGAAATAACCCTGTTTATTTAATTCATTTGTTTGTGTGTTAGTCACCCGTTCATTCAGTTTTCCCCTGGCTTAGATTGCCAAAGGTTAAAGAAATATATTTTTTATCACGTCACTAGGGGCGCTTCAATACATGATCAAATAAACGAGTTGGAATTGTTATATAGGTATCCCTTTCGTAGTAAACATTCATTCATCTCTTTACCATTTAACAATTCAAATACAATACACTTGACCACATCCTCTTGTGAAAGGAGCAGTTGTGCCCCTCTCAGTAACACAAGCTGGTAACCCAACACGCAGAGATCACCTGCTTCCTAGATCTGCTGTGGTTGCATCGTCTCCCAATAGAATAATACTGTTAGAAGCAAGCACAATTCCTAACGAATAAGTAATAATAATAATAATATAGCTTCATTTATTTCCTTAAAATACAATTCATTTAGTATTTTTTATACATAATTCGAATAATAAATATTTAATTAAATTGATTATTGAATTCATGCATTACATTAAATAGAATAATAAATAATCTCAGTTATTAATTAAGGATTTCTCGACGAGCAAAAGCCTCCATTATTTTACTCCAAGCGTATCTACTTCTTGCCTTGATAACCCAGACTTTGCCAGCTATTTTATTAATCTAGTCCATCTATCTCCCAAAGACCAAAAGGTCTTCTTTAGTAAACCAAAAAATGCTAGCAATGGGATCTATGACTTCTGTTCATGTATGACATCATTGTTCATGTGTGTTTCTTGAACTTAGAACTTAATTTCAAACACCTAAACAACCAAACCTTGGTATTTATAATATAAGTAGGATAGTAGAAAGTTGAGGGTTATTCCATAAATCTCCTGCAATAATCCCCTGCAAAGGGAAAGGATATAATTTTTTTAACTGACTTCGTATGCACATTAGAACAAATCACTCAGGGTATCAAAAAATCTCAAGTGAAATTCGGAAGGGTCGTTTTCAAATATTTCTGGAAAAACTATTTTCCGATAAAAAAACAATTGATCCACTCCGGAATCAATCACTATGCTTTAGCAAAGACAAAATAATTCAGATATAATTAACTGTCACGGTGTAATCGATGTACAAAACCACAAACATAAATTCCGAATCGAAAACTGCATTTTGGTACCGTGATTAGATTATCCATTCAGTACAACGTAATCTGTTAGAAATGTTAGCTCTGTAGGTAAGTAGGCGAAAGATGAATGAGTGTGAATGAGATATTCCCATGGTATCGTAACCAACCGCAAGTAATTATGCGGTCACCAGCTCGCTGTCTTTCTGATATTGATTCTTCGTTTTGTTATCACATGGGAATCGAAATGTAAAAGATCATTTATAATTCTTGGAACTTGAGGTTGTACATTTTAAAGGTTAAACTGCATCATACAATTTATTTAATGCCATAAGCTCAACTGAAGTAATGTTAAGTAAAAAAGTTTATTTTGACCAAAACTTTGCACAGTAACTTTTAAAATAAGTACCTGGTAAAACTACATGTTTTTAATGGCTTACCATTAAAAAAATGTATGTTTTACTTTTTAAAGTGCTGTGCTGTTAAAAAAGGTCCGTGCTCAGTATTATACTGCTGACTACGTTTTAATGGCTGGATGGATTTGAATAAACCCTGTATAACCAGAGCAGGTTATGTCTCTCTACATGCTCTGTTTGCATAATAGGAGCCTCTGTTCATAGAATCCACCGCCACTCTGGTTCATTCACTATTCACTACAACGCCCATATTAAGACCAGCATATGTCAGACTCCTAAAGCAGGAGGACCAAGCAAGAATCAGTAACCAAAAACAACATTTAGATTCAGCCACTTTTAAACCTCAGCCAATCCCTTTGACACCACAAAAATCTATGCCAAGTGCGAAGACAAAAGCACAGTTAAGCCAAATGCCATGAGCTGTCACCGCAAATTTTCAGGGCGTGACAAATAATAGCATAATCACGGTGTTTTATAGGAAATGGGCAGGTCTATGGGCTTGAACGTCCGTTATTCAGCACGAGTTTGATTGTCTTGTTGGTACGCAAATACTTGACACACTGACATCTCTTACTTATCTTATTTTTAAACTTATCGCAAAACAGGGTATTCTAGTGTAAAAGCTTGCATCTACCTATCCATATCTATCTACCCAGACTCTCTAGATCTACTTACCTACATACCCTGCTCTAATGCTCGTGACAGAATATCAAGCTATCTTGCAAGCCTGGCTTGCTTCCTACCTACGTGTAGGTATATGAAAGTACCTGTTTAAATGCGGGCGGTGTAGATGTCTAAAATTAATTAGGTATACATATAAGTATCTCTTTCATATTTATGTTTCAAACAATTTTTGAATAAAAACCACATTGATATTCGCCATATCACTGTTTAATTTTTGGTCACCTTGTGATTGAAAGAAGCATGGAATATTAATTTACCTTTCTTGATTACTATGTTGCTAATAATCTACGTAAAAACTAAACCGATTTGGAATAGGTATAGTTTAGTACCTGGAATAACGCGTAAGGCTTTTACCCAGCTAGGGTAACTATACTCTTCCCGTTTTTTATTACGATACCTCGTGTTTTTCTATCCCGGCCATAAGTTACAAAATAATTTTCAAAGTCTTTGTGGGTATAAAAATCTCAAGACACTAGGGTATACTTAAATTCTCATTCAGCATGACCTGAAGGATTTTTAGCCCTTATTGGTAATGACAATTATTTCGCACTAAGATTGGTACTAAATAGCTACGAACTGTAAATGTAGTAGTTGAAAGAAGATAGTGACGTTAAATTAATGTAATTTTCTTTTCAGGAACCAACGACTCAGCAGGATCCAACGGTGCCGGTGGGGAGCCCCCTTCGGCAGCCGCGAGTCCTGACGCAGCGGCTTTAGTGGTGCTCCAGCCCCCCGCGCCACCGTATCCTCCATATGCACATTACGATGGTAAGTCTTCAGAAACCTACTGCTGAAATTTGATTTATGCCCCCTGTGTTTATATTTCAGGCATATTTTTCCTTACAAAATATTACACAAAACGGAAGACAAAAAGTAGCAAAATTAAATACGTAATTTTTTATATAATTAAGTTCATTTTATGTACAGCCTTGCCTCTGACCTCCGTAAGACATCTTCACTTTGCATCGTTATCGGTAATATTTACTATACAATACAATTCATAAACATTCGCAACATCAGGATACGAAAATAACAAAAAGGCAAAAAGTTTTTCAGTCAGCAGAATCCCTAAATATGTTATCAAACAACAGCAATGAAAAAGAGAAAAGTAAAATGTAAGAAAATATCGTTTCCAGGCCCCTATCGGCACTTCAAACGACAGTAAAATCCACGCACCGAAATAAAACAATGAGAGAAGAGCTAAAACAAAAGTAGCCGAACAGAAAAACAGTTCAAGAATCACGATGAAAAAAACCAACTCCAATAAAGCTTTCGACTTTGTCGAGTACCACTCCAAACCACTCCGAGGAAAATCTAATTTTCTCCTCGGACCGCTCGCTTCTCTGTGTTAGAACATCATAAAATATCATACAGAATCCACCGAGTTTTAGCACTTATGCATATTACAGAAAGGTTTCAAAATGGAGTGCCTCAGGATGCTCGTCTGGGGACGCCGCTTCTCTTTATGCTTTTGGTCTTTAATCTACCGCAATCTGCTTATCCCGGGATGGGTGGTGGGAGTCCCCCTTCAGACATCTTTAATAGCTCATTCGGGGTTCTATGCAAATAATTTTAGAGGGGGGAATCGTATGGCTTTGTCTGGAGGAGGTAACGAACCGTGTCACGAGTTTGCGATGCGACAGAAGTGCTTCGGAGTATAGTAGGTACTTCATAGGCTCATTTCGGTTATAAATATTAAACTGTCACTTTTGGGGGGTGTTGAGGAGAGGGGGGAAGTGGTTACGCGTATAAAGCTCGTTAGAGTGTAGGTACAAGGTGGAATTAGTCGGGAGGCGTGGTAGCTTTGAGTGTTTTGATTACACGGCAATATGATTCGATTTTGATAATTTGCTGTCTATTTGCGTATCAAGTTTGGTTTCTGATATATTGAATTACTTTCACCAATAAAATGTCTCGTCAATCTAATAACAATTTAATTTGATAGAGAAATTTGTAAAAGCGAAGAAGTTGGTTTTGTCCAGATATTTTGAACATTCAGACTAGTTAACTAGCTGCTTTTTTTAACATTTCTGTCATTCCTGTGAAAAAAACGTATTTACGAGTAGTTTGAAAATTTTGAACAACGCCGTAAAAGGACCGATCACTCGGCGTACCTATCTATATCAGGAACTGTGTATTTGCGCTTCATAATAATGAAAATCACTTTATTTTCACAATGTGAGAAAACACCTACAATCGGTGGTCTTATTACTAACAGTAATCTCTTACCGACAACCATTTATAACTTACTAGGGAGTCCAAACAAAAACCTCACCATTACTTTTCCTTTCACGCTAACACTCAGTGAGTAGATTTTTGAGGATATCAAGTAGGAGGTAGTCAGAGGCACGTCCAAGCATTACATTTGGTACAAGCCTGCTTTTTTGCAAGTAGTTGACATTCCACGTAACAGGTTGCCCATCGCCGCTGATTGGAACACGAATTCATGGTACATGCCTTCGTTTTTTTTTTGTTCTAAGGCACATCAGTTTCCTCAAGATGTTTCCATGACCATCTTGAGCACGTGTTAATGCGGACAGTATACAATTTCGAGTGGAAAAGTCCATTGTTGCACGACCGGGTTCGAAACCACAAGGCCAACGCCTTCCATCATCCATCAAAAACGTTAAAAGCTAAAGGAAAATGTGTCAAAGTGTATACAATCTATTTTCTCTTTATTGTAGGTACGACAACGCTAGCCAGTGAATATGCGTACGCCGCTCCCTACTCACAATACTCGCCGTACGGTGGACCTTACTCACATCCAGCAGCCACCGGATTACTGACTAAGTGGTGAGTTACCCTGCTCTTTTTATTAATTTATAATACCTTTTTGAATCACTGACATAGGTCTGAGAATTATCAAAGGTGAAATGGCAGAGGACAGGCAATGTATCTTGTAGAACCGAAACTTGCTGTAGTCGCAAACCGTGTAAGAAAAAGGGGGCTTCCCCTTTTTTGTTCCTCTTACTATCAGTGGAATGATCTTTAAAATATATTATGTTGATTATTTGTCAATTGTTAATTTTAAAACTGTTATTTCAAGGCTATAATAAATTAGTGGGTCCATGATCTGAGGATTTTAAGCTACTTCATATGAACTTACTTAGTAAGATATTTATTTTAATTGCATTACTTTACTTTTCTTTACACAAATTCATTGAATCCTTGAACTACGACCTGATTTTGACTTAAACGCTCTCAATCTTTCCACACGTTAGCTACTGGTAAACCCATAAAGTCTCGTTTTATAGCCTTTAAAACGTTACCGTTTAACAACCGCTGAAAAACAAATGGTCTTCCATGCCGAATAAATCTACAACGGTTTATCACTGACCACGGTCAGGTGTGCCTCAGGGAGATATGTTAGCACCTATGCTCTTTCAACGGGATGGTTAATTGTTTGCAATTTTGGAATAAAAGTTTCCACGCTGGCTATCGGAGCATGAGCAAAACCATAGAAGGAGAATAAATACAAAATAAAAATTTGCAACCAATAGAAGTAGGAACATGTAATTTTTTCGTAATATGAAAAATATAATTCAAAAACCGACGATCCTGTAAATTGATTTTGAGTCTCAAAACTACCTACGCTGCTATTTAATTTTGTGATCTATATACTCATAAAACTTTGATGTGTGTTGTCCGATCCTTAATCCCTTGATTAGATGAGAGACTATCAAAGGGACTATCCTCTAATAAATTTTCCTATCACGGGGACAACAGAAACAAATTCCATAGCCAGCTGAGGCAAATTTTCTTCGAGCAAAAGCTTCAAAGACTCAACAGATAAAAGTTTCAACACATCGATTCGAAAATATCCAACTCAGTAAAAACAATTGATCGAAACTACGGATAAAGAATCACTCAAACAGTGCTCTGTTTTGATCTTACTATCAAATTAGATGTGAATTCCCTATCCCATGGGTCATACATCAAAGCCGAGGGGAAAACACTAGAAAACTTGCTATCTGCAAGTTTTTATTGGATTATGGTACATACGGCTCACGCGTTAAGGAGCTTAGGAAGTGCTTTTGTTAGACAGATATTTTGAACGGATCTTTTTCAAATTTTAAAAGGATTTGAATTGTTATACAATTCTTATATGTAAGTGTAAAGTTTAGATGAACTTGCTACTAAAAGTCTAGCTAATGCGCACCATTTTATATTTTTATGAATAAATACCGACCTTCTTTATATATCACCAGCTGTTGCCAGCGGCATTGCACGCGTGAAATTGTGTTTAAAAAAAACAATATTCACATAAAAACTCTCACCTCCCATTTCCCTCCTTAAAATGAGAAAATCCAAAAACCCTGAAATAAGAAGTCATTTATTTTTGCTAAGTGGCTGTAATTTATTTTTTTTACTTTATAAACAAATACTTTTGTGCAAAATTCCTCCCCCCTTAAAGTGGAAATTTCCTTAGCACATACTTACGTAAAAAATGAACCTTTGTTCCAAATTTCAGTTTTCTAGACTTAGTAGTAGTTGTATTTTCCTTACTAAAATTAATAATCAATCAATTACCTTGACATTCCAATCACGACACCCCATAACTACAAAAATAAAATAAAGCACAATAGAGTTCGCACATTTGTCCTCTATTGCTATTGGTCCCAATAGGCCGTCTGATATTACCTAACCCAGCAACTTGCAGGGGCATTAAATTTAAGTGTTCGCTGAGAACACTCGCAAACTTGTTTAATGTAGGGAAGATGGTATAAAAAATCTATAAATAATATTCGAAGTACCTACGAGTATGAATAAAAAAAAATAAAAAAAAATGTTTAAATACTCAGGTTTGTTGTGCCCACAAATTTAGGATGGGTCCATAAAACTATAAACCATAGAACATTGAAGTAGCATACTATCTGTATCATTCTCCCCGCTCCCAGCCCCGGTACCGGGACCGAGGCACTGGGAGGAATGGAACCCAGTCTGGCTGAAATACCACATAAACATTTTCTGGAGCCAATTTCTACAAATTATTTAATTCATTTCAGATATCAGCGAACGCCGTGCGAGCAATAGCCGTCGGCGCTAACAACGAAGAGACAAGTGATAATGGACACTTATGAAAAAAATATACAATTGTGACGATTTAGTTGTAACCTTTATTCATTCCTTTAGAAATTCTCACTGTGTAGATAGATAAATAATTTAATGTTATGTACAATTTGGTTAAATTTCTTGTTTTATTGCTTAGGTATTTTTTTTATGATTTCTTAAAATAGTTTCCTGTGACATTATAAGCAGTGTTCATACTCATTAAATATAATAAATGAGAGAGCCAATGTCGATAATTCATCGTTTATAAAAGTTGTAAATATTAAAATAAGATAAACATTGTCATTTTAGAATTAGGAAATTATCTCGATTCTTTACCTCAATCTCACAATTTTAAATGGATTTTAATTTTGCGCTAAATCTTATTGCTGTCTTGAATGCACAATTCTTTTTTACTATCGTTATTTCAATCATAAGATTTATTACTAACTTATTATGTTTTTGTAAATGCTTCAGATAACGGAGCTTTCGTAATGAAAGTGAACCTGCATAACATTTTAGATTATTTTGAAATTACGTTGAGATTATTTGTGTTTTTTACTTTTTTATATAGTAAGTTATAAAGTTGTATACGATGTGTCAACCTCATATCGTATGCCATGTAATTATATAAATTGATTATGTTCAAAACTGTTATAATATTTAATTTAATATTTTTTTATTAGTTGCAATTCTTATCGTTTCCGTCCATTTTTGTATTTATTATTTTCTCAGTTTATTAATTGAGATCAATTTTGTAAATATGGCCTAGTACTTATTATTTTTCAATTTAAATACTTAATCCGGAATAAAACTAAAATAAATGATAAAATAAATAAATGATTTATACAAAAAATCATACAGTTTAGAGGGAAGCCAAAGACTAACATCGGTTATGTATAGTCTGCCTTAATTATGTAAATAAAGCAATAATTTATCACCAAAGATACATAATTATGACCTTTTTTGGTAAAATCAATAATAAGTTTATTTGAAAAATCCTTATGTAACTGTAAAATATCATTAATATTTTTTCAGATTTTTCTTCAATACTTTTTTTTTCATTTTTCAACTTTATAGGCGACAATTATATAGATTAACTTAAATTGACAAATTTTTAAGTTAATATTGATTGAGTTCGTTAGGCAATCCTACTTCTTTATTTATTACGCATTTCGCTTTAATTTTTCTGAAAGCATATCGTTAAGTGATAATAAAATTTTTATGTCATTATTATAATAATAGATGAAATAATGATGATTTTTGTTTAATTTAAATAAGTATACTTAATTTGTAAGAGAAACGCACCAGTACGAAATAAAGGCATATGAGTTTATAGTTATTTTGTTTATTATCCTAATTAATATCATGCTTTAACTGGTTTTCCTCCATGTACATTATTATTACAAACAATATCTCAAAGAAAAGTCTTTACATATTTGTTTTCGTACAACCTTTTAGATTTGTATAATTATGATTATTTCCTCTGAATGACATTTTGATCACAGACAGCAGAATGACAAAATCATGACAGATATTAGTAAACATTTTTATCTGTTGGCATTAATTTTCAAACCATCAAAATAAATGTCTTCAAATATGCTACAAATACAGAAAATATAACCAAGAAAAATGAAATAATAACCATGTTATAGTCAAGTATACCAGTCAACCTAATTATACATACATCGCAATAAAAGTTTATGTCCGATTACCAAAAATAGCTATGAATAATAATGATGATACTAAAAAGGAGGCACAACCTAAAGAAGGCAAAGATAAGAATGATACGGTCACAAATGAAAATGCACTCAAACTTTGCACAGACCCAGCTAAAAACCCTGACTTGAAAGACACAGAATGCCCAGTTAAAAAGGTAAAAGAAAAGGCATTGACAATATCAGATGACGACGAAAAACCTGTACTACCTAAACCTCCAAAATGTCCTTCACAAGAAGGTCCGTGCCCTAAACCAAAACCAAGAGAACTAGTTAAAGATTATAAGTGCAAGCCTTCTAATGACATGAATAATCCATGTGGACAGAAGAAAAACGCTTATGATGATGATGATGAGAAACCTACAAAGAAGAAAGATCGATGCCCACCAGAAGAAGGTTGAAAATGATTAAAAAAATATATCAACTGAAAAAAATATGTATTCAATCAACTGTCTGCACGGATAGCTAATCTCCCTCTGCATTTTCAAGATTAAACATAAATTGATAGTTAAGACGCTTTTATGTATAGGGAAAATATTTCTAAAGGACTAAAATGTTTGTGATTCAATCTTAAAACATGCAAGGGCTAATGCAGCATAGGTGAAAAAAATCTAAGATACCTCTTTAAAAAAAACTATTATTTGTGAATGGTTTATTGAATGCTTCATAAACAAATAAGTAATGCCTACCAACAATTGTGTTTGATTTTAATATAATCTAACTAAGTAGTTCACCTACTCAAAATGTCTTCTAGGTACTACTTCGTCAGAGATTCACGTTTGCCACTTTACACTGTATAATGGAAATTCAAATTCCTGAAGCACCCTAATATGAACAAGTACAACCTTATTTTGTAAACGTAATGATTATTTCTTCTATGATTTTGACTTAACTGATTCTACGTATCATGTCACAGAAACCATAATCAAGAAGTACCTAGTAGTAGTACCTTAGGTGTATGTGTAATGATGATGTAGTTTAGTAGATGTAGTAATTTCTAGGGTATGTAGTTTGTGGATTCTACTGATTCTTGATTTTACTCTCTTTCACAGACTAGTGCTAGTAGGAGCAAAAAATTTTAATCTGTGGGATGGTAACGCGTCTCTCTTTGGTTACCAGTAGAAAGACAATTTATTATAACAAAATATAATGTCATAATTTTACTAAATGAAAAAAAAAATCAAATAAACTTTTATAAATAAAGAGGTAAAGTGAATAATCAAATTTATAGTTATAATGTAAAAATCTTTGGAGTACTTAGCAAATCTTCAAAGTTTTTATAAAACACAACAAAATTGTAATTGACATTTCAACAATAGGAAGATAATATGAAGAAAAATGAAGCGCCACAAAAGAAAGACCCCAAAAAGGAAGATGTGCATCCTCCGCGGTAATTAATCATTTTTAGTCTAATCGTTAAAAAAAATAGTTTGCAATTTATAAAAATACCAAGGTTATATAAATTTAACGATCGCAAGCTGATCAAAACGAGCCCGAATACTATATCATTTTAATATTATACATCGAGGAGTTCCATCGTCTACCTTTCATCTGATGGAAACGCTAGCTCGTCGTCACCCTAATATTGTATTGACACCAATATTTGATTCCTATACCTATTCCTAATTGGATAGCAAAACTGCACCGAAATCGTTTCGCAAGATTCAAAACGCAGTCAGTATTTAACAAAACAAATTAAATTCTAAATAGCTCGTAAGTTATCATATAATTTTGTTGTCTTTTATTTATTTTCAGTCCAAATTGCGCCATAAATAAAGAACCTCCGAAGGAACCCGAAAAAACTGAAACGTAATTATCAAAAGTACCAGATAATTCCAACCCATAAATACTCAACAAATGCCCATAATAGTTATAATTCCACACGGGAATAAGATTCCCTCTGCCGTAGGTATCAGAAACTACAAATACCACATCCCTCAGGCAATGTATAATATGGGCTAATCGTAAATTATTGATAGTATATTACCAATCCCTTCGTCAATTAATACGATGTAGCCAGTATATTAGCTAGTTCTATTGTTTTATGGCAAAGTTTGTATAATGTTCGTTGCTAACTGTGACGGTTTATCCAAAATGGCAGCGACAGTTTTTACTCGTTCCGGCCCGATCCGTTGAGAGGGCACGAGCCCGTTTTCCATTCAATAATTTGCTTATCAGAAAGAACCTGACATGATCGAGCCGGGCCAAAACGGCGTGTCCGACGACGCCCGTGTGACCCATAGAAATTTCACCTGTAGAGTTGAAACTTCGGTTGCTGGATATCATGGTTAAAAAAATTAAGGTTGAATATTTACTGTGGCAATAAGTTGTATTTTCAATGTTTAAATCACTCGATTTAAATTTTTTTATACCACCAAAATTGCAAACAAGCACTAACCACCACCTGTTGGTAAGTGGTTACTGTAGCCTATAGACGCTCGCAAAACTAGAGTCAAAACACGCGCGTTACCAACCCTTTAACATTTTTAAAACGCCCTTTTTGAAGAACCTCATACAAGTAGTTGCTTGGGAAAACCTTGCAGGGAGATCATTCCATAACCAAATAGTAAGTAGATATTTCACCCAGTATTCTTATGTTTATAGACGGAATTGCTACGCTTTTAAAAAGCACCCTTCAGCAACAAGCGTGAAATATCAACCCCGAGTTTGCGTAGACCCAGATAGGTACAAAAAGAAATGCCCTCCTCCTATAGAGCTCTGCAAAGATCCCAACGTAGAAGAATTATGCCCAGTCAAGAAGAAAAGACGATCAGCACTGGAAATAGAAGATGATAGTGACATTGTGGTTGCAGAGAGACTTAAGCCTCCAAGATGTCCAACTGTAGAAAACCCCTGCGCTAATGATAATCAACCTAAGATAGTAATACCAGAAGTGAAAGAATATTCATGCAATAATAAAGATGCTGACAAGAATTATCCGTGCGGAGAACGAGATGATGATTAGAAATGTATGAATCATTTCATAATGAAAAATGCCTCCAGAGTATGCCTTGAATAAACTGAAATCAACTAGTTAGAATGGGGTACTTTATTTTATGTATTTATTTTACCTGAATGTAAAATTGCCTACGATCTGAAATAACTTCAGGTCAGGTTTCAGCCATTACGTAGATTATCAGTAATAAAAATCCATACAAATGTAGAGGTTACTTCCTCTGTGATCTATATTTTATCATTCAAGAATGTTTACTATGAAGGAAGTTTAGGTATCAGATTCCAAAGAACTTAAAACCTTGCTTATAGTTTCTAAAATAGTAAATGTACTATTTTATATGTAAATACTAGCTACTTATAGGTAGAATATACAATGAAATACAAAATATTACATACATGTTTTGGGACATCATGCAGGCATTAAGTACCAAGGTTTTGTCTCATGTACGAAACCTGAATTCGATGGTGCAATAGTAGTGCGACCCCATAGGTGATAAAGGCTTAGTGCGCGTTTTTGTTACAAATAAACTTTACTACTTCTACTGCTACTGCGTTAACGCGTAGTTTGTATATACGTATCCCTAACTATAGTCTTTAGTTTGCATAAAAAAGTATAGAGCCCCTGGCGGCGACGCACAAAGCATACAGGACTTGCTCCGCGGTAGTGCCCGTAACAGACTAGCATAGAGGAAATAACCACTATATACGTGACAAACTAGTAATGTATGCCCTCGGGTAAGGCTAGTGTCATCACATGCGGCAGCTTCGGCGCTGCCCCCGTATTATGTATGTTATCAAGTGCCACAACCACCATGCCATACACCAACACACCATAGTTATTGGATTATTGGAAACTATGCCTCTTCATTTATATGAATATAAATTAGCCACAGATTTAATGATTACCTTTTGTCAATGTTCAATAATCAATCTTTGTAATTAATTCAAATGTTAGATTCATATTTTTATAGTGAGAACACTGATTTGGTTGTTGACGTTTCGGAACGTCTAGGAAAAAAGGATGGTGGTTAGAAATTGAAAATATAACGGAAATGTGAGATTATTAGCATTGAACATAAAATACACGCTGGATATATAAATATTCGTCTTATTTCGTGCCATTCTTAAGAATTGTTTACATCTCAGAAGTGGGATACCAAAAATGTCCGGCCCGTATATCAAAGGTCTTGAAAAAAGAAAGCGGAGATCGAGCGATTCTTCTACAAACTCCACAGGTGACGAAAATGGCGATTTTTTTTTCCTAGATCAATCAAGTACTCCAGAATCTGCAAATAAGCGACGGCATATAACACAAATGGATGCAGAGGTGATACCAAAGTTTCGTCCGGATGAAAAAACCAGTAATGTTATAAATTGGTTACACAAGATTGACCAACTTGGAGACGTCTATGGCTGGAACAGTAAGGATCGCCAATTCATTATGCAACTACGTCTAAGAGGTTCAGCTAGAGAATGGTATGATGATTTGGAAGATTACAACCTGACTTGGAATGATTGGAAACATGCACTACAAACTGCATTTCCCCGATCTACCGATTTTGTTGATCGCTTGGAATAAATGTTACGTAAAACAAAAACGAACTCTGAAACTATGACGAAATACTTCCATACAAAGATGTCGCTGCTCAAAAAATGCAAGATAGAAGGAGAAGATGCAATTTCATGCATAATTAGAGGTTTACCTCAAGAAATAAGCGCCAACGCTAAGGCATTCAATTGTGAAACGCCTGAACAGCTGTATTTTGGATATTTATCGTCGTTAGAAACCTACAAAAGCGGCGAGGCAGCAATTGCAGTCAAAAATTCAACCTGGAGACGTGTCAATAGTGGAAACACTGCTATAGTCGGCACAGCTTTAACCACGACACGGCCACCATTGTTACCTAAGATCTGCTACGCATGCCGTCGGCCAGGTCACGAGGCACGGGACTGCAGATCCCAGCTACGATGCGAGAACTGTCAACGTTTAGGACACACAACGGTCAGCTGCTGGTTCGGATCGACCTCCACACAACAAAAGACACATAAGGTTAGCGGAATCTTACATATCACTTATAATGTATTTCAAGACCTGTACAAAAAGTCAGTCATGGTAAATGGATGCAAATTGACTGCGTACATAGATACAGGCAGTCAATTGAATATTATCACACATTCACAAGCCGATAAACTACAACTTAAGCTGGAGCCTTCTGAAGCTACTATGAGGGGGTTTGGAGGTTCTTGTGCCTGTTCTTTGGGTAAAGCTAACATCAATGTTGATATCGATGATCTAACCTTAAGCGGTGACGTGGAAGTTACGGCCTACAACTTATCAGAGGTTGATTTAGTTGTTGGACAACCTATGATTAATCAAAACAACATAGTTTGATTACAACATCAAACTTTGTGACCTTTGTTCCTACAAAAAGCTTACAAAATATGCTTAGTGATATTAAATTGAGAAATATTAATTGTATCGTCAAATTTCCAGTCTACCTGAAACAAAATGTAAATATACCGCGACAAAGTGATGCTTACGTTAAGGTTTTCTTATATTCCATGTGATAGAAAATGCACACTTCTAAGCGGCGAAGTTTACTATGAGTTAGGCTGTACAGCGTATTTCATACCACAAACAGTTATCAATGTCCAAAATAGCTATTTAAAAGTCTTCAACGTTGGAGACGATGACATTCAGTGGTCAGTTAACAAGTTAATGACCAGAGCAGAATTGATTGAGCATAGTGATCACAAAATGTTCAACGTGAACTATACAGCTGAGATCCCTCGTGAATCAGTTGCCATAGGTATATCAGACTTAGATGTTGGGGAATTGAATAGAGCAGATAAAGTGCGCCTAATTGAGATATTAAATAGGTACACTTATTCTTTTGTCAGAAGTACTAAGGATTTGGGATGTACTGATTTGATCGAAATGCATATTTGTACTACTACTGATCAACCAGTATATTTCAAACCCTACAGACTGTCTCACAAAGAAACCGAAATTGACAATAATAAAGTACAGTACAGGAAAAGGCGTTCCAAGTTTTAAAACTAAGATTGATCGAGAGACCAGTTTTGGGTATCTACAACAAAGATGCCGTTACTGAACTTCACACTGATGCCAGCCGGTTAGGGATAGGAGGAATCTTAATGCAGTATCAAGAAGATGGCAGTTTAAAACCAATCGCATACTTTAGTAGGGTAACTAGTAAAGAAGAAGGCTTTTATCACAGCTATGAGCTGGAGACTCTGGCTGTTGTAGAATCCTTAAAACGATTCCGTATATATTTAACGGGAATTCCTATCAGAGTAATTACTGATTGCGCGGCGTTACGAACAACTCTCACCAAAAATAGACTTGATTCCTCGTATTGCCCGTTGGTGGCTGATGATTCAGGACTTTGACATACAAATAGAATATAGACCAGGGGAGAAAATGAAACACGTTGATGCTTTAAGTAGAAACCCAGTGACTTGCAACGTATTGATGATATATGATTCCGATTGGTTGATTACGCTGCAATTACAAGACCTTGGTATTCAAAATATACTTACTCAGCTACAAGAAGGTACCACGAACAGTGATATTACGTCTAATTACTAAATAAAGGAAAAAGCTATAAAGGAACAGTTTTGGTTCTCTGGAATGACCCGTTTTATCCGGAAATATATTAAATCGTGCTTACAATGTGCTTTTGCAAAAGGCAACTATGGCAAAACGGAGAGCGAACTGCATCCGATCAGTAAAGAGCCCTTTCCTATGCATACACTTCATGCTGATCACTTGGGTCCATTTGTCAAAACGCGATCGGGTAACGCTTATGTTTTGGTAGTCATCGACTCGTTTGCAAAATTTGTATTCGCTAGGTCAGCCAAGAGTTACAGTTCTGTTGGAATTAAACTGCTAAAAGAAATCATAAACCAATTTGGGACTCCCAAAAGAATTATCACTGACAGAGGAAAAGCATTTTCAAGTCGTTATTTTAAGCAATATGCTGACGAGGCGCAATTTAAACATGTACTGAATGCAATAGCAAGCCCTCGTTCAAACGAACAGGTTGAATGCGTTAATCGAACTTTGTTGAACAGTCTTAACACTATGTCCGAGAGTGAATGTCTTTGGGACCAGAAGTTATCAGATGTGGTGTGGGGAATAAACAACACGGTCAATGCCACCACTGGTCCGTATAAAGTATGTACAGCTGATTACTCCCTTGATCGTTACACTATTGCAAGTATTGAGGGTATGAAAGGGTACAAAAAATTTAACGCGGTAGTGCCAGGGGAAAGCCTTAGACCATACAAAGCAACTATGTCTGATAATGATAGCTCAGGTAGCGACCACGAAGTAGACAGAGATGACCTGATTGATCTTTTGGAGAGCTAGATAAAAATAAATGTTGAGTAGGTACTAAATAACAACAATACATAGAGTGTAGTAGGTATCATAATAATTGATAAAATAAACCAGATCTAAGCATCAAGTAACACGTATTATGTAAAGGTTTATAAAAGTCAATTATGTCAATAATAATTAAGACAACTTTCTGTAAATCATTTAATATAATAAACAAGTATGTAAATAGTTACTGATATAATAGAATAAATAAATAAAACAGGCTAAATAACAAAAAAAAATATAATTTACCTACTTCCAAACAAAATTGAAAGAAAAATAACAATAAAGAATTGGTCTGTGTGCTTTTCCTAACATAAATAATTAATATCAGAATATGATGTTAACCTGTCATTGTACCTGTATTAATATCAATGTTAACCTGTGTGATGCTGTTAACTGTGTGACACTATTCATCTGTGTGAAACTAATGTTCTGTGTGATCTTATTGCCTGTGTGACACTATTAAACTATGTGATCTAATTAACTGTGTGATCTCATTAGCTGTGTGACACTATTTACCTGTGTGATACGATTAACCTGAGTGATATTTAGTATTGATTAATGTAGCTCTTATTTACTTAGTGACACTTTTAAATTTTATGGGACCGTTTTGGTATTTACAAACAAAATAGCTTGGTTACTGTGTGATCTATATCTACTAAGATAATTATGACTGTGTGATGAAACGAAAAATAATAATAATAATAAACATATAGGTATATGGCTATAACTAAATGCTGTGTGATCTGGATGACCAAAAAGGTTGATGAAATGAAATTTGTGTAAATGAATAGAATCAAGTATAAGAGTCAGAAATAACATTGTTTGCATTCAAAGTTTCGTAATGATATTTCTAGACTTAGTATTAATGCTGCAAGACATCATACTGCTGCGTAATTTTTTTTCATCTTTTCCAGAACTGGAACAGCAGCGAGAAGAATGACGAGCGGCGCGGGACGCGGCCGCAGACTCAGGACGGCCGAATGTTATCAAGTGCCACAACAATCATGCCATACACCAACACACCATAGTTATTGGATTATTGGAAACTATGCCTCTTCATTTATATGAATATAAATTAGCCACAGATTTAATGATTACCTTTTGTCAATGTTCAATAATCAATCTTTGTAATTAATTCAAATGTTAGATTCATATTTTTATAGTGAGAACACTGATTTGGTTGTTGACGTTTCGGAACGTCTAGGAAAAAAGGATGGTGGTTAGAAATTGAAAATATAACGGAAATGTGAGATTATTAGCATTGAACATAAAATACACGCTGGATATATAAATATTCGTCTTATTTCGTGCCATTCTTAAGAATTGTTTACATGTATCTTAAAGTAACTCTTTTATTCCAAAAACTATCGTGAACTTGACTATTCATATTGTATAAACGGGAATTTTCACGTACTGCAATAGTTAGTGCACTGCGTGGCGCGGAGGGAGCAAGTCGCGTTCACTTACCCTGATGAAGAGCTTTTCAAGCGTTTATCACCGAGTTACTTTCAGATACAGAATAGGAGGGCTGGTATCTGACGGAAGGGTGGTGGACAAATCATATTTAACAGATCAAATATGATTTGTCCTGAATTAGATACTAAAAGTACTTTCTACTTACGAAAACGGAATTAACTAGAAGAAGGATAACGGTCCATATCTTTAATATAAAACATAATTGGTTTTCTACCTAAGTGAATGGTAGCTGGAGAACGCAGTACGGGAAGGTACGAACTCCACCTGATGGACCGATCTTGAAAGGTTTTTCGAAAAGTTGGTAGATAGAGGTGGCTTCAGACTACACAAGGGATAAGAAAAAAAAATATCAAACCATTGCAAAATACTGGTTAAGGCAATCATCCCAGAAGCTACCAGAGTTATAGATATAATAGCTACAACATACATAAATCTAACTAACAAAATATACCAAATTGCTACACAAGAGGTAACGAAGGGTAGGGGCCCTCTCACACCCTGTTTGTCACATCTACACAGATGGTACCAAAAATAAAACAGGGGCTCGTTGCGGCTACTACTGCTCTGAAACTGGACTATCAAGAGCAGAAGCCCTGAATAAAACTACTACGGCATTCCGGGTGAAGACTATGAGACTCCTCTTGACAGCCACAGAATTATTACAATCCACTGAGCCCACAACAAGTGTAAACCAACCAACACAGCTAATCTTCACAACAGACAGTGCAGCACTCATCAATGCACTCGGCAGACCTGACACCAGATCAAAATCAGTAGTAGAGTGCAACAGTGCGCTCCAAAAATTAGCTGAAAAACATACGGTAATAATAAAATGGACAAAAGGACGTGGCTGTCCAGATAACGACGGGGCCGACTCCTTGGCAAAGGAAGGAGCAAAACTCACTCCAACTCTCATCAATGCATGCTCATCAATGCATGCTCTCCGTCATCATTAACTGACAGGAGGTCAGGAATACTGGAACACTGCTATCAGCAACCCAGAGTCCTTCTCCGCTACTTCAAACTTTAGTTGGGCTGGTTGGGGACAGGTTAGAAGGGGGATAATGCACAATACACCCCAATGCGGGACGTCAGTGCAGACCTCAGTTCCCCCACTTAGAATTAGAATTAGAAGGGACCCAGCAAAAGACCTTGAAGTACGCTATTTTGAACGGCTTAGGGTCCTATAATAGCAGTGTATGATATTATATCTTACGACCTCAGTGGCGCAGTGGGCGAAGGCCTGCTTGAGACACAGAAGGTTGCGTGTTCGGTTACCACCTCGAGAAAAAAGTTTGTATGATCTGCAAATATTTGTCTCCGATTCTATTTATTCTATGTATAATATGTATGTACATATTTAGAAAACAAAATGTATATATGTTAAAATGTATCAGTCATGTAGTTCCCATAACGCAAGCTCAGCTTACTTTGGGGTTAAATGATGCTGTCACTGATTGGATGTGAAAATGTCCATCATTATTATTATAGCTATTATTATTACTATAGTTAGCAAAACTCACTCCAACTCCAGACGAAATTAGCCTATCTAGCCCTCCAACGGCGGAAATAAAAAACAGGCTGAAACTGAATTCCGAAAAGAAGCACCAGAAAATATGGGAACAAAGACCTGACTGCAAGCATCCAGAAACTTTGCTACGGGCAAAAGGTCGCAAAATAACAAATACTTTACGATGGTGGGCATCATCACGGGACACTGTGATCTGAATCATTATCTCCTTAAGACAGGGGCCACCGATAGTGGACTCTGGCGAGGTTGTCTCTAGGGTGAAGAGACTGTAGAGCAACACTCCACTATTCGGATCAAACAAAATTGTGTGAGGTACACTGCACGCGATGAGCGCACACCTTTTTCGTACAATGATCAGGACACAACAATAAATTCTAAAGATATGAAGCCAGTCGCTGAGTCTATTTCAAAAACTTGTGGAGATTAAACTCAGCGACGGTGACATCAAGAGTGCCTCTCGTATCTTGTTTTCTAGTGACACGATAGCTCCAAATTTGAATGATACTCTCATAGCTCTTGAGAGTAAGCATCCAGCCCCCGGGCTAGATATCTATCTTCCCGATCCACCGCAAGAGAGTGATGACGCTGTCGAGACGACCAGCCAGGACGTGCTTAGTGCCGTTACGTCGTTTCAGAGTGGCTCTGTCGGCGGCCTGGATGGTGTGACTCCACAGCATCTACAGGACCTGCTGTCTGGCACTTCTGGCCATGCAGGTGAAGTCCTTCTCGAGGACATGATGGCCCTGATAAACCTGATGTTGCCAGGCCGAGTCAACAGCGAGATCACAGAGCTCCTGTACGGTGTGAATCTATGCGCACTCAAAAAAAAAGATAAAAAAATAAGACCCATAGCAGTGGGCACCACCTACCGCCGCCTATCTAGGCGACTATTTCCGATCACTTCAGCTAGGCTTTGGTTCGCGTGGCGGCTGTGAAGCCGCAGTACACTCTTTACGTACATTTTTGGAACAAAATTGTTAGGAGGTTATTTTGAAGGTAGATATTAAAAACGCCTTTAATTCTGTAGATAGATTTAAAAAGAGATCAAAACAAAATTCCAAAAAAAAACCGTTTCTTTGGCAATGTTATGGTTCACCTTCTAAATTAATTTATCAGCAAAATCTTATTTCGTCCACTGTTGGTTGTCAGCAGGGCGACCCTCTAGGTCCGGCTATTTTCAATCTTGCCATCCATCCGGTTATTCAACGTCTCCAATCCAAACTCAATGTTTGGTATTTGGATGATGGAACCTTAGGTGGCGACGTGGACACAGTTTTTAGCGATCTAAAACTCATCATTGATGAATTTAGGCAAGTTGTTTTGGAACTAAATTTTACAAAGTGCGAACTTTTTGTTTCCGACACTTGTTTAGAATTCCGTAATTGACAAATTTTACACTTTAGCCTCTAACATTACCGGGGTAGATAAACCGGTTCACTTTGTCTTCTGGGTTCACCAATTCTTGACGAGTCCTTTCCGGCCTTTGTTGAAGAAAAAACTCAAAATTTTGTGCGAAGTTCGGATAGATTGCTCAAAATTAATGCCCATATGGCTTTTACAATTATCAAGTTTTGCCTTTTTGTCCCGAAATTTACATACGCTTTAAGATGTTGTCAACTGTGGAAACACAGCAAGCTGGCGGAAGGCTTGGACAACATAATAAAGAACACTTTCTCGTCGGTTTTGAATATAGATTTGGATGGTAGGGCATGGTCGCAGGCCTCTCTTCCTGTCAAATTAGGAGGCTTAGGTATTTGCAAAATTTCAAGTGTAGCTCTACCAGCATTCTTGTCTTCCGTCTACAGCACTGGTTCTTTGGTTGAAAAAATTCTAACTCCTTCTCTTTCGGCGTTACCTAGTAACAATCTCAAAATTTCATATCTTGATGAAGCTAGAAATGCTTGGCATAGTGCTTGCCCCAATACTGCTCCCCCAAATCCCTTTCGTCTCAACGGCAATGGGACGGGCCTCTGTGCGAGCTGACGCGGAATTGTATGTCACAAACGTGCTCAAGCTCCACGGATCGTGCTCGTCTCCTAGCCGTTTCTAAAAGGGAGTCAGGACTTTGGTTTTGCAACCAAAGTCCTGTCAAAGTATTGTTTGAAGAAAGTGCGCAAGATACTTTAATAGATCCTGTAACATTCCGGGTTGCAGTTAGTCTACGGTTGGGTGCGCAGTGCTGTGCCCCTCATCAGTGCTAGTGCGGTACGGTAGTCAAACAGCTTGGTCACCACAGATTATCGTGTACCAGAGCCGGCGGTAGGATCTCTCGCCACGCTAGCTTTAATGATATCATACGCCGGGCATTTACCAGCGTCAACGTTCCAGCTATTCTCGAACGGAATGGTCTACTACGTGACAATGGTAAGCAGCCTGACGGCATGACCCTTGTCCCTTGGGAGAGGGGAAGGCCCCCTTGGTATGGGACGCCACATGCGTAGATACCCTAGCACCATCTCATCTGTCGGGGACATCACTTAGAGCCGGTGCAGCGGCTGATTTGGCCGATGATCTCAAGATGCGCAAATATAAAAGTCTCGACAGAGCTTACTTATTTGAGCCTTTTGGGGTTGAGACTCTGGGTCCGTGGGGAACCGGGGCCCTTCGCGTTTTCAAAATTCTTTCAGGGCGACTGGTCGAAGCTTCGCGTGACTAGAGAACTGGCTATTATCTTCTAATGCATTGCCATTCAGCGTGGCAATGCGGCCAGTATTTTGGGAACGCTTCCGTCTGGTAGTGATCTGGATCAGTTGAGCTATCTATATCGTTTGCAATGGTCTTTAGATGGCTAACTGTTTCATCTGTATTTTTAGTATCTACCTACTAGTAAATAGTTGTATGAATAAATGTATCCTTATTATTATTATTCTTTTTTTAGTAAATTGACGTTACTGTCCTTCATAAAGGAACTAACCACTACGTCTGGCCTTCTTTTCTAATGATATAAAACCAAAAGAGTGCAATACCAATGAGAATACAATGCAACACCAACTTCATCGTCAATATGTCAAAATGGCAGAGTTTAATTTTTTTTACATTTTTCTAAATTAAAATTGTAAATCACAAAAAAATATCCATGACAAAACATATTCTCAAAATGTAAATTTACATGTAAAACCTTAACACCAATTCAGTGGTTGGTCAGTAATATTATGAATCCTGGAAAATTGGGCATCTCGGCGTGTGATTTGGAGTCTTTACAACAGGAGCAGAGCACTCAAACTAGTTCTGTATCCATTGATAAAATCTTTAAGCCACCCAGTAGAAGTGCACGACCCCCGCTGCCAAGGGACATCAGCAAATCTGATAAGGGATCTATTACAGTATTCGAATTTTGTCAAATAATACAGGATCCTGAGAGCCCTCAAGACGTTACTATCATCAAAGAAACAGTCACTGAAGAAACGAAACTTCATCTGCCGGACGACAAGGATAATAAGTCATCGACCTCATCAGAAGAAGTAACAGCAAATAGGTACAAGTACTGCAGAGAAGTTATTAAACCATACCTGAAACATTCAAATTGTCCAGAATCTGAAGAGGAATTACTCAAAAACGCTCTTGATTCTGTAAACGAAGATTTTCCTGATTACCAACCTTGTTTTGAAGTATTTGAAGGTGAAAAGGATATATCAGATAAAACCACCAGCTCACGGCGAAGTAGCTTTAGTAAAGTAGACGCCAGTACAAGTACTTCGCGCACATCTAGCATGGAGGATATTAAAAAGAAATGTGTTTCTAAAACAAAATCTACCGAGGGTACTGACGCACCTAAATGTCCAAAACCAGTAGAACAGTGCAAAGAACCCACACGAGAATGTTCTCCAAAACCGAAATGCACTAAGAAAAAGTCCGCTGAGGGTATAAAGAAAAAATGTTCCCCTGAATCGAGTACTACCCGTTGTACAAAAGAGCCAGCTATAGGTGTTCATTGTGAAAACCCAGTTTACTATCTCACAGAAAGATGTAAAGACTGCGATTCCATTCCCAATCTACCAGAGCCAGAGCCAGATATGGATGAATCATTTGTTGATAATCATAAAAAAACAATATCAACATTAAAAGTAGCAATGGAAGACTTTGTTGAAAAAGTTTATAAGTCTACAAAAGATGCAGTAACTTTGATAACCACTGAAAGCGCAAAGCAGATAGATAAAGTGAAACAGATGAAGACTGAGTCTAGTAATACGGATGGATATAAGAATAACGGAGAGAACAAAGGCTCAGAAACCCTTACAAGTTTCAATTTCTTTCGTAAGGTTGATAGCAAGGACAGACAAGAAAGAGGGAGTGGTAGTAAGCCAGAACTGCCTAGGATTTCAGACGTGATTGGTAAAATTATGTCTAAAGTTGACTCTACCTTATCCATGCTAAGTGATCACATCAGTCTCGATAATGTGCCTGAGTTTCTAAAGCCTTCTAAATTCAATGACACTAATTCTCCATACGATACGCCCAAACCTCCTACAGATGTGTCAAACGTATTTACACCTGCTGAACCCGTTCCAGTTCCAGTTTCTAACAGCGTATTTGCTACCATCAAAGATAAGATCGTCTCAATGTTTCGTGAGGAAGACCCAAAACCAACAGAGTCGATATCGCGATCTTCAACCGTATCATCTTCAAGTACGACCTCTAGTACTGCGAAGGGGGAAGAAAATGATGATTTGATAGATAGGGTTATTGAGTAAATCACTGCGGGAATCAATAAATCTTTCTAAACAATATATTTTTTTTTTTTTATTATTTTGTATTACTTTTATTAAAACTTAGTCTCTAACATGTTTTAATCTATACCTGAAAATTTGCCTCTTTGAAATAGATTTCACTGTCTTTTGCAATTAATTGTCAAATAGTTACAAATATAGAATTACGCAATAAATATTGCAATTTTATCCCACATAGGAAAAAATCACTACTTTTATTTATCCTATATTCCGCCATATTGATTACAAAAAGTAAAAAGGACTAATATTTCGTAAAGGTTTGATGGCTTGAAAAAAATATTGAAGACTGTTAGGTCAGTTTTGATTAATCCTACTAATATTATAAACGTGAAAGTTTATGAGGGTGGATGTTTATTACTCTTTCACGCAAAAACTACTGAAGGGATTTTGATAGAACTTTACAGTAATATAGCTTATACATCAGAATAACACATAGGCTACTTTTTATCCGAGTACCACGCGGGCGAAGCCTTGGGTAGAAGCTAGTATTATATAAGCTATATTACTGTAAAGTTTCATCAAAATCCGTTTAGTAGTTTTTGCGTGAAAGAGTAACAAACATCCATAATCCTCACAAACCTTCTTGTTTATAATATTAAATATAGAGTAGGATAACTAATAGGTCAACCAAGTATCAAGTATAACCTTATTTTGACAAACTTTTCATATTTTTAATGCCTTCTTCTTTTGTTCATTTAGAAAAGTTAAGAAAGGTATGTTGAGATGGTTTGTGCATGTAGAAAGGATGGATGAAAGAATTAACAAAACAAGTATACAAGGCGAGCGTGATTGGGATAGTTGGAATGGGAAGGCCTCGACGAACTCTGACCAAATTGGAGACATTCTAGAGAAGGCCAAGTCAAGAGTACACTATTTATTATCTTTTTGTGGCTTTAATATCACTACGGCCGTAGCAGGCCTCTTGTGATCGCCAAAAGTACTCTAAGCCACCAACCTTGTATGAACAAGTTGATGAGGATAAATGAAGCAAAAGAGGTATGCCCCTCCCCTCCAGGAAACTGACTTGACTATATGTATGTATGTACATTTATATAGTTAAAAAATACCAACTTCAAAATTATTTTAGTATAGCCTACCAACCAAGTTTCGTCAAGATTGCCTTACACAGTCTTTGTGTGTGTGTCTTGTAAAAGGCATTTGCTAAACGTGAGCATAGTCTGCTTGGCCTGTAACTTTTCTTGCTGGCAGAATTTTCTTATATTCACTGACATAGAAGAAAAAACCACTGACATTGACACCTAGGGCATGCAATATCGGAAGGTATTCAATTCCGGAACTGAATTTCGATGCTGAGGACCTAGTTTCGGAATTCCGGAACTGGTTCCGGAATTGATTTTTTTTTAATTTTTCTGTTTTAATGAAAGGAACGATCAAATAACTTGTGTTATTCATATTGTAAAAACGGGAATTTTCACGTACTGCACTATCGGTAGTGCACGGCGCGACGCGGAAGGAGAAAGTCGCAACCACTCACCCTGATGAAGACTCTCGGAATGAGTCGAAACTTAGTCGGTGCCTTCACCGATAGTGCAGTACGTGAAAATTCCCGTTTTTACAATATGAATAGTTTTTGGAATAAAACTTGTGTTATAGTATCAGTATTTTAATCAACATTAAGTAATATAAAATATAAATAAAAAAGTACGATATTACACACTCACACACGCACACAGTAATTATTTTCACAGAAACAGTGAGATGAACAAAATATTTAAAACAACAATATTACTTATTCATTTTATGAATCTGCAAATATTTGTCTCGGGTCTGTGTTTTTTCAATGTATCAATATGTATTTACACCAAAAAAAATATGTATATACCTAAGTAGTATATCAGTCATGTAGACAAGCTCTGCATAGTTTGGGGCTAGATGATGATGCTTTGTGAAAAATATCCAGCATTATTTATACTATTTATTTACTCTCAATACTCTCGGGCAGGACACAATATATATTTGTAAGCTTCTGTCAGATGCACACCTCGTTGTCCTCCGTTATCATATCGTTTTTTCTACTTTGACAAACCCTGCATAGTCAAAATTGGTAGATACAAATGGATATTTGCAGATTATCTTGCATTTATCCAGTTCCCTGTCTAGCGGTTCTTGTAGAGTTGGTTCTTTGACTGAAACGTCTTCGTCAGAATGACACGATGACACGTTCATTTTGGCTTGGAGGGCACTGTTTAGGATTAGGCTCACTGTGAAAAAAAAAAACAAAAAAATTGACGAAAATCTCAGAAATTTTCTCGTTATTTGTTTAAGGAAAAATATTGTCGTCGGTTTGTGCGAATAAGTCTTCCCAATCGTGCAAATAGTGCAGCAATCCTACTAATAATGGTCTTCTTTCTTTTATTAGACTTCGGAAAGTAGAAATGTTGCATTTTGTTTTGCAAAATGCCACTGACTGAGTAATAGTTATTAATATCGGAATACAGATATTAGTCCTCTTAATTCCGGAATTGAAATATCGGAAAAATCTATTCGAGATTCCGGAATTACGAAATTCCGGAATTTCGGAATGCATGCTCTACTGACACCATTCATCAATGAAAAAAATAAAGAAATTACTTTTAAAAAAATTCACGACCAATATATTTTTTTCTGTGACTATAATGCAAGCCATATAAAAATACCACCACCACACCACCTTTAAGTTAACACTAAAGCCCACTACAAAATGTCTGACCAGCCCTGTGGTAAAAATAACTGTAAAAAGGAGAAGAACAAATGCCTACCTTGCATCAACCCAGCAGCAATGCAGAGTCTACAAGATAAGAAACCAGAGGCTAAGGAAAGTTGTAACTGTGCCAAAAAGCCATGCTGTAAGACTGATGGCCCAAATCACTGAACATCCATCTATCCAACAATCTAAAGGTACATAAGTGACATTTATTTGCCATCAGAAGTTGGCGTCAATAATTACGCCCAAAATTTTTTGGTTTGTCATTCTATTGTTATTTTGGTAAGATGCCTTAATATGTACCTATTGATTGATAGTGGAATCTATGTCCAGCCGTACTTACTGTTATGATAGAAGGTTTTTGGGACATCAAATCTATTTATCTATCAGGTAAGATAACTGTGTATGTGTCCAGGTCATACTAGTGCCTTAATAGCATAATAATAGCAGTTATTTTCATATTGTAAAAACGGGAATTTTCACGTACTGCACTATCGGTGAAGGTACCGACTAAGTTTCCTCGCCGTGCACTACGTATTTGGTAGTGCACGGCGCGACGCGGAAGGAGAAAGTCGCAACCACTCACCCTGATGAAGACTCTCGGAATGAGTCGAAACTTAGTCGGTACCTTCACCGATAGAGCAGTACGTGAAAATTCCCGTTTTTACAATATGAATAGTCAAGTTCACGATAGTTTTTGGAGCAGTTATTTTTTTGCAGAATAACCAAAATGCCATTCCCCAACACCAAAATAGACATCAAGTCATGCGCTAAAGTCGAAAAAATACATCCTTGCGATCCACCACTTCCTTGTGACCCTTTTTTTGAAGAGATCGACTGTCCTTCACCATACATCTGCCAAGAACGTCTCAAGAACCCTGCTTATCCTGGAGAAATCAGTAAGCATGCTAAAATAATGACTTAAGTGTTTAACTATACTTACAAGCTTTCGAGACGAGGGAAAACATGGTGAAAAGACTACATATCCATCAAACATTCGAAAAGATTTTATGAAAGGTTGTTGAAGCGCACTAAAAATTTTCACTACATTGCACTGGTATTGCACCATGTAAAAAGTCCTTTTCAGCACTAAAATCTAGCCTGAATTAATTTCAGTGCCTAATTAGAAATCTAGCCCTCATATTACACTCGTGAATTGGCTATGGAAATCGAAAACATGGCACTCACTTTGACAGGCAATGTCCGTAATATCCATATTGACCAATAATTGAAAAAAAACCACGCGTTGAGACGAATCCGCATATTGTCGCATAAGCATTTGGAACAAAACGCGGAACGACAAACCTGTAAATTTTTGATGTTCGTTGAAGCACTTTCTGAATTAATTATATTTATTTATTACATCTTTTCATTTTATTTTCTTCAGGCATCTAATTTTATTCGTAGTACTGTACTTTTTCCACAAAATGCTCTTACCTACCTACGTACCTACTGATCACTTGTTTATCAACGTTTATCTTTAAAATACGAATATGTCTAGTTACTACACACAATAATATGATAATCAAAGTAGTAAATAAATAATTTTGAAGCATTTTCGAACCTTATTATAAAAAAATACTATTTGAGAAAAATCTAAAAGGTAATCCATGTTTACTGCACAATGGTTATCGCTACAATAAAAATACAAGAATAACTTTAAATACTACTTTGCAAACATACGAATCTAGGAATAGCGAGAGTAGCAGTAGGGGGTAGGAGACAAATTCAATCATTACGTTTGGCACAATTATACCTTCTCACAGTAAGTAGTTGTAGTATAAATTATTTTTATATGATGCGAACGTCGCGAGATCTCAGTTAGGGGTGAAGTTAAATTAATTAACTTAGAGGATAAAAAGTTGTGTAAAATATCTGTGCTAATGTCCAGTTTTTGAAAGCCTGAAACAAACTAAACTAACTTGCCTGTTACGTTAACAGGATTGTCAAATTTAATTGTGTTTCTGAAAGAACAATCGAACCAAAATAATCAATCATAGTTCAATGTCACATACAGTAATTTGGATTGTTGTAATATTAACTAATCAGAAATATAAAAAAATATATTTGATATTTTTTTTCGTGCAACCCATTTTCTAGATTATTCTATTTCGGCTCCCTATGTTGTCAAACCCCTACTCTGTCCATCGCAAGTGTCTAACGTTTTGGTTGTTTTCAGCAACATGCCGCTCCGGTAGCTACATCCCCACAAAATCCTGTAAGAAAGTTGAACCCCCTCACATCTGTGACGCCCTTAACCCTTGCAGCGAAGTAGTGGTCAACGAACACGCAAAGAGACCCCGCTGTAAAGAACCACCGCTGTGCTATCAGAGGATTAAGAACCCCGACGATAAGTTTAAAACGGAACCCTGCGATCCTTCAAAATAAAAATTTAAGTTTAGCTTGTTGTATTTTTTTATAAGTTTTCAGACACGCCTTCAGAAAATGTGTTTGTATTGACGTAACTCAAATACTTTCGACATTTTATATAGAATAAGGTAGGTAGGTAATTAAAAATTATCCGTGACCTATTTGAAAATAATTTCGTCCCATAAAGTTCACTTTTCAGACGACCAATCCCAAAATGACATCTTTCTAGATTGACCACTCTCATGGTAGTGGTTATTTTCTTTATGTTCTACTTTCTATACTGACCACTTGCCCTTATTAACAGTTGCCATGATAACATATGGCAAGTGTTATCGAATACACAACTTCATTACGAATGACAGTGAGTTCTACGGTGAACCACCAGCTAGGTATGCCACTCACAAATGGCTAGTTTCTTAATCGTCACCCACACGGAAAACAACATTTCACCACTTTCGCGACCAGTGTTTGTAGGAACTGATGAAATAAATAGAGACTCATTGTACCTTATTTTTGCTGGCTTTATCTCTTATGACAAAGAAAAATAACAAACATCAAAACTCTCAAACTTCAACTGTCACAAAAAATACAAAAATTTGGCTATGGCTTCGGCCAAATAAATCCATACGTAATATGAACGTGAAGAAATGTCATGTAGAACCAAATCCTGAACCTCCTCCACCAGATCCTTGCACGTTACAACGTATCAGACAGAAAGAGAAAGCCGGTGTAAAGTTTTGCCCAAAGCCACCCATAGAGCCACCGCAACCCCCACCACCGTGCCTTGCCCTCTGTCTAGAGAAAATAAAAAACCCTCCAGTGCCCCCTGAGGCTAACTTCCCAATAGTCTGCATTGTTGCAAGAGAGAAAACCGGAACCTCTCGCTGTGACGATATCGAAGAAGCAACTGCTGCGCACCCCGATCTACCCTGGCCTGGGTGTCCACCACCTCCTCTTCCTCCACCTCCCCCAGTGCATGACCTCTGTGAAGAACAAAGAAGAAGATACAAAAAAGAAGAATGTAAAGAAAGAATGAAACGATACCTAGAATAGTTCAGAGTCAGAATTAATCTAAGATTACTAAGAACCAAAATGGACAAGATTACTAAGAATCCTGATAGTGCTAAGCTTACGGATAGTCCTCGGACTTCAAACGCAGAATCGCAGATAGAGAAGTACAGAATAGAAATCAGTAAGAAGTCTGAATCTGATTTCATTAATGCTAGAAAGTTAACAATTCAATCTCCTGTGAAACACGAACCACCATCCCAGTCTAGTGAAATAGACAAACAGATATCAGAATTGGAATGTCTCATACAAAGGTTGCAAGATGAAATTCTGGAATTGAGCAACAACGCCGATAAAACTTATCTATTAGCTGTCCAAGATGATGCTCCACCAGTTAAAATTGAAGAAGATGCACCCGTCAAAAATAAAGAAGACTCTCACGAATCCAAAAAAGCAGTTGATGTTACCGATACAGCTGATACCACAAATCATGTGTATCCAATAATCCTCAAAGATATAGGTATAAATATAAACGATCAAAGAAACAAATTTGCTGATCTGATCAACTATTCGGGTCCTTCAGAAGAAAGTATGCCAGAGACATTCTCCAATATACGGAGCAATTTTGATATACTGTGGGATAGCGAAAGACTGCAGGATAGTGAAAAAACAGATGCACAAGAGGATTTAGACGAACTTGATGAAAGTGATGTTAAGGCTACTGCTGATAATGAAGAACAAGATAATTCAGAAGAAAACGTTGCACCTGATCCTGCCAATGAAGAAATATCAGACAGTGATAGAAGAGCTGCACAAGATGAATATCACTTACAAAGGATTATTTGTGATTTGAAAACGGAGATTAGTGAGAAACTTGAAACTTTGAAAGACGTTGATGTTGGAGAGTGTTTAAACAATTCTGAGGAAAATACCGATCTATCTCTTGGAGAAAATTGAATTTCCATATGGAATAGAATAAACCAACGAAAACTTAGAATTAAGATACATTCTGTCTTGCTAAATAATAATAAATATAATCATCTGCAGCCCGAAGAAATCTACTGCTGAACATTAAATTAACACAAGTAATAAAATATATTGTTTCAACAATTTATTCACAATAACAATTATTCCATACAAAATACATCCTTTTTTGGTAAAATATATTCCATTCAATATAAATTAAAAGCAAGTCAATTTTATATTTTATGACTAGAAATTACTCAAATTTTCAAACAATTAAAATTGTAAATAATTTACATCAAGTAAGAATACACCTTATCGAATAGAATATACTCAATCCTAATTCCATACCTATTGAAATAAATTTTAAGGCAATACAATTTTGGCACATTTCGTCCTATACGTCTATAATATTATCGAATATAAGGCACGGGCCACACTTTATTTTTATTTAAAATATTCATTCCAAGCACAAAATTCTCGAAAAAATTCAAATTACTTCAAAAACTACATCATTTAAACAAAAAAAGCCCCAAGAGGCATATTTTCGGCAATCCGAAGTAGACAATCACAAACATTACAAAGCCAAGCTCTGAATAGTTACTATTCTATTAATTTTATGTACAAAAGTTTCTTCAAAAATGGCACCTCTTCTCGAGGCCAAACAAGCCCTTTAAGGGTACAAAACAAACCAATACAGTTGCCAACCGTATGGTTACAACGAAAACCCAAAATGCTTTATTTAGTCGCTATTTGTTACTTCGCTTATTTGGTGGTTGCATGGGGGGTTGGTGGAAAGGATGATATCGCTGAGAATAAAAACTTTCCTGAAATAAAAAAAACGATTAAGAGGGAAATACTACACAGATGTAAATTAAGGGTTCTGAAAAAAAAGATCTTACCACATCAGTCGGTCTGTTAACAGCTGCATTCAATTTTCTTTCTTGAAGAATAATTTGATTAGCAGCGCTGTAAAAGAGTTATTTTGTATAAGATACGGGCTGGTAATGTGATTTTTATTGCGTCATATACTGTGAACTGTCAAATGCAATGGGTGTAATGAGAAATCACCAGACATCATCACAAATTACCCAATTTAATGTTAAATTAACCAGAAATAACCAGATAAAATCAATTTACTATAAAAACAGTAAAAAACTGTTTTTATAGTAAATTGGTTTATTACACCTCGCCTAAACATCCAGTAATTGAATAATGAAAAGTTAAATGTGGTACAAAACACAGACCCAGGAAGGAAGTGTCTCCTCTGCTGTCCTAACGATAAAAATAGGAGTAAATCATGTGTATAGAATCCAGCTCTTCTATTATTCAACAGTTTGTGAACAATTTTGTATTTGTATAGTGTTTCAATAGATGCTGCGTATCGCAGTTGCTGCCCCGCACGCACACCGGCGTCACGGAAGACCAGCGTTTTAGTGGCACAAAGTGCTTCTATAACATAGTGCTGAGTGGCGGCCGTTTTTGTTGTCAATCTCATTTACTTAATAACTCGTATGTGTAGCTTTATGTGACACAAAATAAAATATTTTTATCTTTTATCTTTATCTAAATCGATGTATATGCATACACATCGATTTACTCCTATTTTTATGAAATAACTGAAATAATCAGCAATTCTCCAGGTGTTGCAGATGTCAATAGGCGACGGTAACCGCTTTCCATCAGATGTGTCGTATGTCTCGTCTTAACATTTAAAGAAAACCTCTACATACGTGTCCATTTCCTCCTGAGTAAGGTCCAGAGCGTCTTGCATCTCACGCGCAGTGCTCTGCACGAACTCGCGGTCGCAATACTTGCCGAGACCCTGCGACGTCAGCACCTAACGTGCATCAAACAAAAAATAATAAAGACCCATAGAATCCTTTATAATTCTGTTTACTGATAGTGAAAAATTTAAAAATATTGTTGCATAAATAAGTCTGCATGCTGTATTCACTAGTTTTAGAAATCAACATCACCATCGGCCTATTACATCTATGTCAGATGATTAAGCATCCTCCTTAAAAAGTCAATAGGTACTTGTAAGGCATATACGAGAGCAACATCTACGACCGCATTTATGACAAAATTTAAGTAGGAGAATTAAACAGTTTCCTGTAACGAAAGTTCCCCTAAAACAGTTGTCTCATACTTAAAAAGAGACTTCATTTACTACAGATTGAGATGACTGATTGAGTAGAAGAAATACACATTTGTAGCACAAGTATTTTCATTTTATTTTACTCAGAAGGCCATGCAATAGGTACGTGGAAATCCGATGACGCAACTTATGAGGATTTGTTCAAAGTTTGTTGAATCTAAAAACTCGTAACAAAAACACTTACTCGAGTAATAAGAGTCTCCGCTGGGTTCTCTACACAATAAGGCACGTTGTTGTTTTGTCTCGGTGTTATGTCACGAGCTAGAAAATAACAACAAAAAATGTTAAAAGACCTGATAGAACAACGATGAAAAAACTCCACGAAAATCATCTCAAAGCTTACGCATTCATGCTAAACTCAGACGAGACGTGAATTTTCGTTTGTCCCATGCTGATGTCAATTCTGTACCTACTTTAACGTAAGGGTGCCGACAGACAGATACGCCTGTTGGCGCTCTAAGTGCGCTGAAATGATGGTGGATCATAA
This sequence comes from Perizoma flavofasciatum, assembly GCA_958496245.1. NCBI lineage: Eukaryota > Metazoa > Arthropoda > Insecta > Lepidoptera > Geometridae > Perizoma > Perizoma flavofasciatum. Next base: position 6,651,462 of record OY292419.1, on the reverse strand, counting down.
CAATTAGTTTTTTTTTTAAATGGATCTTAATTATTTTGTTGTTTTTAAGAAACTTCTGTACAGAATCAACACTAACTTTCACATATTGAAGAAGGATATCATATTACAAAAGGCCAAAATGCAGCATCAATCTTATAAAAAAATAAAAAATACATGCTAAATTAGAAAAGGGCATTTAAATACCTACCTACGTGTTAAAATATGCATAAACCTTATTACGCATGCGAAACTAGGAGAAGAAATAGGTAGGTAATATAACAATATTATGGAGGCATTGACCACAACACACTAAAACTCGACTTACGGCTATTTCTCATCAGCATTAAATCGTTGGACGTTTGTCTGCAAACGTTAATATGTTAACTAAAATGTTATACAGATGGAACAAGATTCGATAGGAAGGTACCTTACCCCCTGAATGTTTTAATATTTTTTTAAAAGTTACCTTCTTCATAAGTTATTTATACGGGATTATTTACTTCATTATATTTTCATTATAGCCACTTTCACCATAAGCGGCATCTACCATACGGGATTAGGTACATAGGTTATCTAAGCTTTTTACCAGTGACGACAGGATCTTATATATGCGTTTGCCTTAAGAGGTTGTTTGTTTGTGTGTTTGTTTGTCTGTTTCCATTAACCTACCTCCGAAATGGATTATCGGATTGAAACGATGTTAGCATTCGATTTGTATGACTTCAAGGATATTTTTTATTGCCATATATAACTACTAGGGGGCGCTGCAATAGAAGATGGAAAAACCAGTGATTTTATAACTTTACGATTTTTTTAAATTATATATTTCCAATCGACAGAACTCCGTTTATATTACACGATGGTGGTGCCATCTTTTGATTATTTTGTGAACTTATATGTCGACATCATCCATAATACTTTATATGGGTATATTTAGGAACCCAACGCTAAAGCAGTATACGAAAATTCTGAAGTTGCTAGTGCGTGCGTATTTTCGATAGATGGTGTTGCTATCAATTTGTAATGAGTATTTTGCCTATTACAACAATTTTGAGTTTAGCATTAATTATGTCATAAACAATACTTACTTCGGTATCGTACATCTGTATAACATTCTTCTGATTTAAAATCATTTTAATGTGCCATGATTGGTCATTACAATATAATATACAAAATTTACGTCACAAATATTTTGTAGGTAATTTTCCATCAAAAGCATTTAATTTTTGCTGAACGCCACATGAGCTAATGGGAGACATTATTAAAAAAGAGATTATAAGATTGCAACAAATATCCCAACTTCCGCATTTAAAATATGAGCAAGATATCCTACTAATATTATAAACGCGAAAGTTTATGAGGATGGATGTTTGTTACTCTTACACGCAAAAACTACTAAACGGATTTTGATGAAACTTCAGAATAACCCATAGGCTACTTTTTATCCAGTACCACACGGGCGAAGCTGTGGGGCGAAGCTAGTAGCCTATAAATTTGGAGAATGTTGACTGGCACTTGATTTCTAATCTAAGTAAAGCTTTGAAGTACTTAAACGAAATCTTACTCAATAGCTTTGAATATCCTTTCAGAGTCCTTGCCGTGAAGTAAAGGTTGCATTGCTATTTCTTCCTCACTGTGGTTTCCGTCATCGTATTTTCTGAAAAATAAGTATTAGCACCATCAACAGCAACACCAATCATCATTATCCTTTCTATCCGTGACGTAAGGAGCCCATATGCGTTTGCCATTATAGATGATTAAATTTATATGTATATAACAAACTGAACAGGTACAATAGTAAGTAGAAGTAATACAAGTAGTATTGTCTTACTATCACAAACTACCTTCGTATTCTTGGTTGTGTTGAGAACCTAGTGTCTAATAGGTTCTCGAAGTCTATCTAGTATAGTAACCTTATATAATATCTGTGTCGAAGTGTTATTAATCTTATTGTATCCTAAACAAAATGTTTGCATATCATTGTTTATTTGTTTGTCTGTAACCATTTATATTCGACGGTTACCGTCACCTTTTTTCACCAGTACACCAGGAGTATTATGCGTTGCCTGCCCTGAAAGATTCTTTACATGTTTTCCCTGAGTTATCGCCACTTGAACAACCTTAATTGTCAAGTTCTGGGTTAGTGAGCTTTCCTATTGCCATTTCAACTTACTAATCCTATGACTTACAATTAAGTATTTAATTAAGTAAGTACTTATAACTTACAATTCTTCTGTTGGAATCTTTCCATCTAATCCAAGTTCTCGTCTCATCATTGAACTTAGCCCTTGGTCTTGTTGTCCTGAAAACCGATTTGAGATTAAATATTTATGGCTGGCTGCATTGACGCGTGGCCCAAGAGCTGGCTCAATCCAGATGTGAGCCAGCTCTTGGGACATGCGTCTTCGGGGCCTAGCTTCACGAGTACTAACCGTTCGCCTTGTAATTTGCAGGTTCCGGTATCTCCACCCTGGATTCACGTCCGAAACCACCTTTACCATGTTTCTTGATGCTAGTCCACACCGAACCGAAGAGTGTGTGATTTCGCTGAAATTGGGCAAATAATAACAATAATATGGTCTAACATAAACTCGTCATTATTTATTTATTAAGCAACATAAACAAATACATATCATTTAAGGTGAAACATTATTAGTATTCAGGTTAAGTTCTAGTGTAATTGAAAAAAAAACAACAGACACATACATAGTCAATCTAGGATTTCAGTATCGTGGGTATCGTTTTGGGTATTAAAAACGAAAATATTTCGTAAAATTTGTAAGATTATTCAGAAAAATGTTGCGTTCATGACTGCAATAAGAACCCGGGGAAGTAAAGATGGTACATACCCTATGCATAGGCTCCACGACCTCTCCGACCATTTCGTCCAGGTTTCCCGATATGGCTCTCTTCAGCTCAGGACCAGCCTCGTGCAGGGTTCGGAGACCAGCTTGCAACGTCATCTGATTGTTTTGAAGCGAGGCAGCAGCTGCTTGTTCCTTGCGCTTTCTGAACCTGTTTCATTGGTGTTCGGAGGAAATTTTAGAGTATCCAAAAGACTTCAGTCGTTAGATTTTACTAGATTTTGTTAGATTGTACTCTCGATTGCTAATATACTCTACATTGATATGAGTGAGCTCACTCATTTTGGAAGATAAATTATGGATATTTTCATGGTAGTTTCAATTATTAAAACTTCGGAGAAGACCATAATTATAGGCTTTTTTGAAGACATATTCTGCTAAAGTCAAGGTGTATTTTTTTGGTTTTCATTATTGCCTAATTCTTATTTGCAGCTTTGAATATTGCTAGTTTATAATTGTCAATTTCTTACAGGAGTTTAGCCTGATGTGTGCGTCTAAAAATATTCCCAAAAGATGTCTCCCTAACAGGGTTACAATCAGTTGCCCAAATTGGCAAATAAAAAAAAGATTAAAACCCAATTGGAACAAAATTCTCATGCATTAAACAGTTGACAAACACAAAAATATTTTAATCACGCTTTGAACACGCAAAGAAGAACTCAAGAAAATAAAAAGTCTGTGCACTTTTGAAGCAAGTGATTGTATAAACATCTATGGAGATTATGCACGGAGGAAACATGCTTGGAGTTTCCAAGAGATTCAAAGATCATGCGAAAAATCGGGGGTAAATGCATTGTGATCAAAAATAAAAACCTTTAGAATGCGTGTAAGCTGAAAACAAAAATATATGAGATTCATACAATCAATTTTGAACCTACTTGAAAAGACAGGGTTATTAATTGGCAATTTGTAACATGTTATTGAAGCGACATGAAAATTGTATACAAATCGAATTGTTATAAATATCAATCCGATTTGTATAAAGTTTAATACATTTATATATTTTTCTCGGTAGAGTAGTGGCTTGACAAACGTTATTTATTACCAGTACCCAGTTTTAGATTCTAAAAGTTTTCATCATCATAACAGCCCGTGGAAGTTCACTGCTAGACAAAATAATTTTGTGGCACTCTATATTTTTATTGTTTTTAATGTCTATCCTTTAGAAATTGGAAATTAAAAAAATACAGATTATTTAGTTCTGTTCTAGTGAAGTTATAATAAATAGATGATTGTATGAATCTTAACCGATGGACATGATAATCAATGTTGGGGATGAGAGAAAACTTTAAGCGAACTTTTGGCTAAAAAAAATCTTCTATCTTAGCCAAGCAAGCAAAAATACAGCTGATAAAAATCTTCAAATGAGTTGCTTAGAACTGGGCCATCAACTTACGCATGGTTCCTATAAAAATAGAAATAATCATGTTAATAGTGTATGCATTTCATAAAACACATGATTAACTAGGAAGGCGACTATGCTAACGAAGAAAAACTGTTTCAAAATTAAAGTAACCAAATTAAAGCTATACTATGTATATACCTGTCAGAAAGCTTATTCTAGTCTGAGCTTTATTTTAAATTTATCTATTTGTAAATACAAAGTTACAAGTTCTTCAAAGCTGGTTCAGTGAAAAACTTTGAGTCAAAGAAAACTCGAAATTATATAATCAGACAATCGTATATTAATCGTGATGACAAATTCATTTCTTCGTTAATATACTGTCCAAATTGTTGCACCTATTGCAACTGTGCAATTGTGCTAAAAATCACAATAGTGGGTCAAATTAGGCCCACAACTTCAGTAAATAATGGCTCAATTTAACAGCACTATTCTTTTGACAGTGCTGGGCGCATTTGGATGGTCCATTAAAAAATTACATAATCGTTTGTGTATTCTTTGGACAACGTATCAGAACCTACATCATTATGTCGATGAGATTCTATATAAATAGTTATATAACTGAAGTACACCAGTAAATTCTTACCTTCTGAAATAATCCTGAATAAGGAAAGTGGCGTAGAACTTTCCGACTGTAATCTCATTGGGGTCTCCTGGTGGGGGGACCACCTGATCCAGAAGTTTGGGAGAGGTTCTTTTCCAGACTTTCTTGATGATAGCTCGCAGTTCCGTGTTACAGTCGTCAATAACGCCTATTTATTATCAAAGGATATTTAAAATTACAAAATTATACAATCGACATCTTCTTGTAACTTTTAAGATGCCAGTATGTATCGGACTTAGTGTAGGAGCTTTTTCTCCACTAATTCGTTCGGTTCTTGGGGCCTCCCCATTCGAGAACCTTTCTTCCTCAGTGGTTGTACATTACAATACCTTCTTAATCATTTACATAACAAGTAGCTTGAGCGTAATAAGAGATAAATGTTACGTAATCACAGATTTGTATGCTTTTAACCTATTTCCTTTTATATAATTTTATAGAAAAGGAAATAAGATAAAATACATATTATTTACTTAAAACGGTAGATTTAGATTTGTAGATTTTAATGTTTTCTAATAATTCGGCACAGTTGTCGAAATTAAATAATGCGAAAGAGGGTAGGTCGATTTGTCTACCCACCGCAAAGACTTCCCCGTGATCTCCCGCTATCATGTTACATGCAACTGTGCCGAAATATCTGGATATATTCAAATTCACAAAAGATGGAAAATATTCAGTTTTTAGTAAAAACTATGTTCATAGCCATAAAATTCCAATAAATTTGAGAATATAAGACGCAGCACGATTGAATTTGTAAGTTTCTTTTCATATTTAACTCGTGTCTTCTTGGTACGCGTGGCACACATAATGCGCCAAAGCACAAGACTTAAAATGAATTGCGTACGCTATTTCTTTTCAAATAAGTGTAGACGGTATACTGCATGTGTCTGATATTCAAAAATCGATGCTCTACGTGTAAAATGAAATTGAAAGTTGAAAATGAAAGCTCACAGTCACAGATGTTGAGTTAAATTTATACATGTAAACCTGTTCATGGTGGTGATGATATTTCATAATACTATAAGATAAATAAGATGCTAAAGAATAAGATAACTAATAAATAATTATCTAACCTGAAGTCTTGATCTGAAGCTGAGTTCGTACCACAGCGAACAACGTAGCATTGAAGTTGACTGTACCATCAGAGTTCAATGGCATATTCATGGACACTAGCCTTTTGCATGCAGTCCTATGTGGACATAGTTTGCCGAAACCTGAAAAAGTTTCAAAGTTAAAATTGCATTTTCAGATAAAAGAATCTCCCTGCAAAGTACACAGGTTTCTTTTAGTATTGTGGTTTAGCTAAACTTCTGTTTTGTTTCTTCTTTTGAATTTAAAATGACAAAATAATATCAGAAAAAGACGAAGTAGTGTTTAGATAAACAATTGTTAAATCTTACTACTATTATATACTCGAAATTTTGTGAGGATATGTTTGTTATTCTTTCACGCAAAAGCTAATGAAGGGATCTTGAAACACAAAACGGTGTTATAAGCTAATCACGGATGTAGGTACAATGAGCGGTATTATCGCTAAAAGTTCCTGTAATCCGAAGGAAACAAATGAAATATTCTTATTAACTAGCCTCTGACCTCGGCTTCGTCCGTGTAGTACCCGGATAAAAAGTAGTCTGTGTGTTACACGAACTATACCAATTATAAATTTCATCCTAATCGGTTCAGCCATTACAGATATTATGAGCAACAAACATTCAAAAATCTAAACATTCAAATTTTTGTTTTTATATTTATTTAGTAGGATAGGATATGACTTTTTTCTAGTTCCTGCACCAAGAATCTATAATGGCTTTATCAGGGTCACTCTTTATATCTCTAGTTGGATACTCACTTATGACAGGGTGACTATTAAAAAAATTAGGGTCGGAAGAAATTACGTTAGGCAGACAAATATTATTCTGGTTTCAAAATAAAATGTATGTCTTACCTAATGGAGGGCTTATTTTCCTCAAGAGAGTAACAACGTCCAAATGTTTGATGCGACCTTTTGCATCTGGATCGTACTCACTCCATAATCTGAAAAGCAATTAGAAAGCCTATCTAACTACCGTATTTCAATCGGTTAAGCTGTTTCGGCAATGAATGATAACAGACAAATATACAAACAAACCAGTAAAGTTGATAATATTGTAGTCGTTAAAATGGGATTTTTAGAAACCCAAAATGTTTGAAATTCCATAACATACCTAAAACAAGTATAGTATTGTAATATCTGTGCCTAAACTATGTAACAGATCCTAAAACCTTTTTTAAATAATAAAATTTTCTAATCCAATAAAAATGTTTGTATACCTGTGTTTGTATGAAATTGAGGGATACTCGTACAGAATAAGAAAAACTTTTTGAAACCCAATAAAAAAGTTACTATATCATTCTGCAAACTTTCATAATAGAAGAATTAGTCAGAGATTAAAAAACTACTAAGCTTACCATAAATCGCAAAAAAATAATTGTTTCACTAAAGAATTGCACATAATATGATAAAGGATATTTTAATTAAAAAATACCTGACAAACTCATCAAGGTGGTGCGGTCCGAGTATCGACCAATCCCTGGTTAGATAATCAAAGTTATCCATGATCACAGCTACGAAGAGATTGATTATCTGAAAATCAGTTAAACTTAGATAGGTATAAAAGAGTATGTGTGTTGTGAGCTTAAGGGTATATAATATTTTGTGAGTTTAAGAATATGTGTGTGGTGAGTTTGATGGAATGTTTGTTTCAGTTTAAGGGTGTTTATATGATGGTTTATGGGTCTACGTTGCTTTCCAAAAAATTGAATAAAAACCCGTTTATATAGTCAAAAGTAGGTTAACAGATTTCATTATTATGACTAAAAAACTTCTAAAACTCGTAGATTTAAGTTTAAAACGTTGAGTTGAATTGGAAGATCCACCTCGCCCCTTAATTATATGCAATCTAAAGTGACTATTTCCATTTAAACCCCTAAGAAAAGAACATTAAAATTAAAATAATTATTATGTATAAAATTCTAATTAAATTATTACTGTGCTTTGGTGAGTTTAAGGGTATATATGTAACTATGTGGTGAGTTTAAGTGTAGGTGTGTGATAAGTTGAAGGGTGTGTGCGGATGAGTTTAAGGATACCTATGTGGGAGGCGAGTCGTAGGGTATAGCGTTGAATTTATAAGTATATAGGTACATGTATGGAGAGTTTAAGGGTATATGTGTGATTAGTTCAAACTCATCACACATATACCCTTACATAATTTCAAAATTATGTTTGAAGTGAGATTAAGAGTAGGTGGGCGAGTTACCAAGAACGTGCAAAGAAGCGAGAAAGATATGAAGTAAGGGAAAGCGAGCCACTGGCCGCAGGGCTCCCCTTCCGTGTCCAATATCGTCTTGCCGTTTTCAATGGATATGATACAGAGTGGGGCAGGGCTTTCATCATGGTTTGGGGACAAAGCCATCATTATTTCTTGCCATGCCTCGCCTGAAAACAAAAAAAAAGAAATAAAGTCAGCTCTATCTAGACATTATTGTAAAATAATTAATAATATATTTGTTAAATGTGTATATAGTTCAGTTCAGCATTGAATTTTAATACTTTTTTTCTTCCAAAACGGCTCGATGATCATGAATGTTTACCTGTAGCCGATCTGAATAGCACCATTAGCGCTCCACCAAATGTTTGGAAATTATTATTTTCGTTAATAACGCCAGTCAGCTCAACCTTTCCAAAAAGCTGGAAAAATAACACGTTTGTTATTTCAGCTACAAAAGTATATTAACAGGTTTGGTAAAACGCAAAACTTCTGGAACCCATATTTAAGCTAAAATCGTTGAGCTAAATTCGAAGATCAGCCTTGCCCCTTAATTATATGCAATCTAAAGATGCCATTTCCATTAAAAGCCCTAAGAAAAAGAGCACCTTAAAATTTTAATTATTATTCTACTCGTTGGCTGGTACTGATGACAAAACAATCGTCAAACGATTTTCAAATAGTTGTTGATACAAAAAATATAACGGTTATGATAAGGATGATAAAGAAAGCGGTATTCCAACCACAGCGTAAATAAATATCAGGTCTGGGTGTTTTTCTATGTACAATAATATTGTACATAGAAAAACACCCATGTAAATTTATACATATTATGTATAAATTACATGTAGTTCCCGTAACACAAACTCTGCTTAGCTTAGGGCTAGATGATGCTGTGTGAAAAACGTCCAGTATTATTTATTTATTTATATAGTTAGCCTTCTACGTGACGCAGGTGTGGTATTCTAACTACTTACAAAACACGGGCATGTGCCAAATGTATTGTTTGGACATGCCTCGGTTTACCCCTTCCTTGGTATACTCAAAGATGTACTGAGTATGTATCTGATAATGTCCTTCATGTGGTACACAGACGTGCCCATGTTGATTTAGTAGAATTCCACGTGACGTACACGTCACATGCCCTTGCATGGCTAGCAGTTCCAAGGATGATGATAATATTGATGTTAGCAATTGTAGTCACGATAATGATGATGATTGTAGTGACGGTAATGAAAACAATGATAAATACCTGCATTCCAACCACAGCGTAAATAAAGAACAGTAGCACAATCAATAGCGCTACGTACGGCAGCGCTTGGAATGATTTTATGAATGTCCATAGAAGGGTACGTATTCTTTCGCCTCTTGATAGTAATTTAATAAGACGCATAGCTCGGAATAGACGAAAGAATGTTATGTATTTCAGTAACTGTGCACCCTGTAAATGAAACTCAAGTTTTAATCTTTCCGAAAATGGCACACTGCGTCCACATTGATGGTATACACACGTGACAAAGACACAATTGTGGACAATATTAACGCAGACAAAAGATCAACGCGGCTAGAATGTAACATATTCCGTGTCATTATATAAGTAGTAGTAGTTACAAATGTAAAGAAATGACTTTAAGGACGATTATGAAACAACCAAAGTGTAAAAAGTTTCGATTCTTTAATCATGCAATGTCTTCAATGTTTTGGTTCTAGGCCACTATATTCTGTTCACGATAAAAAACTTATAAGGAAATCAGCGGACTTCATTTACAACAGAGCAATCATAATCAGTTGGCGGACATTCACTAAGTTGTCATTTCTTGTGATTTTAATGACTTGATTGATTGTTCTTTTCATTTCAATACAATTGTGAAAAAAGACAGAGCTCCCTACCACCTATACACCTAGCATTTCTCAGCAAACAGACAGTTATAAATATTATATAGAACATTTATTCATATACATCGAACTTAAGTGCTTATGTTAGATATTTACCTAATTTTATTTCTATGTTTGGTTTTCAAAATATAATTGGGCACCTTGTAATTCATGACAAGTTAGTTTAACAAGTTATAACTTACCTCTCCGATGGAATCTCCTCCTTTTTTCGGTACATCATCCTAAAAGAAAAGGCAAATTCGTTTTTATTATTTCCTGTTACTGTCATACTCTATGTGATAATGATGATGATTATATTGATACTCACGACCGGAGGTGGCCTGTCACTATTTTCGTTGACTTGTGTTACAACAATGTCAATAATACTTCCAACGACTAGGATAAAATCTGTCGTGTTCCAAGCATCTCCGAAATAGTTCTGAAAAACAAATGGATAATTACATATACTCTGGTTTCTTGGTAGGTGTTTGAACATAGATAGAGTTACAATAGTCGTCAACCCTACCTACATAGAACCAGGAACTTACCTCGTGTGTTCATAAGTTTTGAGACGAACTTATTTAATTAATTTAAAAAGAAAGTAATTCATGCAACCTTTTTTAAACTTTTAAAATTTTAAATTTCGAATGTTTTGAATCAGAAAAAATATACATTTGAATATTTGTTTCATTCTCCGTGAAAATGGCGCCAACAAAAGATTTGCGTGCGACTGTAATTTCACTGTTTCAAGCAGGAAAAAAACCAATGCAAGTTTTTAGTGAAATCCAAAGTTTGGGATGTAGTCGGAACTTTGTGTATTATACCATAAAGAGGTACAAGGAGACCGGCTCTTTAGAAGACCGTGGAAGATGTGGCCGCCCGCGGTCTGTAAGGACGCCCGCCAACATCAAAGTAATCAGAGAGCGAATTCGTCGCAACCCTTGCCGGACTCAAAATAAATTAGCTCTGCAGACCAACATTTCGCGAATATCGGTGAACAGGATACTTAAATATGATCTTAAACTAAAGGCCTACAGTCGAAGGAAAGTGCATTATTTAAACGAGCGTCTTCGTAAATTGCGACTGGAACGATGTCGGAACCTATTGAAGAGACACGATCCAAAAAATATCCTGTTTACCGATGAAAAGATCTTCACGGTGGAAGAAAAGTTTAACCGGCAGAACAATAAGGTTTACGCCAGAAGTTCAAAGGACGTCCAGCCATCTGTACGCAATGTCCAGCGCACTCATCATCCAGCAAGTGTGATGGTTTGGTGGGGTGTTTCCTACGAGGGGGTCACTTCGCTTCATTTTTGCCAGCAAGGCGTCAAGGTGAAGGCACAAAATTACCAAACCGACATATTGGAAGCGGTGGTTAAACCATTAAATGATATGCTATTCGCTGGAAAATACTGGGTTTTCCAACAGGACTCTGCTCCCTCCCATAAAGCTAAGACTACCCAACGTTGGCTGGAGGCCAATTTGCCAGGCTTCATTCGGAGCGAAGATTGGCCCTCGTCAAGCCCTGACTTGAATCCTTTGGATTATTCTTTATGGACGGAATTGGAGCTGAGGGCATGCAGAAAGTCTCACCCAAACCTGGATTCTCTCAAGCGAGCCCTTATTAAAGAATCGAAACGGATTCCCATTGAAAAGATTCGTGCCGCCATAGATGAATGGCGCACGCGTTTGAAGGCCTGCATTGAATGCAAAGGCGGCCATTTTGAATGATTTATTTTTAAATACAGATCTAGATGTCAGTAGATTTAATTTTAATATCCAATAAATGAATACTCAACTTAGCTCTTAAATATTTTAGTTTTACTGTGTCTCAAGACTTATGAACACACGAGGTATATTGTTGCTGTGGAAAATAAGATTATATATTTTCAAACAACCATCTCAAGGGCCCCACTTTAATTCAAAATTTCTAAATATATTTTTGTCTTACGTTATTTTGTTCTCTTTCACCCCATGTAGAACTTGTACAGGTATTCTATATGGTTGATGACTCTGACCTCAAGTAAATTTTTGTAAAATTCTAAAATCTCCGACGTGTTTTATTTTATTTATTGCAGGTTTATCTCCACAAGTCGCCCCTAGCCCTACCTGAGGGTTTTTTTAAATTTTATTTATAGGTAATATCGATACTGGACTATTTCATAGCTCTGTAAGCCGCATGTCTGTACTTAAATATAATTTAATATTTTTAAATAATTGCTAGAAATTGTAAAATTAACCTTTTATTATAGACAAAGTTATAATATGGTTAAATAAATAAATAAAAAAAACAAAATAACATTCTACGAAAAAATACCAAAGTGATCATTGCCGTATGAACTTTAAATTCAATATCTCACCTTAAATTTGAATGCAGCTAACTTGAAAACAAATTCTAACATGAACACCGTTGTCAATATCATGTTGATGTAATCTAGAATCTGAAAAAAAACAGCTATATTACATACTTTATTTTAATTTTTAAATTTAATCATGAAATACCTACAGTAGTACAACCATGGGATACAACCCACGCCGTTGCTTTCAGTATAACAATCAAAATGATTTCGTTAGTAACCGTTTTTTTACTACCATTTATTTACAACAACACTCAAGAGACTCACTAGTGTTTAGACAATAATTGTATTATTATTGTCTAAATACCAGTGCTGCTATTGTGACACGGATTTAGCACTAACTAAAAATGGTTTGAGTTAAGATGAAATGTCAAACATAAAGTTATACCTTTTTGTACTCCGGCGAAGCATCGTGAAATTTCATCATGAGAGCACCCGTATTCATGACAATAAAGAAAAAGATAACGAATTCAAAGCGCTCTGATGTCACGAACCACCATGTCTTGTACTGAATCCGGTGCTTTGGAATGTATCTACAAAATACGTTTGATTAGCCAGTTTCCGATGACAAAACCAGATGGCGTTAATTTTAAAGTATGTAGGTGTAAACTAAACAAATGATAAATATATGGAATATACCTTCTAACTGGCTTTGCTTTCAATGCAAACTCAATGCAGTTCCTTTGGTTCTTATCTAGCTCACAGTCCTTAAACTCTTGCTCACCCTCCTTTTGGAATGTTACTATGACGAAACCGACGAAGATATTGACCTAAAATAAATAAGTTTTTGTAGAAAATATTAATTTATAGTTGCCGCCATGAGTGGTGAACACGAAATGACAAAGCGCAGTAGTAGATTTATAGGTATGTTTGGCGATATGAGTAGGCCCGCAGGGTGCAACGCGTGATTCGCCCGTGTCAGTCGAACGTCATCAACGATCAGCTACGGGCGCGCCATTATAATTTTCGAGACCAACAATTCTGAATCATGTACGAACTAGCCCCACTCCACTATTCCGTGGTCACCTCTCGTGGTGGCAACTATACCTAGTTATTATATAAAGTTAATTTTCACAATATTTTATACTTATATAAAGTTAATTTACACAATATTTTAAAACGGTCATGAGGTGGTATTTCTTCTCGTATTGCAGCGTTTCGTTATGACTCGTAGCGTTAAAAACTATAGAAGTATCTTTCTGGAAGTCATACAAAATGACTACAAAAACAAGATGACTATTGGTTACGCGATTACATTTCATCGTCTATTGCAACGCTTTCTAGTAACTTGTAGAAATAAAACGTATGTAAGAACCATCGTTGAACACATAAAAATAGATTGCAAAAATGTTACCACATTCTGATAAGCCGTTTTGAAGATAGTTTTGGCTCATGATGGAGAGCTAATAAATTAGCTACGAAACGTCAGTTAGATCAATAAAAATTATCAACAGGTAATTCGTTACGGGCCCCGGTCGTCAGGGAAAATTAACATGTTGCACTCACCATGAAGAAAGCGATAACAATAATGTAACTAATATAGAAAAATGCAACCAATGGTCTTGAGTTCTCTATAGGCCCGTGGTCTTCTTCGTTTGGCGAGTCCATTGATTTCGATAACAAGCTGCAAAGCAATGTTGTAGGTTTAGTATTCCTTAAAACGAAATCTATAGAGTAATGAATGGAAATGATTTTGGAATATTACTCTGGCCATCCTTCAAATGTGGAGACGGTGAACAACGTCAGCATCCCGCTGAGGACATCGTCAAAATTAAACTTATTCTTCACCCACTCACGCTCGTTTTGTGTAGGTTGCTCGTCTGAGTATACAATGTAGCTGCCGCTGAAAAATAAATAAATAATGCTGGATTTTTTCACACAGTATCATCTAGCTCCAAACTAAGCAGAGCTTGTATTATGGGAACTACATGACTGATATACTACTATTTTTTTTTGTAAATACATACATATTATACATAGAAAATATCCAGGCACGAGACAAATATTTGCAGATCATACAAACATCTGTCCCGCGGCGGGAATCGAACCCGCAACCTTCTGCGTCTCAGGCGGGAATTCCCATAGAAGTGGTATATCCTTTAATCTATTCTACGTACGTGGGTCCGCGAGGACACCAAATGGAGGGTAGTTAAACATTATGTTTGGCGCGTCCAGGTTTTGCAAAGTAGTTAGCCATTCCGCGTGCCAAGTTGCAAGACCATGGCCGCATATTGGAATAGTAACCGAAGGCATATTCCTTCGCATTTTTAGTTCTTGGCATGGTGGTTTACCACAATATTTTCCTTTGCCGTTTTGAGTACATTAGTAGTAGCTCATTATAAAATAATATTGTGGAAAAGTTAAAAAAATCGATAGTTTAAAACTAGCAGTTACTTTAAGGTGTGAAAGTTACTCACCTACATTCTGTTTCCGTAACTTTTGTGACATCATTACATCTGAAAAATTTTCCCTGAAATGAAAACGTTTAAATTCTCAAAATTCGAGTATAATTCAAAATTCCCAAAGTACTAAACATTGAAACCATAATCACCTGACCTTGTTTTTAAACTATCAAAGCACAATGAGCTATAATACAGTTTAACCTTGCTACAACGACGTCAAGACATAAATACCATAAATACCTTGAATAGTTGGACGCCAACCACGGAAAACATGAACTGAAGCATTTGATTTATTATAAAAATATTGCCGATAGATTTTATTGAAGCAAAAACACACTTGACAACATACTATTAGCCCAAAAAAAACAACAACAAATCACGTTACCAAGTTGCGTTGGTTTTACCCATTCGTCCCAATGTGCGTTGGTGTGGTAGAAGCACGTTGTATTTAATTTGAAAAGTGCAAAAAATAATTCATAAAATACACAAAATAAAAAAGCCTACTTACAGCGTTAGTCCTTTACAAAAAAGTATGTTTTTAAAAGTGCCAGTGTCCTGGTCTGACTGTGAAACACCGTAAAAACAAGAAAAACAAGAGTAGTAAAAAGTACCTCACTCCAAGTATTCGAGTGAAATGTCCAGGTAGGGGCATGTGCAAAATAAACACACTAAGCTCAATCTGAGTCCAAAAAATCGCAATTTAAAAATAAAAATCACACAACACCTTTGGGATAATTTTCAAACGCATGCTTTGAGATAGTTAGAATTTTTTGGACCCACGGGCAAAAGCGGAAAACGGTTAGTAGCTAATTTCAAACAAGCTTTCACAAAAACGAAATTATATGATTTTGTGCAAATTGATGATTGCGAGTACTTACTGATGTGAGTTAAAATTGACCCAAAGGTGTCGTCAAGAAAGTTATTTTTTAATTTTCCCTACCTTGAACATTTGCACCCCCATGACAGCGAACATGAATTGGAGTAGATTGGTCACCAGCAAAATGTTTCCGATCGTCTTTATAGCAACGATCACGCACTGAACTACATGCTAAAATTAATTTAAAATAAATTACTACATATTCTACTGCTAACTTTACTGATTCTACTGTAAATTTATAAACATAGTAACAAAACACGAAGTTGATGAAAATAAAACTCATATTTTGACTTATATAACGTAACTGTCGTTATTGTTAGTCTGAGGAAATAAATTCATTACAAAATCAGTATTTCGCTGTCACTTAAAAATTTTAGTTCCGTAAAAATTACAGAAAATGTATCATAGTTTAATCTTATAACATCGATATGACGTTTTTTTAGTAAGATATAACGAATTCTTTTTCGTTAATTAATGTTGAAATAAAATACCAACATGAGAGAAAAAAAAAGTAAAAAATTAAGTAGTTAACTGACCTTCAATCCTTTGGCTCGGTTGATTGCCCTGAGAGGTCTCAATACTCGGAACACTCTCAAAATCTTTATAAAAGCCACATTTTTTTCACTGAAATATTAAAGAACAAAATCAGAGTGGGTACTGAATACAGTAACCTCTTGGTCACTGAAAATTCAGGATTCTAGCTTAATCCACATCGAAATTACAGGGGGGCCGAAAATACCATGAGTGGCTTTGAGAAAAGGATGGTACGGCTGCGCTTTGCTCGACTTGGCAGGGGGTGCCTCCAGATTGAGAACTTGAGGTCAAGATTAAAAAATATAATATAGTATAAAATACTTAAACATAAAATTATGTTTATATTTATTATAAATTAATAAGGTAAAGTATAAAACTATACTTTACCTTTATATTATAAGTATAGTAAATATTTTTCGATATTTTATTTCCACTTTTATACATTATCAGAGGCCTGACTTCTCTAGTCTCAAAGATTTGCTGGAAGAAAACTGTTACTAAGCTCGCTTTTGTACATAGTAAAATTGACATCTTATTGTATAAGAGTGTATATTTGTTTACAAAAAAAATAAAACGAAATTTTTCCATGCTACTATTATTATAAATGTCAAAGTTTGTATGTTTCTTGCTAATAATTTCCGTAACAGCTGTACCAATTTGGATGAAATTTGAAACTGGTATAGCTCGTGACCTCCCATTAAGGCGAAGCTGTGGGCAAAGACTAGTAATAAACATTATAAATTCTTAAAAGGCTAGTCACCCGTCGCGCCACTGAAATTATCTATGACTTCTGTGAAGCAATTCTGAAGAAGAATAAATGCCATGGAAATGATATAAACTCACCTAGTCAATGAAACAAGTGATACCACGACTACGAGTAAATCCAGGAGATTGAATGCAGACCGACAAAACGCGTCCTTGTGGAAAATGAACCCGTACGTTATCAGTTTCAGCATCAGTTCAGAGGTGAATACTGCGGTAAAGAAATAGTCCACTTTCTTGAGGATCTAAAAAGGTAATTGGTATTAAAAAAAATTGAAAACACCTTCGCGAAAAGAACGTCAAATAAAGTTCAATTTGTAATTTTTGTAATTCTTACAACGATTGAAGCGGCCCCAGTGACTTGTGGCGATAAAATCTATCTAAGAACCATCCTTAAAGACATACAAATCAATTGCGAAAAAAGCGCATTATAACCCGAAAAGCCGTTTCGTAATCAAATCGTAACAGATAAACAAAGTTTCCATATGGCAAACGCTCATGACTCCATGTACCTATTAGAGTTGTGAGCGTGTTTTAACCGCGACGTAAAGATGTAACGTTGATACGTTATTCTTTTTTTAACACACCTTTCCTACCTACAACCGATTTGAAATCGAACGCTTCTCAGGCTGATCGTACATTTCTCCTCCGACCTACTTACAAAAAAAAACAGTCGTTCTAATCTATTGTTCGAACGGCTGGCGGACCGGCGAGCGCCATATATGTCCGTATATGCGTCTGCCATAAGAGGTTGTTTGTTTGTTTATGCCATCATATAAACCAGCTTTTGGTGTACCAATGAGCGTCGGTCGATTGAGTATAGATCTGAGGATGTCCATTATGGGAGGATATACATGATGATATGGTATCGCTGATTGGTATACTATATATCAGATCAGATCTATACGTAATTCCATGGCCGCTGATTGTAATACTAATAACTGGTTTATACGATGGCAGCAACTGGGCCTAGTGAATCGTAATATCGTTATCACTGAGGACTAGTTCATGTAGATTTGCGAATGCGAAACCTACTGACTTCGCATTGAAATTAGTGTCCACACGAGCCCTGTAGCAATTTAGCGCTGGATGGCAGTAGTGTGGCAGTACAGTAACCTAACTGTACTGCCACACTACTGCCATCGTGTAAACTAGGCATAAACGATGGCACACGCCTGAATGATGATTCTAGGGCATGATATTTTTCTTCCCCCATTTTGAGCACTAAGGGAAATACCCACAGTCATTGGATTAGAGCCCATGGATTACCCTCGAATTTATGGTTCTAAAGCATGCCTCGTGATGTTTTCCGTCCCCGTTTTGAGCACTTAGAGAAACATCTCCAATAATATTGTATTGGATCAGAGCCCACTTGGCCACCAAGGCAATAATATCTTCAAATTTGTACTTTTAAAGTATGCTGGTAGTATCCTGATTCCTTCCTCGTTTTGAGCTCTAATAGCCACAGCCTTTGGATCAGAGAGTCCACTTCGACAAAGCTCTTACCTCACTCTTCATTTCATCACTCTTGTTGACGACTGGATCCTCCATCGCCAGCATCAGAGATGAAGCCAGAATGCAAACTAGGATCAGGTTCTTGAACCAGGAGTTGTTCTGGATTTTGTAGCAAGTGACACGGAACCTGGTTAAAAATGGAAAAATCTATCAGAAAACATTCGAAAATGTAACCCTGACGTGTATTTTCATCAAAGATTGCGTCACCCCCAGCAGTGACTTGTGGTGATAACATTTATCTAAGAAACGTTTTGAAAAACATACAAATCGATTAAAATCGCTTCAGCCGTTAATCAAGCATTTTTAAGATAAATGGTAATAAACGTACAAACCTACAAAAACCTCTTACGTGATTAAGAATCTTACCAATTAGTCTTGGAGAATATGAAGAAGCTACTCCCATCGGGTATCGGTTTCTCTTGAGACTTGATCTCGACCTCTGAGAGACGTCTCGGCCGCGCCGAGATGGTTGGCTGGCGTTTCGGTGGCGATGCCTCTTTTTTAATGTCCCCTGAAAACAAAGTACCAATTATTGTAAACTAGCTTCTGGCAGTCTGCCCACATGTTACCCGAAAAAGTAGCCTATGTGTTATTCTATGTAACAAACAACCTGTTACAAATTTCATTCAAATGGGTTCAACCGTTATAAAAATTATTAGTAATAAACATCTAAATATCAAAATTTCCAAACTTCCGCATTTATGATATTAACAGGACTAGCTTCTGGCCACTTTAATCTTACCAATAGATATCAATCCAATCCCAATCTTATTTTATTCCATTTTGATACAGTTATTGTACTTTTGTACAATAACTGTATTATTGTAACTTATTTCATCAATTTTAAGGTAGTTATATTATACTGACTGACTCTTGACTGTTGGATATATATAACTTTTTTATAAAGTATGTTATTACTTTACAAAGGGCAAATCGCCATAGATATCCTAGTCGATTAAAAGTTAACTAACTTATTTATTCATACAAGTATCTACAAGTATGTATATACAAAAATACAGATGAAATAGCTAGCTATCTAAAGGCTATTGCAAAAGATCTTTAGATCGCTCAACTGATCCAGATCACTATTAGACGAAAGCGTTCGCAAAATGCTGGCTGCATTTATAAGTTAGATTACAAAGCGAAGCCTGACAAGAGGGCTGGCTCGTAGCTGGATCAACGCATTAGAACTGCCATTCAGCGTGGTAATGCGGTCATTATTTTGAAAACGCTTCCATATGGTAGTGATCTGAATCAGTTGAGCTATCTTTATATCGTTTGCAGCGGCGCCTTTAGATAGTTTCATCTGTATTTCTTGTATATACCTATTTGTACATAGTTGTATGAAAATGTATTTGTTTGATGTAAATAACATCAAACAAATACATTTTCATACTTCACGTTTAAGTAGAAATTAGTTAAAGAGTTACCGTTTTGTTTAATATCGTTTCCCACAAGCACTTCGTTCACGTTGTCCACCTGATCCGGTTCCTGTTCATCCATTACTTCCTCCTCGGAGCCAGTCTCTTCGTATTCATTCTCTGACCTGGAAGTTTTATTTTACTGTTTTATTTTGATGACCTCTGTGGTGCAGTGGGTGATGGGCCGCCTGAGGCGTAGAAGGTTGCGGGTTCGATTCCCGCCCCGGGGCAAATGTTTGTATGATCGGCAGATATTTGTCTCGTGTCTGTGTGATAAAAAGTAAGTATGTATGTATACAAAATGTATATATCAGTCATGTTGTAACACAAGCCCTGCTTACTTTGGAGCTAGATAATGCTGTGTGAAAATGCCCAGCATTATTATTATTATTATTTTTTATTGTATTTCGGAAAACTAACAGTATTTATAGATAAATAAACTGAATACGTCCTACCCGTGATGACCTACGGTGCCGAGACATGAACACTCACGGTAAGGCTAATCCACCAATCAAGGTCGCACAGCGAGCTATGGAATGGACAAGGCTCGGGGTTTCTCTGAAGGATAAAATCCGTAACGAGATTATCCGACAGAGAACGAGAATCATCGACATAGCTCAGAGGATTAGTAAGCTGGACTGGTGGCAATGGACTAGTCACATATGCCGAAGAACCCGTTGGGGTAAACGAGTTCTTGAGTGGAGACCGCGTCTTGGTAAACGTAGTATGGGGCGATCCCCGGCTAGGTGGAGCAATGACTTAGAAAGACGGCGGGCAGAAAGTGGATGAGAAGAGCCGAACGCTGGGCTCAGTGGAGCGTATTGATAGAGGCCTATGTCCTGCAGTGGACTGATGCTGATGAAAATGAATAGTTTTCGTATAAGAAGTTGTTGGTTTAAACTAATTACTAACTAACACAGATGCATGAGGATAGTAGGGGGTTGTCAGTGGCAAGTAAAAACATTGTATTCATTTTGACAGGCATAGCAATTACAGAACTTGAGATGTTTACTAGCTTGTCAAAATGAACACCATATTTTCGTGCTCCCTATATTATTATAATATTAGCTTCTGCCCACGGCTACCCGTATAAAATGTGTTATTCTTATTCTCTATATTACTATAAAGTTTCATCAAAATCCGTTCAGTAGTTTTTGCGTGAAAGAGTAACAAACATCCAACCTCACAAACTTTCACATTTATAATAGTAGTAGGATCTGTGCACATAGTCATTTAGTAATGGCGATATTGAGGTCGGTTATGGTAAGTTTAATAATACTTGTCAAGTCAGAAAACGCTTTCGTGAGTTTACCAAAAAAATACACTTACCTGGGTACTCTTTTATACTTTTTGTAAGGGCGGCTATCCAAAAATAGGGAACCATTAATTAATGTAGTATTTATTTACAAGTCTAGATAGTAAAAAAGGTGCTAGCTAGTATATTTTTGTTAGTGATACAATAGCATAATTACTAAAATCTATAAATTTAAAAGATGTTGCAAGGTAATGAAAAGTAGTTTTCTCTTTGTTGGTAAGAAGGTTTTTGCTTAGGAATCGTTACGTGAATAAAAACAAACAAATACATGTACGTATTTTTTTTTAACCTTATCACAACATAATCGACAATCCCACTCAGTATGAAAATTTCTAGGGTAACTGTCGGTTAAGTTATTAATTTTTGAAAACTATTCATGCATCGGTTTTGAATGCTGGATGCATTCAAAACCTTTGATGCAAAGTTGCATGAGAGCAAATAATGTTTATTTGATCATGAAAAATGAATTATGAATAAAAATTCAAGTGTTACAAGCAGTTACCGTAACCTTTGTTATTACGGTAACTGCTTACCAACTTGCTTGTTTACTACTTAATTGTATGAAATAAAAAGTACAACCATTTTAAGGATATTATCAAAATTAATAATATCCCACTATCTTGCCACTATCTTTATAGTACCTCTATATAGATAGATACAATTTTTATTCAACACATACGGATACAGCACAGACATGAACAAATTACAAGAAAAAACAAAAACACAGTAAATTACAATAAAATATAAAATAAAAGAAGTATAGTAATAGTCTGGATTAAAGAGTAGCTTTAAGAATACCAAAACAATCAAAGTACAACAAACCCTTCGCTGGAATATCCCTCTTCTTCGTTGACGTATTCATCATCAGTCTCTCCTTTGTCATCATCTAGCACAGGATTGCCAGCTTCAGGATGTTCTGCAGCCTGCCAAATATCAACAGTTTTACAATACAAAGGAAAGATAATTGACTCAGGCGTGACGTTGCAAGATTTATTCTAAGTTTAATTGAATTTTGAAAACAAAACATTTTGATATACAAATAACCATTTGCTGCTACAATTATATAGAAACTGCTACATTCATAGATGTATTGCAACAATTATAGATGACACACTTATTCTACACTTATTCATGTATTGTTACACCTATATACATAGTTGCTGCTTCACCTATAGAGGAACTGCTACACGCATAGAAGTATTGCAACACTTATAGAGGAACCTATAAAGTTTCTGTTACACTAATATTGGAACTGCTACACCCATAAAGGTACTGCTACACTCTTAGACATACTGCTATACCCGTAGAAATACTGCTACATCCGTAGAGATACTACTACATTCGTAGATATATTGCTACACTCGTAGAGATACTGCTACACCCGTAGAGATACAGCTTAACTTTTAGAGGTACTGCTGCACCCGTATAGATACTGCTATACCCGTAGAAATACTGCTACATCCGTAGAGATACTACTACATTCGTAGATATATTGCTACACTCGTAGAGATACTGCTACACCCGTAGAGATACAGCTTAACTTTTAGAGGTACTGCTGCACCCGTATAGATACTGCTATACCCGTAGAAGTACTGCTACACCCAAATAATTATTGCTACGTTTAAAGAAGTACTGCTCAGCTCGTTGAGACGTACGTTTGTAGAGGTACTGCGTAGTATCTCCGTGCGTAAGATAACCAAAAAAATGTTCAGTTAAATGAACTATTACGATACTTACATCTGCCTCTTTCTGTATTTCGTCCATCTCTTCGGCATCACCCAAGTTATCGACAGCAATAGCCAAGAACACGTTCAGTAGGATATCTGTGTTTTGCTAAGGAAATAATTTCAGACCTAATATGACTTCAGAGTTAGTTATACTGTTGTTGATTCAAGTTTTCTTCCAACTTCTTCCATATCATCTTCCAATTCCAATTTCTTCTTTCTTATTTTCAGTGGTAAGAGTCTCGGTCGTCCGATAAGCACCTTTTTCTTGCATTTTCATATATCCAACTTAAAATAGTTGATTTAAAATGACGTAATTACAAACCGAATACTGCAGTGTTTAAATTTGATCAAACAAGGGTTTAGAGGTAGTTGTATGAATTTATTTTTCAGTAGTTTCCCTTTGCTTTTAGCACCACAATTCAAGTACCGGCCGTACCGTTTATTTTTGGTAAAGGATACAGTTGCCGCAGACAAAGATGACAATAAAGTAGATCGAAGCCAGCATGCCTGGCGTACCAGCCCCTCCGTACGCGTTGATACCGTGGTACATGACCACGTTCCAGTCCTCACCTGTTAGAATCTGGAATGACGACAAAAGCAAACTTTTCAGTAGATGATTCAATTGGGAAAGAGCGTGTAGCAGCATCTTTCTCCACGTAATTAAGATACGTAACACCACATTCATGCAAAACTCAGCTACATGCTACTACCCATAGATGGCGCTATATCGAATAAACAGCGAATGGTCTGAATCGTATAAGAAAAGTTAACATCGCCATCTGGGCTTATAAGTAATAACATCCCCCAACAACAATTGTCGGGCTAATAGATCTGATTATTAACCCTTTTACAAATGAAGGACACACTTCCAAACGTGTTCTCCATATTGGTGACCCCAAACGTGTGTATTCTTAAAATACGTACTTCAACGACTTCAAAATGCTATGCTATTTCACATGAGACTAATACATTTCTACAATATATGAAACCCTCGATTTTCTTTGACTCGCAGCGCCTCTTAGTGACGTTTGGCATTAACAAGCTCAAAACGGTGGAGGAAAAGATCGCGAGAAAACCGATATGCACCGTTACCTAAAATTCAAAAGACAACGGTAAGTGATACAACAATAAACGGCAAAGGACTTGCAACCTGTCACATGCAATGCTAACTACTTTGCAAATTGCCAAATACTGTTCAGGCGTGCCTATGGCTGTCTTCTCATTGGCAGCTCACGGATCTATGTACTGAGTACAGATCTGAGGATGGCCATCGTGATGTTTAATGAAGCAAAGTTATGCCAGGCTCAGAGTAAGTAGAAATCCGTGGTCTCTCCTCACCACTCCTTCATAAACAGACGTGACTTTATGTGTGTATAAATGTAATATACCTGAAACATAGTCAGCACTGCTTGCCAAAAGCTATCGAAGTTGTGTTTTTCCTTCTCAGTTTCAGGCGCGTAGTCAAACCTGCCTCCGAACACTTGCATGCCTAGGAGTGCGAAGATCATAATGAACAGAAAGAGAAGTAGAAGGAGAGAGAAGATGGACTGGATAGAGTTGAGGAGAGAGGCCACTAGGTTGGAGAGGGAGCGCCAGTATCTGAAAAATTTACATGCACATGAAACTTTTCAGAATCACCCTTTTCAGGATAGTAAACATATTCGGAGACATCCTGTAGTTGTAGAAAAATGTATATAAAATTCTCGTCATCGATTTCAATAACGGCAATCCTAACGAAAACTAGAAAAAAACACTAAACTTACCTAACATGAGCCCTGAAGACTCGCTAGGCTAAGCTTACTTAAAAAACCTGATCCCATGTATAGAGTTGCAATAGAGTTGGTTTTTGAACTGAATGTATATTTACGAAAAAAGACGGGCTAAGCTCGCTTTTTGCGTATCTCTCGTTTTTTAGCTAGTGTTTCATGAAAACTTACTTGGTAACCTTAAAAACTCTGAGAAGCCTGACACACCGCAGTACAGATATACCCAGTTGCTGGATCCTCTTTGTCTCCACGAGCACCAATTCCACGATGGAACACACCATAACGAAGCAGTCGAAGCGATTGAACAGAGATACGAAGTAGCCCTAAAAAAGAAGAATCCCAAATCAATCGCGTTTTCAGCAACTTGGAGCTGTGGAAAAAGGCCTCTCGTCATTATCATCAACATGCTGCATGTTGATGATAATATGTCTCTTCCAAAGAGTGCCAAGAAATATGCTTAACATTCCATAATCCACCACGCTGGTCCAGTGCATGTTGAAAGATGGGGTACCCTGTTCATCCCAGCAACGGCCTCTAGGCTCAAACTTCTAGGTCATGTAAAAAGATTCCTGTCTGGCTTTAGGTGGTCTATCTGAGGCTTTGAAATTAAATGTATTTTACATATACAAACTACTTGCGTCGCTGGTAAAAATCACAATTTTAACTAGATAAAAACCATTTTAATAGTTAGGTAAATGTTAAATAAATACTTACTTGAAACCCCAAAGCGTACATTTTCACCAGCATCTCCATTGTAAACAGTACCACAAAAAGATAGTTGGCATACGTCTGGAAGTGGTTCAACCACTCCTCCTGTCTGAGAGAATAAAATGTATGAAGTTATTTAACAAAATATATATATTAGAAATTTCTGAAGAAATACTAAGCTCAACAGAAAGGAAGAAAAAAACAGGAATAAACATCGCTACAAAGATATTTTCTAGTTTTATTTAAAAAAAAAGGAAAAGAGGAACACATAAAACATGTAGCGGAAATTAGATGGAAAGAAGCAAAGATGAATTAGAAAGAGGATTTTGTTATTAAATTATAAAGTAGCTAAGTTGGATACTTACTGATAATGTTCAGTAGCTAAAACTAAAGTGTTTAGGAATACAAGGGCTATAATAGTCCAGTAAAATGCTTGAGACTTCACTCCTTTTCTGCACGCTCTCCTCATTCTTCTATTCACCTGAAATCAAAACAATAATTATTATAATATATTTGAAATAGGCAGACAAACAAAAACTAATTGTATCTTGAAAACAAACATTATAGAGAATAATACTTAGGTTAAAATAGTAGCGGATTCAAAACTGTACCTTGTCAAACCTCCTAAAATATACTTTGCAAGTCGTTACTTGTGTTTGCTCCCCGTTAAAGTTTACGTTGCATTGAGAACCTTCGTTGCTTCTTTTATCTTTTTTACCTGAAGCCAATGAATTAAGAACGATTACGATACATAATATAATGATGCAGGAAGCCATAGGCAGCAGTCAAAACACACACAAAAAGAATAAAGATCAATTATCTCTGATCAGATTAAGAGTTACCAAGTAAGTTGGCAGAGTTTAAAATGAGGCAGCTTTATTTTTTTACTAACCTTGCGAATCATTATCATTATCTTTTTGACCTTGATCATTTTCTAAATCTAATTCCTCGGCCACCGTGATCCAGTTCAAATATCCTTTCAAGTCTTCTTCGAACTGCTGACGTTCGCGGGTCTTTTGGAAGTCACCACGGTTTTTTGCTTTCTCTCTTTCTTTTGAGAACTCTCTGGAAAATTGAACATCTTATCAAGTTACTCTAGTTTTAATCTGGATGTGCGTAAAATATGTGACTATACTTAGATATAACTTCCTCTGGAACTTCGTATGCATCTTACATGCATTTAACATGCATCTTGTATGCATTTTGCATGCATTATGGCATGCAATAAGGAAAAAACTAATTTAAAGTGAAAACAATTATATGTTAATAAAGCAACGGGGGTTCATCCTTGATACGGCATGGATTTTTTCATCACCCTATATCATCTGTGGCATGTCAGGCGGCTCTGGCGCAAGAGATGCGGTATCGATTTCCGCTGCGGGACAAATGTTAGCTAGCATGTTCTGCAGATACTCGTGCATTGGCCGGGTCTGGGGCGTTGTGATCTCTAGTACGGGACTTGTAGTGTTGATATTAAAAGTATTTGCAAAAAAAAATACCTTTCTAATATGGCACGGAACGCATGACAAACATTGAGAGTGAATCGCTATTCCTATAGACTAAAACCAAAAAAGCTAGGTTCATAATAATGGTGTCCAAATTCACTTACCCTGACAACACACCAAGAATGAGGTTCATGACAAAAAAGTTACCAAATATGACTAACGTCACGAAGTATATCCACACCCACGTATTTCCTTTTACATTTGCAATCTAAAAACAGAAAACAAAATCTTATTTTCCGAAAGTCATATAGGAAATTAAAGCTGACAATAAAACATCATTCAGGTACCATAGCATAGATTACTATGCTAGAATCACCCACTGCTTTGCCCGTGTTACAAGAATAACATGTTATTCTAGATAAACTATTTGAAATGTCATCTAAATCGTTTCACCCAACATCATTTAGCCCCAAAGTAAGCAGAGCTTATGTTATGGGAACTACGTGACTGATATGTAAATTTACTTATGTAAATTTTTTGTTGTGTTGTCATGCAATTTTTTTTTGCGTCATGCATCGATATCCAGGCTTACCACAACCGACTCGACTCAAACCGACAACAAAGACTATCATACTTAGCGATAAGTCAAATTAAATTATGCCAACCATGGTATATGAATTTAATTCACACATACAACGGCATCGTTGACGTATACAAACCTTGCATGTGGGATTACGAACGCGATTATTTCATACATTTCATTTAGAGTGGCCAGGGTGTGTCTACACATCAAAAGGAACATGCCCTCCTTACCGTGTTTTAGGCTGTTCGTTGATTGTCAGTAAGCGAGAAAATCTACGCACAGCCCAACATCCATCTACATCTATGTTGTATAATATTGATGATATATTTTATATTTTAACTTTGGTAAGTATGATGTTGAAATATAATTTCTATGTAAAATGAAATTTTATACACCCTTTGGCTTTTGACGAGTGTATCTTCTGTAAGGTCTGCATTATTAAAATGGGTGTGTATGAGTGACTGGGTGTGTTGGTGGGTTTAGGTGTATTCTGTGCATTTGCTCTTACTGAGTACATGATATCCGTCCATCCCTCAAGCGTAATGCACTGAAACACGGTGAGCATAGCGTAACCGATGTTGTCAAAGTTTGTGATCCCATAGTTCGGCCCCTCCCAATCACCGCGGCACTCAGAGTCATTGCTGCATTGGACACCCACGCCACTCTCCGTACTGCACGATTCTGGTGAATCACCCGCTGTATCATCTGGAAAGACAGATAAAATGTTTAGAATAACTACTGACTTCCCTCTGAAATGTCATCGGTCCATCGGATGGGGGGGAGCATCCTACACAGCGTCGTCTGGTTTGTGGTCGCTATTCAAGAACCTTTCTTCCTCAGCAGTTGCTGGTTCTGCAAACTATGGAATACTTAGAATACTTATTCTAATAACTCTTCTAAGGATTTCGTCGCTTCGGACTTTACCTCATAGTGAAACTCGGAGCCTTTCCATAGCCCTCTGCTTTTACCTGATTCACCTCTTTTTTTTGGATAGAATTCGTGCTCTGGACTTAAAGACTGTCAGACATGGTGGCCGTGTTGTACAAATACTTGATCGCTTCGGTATAGCTATTGCTAATAATCAACTAACTATTGATCTGGAATCGCTGAATTGAAACCTGTTCCTAAGTAAATGTTTTCACTAAAATGGCAATAGTTGTAGGACATGCACAGTTGTAGGACAAGGATCCTTCATAGTCGTGTAAGTTTTTGATTGTTTCATTTAAATCACCCTTTTATATCGATGACTTACTAGTGCCCTTCAAGTAGCATGTATTATGCAGTGCCCCAGAGAATAGCTCCAGGCCGATGATGGCATAGATGATGATCACAAAAAGCACGAGGAATGCAATGTGGAACAGCGGAACCATCGCTTTCAAGATGGAGTTTAGCACGATTTGAAGACCTGTAAATGAAAAACAATTCCATAAAATTGAATTATGATGGAATATAAAATGGAATGTAGATAGTTTAGGATCTGGAATAACACATAGTCTAATTTTTGAAAATCGACCCCTAAGGGGGTTAACTAGGGCGGTAAAGTTTCTAAAACGTTTTATTTGATTCACTCAAAACACTGTACAAATAAACTTTAAAGTAAATAATTAAACACGTATTTTAAATTTTTTCAAAATTACCCTTTGCAATTGAGCTCTAAACTTTGTATAAATTTTAATCCGATGGTTCGATTCATTCAAAAGTTGGTGGACATAGTTTGAAGCCTGGGACGGTCATAAAAGTAATATAAAATGGAATGTAGATAGTTTAGGATCTGGAATAACACATAGTCTAATTTTTGAAAATCGACCCCTAAGGGGGTTAACTAGGGCGGTAAAGTTTCTAAAACGTTTTATTTGATTCACTCAAAACACTGTACAAATAAACTTTAAAGTAAATAATTAAACACGTATTTTAAATTTTTTCAAAATTACCCTTTGCAATTGAGCTCTAAACTTTGTATAAATTTTAATCCGATGGTTCGATTCATTCAAAAGTTGGTGGACATAGTTTGAAGCCTGGGACGGTCATATGCTACTTTTATTAACATACCACGTGGGCGAAGCCGCGGGCAACAACTAGTAAAGGAATAATATCAATGTACCCTCTATGCGATCTGTATGTTGAATACGTCAACGTTGTTAAACTTACGTACTACTACTACATGACTACTATGTCCTCAAAATAGTAATAAAAAACTTTGAAAGAAACCAGCCTGCCTTAAAACCCAATTAAATAGTGAAGTGACCTAACTTTTTTACCTGATATAATCTATATTTTTCTTATAATATGCCAAAGTTTGTGATATTTGGAATGAATCTCCGTAGTGGCCAAAAAAAAATATGAATTTTGGAGCAGATATAATTCATGACCATAATAAAAAGGCTACCACTAGTAGAGGACACAGGCTAGTTTATGATATTGGGCGTATCTGGTAGACAGCATAATTTATTTCTGAATGATTCGCTTATTACCTACTTTAAAAAAAAAATCTCATATAAATATTATGCTATGTATAAACTCACTCGGAACTCCGGATACCAATCGCAAAGGTCTCAGAACTCGGAACGCCCTAAGCGCTTTGACGTCAAAGGTATCCTTCGAAATGTTCTGCAGAATCATACTCGCTATACTGAAATAAACGAAGCTCATTACAATAATGCTCCATGATGATGGTTTATTCGCTTCCAATAAACAAACTCTAACCGGTACTTTATGATTATGATAAATCAAATAATGTACATATCCTGTGATGCATAGAACTTTCAAACTCTCACCTTGCTTGGCTTATTACAGACTTTTAACTACAATGTTTGTTGTTTTAAAGTGAATAAACCAGCAAGTGCGTGTTAGCACGCATAGCTTAGGGTTCCATGCCCTGAATTCTCCAAGTTAGATTATCAGTTTGAACGGTGAGAAGGGTGGCAACGGTATTATCATTATTGCTGTCGTGAACCAAAAATTTGGGAGGTACAATGTCGTAATCAGCGTGCCTGTACGAGTTTAGACGATATTAATCGACGAGAACAAATATTATGTCTTTCATCTGTGACTTCAATGTATATCATAGTTATGTAATCTGCATCCATCAAATACTCGAAAACGATACCTTTATCGCTTAACAAAAGTTGCACTAATTGTGAAAGTACGTAATATACGTAGGTTACCGAGTACGTAATAACAAGCTCGCATTATACAGATCGGGCTAGAGTAGTGATCTGACCGGATCTCAAATATCAAACGGCAGTGCACTTTCACGAATACATATGCTGCAACCTGTAGCTGTGGGCTTTTACACGTTGTTAACCGTGATAACAAATTGAGGGGTTCACGACGAGCTGTGAAAAGAATCATACCCTATAGTCACGATCGTAAAATCAAGACTGTTCCATGTGTTCCTCAAATAGGCCCCAGGATGGAACAGAAAACCGTATGCTATGATCTTCATCACACATTCTCCTGAGAAGATAAACATGAATATCCATTCTACTTTTTCCTGAAAATCAAAACACAATATTTGTAAAGCCCATTAGTTCACCCACACGAATCGGTTGAGTAAAATAAAATAATGTAATTGAGTGTAGATGACGTAACGCCATTGTGAGAGTAATACTAGTAGACTTTCTAGTCTAGGTCATCATTGCCAATCCTACCTATATTAACAGGACAAGTTATACACGGGATTAATGAGGACATAAAATTGAAAGGACTCAAAGACGAAAGTTCATCTGAACTTACCAATATTGCATTCGTATTATTTGTATCTCCGGAAGGAAAGGGTGTGAATACTGCAAGAGCTATGCAATTCGCAAAAATTGTCGTCAATATCATGTACTCAAACGGTCTGAAATAATCTGTTCAGGAAATAATTTAAATAAAAAACATTACATGAAAAAGATGCCTGGTATTTACCAGGACGGTGCCGCGGCGGACAGGAAGCTGACTGTGAAGCTCTTGCTTCACAGTCAGCATCCTGTCCGCCGCGTACGTAGGTGCGGGTACGAATTTATGCATGTTCTGTAGATATTTGTTCTAGGTCTGGGTGTTGTGGTTCCACGGTACTCATAGTCCCTGATACCTGCGATCCAGGAAATCCTAGTGGGGTCACCAATTTCTCAATTGTTGCAAAGTGTTCAACCAAGTTCAACCAAAAGTTTGGTTGAATGTCCATTATGGGGGTTAAAGTTGTGAGCGTGATCATTTTTGCCAAGTAGTGCATTCACTGTCGCTGTGAATTCAATGAATAAAATTGTATTGACTTTGATTTTTATAACAAAATCCAAACTTATTAAACAGTTGCTGTGTAGTTTAGGTAACTAGGCCAATTATTTCTGGCCATCAGCAAGTATTTCTAGCTCAGCGCGTTTAAAGCTAACTTGTAATTAGGTGACACTTGGCACTTGACTAATTTATCTATCGTTTACCTAATCATTCGGTTATTCGCTTTTAACCCGCGACGTAAGGAGCCCGTATATACGTTTGCCAGAAGTAGTTTTTTTTGTGTTCGTATGTTTGTTTGCTACCATTTATCTCCAAAACAGCTAATCCGAAAGAAATGCTGTTTTTTTTGCAATTTATTTGTATAACCCCAAGGATGGTTTTTAGATTTTATCCCCGCAAGTCACTAAACCATATAGAACCATATAAACGTTGAGGGTTTAAAACTTTGAATAAACAACCTACTTATTGTGTTGCAATATTTCGATTGCTAAATGTAGGCGTGATTTTTCAACGCAGTCCAGACTCAATTCTCAATGAACTTGCGTTCCAATAGTGAACCTATAGGAACTTCAGTCATATTCCACGTGGAATGCAATCACAATCACTGACTCACTGGCTAAGCATTGGCAAATGGAAGTAGTTGCCGTATTTTACGATCTTTATTTACGTGCTGCTCTGCCGGCTCACTCCTGACGTCAAGATGTTTCCCAAAATATTTTTTTAATTTCGCGGAATAGTGTTGTTTTCAACGAGATATCATCCATTGTCTGGTAGCATTCATGTAAATAGTGACTAACTGTAAAACAGACACGCACACGACCGCAGTCCTCATGGTAGGCGTCCTGAGATCTCAACTCAGTACGCAGTCTCGTAAGAAGGCACTCAGAGGCAAGTCCAAACATTTTAGTGTGCGTTTTTATGCCCACATTCTGAATTGTATAGGGCTTTTGACTTAACAGTATGCCAGCCCACCGCCACCTATATGAAATACTAACCGATGGCACCGATGTCTTTTTAAGCACACAAAGAAAAAGGAAAAAAAATATATTGTTCGACAACCGGGTTTGAACCCACGATTATTCAGTTCAGAAATCAGGAATCGCCCACCACGCCAATACGGCAATGTAAACATACTCTTAAAGAATATTAAATGCATTAATATTTTAATAACTACAGAAACACTCCCCAACATAAAGTTGAATAGCATTTCAAGCGTTTAGTGTTTATGAAAGAAGTCCGAGCACAGCGCACTGAATCCGTTAACCATTTGGGTTCTTTTGCCTCAGTTACTAGGCCTTTTTCAGGGCCACACACCATACAATCTACTGCCCCTCAATTGCACGAGTCAAATGGCTATGGGGACGAGATGACGGCACTTGTTATTCTGGACTTGGCTACGTCCAAAACATAAAACTTACAAATAGGTAAGTTGACAGAAGTGTTCACTTTCAAAGTTTTTTTATCTTTGTCAAAATAAACCTATTGTCATTTTGTTAGTGTTAGACAACCGGTCACTGATGTAACGCAAAGAAAGATTCTATCACACAATAAACAATCGAGTGATTGGCGAATCGTTAAATTGCAAAGGATACTTCCACTCCACAATGTCATAGCACAGCTTCCTCAAAGGATTCTTTAAGCCCAAGCAGAACAAACTCCGCTTAGGTTTTTCAGGCTGCGGCTTGCCTCTAGGCCGCGCCTGCTTGCGGGGCGCTGGCACAGCGGCTGTGGGGTCACCAATGCTGTCGGCGCCCGGAGTCGTCACTGTAGGCTGGTCTATGGTCGCCATTTTGACCTGGAGACGAGAAAATACTTTAATTGCTAATACTTTCTTAATACAAAAGTAAAATGGTAATAGGCAATGAAACGGTTTGAAAGTCTTAGCAATGTTCAAAATTTCTAAATGTTCCAACAGGGACACTTATCGACCCATTTTTAAGCTTTAGAAGTTTGGTATTCCTAGTGAATTCAAAATGAGTGCCAATATTCCAAACATAATCATTTTACTTGTGTAATTAGAGGGCAGATAGCCATGCAAATCAAATTATCATTAGGTATTTTCTAGCAAATAAACTCATTCTATTATATTCCTTCATAGTAAATTAGCTTCCCGTCCATATAAAAAAAGTATATAAGTAGTATATCAGTCATGTAGTTCCCATAATACAAGCTCTGCTTAGTTTGGGGCTAGATGATGCTGTGTGAAAAATGTCCAGCAATGTATATTTATTATTATTTATATTATTCGTTTTGACCTAGCTACGATAGATATTGAGATACAAGCGATTCCTTTATCGCGGAGCGTCTGTCATTTACTACGGTAATATGGCGCGTAAGTGTGGACAGATGCGGGGCTTCATATATGAGTCGTTTTTATTCAGCATTGAAGTATGTACGATCCTAGCTAGTATATTTGGCGTGAACCGTAGTGTACCTACATTCAAAATGAAATGATGAAGTAATTATTTTAGTGTACAAATTATGACATTAACATGGCAACGCTATGGCATAATTGACATGCCATAGATTATAAACAGTCGTGCAAAACCAGAGAATCGTAAAACGGCAAAAACAGTTCGTAAAATTGTGTTGTAAAAGCGATATTATTGGAACATGAATCGAGGTGTGGGCCGGGGTAAAAATACTAGAAATGGCAGACGAGCGATTTTTTTAATAATATGAGATTTATATTGCGGTTTGTGAATGAACGAATAATCGTTTACGTTTTTATTGATAAAAGAAAGTACAAATGTATACGTATAAAACATAGCAATTGAGTGCAAATGTTTTGTGTAACTAAGTAGTTGTATTTTCGCTTGGCGAGGATACGGATACGCATACGAGGACGATAATTTTTAGACTTCAGATCTTAATATTGACGGTTATAATCTTCAGACGATTCTCACAAGCAAGAAACTCGCCTACGAATATACCTCACGATATAGGCTCGCTTCGCTGCGGGCGGTGTCAACTTGCGGGCAAAATAAGTTCGCGCTCGTCAGTGTTTACTCCTCCGTCCATAAAAATGCTACTGCATGTATATGATCACTACCGCTACCGCATCTGTATCAAGATAGAAGCTACACATAATAATGGTTACGTGGGCGTAGCCAGAGACAGCATTCCGACTGCATCGCCGCTGTTAACATACCTACAGCCATTGCTATAGTCGCAATAAGTCACAATTAGCGATAAGAAATGCTTTCATTTTTGCCTAAACATACTTCATCAATTAACGGTAGAAATGAACATTTAACAGGGAAATAGTTTACCGATTTTGTTATTTTGTACATTTGAGCATAGGTTGTGTATGGAAAAGTCATGCTTATAATGTGTTTGGTAACTATATTATACGTCACTTTATATCTTAATATAATACGCTTTTTATGTTGTTACATTTAGTTACGAACTATAGAATGATTATTAGTAGGTACTAACATAACTAAGTAAGAAGGTAAGAACTCGACTTTAAACCAATGCTAACGTCTTTTGCCCGGTCTATAGATAAATAATGCTGGACATTTTTCACACAGCATATTTAGCCCTAAACTACGCAGAGCTTGTATTGTTTTTTAAACCTATCTCAGGCACCAGTCTCATACAAAACAGGTTCATAAAGTGGGTTACTATACGGTTAGTTAAGGACCTTATTATTTAAGAACTTATTGTGTTGAGAAAATAAACGTTTATTATTATTGCGGGACCTACATGACTGATATGCTACTTATATACTTTTTTTGGATGTATGTAACATATTATACATAGAAATTCTATGAAATGTATTTATTGAACATTAATGATTTCCGCAGGAAGTTTCATCATTAATGATTTACGATTTCTGAACTATTTATGATGCAATTTGTATTTGATGAAAGCACGACGCACTTTGCAGTATCTCTCATTTATTTGTTAATTTGTATCGAAATAGGTTAAGTGGGTCATTAATAGACCATAACTGTGTTTATAGGGTGTCGAAAGCCAGAGGGGGTAATCTCGCCCTAAATACATTGTATTTTGAGATACGGCTTTACCTTATTTTATGAAAGTCGAGATGCCTTCTTACAATCAGACTTTATATACCTATATTAGAAATACATAGACCGCTATTATATATAGACTTAGTCAAAATCTCAGCAGAATCATTTTGTACTCATCAACTTGTCACTGATTTTGATAAAAACTAGTTCTCTACATTCTGATCTCGAGATATATCGTTTATATCCCATAGTTCAAAAACCTACCTACCGATTATATTTATAGGTCATAGTCACGTGTCAACATGGGTGGATCATCGTCGGTGGCAGGGCGATGGAAGACCTTAATGCCTGTCGATGCCTCCAAGTAGCTCAATAGTGCCTATGCCTTTGGTCCTACACTCCATTTCTTAATTGTTATATGATTAAAATGCAAATAAAATAATGTTTACAAAAAAAACTGCAAACAACATTTTTTAAATTAATAAAATTAATTTAAAAAATGTTGTTTGGCCCCCAAAAATAAAAAGTGGACTTGAATAATAATTGTATAAGTGCTAAAATCTATATTTATTTGTGCATCAAATAGGTACTTTCTTTAAATGTTAGCTAGCTTACCTAATTTGGTTATAGACTAAGATAGTAAGTAGAAAAACAACTGAGATTAACGAAAGGATGAAAAAATGCTATGTAAGAGATGTTACTCTTTTATTATTTACACCGTGTATTTAACGAAGTTAAAAAAAACTATCACATCTAAGTAGGCTTTACAAGTTAACGAGTAAAAGTCGACCACCTTTTTACTTCTAGAGAAGTAAAAAGGATAATTTCGTACAAATTCCATTGAAAATTACTCATACGAAGTTGTCAAAGTCAAAGTCAAAGTCAAATGTTTAGTCGACCGTTTTTTTACCTGAAAAACCTATCCAAACCCGAATAATAAAAACTGATTTAGTCCTTGATGAAAGAGCTTCTAAAATAACACAATAATGTGTTTTTTCTAGCAAGACTTTGAATAGCCCAGCATGAATCCGTCACAGCGTGAGTAGACCACTACGTACTCGAATTCCCAGCGGGCATCTAAAGCACGGTTTTATACTACAACTCTACGGGGGACTTCTAACAGACTACACCGCAGCTACAGCTAAACAGTCGTATGTGAGTGGTCTCGCTAAAGTTGCCTAAAGTTGCGTGATCGTGAACACTAATTGGGATGTACGAGTATGGTCGGTTGCGTCTAAACGTGTGATAGATACATGAAGCGACTGTTCATGAAAGTATTTTTCTCGAGACGATAGGAGCCAATTAGGTACATTATATGCACTTGCTATAAGAGTTTGATTGTTACCGTTTATCTCTGAAGCGACTAATGCTATTAAAATGCGTATTTTTTGAATCGCTTTATTTAACTTTAAGGATGATTTTATCGCTAGTTAATGGGACGCTGCAATAGATGATAGAAAATATATGGAGGTTTAACATTTTGCAAACATTAACTTGTTATTGATGCACTGGCAATAGGGAAGCCACAAGCGGCTTTGATATTTTCAGGTGGTCTATACTCCGACATCAGTGTGAACTACTAACCAACCACGTAACGATGAACTTAAGTACTTTCCAGTGTATGTTTGAAGCAATCATGCTTCAAACATACACTGGAAAACATCATATCAGCACTTTCTACTTAATTACATATAAGGTATATTGTGTTTGCCGAGTCTAGTCTAGACATGATCACTATAGGGTGTCTAAATATAGCGCCACTGTGTACCTAGGCAAAAGCTATAAATTGTATGTAACCATTGGGTATAAAATTGTTAAATAAGTAGAGGTGCAATTTCCGCAATTCTAGGAGTGTTTACAAAGATAAAAAAGTTTACAAGGATGAAGACGTGCAGTGTTTTACTACTAGTCAGCATATAAAATAGAAGAATCTCATTTAGACCGGGATTCGACAGTCGTTATCTTAACACTCTACCAGTCGAGTACCAAGATGAGTCATGAGGTATAAAAATCCTGCCATACTTACGGCAAACGCATATATATACTTACGCGCTCATGGTCTTTGGTAAAAATTTAATATAATGACATATCAGCGGATGAGACATTTTTATTCTGAAAAGACCCTAAGTAATAATATCGTGATAGAAAAAAGAAAACCACCATGTACAATATGAATACTGCACCAAATTAAATTTCTCCCAACTCAATGACCTTATTATAGGCTTTGCGGTATTGATTTTTGACCTATCTACCCTCAAACGGATTACCGCTTGTAGCGATAAGATAAGACCATCGAAAGCCGCTTAGAGGATCCTTTTAGGCATGCCGACCAACCGCACTAAAGAATTTAACTTTTAAAAGTATCTGTTGGCTACTTTGTTTGTTTATAAACAAACAAGTACCTACTGAAAAGATTCTGCAGTCGTCATAGACAATGACAAAAAGCAAAAGTAACACCTTGGTCACATACTATGTACATAAATATTCTTGACCTCACACTAAGATCCCCAGTACCGTGGGTGTCAGGAACTACGAATAATATAGTAGAAAAAAATGCAGATCATACAAATGTTTTTCCCGCAGCTGGAATCGAGCCCTCTTTCGTTTTAGTCGTTCCAACATAGGTCGTCGTAATTCTCCGAATCTAAAATACAAACTACTCGATAACATAATATTCTATCATCAAATCAAACACAAGTCCATCAACCACTAAACCGGTGACCGCTGAACCCGGATATTTTTCTATCTAAAATTAGCGGACAGATTCAGGTCAGCTATCAATAATATTGGTGGAATGCTTGCCCAATATAAGGTATACATCCAACAAATTTGTCGGGAGTATTGCACCATAGTTGCTGGTACTGCTTTCAAGTAATTTTCAGCGTGTTTTTTTGCAACTTTGCTTATATTAAATTTCAAAATACCCTTATTCTTTTCCATGAAATCGTTTAACCGATATATTTTTCGATGGATCTGACGTACCTAACAAATGTAATTTTCAAAAATAAAACTCTATTTTTGAAAATAACACTTGTTAGGTACGAGTTAATTGCCTTGGCAACAACGCGACAATTTTCCGGATTTCTACTGTTCAACTTTGTCATCAACGTGACGTCTTGGATGTATTGTGATTCTGTGTGACGATTTGTGTTGTATCATGATGAGTATTTTCGAAATAGGTAGTGGCTTTTTAGGAATGACATTGGCGCAATGCTGTAAGCTTTTAGTAGGGTTGGTAACTGAAATGTTTTTATTGAACATAATACTTTATGCCAATCTTTGCATAAAATTTAGAGACGCATGTAGCATAATTCAACAAAAGCAACACAGTTATCCAGAAATGACCGAGTATTAGTACAATTTTTAATATGGTGTTTTGACATTGAAATAGCTATCAAAAACTGAGGAAGCAACTAGAGGTAAAACATCCCCTTGCGACATCCATAAGAGTTGTTCTGAAAACAACCGAATTCGTGCCAAGATTGTGCTTTCAACGTGGTCAAGTGAAAGTGAGTACAATTTGTATTTACACATTCTGAAGGCTTTGAATCATTATGAAGTTAGTTCTAAATGTACTTTAGGTAGATATGTATGAATTTTGGATGCTGTTTCCACGAAGAGTATTAATCTGCTTCTATAAATAACTAAAAGCAAGCGTAATGTTACCTATTAAAAATGTTTAGTTGTCCTTCAAAATAAGAATGGAATGATGGAGACATCATTCCATAAATAAAATTACTTGAATGGCTGGGCACAAAAATCTGAGTGACGTAAATAACTACTTCATCGAGAATCGATAAGAATCTCACTACTTTTATAAACGCGAAGGTTTGTAAGGATGGATGTGTTTGTTACTCTTTCACGCAAAAACTACTGAACGGATTTTGATGAAACTTTACTGTAATAAAGCTTATACATACACATCTGAATAGCACATAGCCTACTTTTTATCCGGTACCACGTGGGCGCAGCCGTGGGCAGAGGCTAGTGAAGAATAAACTTCAGAATAAAACTAGCGTCACGTCCCGACTTCAAACGAGATTTTTCGTACAAAACGTAATGACTTAAAATCTCAAAAGCGGCATTTTTGATGAACAAGATCTTAAGTTATAAATAAGATTAAGGTAGCTTTCATAGCTAGAAAAAACTCAATTCTAAACTATCAGTGAAATAAATGAATGAATAAAAACACTTTACAATATTAGAAAAATAAACAAAAATTTACAAAAACTTATCATAACATAATTTTTTTTTTTTAATTATCAACTAACCGAAGCTAGTAAAACTACCGTTGAAATATACCTACTGGTAAAGTCAACAAACTCAGTCGACTTCTCTGTTATTCAGTCTGTGGTCTAATAGATACAGCTTGAAGTTTTCCAGTGACGGATACGTAAACATAGCATTGGTCCGTTTATTTATCACAGGAATTCCAAAGAAAATATATCTTTTACTTATTTATTTTAATAAGACGACTCTACCACTATACCGAACAGTCTCCCGTTGAGCCTGTCTGTTTTTGTTATAGACTATGGTTAGATTTAGTTTTAGTAGGATTAAGGCTATCAGTTTTTAAGTCTTAGAATATTATCAGTTGCAGTGGCTAAGCAATAGCAACTTTCAATGGAATTGTCAGTTTGTACTTCCGTCTGCAGTCGTGTTTTAGAATAAGATTAAAAGTTTATAAGTTAACGGTCTATGATTCTAGTGATTGCATTATAATAAGTCTATGTTTCAATGAATAAAACTGTACCTGCACTTAGCTGTTATACTAATTCAATCGAAGAAGACAAAACACGTAAATATTCCAAACATAGGTACGCTGAGATTATGACATTATCAAAATGATATAAATCGGAGTTTTAATTATTATGTAGATTGTATAGCATTCGAATGTTATTAGGTACTAGCTGAAAATGAGGGTAGTCTTTTGGATTATCAGCTGTTTCTAATATGAAACGTTATGTTGATGTAATGGAAGGCATGAAGACATTTACCTCTGAAAATGTTTCACGAAATCACTTTCTCCTTTTCATCACTAAAATCACCAAAGCTGCTGAATTAGGCCGTATAGTGACCTCGAATAGATTTGTCACCGAATCACGTCAAGAATATAACTATGTATCACACTATTTATAACCATTATGTTCTGAACACCATTTTCACACCGCTTTCTTTTTTTTTGTAAAAAACTCGATTTTTGACACAAAATTACCGGTTTTAATTTCGAACGCGCTGGCCGAAAATGTTTTATTTTTAAATTGCGTGGCCGGGCGCGTCCGTGTAGGTTCGAACTTCGAAACGTATTTAGGTTAGAATCGGGACACGGGCGCCACACACACATGCGCAAGTAGACTGTTGATGAAGACGTCAAAGATTATGTTGGTTTGTAGAAGAATCCTGGAATAGTATAGCGCTCGTGATGGAATTTTTATGAAACAATTTGGTATGCAGGATACGCTGTTTCGTGGTCTTGGAATAAAGTGTTTTATCTGTCTGGAAATTTACGGCTTTTTATGCTGATAATCTTTGTGGATATAAGATTTTTTGCTTGTCTTGTAGGAAAACCTTCATAATACGTATTACTTTCCGATTTGGGTAAAGGAGGTTTTCCAAGCAGCTACCTTAACTTTATTTACATTGGCTACTGACTCAGTATTATGTAGAATGAATAGGGCGCCACTACTCAATAGTTAATATTTTATCAGCTTGGTGGTAAAAATACACTGAACTAATCCAAAAATAATTCCCGTTTGTCCAAACAACGTCAATGGGACAAAGAAAAATAGGAAGTTATTATTATGATTGTTGTACTCAATTCCCATTAGGCTAGCGGGAAGAAGAAAACATAGATTAGTTCGTGTACTAATCTTCTTCTTTGTCCTCGCTTTTTCCCGTTTATCAGGGTGGGTTTTCTCAATTATGTCGCCATCGATCCCGCTTAATCTTGGCTTAGACCCAGTTTCTCTATATTTTTTTGGATATTCGTCAACTCAGTGGTTTGAGGTCTTCCTCTATTATTATCATTATCATTATTATTATTATTATTATTATTATTCTCGATTTCATTCTTCGTAGTCATAGAAAGGCACTTGTTTACGACGTGCTCATCGTGTATTCGTGATACGAGTATATGATGACCTTAGCTTCATCTTAAGCCTGGATTCTGATTTATTAGGCGATTTTCAAGCTTAGTACCTGCGTCTTATATTTTAAATGCGCATTTTGCACTCTCTACGACTATTTTTTGAGTTATATCATACTTCGCTGACACAATAAGAGTGCTAATCTGACAGCCGTTTATATACCTTGCATATAGTTTTATAGGCATTTTTGCATCGCACAGAACCCCTGACAGTATACACTACTTTATGCATCCGGATGTTGTTCTATTATTTATGACCTTTGAAGTAATTGTACGAATAGTAAATAATTTATTGAAATTTTCACCGATATTAGTTTTTTTTGCAATTCCCTCATCTGCACATTATTCTTTGTTAACTCGCACATAGAACACTGTCTTCTGGCAGACTTGCCGGCGTTTACGTAGTTCGCAGCACTTGCGATATTACTGAAAATACTCATTTGTGTCGCGCCTCTACTGTTGGAATGACTCGAACGATCGAGAGTGAGTAATTTTCTCTCGCAGTAAGGACAGAGATAACTCACCGCGCAGAAAACGCCTGGTAAAGCTATTGCTCCAACAAAGATTTAATGTAAGAACCGCTTCCACTCGCTGTGTAGCAAAAATTTATGGACTTGTGCAATTATAATAATAATAACGTTTATTATAAAGGATATAATGACTAATTAGAGTAATCAGGAACTCCAGAATATGCTCCCAAACACAAAAGACGTTGCACTTAAGTCCAATTTACATTTAGCTGTAGTTTAAAAATTGTGACAAAATATAGTGACTGATGAAATAGAGACAAAGGTTATAAAACTGACAGCCCATAATATCATCTCCCCCGTTTGAAGTTTTATTCTTAGTTTGTCAAATCAACGTGGTATTTTTTCTGTGAAACTTAAAACATCTATTGTGACACCATAATTAAAAAAGGTGACAAAGAATTAATTGACAATTATATACCGATTGCATTAGTTACAATATTTACAAATCCATAAGAAAAGGTTATTTATAATTCTGTAAATATGCAGACATCTCGTAGATTTCTTAGACATAAGTGGACATTTTTATCAGTGGAGACCTCTAAATGGCCTCATAGCCACTAGTTTAGTCATTAATTTTGTTTTAAGTGCCGATGGTTTTCCTATAATAAATACATAAAATAAATAAGCATGATGGAAAAATAAAAGTACAATAATACAATAAAATATATGGTTGTTTATGATATTATACAAAGTGGTCAATAATGTTGACAAAATAGTCCCAGTCTCAGCATTTTTCCTTACGAAAAGCTTTTGACTCTGAGAAAAGTTAGAAACATATGGCATTTGAGGAACTGCATAATGATCTCATCAATTCTTATCTATCTGACAGACAGCAAGTAGGTAACTCAAATCACCAAAATAAACCAAGTAACTAAAACTAAAGTAACTGAAGTTATACATCCGCCTGTACGAAAAAACAATTTCACGCACCCCAGGGGTCCGTACTAGGACTTTTATTTTTCATAATTTATATCAATGATATATCGAAACAGTCCCACAAAACATTCTTTTTGCAGATGATCGGACAATATTATTTGAAGTGACCATAAAACCTATGAAACAAATATAAATCAGACTGTACATGACCTATCAATTGGATTGATAATCATAATTTTAGTATTATTCTAAAAGCTAAAAT
This sequence comes from Perizoma flavofasciatum, assembly GCA_958496245.1. Taxonomy (NCBI): domain Eukaryota; kingdom Metazoa; phylum Arthropoda; class Insecta; order Lepidoptera; family Geometridae; genus Perizoma; species Perizoma flavofasciatum. Next base: position 6,608,013 of record OY292419.1, on the reverse strand, counting down.
TATGCATTTCTCAACACTCAACACTCACAAGCAACGTCAACAATTCATCAATTTACTACTTTAGGCAAATCTATTAAACACACACTACAAAGTAGGCTTACATATTGACAGCAATATGACGTTGAGCACCTATGTTGATGAAATCCGTTATAAACGATCACGCTTTTCTTACGCGTTATACAAGTTGGTTAGTATTGTAAATCGAAGAGCCGTGCTGGTAGCTTATCATGGCTATGTGGTATCGGTATTGAGTTTTGGCTTAATAATCTGGGTACGGATCAAGTTTTTATAACAAAAAAAGGTGCATACGCACTATTTGTCATATACAACAAACTAATTCTTGTAAACCACACTTTATACGTTTGACAATACTAACTAATCCAGTCTTTATTTGTATGAAATTAGCATATTCGTTTGGACCAACTTGCATCTATTTGAGACTTTCACTTGTAAGCAACTTGTACACTCGTATAATTACTTATACATTTTGTACGCTACCATGGTGGCAGAATATAAGGGCATGTACTAAGCAGCCACCAACCTATGTACTTTAGTATATTTACAAATTAAATACGATTTAATTAGATTTGAGTGTAATGGACAATGCCTTGTCTAGGCGCTCGCTCAAATTAGATTCGGCCAAAAACGTGTGCTGTATGTCGCTTGATTTGTGGGCCAAGACCAACATAGAATGAATATCAAACGGATGACGGCCGTGAGAAGCCCAAAAGAAGATGGCCAAACAATCTTGACTCTACCACCATGTCTAGCTACGTGTCCTGTCCAGTGCCAATACATATTCATAGATTTTAATCATTTATGTACTCTTTACCATGCCGTATCTTCCTTTTGTTTTGTTATTGGTGCTCGAATTCAATATGCCACAGGGTTCGAATCCGCGGGCTTTGGATAGAGAAACGATAGTACGGTGCAACAGTGACGTGTACGACACTGGTTCTGTAAACACGAGAAGCGCGCCGATGGATGGATGAATGTGTGTTTGTAATAAAATACTAGGCTTGTTTCCTACTGCGATGAATTGCTTGTAGACAAAAAACCATCAAAGATTGCCTGGAATAAATCGCTCGCTACCTATTGTATTTTATTTTATTAACAAACAGTCATATATCTATACTTATAAAATCGTTTGTATTCCCTACCCTATCTAAGTCTAGAAAGCTGAAATTAGAAACGTAGGTCTATTTTATAACGTAAGCATGTGCTAAGAAAGGATTGTTAGAAATTTTAACTTTAATGAGAGGGAAATGGGTGGATGAACTTTGTAAGAAAGGTTTTGATCTTTGAAGTTAGAAACATGAACATTTTAATTTACAGCGGAGCATGAATAAATGATAACGTTTTTGAAGGGGAGAAATAGGGGTAATGTTTGTATAGGAGTATCGGTTTATTTACAGGTAGGAACTTCAGAATTGGTATTGTTACTACTCATCATAAATAAATGATGACGTTTCAGGGTTTGTGGATTTTTATTTTTTTTGGGATTATGTTTTTTTTTAACATGACACCGAAACGAGACGTGAGCAAAACTGCTGGCAACAGCTAGTTAAATTATAAGTTGAAATTAAGAAAACAGTCCTTCGTAAATGTATAACCTATAGCGTCATCTACATATAATATTTTATTGGTTCGACCAAAGGTTTGAAGACATTTTTACTTTATAAGTTTACATTCTTAAGTTTAAGTAAATCTTTTGTTAATTATGTATATATTTTTTTTACATTATGTTTGAATAACGTTGTTTAGAACTACAAAATAGTTTTAGCTTCAGCAAGTACAACCAGAATTACAGAACAAAAACTCTATGTTTGAAGATTATTTTTAAAATTGCTGGTCCTCCGATGATCAGTGGTAAAAGCCGTAAGTATTTCCAATTTTAAGGAGCAAAGCATTCATTTTCTGTTATTTGTGTAAGAAAAAGAAAAGAACGCAGTGTAGAAAGGCCTACCCGATGGACCGATAACATCTTCACAGATTAGTTAGGGATACTTAATATCAAAGATTGCGGGAAGTCGGTGGATGGATGTGACCCAAGATCGTCCGAGGACAGGCTATTGATGATGATTAAGCTAGTTAATTACATACGAAGATTACTAGCTTACTTTGTCACCCGTGACATTGATTAATTATAACAAGATGCTGTCCTCAACCTTGAGCTGTGACATTGGAGGCTTTGCCAAACAATGCCTTTGGACGGCTACCTTGCTTCACTACTCACAACCTTAAAAACTAGAAGATAACGACGAAAATCTAGCAGGAAATATCTTCAAGAAAAATTATAGAAGATATGACTGTTTTATCAGAAAAATATATTTCTAGGACGTATTTATTTAGACGCTCAAAGCAAGAGATAGTACAGATAAAACAGATAAAAAGTTTCAGGAACGATTCAGAAAAAAAAAGATTTATTATAAATTTAAAATTCCAGAATGTTGCCAAAAAACGGAGTCGCGAAAGCAACACCAAAACGAAGTCAACCAAAATGCGAAAGTGACCTCCCTTAATCCCTCCTCCGAGAATTACAATTTCGTAATATTCGTCTCTCCCTTATAATTTCTTAATAATTATAATTCTAACTAGTTGCCTTGATTGGACCTCTAGAACAAATTTCTGGAATCCATGAACCCGGTAGTATCAAAGAAGACAACAGCCCAAGATTTAGTTTTCTTTGTTTATATCAAAAAATGTAAGCCCGAATCGTTTGTGCGTTTGATTATTATAAATTAAGGTCCTACGAAATAAAAATAAGAAACTGGTTTCATTTTATCATTTATTCTTTTTGAGACATGAAGTCACAAAGTTGAGTGGTTCAACCTCCCCCTTTAATTATTATCGCGATACGTTTGCAGTCCCAAGTTAACAGGTTCTATTCTGCAGATACTCCATCAGATCCTCACGTGCTTACGTTATTTTACTCACTCGGGATGACAGTCTTTCGAAAAAAAAACAAAAGTAAAATCGGGAATTTTCACGTACTACATATTCATATTGTAAAAACGGGAATTTTCTGAAGATCTTTTGAGATCGCATTTTTTATCAGCGCCACGGTAGTATAGTATGCTGTTAAAAGCTCTTGTATGGCTATTTTTTGTTTACGACCCTTCGAAAGAACGTATCCCACTAGCCTTATATGATTATAATATTATTTCTTTCACTATTCATTTTTTTATCACATTTATTTATCATAAATATTTTTATAAGCTAGCTTTCTCCACTAATAATATTATAACTTTTTCTTACATAGTTTTTTTTTCAAGTATATGTAAGATAACCATTGTTACTTTTGTACACTCTTATTTTTGTGCAATAAACAATTAAATGAATAAATAAATATTGGTCAACTTCTTGTTTGTATAGCATTTTCTTCCAGCAAACCTTTATGTTCCTATTGTGGAAAAACAGTTTTACCTCTCAAAGAAAGAAGCAGAAGGAAGTTTAAAAACCAATATTCAGCCTCCCCGGTTGGGTCATGGACCGATGACGTCATGACTTATGACGTAATGACGTCATTACCATTAAATGTAAACATAATCTCGTTATCGTGATATTTAATTTTATCGCTGGCATTATGGTTAATCGATGGTGTTAATTTGGTTTTATGATAGAGCTGAAGGATTTTTGTGTCGAATTTCAAAATAGTGAAAGTCAAGTACCTATCAACACAGTGCCTGTCTACCTACAAAAAATAATCTCCTACCATATAAATAAACGAATCGCATGTTTTTATATAAAACTACTCTAAACATTTCTGTCAGCTCAGTAATTCACAATAAATTATTATTTACTAAGACAAAAAATAATCATAAAAAGTACGACCGAATTCCTCTTCATTTTTTGGAAGTCGGTAAAATGTGCCTATTTTACTGCCACTAAAGTCAATGTTTTAAGTTATAAGCACAGATATTATACAATTATACTAGTAGGTATAACAAATAATTCTGGTCATTTTCACACAGCATCATCTAGCCCCAAACTAAACAGAGCTTGTATTATGGATACTACATGACTGGTATACTACTTATAAACATTTTTTTTTGTAAAAACATACATATTATACATAGAAAACACCCAGACCCGAGACAAATATTTGCAGATACAAACATTTGCCCCGTGGCGGGAATTGAACCCGCAACCTTTTGCGACTCAGGCGGGCCTTTGCCCACTGCGCCACATAGTAAATAATAGTAGTTATATTCTGTAGCTTATATACCTCTTGCTCCACAGATATAATTTTCTGTTTATTATAAATCACCATACAGTAGGGCGTCTCGGGGCGTCTTGGAGCTCATCAAAATATCCGAAAAACATCTATTGGTATAGTACTTATTATAATTATGTATTATACCGTGTTCACCGCTATCTAGACATTTTTCTGAGAACTAAGTTCTTACTTAACGCCATCTAGGCAATGCTGTTCCGATGCATGCTAGCTTCTAAACGGTTATAATGAACCATTCCCTTCGCTGATGTGTAGTGAGAGTGTGATGTGATGTGTCAATGAAACCATAGATGGCGTTAAACCGAAATTTCCCTTTTCATTTGTTTTGTATTCGATTGAGGATGTTGAACTAGGATGATTGATTGCATTGAATGAACCATAAGTATCGTATCGTCGTCGTCTGTGCTGAAATATATCGGGCTGATATCATATTTGGATGCATTTTTCACGAAGTAGAATCAATAAATTAATAAAAAGTAGTGTTAAATAGGTCCATATTTTTATTGTCATTTTATCTACAAACTGTTAATTTTTAACCTATGTACATAGATAGAATGTTAAAAATATGTATCTAACACTACTTTTTTAATTTATTGATTCTACTTACCTTGAATGTAATAAAACAAAAACAACGACCCTTGAAAATTGTTTAAGTCATAATTCAAGAAAAGCATTGATTCAATTTGAATGACTGAGCTATTTACATCAAAATGGCAATCTTATTGCATTAGGTATATTCAAAATAATGTGACTTTAGGGTGTTAACAAAAATGAAAGAGGTCCTGAATCGGGGGTTAATTTGCGTTGAAGGTTTTCTCTTTACAAATTCTAGAGCTCTAAAATAACTTTATCAAAAATTAATTGAATTTTTGATATAATTCTACAATTTGTAAACAATTTACAATTGTGTTGTACGATTGCGGAGTAAAATCATTATTGTGTTATGGTAGCACTTTTTATACCTTAAAGGCCAAAAAAAATACAGCTCTACATAACCAGAGATAAAGGGATCACTCTGTCCCTTAACAATAAATCAGTTACCTAACTGCCAAAAGTAAATCACCTATTTAAGTGAGAATATTCCCATAATTAACGTTCAAGCTTTCCTGACCTACTATATAACCTCCATTGCAGCCATACTGTTTAAAACTGCATTGCGCAAAGCATTCTACCAGTAAATAGTAGAAACATTTGAAATAAATTAGGTGAGTCGTTCACCTCTTTACCAATAAAACTGTAGGTACCTTCTTATTAGAATCTGTCATTAATTTGGGTGGTTACAGCCCTGATGTCATGGCCAAGCATCCATGGGCACTTATCTATAAATTATAAAAGAATTTTGGTGGCAGACAACAAAAACAATGGCAAAGTTACGTGGAAGTCATTATAATCCAACTTCACGACCGAAAATAAGCCATTACATCGCATTTGAATCAATAAAAGCGATTTATATTTGAATTATCACGCAGAAAACGTCACATTTGGCGCGTAAACGTCAAACGTCAATCCGCCATCTTGGACAAGCTTATTGGTGGGCATCGGGGTTGTTTTAACATAGAACGGACGGAAGTATGCCCGTCTCGCTTTATCCTAGTTACATAATACGGAAATGGGTGAGCAGTGTTACGTTTTGAGTCGAGTTCCGCATGCGGGTAAGTCGGGGGGGTGGTTATTGATTTTTCCCCGAGTTTGCGGCAGTCTCCTCACGCCGGTGGCCAGCGCGAAAAACACATCCGAATCGCGCTCGCGTTTACAAAAATTAAGACAATTTAGCATTTCAAATTCAAATTTTTCAATCTCAATAACAAAACATAAATAATACGTTTAAAAACGATAAAAAAGTGTGCGGGTTTGAGCTGGGAATCCACTTGTGAGTATTATAACATCTGTCACCTTTTTTCTCTCCAAGACTTCATGATAATCAATTTTATGTGTCATTGAGGCATTTTATAGCGTTCCCTGCGGTTTTCTTTTGTGTTATATCAAAATTGGGTTTATTCTTTACTTTTTTGTTGAATTTTGTACTCTTAATTTCGCATTTAATTTCAATCAGCTGATTAAGCCCGGTCAAGGTGATGATTATATTCCTGATGTACGATCTATTTAGTTGTCTATTTACTAAACCTAAACTTACTCAGCCCAAATTTGAAGACACCTCTTTTGTAATCAAGTATTTTAGAGGAAAATAACTGTACTTACCAATTTGTCAATAGGCCTGAGAAGCCTATTTCTCCCCACCACATGCCTTACGTTCATTTCGACCACTTATCACACGTTCAAATCACACCACTGTCACTCCATCACTGGTTTTATCTCAATGATGCATATCCATTACGATTTAGACGAAGCTGTGTGCCCAGTACCATAAATCGATAGGGCAATGTAAGGACTAGATACTGCGGCTGAGATGACTTCATCTTGGTGACGTCACACGTCCTTGTCAGAGGATCCCTCGTATGCAATTAAGTGTGGATTAATGTGATGAAGGCTATTAGTTTGCATGGAAATGGTTTTATTAACATGGAACGGTCTCCTGTTGGGCTGATGAATTTTCATTTTAAATAGGGGTGACCCCAACATTGAGGTCCATTGATATTTTCAAGTCATTTTGTTAGAACGTTGATTACGTTTTTCGTAACTTAGTATAAAATAACTACATAAACAGCCCTTGTTTCACGTAAAACTAAAGAAACGCTGAGAAAGTGCACCTCAGCGAGTATCGAGAGCTATCAAGAAGAGACTAAAACTCGTTGACACTATAAAAACCTAAAAAATACTTAAAATGCAATGATTAAAACGTGTTACTGGATAACTTTTAAATATACAACTATACCTAATTATACTTACACAGGAAATACAAGTGAAACAGCTAGCTAACAAAAGACGTATAGATCAAACAAACGATCTATAGATAGGTCAACTGATCCAGATCACTAAATTGTTTTCAAATAAATATTAAAAGAAAATTTGCCTAAATCTTTTCTAAAACTGAAAGAAACTGCTTCAGCCGTTACAGAGATTATTAGCAACAAACATCCAAAAATGTTGGCTGAAGCAGTTTCTATGACATTCTGAATAGACATAGTTCGGGAGCTAGAATGACACTTAATCAAATTTTTATCCTGGTACCATGCGGTCGAAGCTGGTGGTAAAAGCTAGTTTTGATTAAGATATAATAAGTAGCTAACCTTTCTAACGTCAACAGCTAGGTACCTACCTACCTTTAGGCACTGTGCCATTTTGTTAGATAGGTTATATTGTCAATAACCGCCTAAATTACCCCATTCCATACTGTTATCCCCTATTACTCTCGAGGTGCCATTAGTCGGATCTTGGCTGCTTGCCCGTATATCCTGCCAAACCTTTGCGGAGTCAGGACCTGCATTCATAAGCATTTTTCGTGGACGTGGGTTCTTGGGTGGTTGTATAATGAGGTTGTTAATACATGGCTATCGTAAATACCTAATATATGATATCTAATCCCGGGTTATAATTATAGCCATAGCCGAACGACCACGAAGTCTTGTTTTTTATTGAAAAAAGTAACAGATTTCGTCAGTTTAAAAAAAAATGCCTGCGATTGTGTATGGAATGCACCATTAGAGCTACTTCGTGCACCAATGGATTTTCAACGAAAATCTGCGCAATGTTAGGCTCTCAAACGATGAAGGAAAACATCGTGAAGAAACCGGCATGTTCTCTAGGACTAAACATTTAAAGACATGGCACGTGCAGAGCCTTAGCGAAGTACACTGAATCCTTACAGCACTCTGGTTATTTAATCATCGGTCACAAGGCCCTTCCCAGGGGCATCATACCTCAACCTCACAAAAATATTAATTTGCTTAAGAAAAATAGGGATAATCACAATGTTAATACTAGAAATAAAGATAAACTCGCTGTTGCCACTTGTAGACTCCATAAAGTTAGTAAATCGTTTGAAGGGCAAGGTGTAGGCTTATGACACTCTCAATATACTGGTACCAAGGAACTGGTTACACGACGAAGAAGAAGGTTAGATACCTCCCTCGTCATATAACATACCTAATTAGTCGTCTCATAGGCTGCCTTAGTTACTATTATTTTACCCGACTTGAAAAAGGAGTATAGTTTCTCAATTCATCTGTATGTTTTTTCTTGTGTGTGTATGTTACAATATATCTTTGCCAATTGTGAACAGATTTTGAAGATTTTTTAAGACACCCTGTCTTTACATTTTATGGAGAAATCACAACCCTAAAAAAAATGGGGGATGAAATTTCGTATTGAACTTTTCATTAACCCCCCGTTATTTAAATTTGTTTTTTATTTTTTCCTGAAAAAAAATGTTAATTATACAACTAAAGTGGTAAAGTAAGTGAAGTAAGTAATGTAAAGTATCAAGTAAGAAAACAAGCATAAAGTCCACCCATTGAAAAGCGGTTACTGTAATCTATGAACAGTTGCGATACCGCAGGTATCACTCGCGCGTTGCCCAGTATAATATCTCTAAAATTTTGCTATAATTAAAGAACCTCGCGATATATCTAAGTAGAAGTTCATAGTGATGTTTTGAGTTAGGCCATTATTGATTTCTACTTAGTAATCTTGTACGATATAACTCATCATGATGTTGGTCATTTTACCCTGCTCTAATAATTATAGTGTTGCATTAAACTTTTACCTTTCAACCAAGTTTCGTGAAAAACAAACGCTGTTTAACTAATCAACGGTGTAACATCACTAAAATTAATTCTCAAGTCATCACAAAAGTAATAAAATTATCGACAAAATTATAGTTTTATAATTTTAAGCCGAAATTTAAGTTAATAAAATCGGAATTTAAGTTGTTATTCGGAACAGTCTTTTCCTATGACAAACTTTTAGTGGTAAACAAATGTACACTTCACAACAAATTTAAAACTGCAGCATGTAGAATTAATAAACTACCCTTGATGCCATTTCATTGACCTATTAATGAGACCACGAGGTATTGTAATTATTTGAAGTTGCCTATGATCTAGCTGCGTGCGGTGTGATGTGACGTTCTGCCGCGCTAAGACCCGTCAGTTGTATGTGAGTTTCAGAGCCTTTTCCTCCCGAAAATCCATTACTTGCATCTCTAATGTGTGGTATCTCGCAAGAAATAGTTATCTAGGGTCAAAGCCCCCTGTTTGAATTCAATCTGCGAGAAACGGGTCCTTGCGCAGTGGAGCGTGTCGATTCGATACGGTCGGAGCGGCGGTGGCCATGTTCGGTAAAAACTATTAGTTGGAAGCTGGACCCTGGAAATGTTTTATCTATTTGTGACATTCATGAATCCTACTAGTAAATGCAACATTTTGGACGTTTGTAGTTCGTGACCTAGAAAAACAGATAGGCTATTTTTTATCCGGGTGCCACGAGGGTGAAGCCGTAGGCAGACGCTAGTGGATAAACAGATACTTGCTATTACAAAACAATAATTTATAGTAAGTAATTTTTTTGCGTCAATTGTTGTTATTAGTTCCCCAAGATAAGATTGTTCTTTAGGTATGTAGTATACGTGTACCTACGTACGTAGCTGACTTTGTATCCGTTCGTTTGTGCCGAGATTGCACGGCCTTTGAACAAATATATTGTCCACCACAATGTTCACAAACTTCCACAGACCGGGCGGGCACTGTAGGTAACACTGTCTCATCGAATAGGTACCAGCATGATACATACCTTCGTAAAGAGAAAGATACACAAAGTAGCCTACAGAATAACTTACAATCATAGTTAACACCTAACTATGATTGTAAGAAACCTATGGGCACGCTAGTAGGTTTCGTATAGAGTCAATAATATTTTTTTTAAAATCTAATGCCGTGCCAAAGTAGTCAACTATGATATTTTTTAGGAATTTATGTTAGGTCATTATTAATAGCCTGTAAACTCTATGTCAGATAATAAAACCACGACTTTGAGGAGTCACTATGTACTATGTTCGAGGTGGCTCGCATAGCATATATATCGCAAGCAAAAAGTTAGACGAAAGCAGAGAAAGCAGTATATTTGTATATTTATCTTTATGTGCGCTTTTTAGGCTCAACTGATGTCTCAAAAGCGCATTAATGGGTAATGAACGACACCATTAATATCATCTTTCAACCTAAGCAATACCAGCATTATGTTGGTACTTGATGTAGGGTCGCCTACAGTTAGCCTCCCGATCTATATTGTTTCATTTCGAGATCGGTGGATAAAGGCTTGCCTACACTAAAAACAATGTTCACTTGAACTCAACGCCAGAATCGATCGAGGTTTTGGCGTTGTTCCACCAAACGATTGCAGCTCAGCTAGATTGAATGCCTGCAAGAGGCATTTTTGCTTATTTTCTGTTTCTGGCAGGCGTATTGAAAAATTGGCTTATTTTGCCATCTCGTCTATACGCAAGACACGTTTTGAACCACGGCACCACTGCGAGTAGGACCATTGCAAAACCGTTTGTTCATGCCTATTCTTCTATATTCTTTAAGTTTCTCATTAACGTATCATGAGAGATTTACATTTTAACCTGTGGCATGCCGGCTCTAACTTGGCAATAATTAAGTAAAGCCCTTTTCTGATAGTCATACTTGCCTATTTCTTCGCATTTGCTACCCATCAAAAAGAAAAAAGAACAGTCAAGTAAAAAAACAATAAAATCTGCCAAGTGCCCTGGCATACGTTTATTTTAACCGACTTCAATAAAAGGAGAAGGTTCTCAATTCGGCTGTTTTTTTTTGTGTGTTTGTTACCTGATATCTTCGCCAATTGTTAACCGATTTTGATGAATCTTTTGTTGTTGTATAGATAATGATCACAAAGTGATCCCATAATAGTTTTTGGTTTTGTTAGGAGGGATTTCTATTTTTCTCGTAAAACTTAAAAACATCATCAGCTTTTGAAATCACAACTAGCAAAAACATTTTTTATGAGCCATTTAACTTTTTATTCGAAAGAGTGTCATCTCGAGTGAGCAAAATAACGCAAGCACGTGTGGATCTGACGATAGAGTACCTACAGGATAGAAACCGTAAACTTGGAACTGCAAACGTATCGCAAATATAGCGACATTGAAAAAGGAACAGGGTCTGAATTCGTATGTATGTTTTTTTTTGTGGTATGTTTCGCGTCATCTTCGCCAATTGTGAACCGATTTTTAGTATTATTTTTTAATTTTATTTTATTGTTTAGGAACGATAAACAGTCATAAGTTACAAACTAAAGTGAACAATGTTAGGTAAATGTATTACCCACAGCGTCATCCTTGAGGGTGGTCCTATTTATGAAAAAATCCCACCCCTAAAGTAGGAAAAATGGGTGATGAAATTTCATATTGGACTTTTTATCAATTTCCCGTCGTCGGTCATCATCATCATCAATTTGAAGTCGGTTTTAATGGCTTATAAATTATTACAGTATTTAATGTACTCTTTCACCTCATGTATAACTCGTTCCGGTACTGGAAAATTAGGATTGACAACTGTGTAATTCCCGGTCCATCGTAGGTTTGGTAAAGCAACCGAAAGACCCACGATTGTCTTCGATTGGTAGGACAATATAATTGTACGCAAAAAAAGTCAACTACAGATAGGTTATTTCGCAACTTTTAGTCAGTCACTAGTGTGTTAAAGTTCTAGCCAAGATAAATGTTTGTATATAAAGTATCATCTCTCAAAAGTAGGTAAACTGAATTTTAGTTTGTAAACGCTTAGCTCTTTAGCTACAACTGAACTTTAGTTGTAGCTAAAGAACTAAGCATTCGCAGAACCAACGTCTGCTGGTACGTAACTTTACCCAACGTATTTGAACGGTTTTATTGCTATACGTAACAAACTTGGAGATTCCTTTGTTCTGTCTCTTCACAAAAATCACGATAAGACTGTAGTCGCAGTGCGGGCTTATAGGCGGTTTGTTACGATATTTAGTGGCCGCATAGGCGTCGCATGATGCCTAGCTTGGCATCTTTTGAGGTGAAAACGAAAAAAAGGCATTTATATTTTATCGCTTCGCTTTAAGCTAGTTGCGAAGCTCTAAAGTATGCGGTGCGACCAGTTCTGTCCATTGATATGGCATTGATTTTTTCAAGACGCAAGACGCGAAAACGCGAAACTATAGCCGCTTGCAATCCGGCAGTGGCCTAAAGTTACTTTCAAAAAGTCAAGCTAAAGTTGAATATCTTCAAAATCTTTGCACTCATTCTCAAGGGGTTTAAGCTCTAACGAGCTTTCAGAGCCGTAGGCCACTTGAACGAATGTGTATGCTTACTCAATAACGCCCGAACGGGTCGAACCCATTTGAGCCTATCCAAAACGGATTTGTGAGTCGGAAAACATGATACCTTTATCAGGGTACTCACGAGAGAAGCTAGTTAAGATGCAGGAAAGTGCTGAATTTAATAATCAAAGACAAGCTTCTATCACCATAATCTTCTACCTATATCAACGCAAAGCCATGGTAATACCGCGCTGACAAAAAATTGGCAAAATCTAATTTCAGAAACAACATTCCTGGTAGATGAATAAAATTATAATGTTTTTTGTCTGCCCCAATTTAAACTGATCTACTTTAAACTATTTTAGTTATGTATATTTTCATTTTCAGCCCCTTATTTGTAAATAGGTAAGTATGCATTAGATGGCAAAGTTGTAAAAATGCTACTACCTATTGCACCGCTCGAAGTTGGAGCCATGCCAGTATTTTATTAACTTTACCATATATTTTCCACCGTGAGTTAAGTTGCCATTTCAGGAAAGGAAAGAAATGAAATAGACGAAAAAATCTTGACTTTTGCCACTTAATTACACAGTGAAGGCTTTTTTATCTATACTAATAATATTATAAAGAGGAATGATTTGTTTGTTTGTTTGTTTGAACCGAATAGGCTCCGAAAATACTGGACCGATTTTAACAATTTTTTCACTAATCGAAAGCTAGGTTATCAGGAAGTATAGGCAATAATTTATTTTCAAAAATTAGATATCCTTATGAAAATTGCAATAATGTAAAAGTAGCAAAATTTTGCCTATAAAATTCATTATTTGGCGTGCGCTGAGAAAACTATTGATGATACATAAAAATTATGTACAACGTGATTAAAGTACTCATTATTACCTACAAAAAAGTCCTAGAGGGAATATATCTAACTATAATAGTTACGGCACAATAGCTTTTGTGTTCTAAAATGTAATTAGTTCGCCGGTAGAAACAAAAGTTGGTTACATTCGTATCGTAGTATTAATTCTCATTCAAATAAATAGTTTTATCATCAAGCGTGTTTATGTAGCAGTCAAATACTTTTTGACTCATTCGGATTGGAAATTTTATTTCGAAGTTATCATGAGTATAAAATCGAAACTTCTGCAAATAAAACCGCGGGGTAAAGCTAGTATACTATAAAATATATTAGACAAATACACAAACGTCACGGGTAAAGTGTCTTTTTATCAAATTTGAAAAGTTTTGGGCATAACATAGCCTCAAATATGTAATTAGGGGGCAAATATTGATCGCTTTATTGGGTGGAAAGTTCATGTAAAAAAGGCATAATTTAAGTAGACTTGAATTATGCAACTTTTATAATATAAGCAGTGGCACGACGGATAGGTAGATGCAGGCATTATGAGAAATAGCTGAGCAACACATATGACCAAACACATGGGTTGTTTTATATGCAACTATAAGAACCAAAAGAATAAAACAATATTTTCTAGTACAGCTAAAATTGGCCGATCGGTAATCCGACTCGTGTAGATATGGGAATTCAAGTGGAAGTTGCTAAAATCCAATTATTTTGAATACATTTTTTCCTGCAACCTTTTTGTGGTTTTGAGCGTTGGTTTTTGTATTTTTACCCGCAATGTAAGCCCGTGTGTCAGTTTATGTTTAAAACGGTTTATCCGATTGTAATTCGTTTTTTCTACAATCGATCTGTATGATAACAAGCATGGGTCTAAGATAGGATTTATCGCCACAAGTTACTAGCTGCTAGCTGCTATTGATATTATATCGTCTATTGAAAATGGAAAAAATTCTCAGGGGTTCTAAAATGTTGTGTGGCAACGGCATTACGCTGAGACCGCTCACTCGCAGTGAAGTTATTATGATGGATTTGAACGTATCCCGACGTCAGAACGTTTTAGTCATGAACATTTCATGAAGTACTATGTTTTATGTTACCTATTTAATGTGGAGTTTTCTTTGTTTAAAAACACAAACTAAGGTTTGTGTTTTTTTTGTACCATGTATTCCATGCGTTGTGTGTATGCGTCACATAAACAAGTTCCATTTTATTTTGCAAAAAATATCTTGTGACTGAATCTTACTGGTTTTTTGTTCCAGTTAGCGAATGCACCAACCCTGGAGAACCGGGGCGTAAGATTTAGCCCGTTATACCCTCGACCGGCCTAGAGGCAGACCCCAGATGATCGGCTCATTCTGGAACCTGTGCCGAGCGTGTCCTTCCATGCCCGTCGATAAGGTAAGCTTCTGCCCATTTCTGCCTATTTCTTTCGTCGTCTGCTTAACTTATTTAAACTTTATTGTAGTTGTCAGTGTCTCAAACGGGTTACCCTTCTGGGGCTTAATTAAATAGACTGTTAAAATTTTGCTTAAGAATAAATACAAAAAACTTTTTAAACAATTGCGAGAGTTTTCTTTCAGAAAACCTTTGAGAGTTGGAAAAGTTTATAAATATTGGTAGGCACGTCTTAAAACGAACTTAGCACTTCTTGAAAGCTATCAGATGGTTGAGTGGTTTACCTTAGAGTGCCGATAGCCTCAACAGCTTTCTGCTTCCAAAGAGTTGATTCATCGTTCGGTCATTTTGAGTTCATGAAAATACTTTTTAGTTATAAAAACAAACTTTTAATGATAATTTAATGATAAGTTTCTTTAAAAAATTATGGCAGCAAAAAAAATGATTGTATAGTGTATGGAACACTAGTTCCATGAAAATATAAGTGCGCTGGAACAAAGGCCATAAGTTGAACATATACATACAAAGACACGTAAGATCCTACTTAAATTTAAGGGCCCAGTCTATACATACAAAACATAAGAATTGCGTATGTACCAAGCGTGGGGTGCGTTCCCCGCTGTCATCCTAAATGTTATAAGATCAATACAAGCGTAATTACTAAACATTATAAGATCCTGCGTGACTGGCTGACTAACAGTTGCTATTCAGGGCATTTCTTGGTTTGAGATGCTCATAGAAATGTTTATGTCCAACCCAGCAGAGTTGTTGCACTCTGGATTCGATTTAACAATTTCGATTAAGTTAAGTTTAACAACTTTAAAAAATATATTTTTGGTTTTTTAATTTGTAGGAACCGTGAAAAATTGAAAATTTGTGATTTTGGGTTTGATTAGCACAAAAGCAAATGTAATCATTAAAAAAATCTAATAGATATATTTTAGTTATGGCAACAAAAACTCTGTGAACAAAATAGCCGGAATTGTTCAAAATTATTTGAAACTAGATTCTGCCCGCGGCTTCGCCCGCGTGGTATGTTAATAAAAGTAGCGTATGACCGTCTCCAGGCTTTAAACTATGTCCATATCAAATTTCATGACAACGATTTAGCCCTGAAAAATTTAGGTATAGATATTTCCGATATAATTTTAACTTAATTGATACTTATTGCCAAATCACACAATATCATTATAAATTGTAGACTATGTGTTATTCTGATATATAAGCTATATTCACATAAATCACACCCCCTAGGGGTAGTTTTGTAAGAATAAAACATACGTAATTAATTATTTACTTTACTTTAGGGGTTGATTTTCGAAAATTAGATTAGCCTGTTTTATTCCAGAGCCTAAACTATCTACATTCCAAATTTTATCAAAACAGGTTTAGTATTTACGGAGATACGTGGTAACAAACATACACATACATACATTTTCATTATATAATATCAACATATTTTGTAACAAAATCAGACTTGAAAATTTTGCACAATGTATCAAGTATTTAAAAATAATATGCATAGTTGAGAAATTATCTACATTTTTAAACAGAAAATACATAGTTATAAATACCTACATACCTATTTATTATAAATTAGCTTTCTCTGCATCCTACCTTAATATTAGTTTTTACTATAGCATAGTTTTGTATAATTATAGCAGATTACAAGTGTTACCGTGTACGAACCACAGAAAAGAGGGTACTCTTTTAATACAGGTTTTACTTAAAATTAACTAAAGCGATCCCAACCCATTTATGTTACGTAACTTGTAATTTTGAATAAAATATTTTTGATTTGTTGATTTTTTTTTTGATACACACACACACACAGACTTTCGCATTTATTATATTAGTAGGGTGGATTGAAACCTTACCTTTATGAATATGATAGCGACCAAGGTAAACGATGTGCTCAAAAATCTTTGTCATTCGAGGAGGTCAAGGTGTGCTTTGCAACCTCTTGATTCAAAACCATATAAAGAAAAAAACATTTCATCTAACCTCTTTGAAATATAAGTTCGGCATTCTCATTCTACGTAGTGGTTATCAATACCTAACTAGTCTGTGATGGCTATTTCTTGTTCTACGATTCCAACATACAAAAATATTGCCATTTGGCAATATGTTTAGAGTAATTATATCTTTATTCTGCCTGTTCACAAAAATTATGAAAGATTCACAGAAGATGAAGGTGTTTGGGAACTACCAACCCCTAATAGATTCACATTCTTAAAAATTCAAATATCAGACTTACAGCTCTTCTTTACAATGTAAGAAAAGTTACGAACGGTACACTTATATTATTGATCGGTTCCAAAACGGGCAGGCTTAATAGCTGTGTGTTCAATATAAGGCTTCCGTACAGGTACTTAACTTAGGTTTATTAATCCGAGACCTAATCCTAAAATACCAGGCTTTTGGCAGTAGGTATATTATTAGAGATCAATAGGTGAAAGGTTAAAGGCTAAATTGGTCAAGAACTGTAGACATTAAGTTTTTCTTGTTTCAAATTAAATTGGCACCTTTGTATCCTATGTACTACAAAATCACTAGTATATCTAGTTTATAGTTTTAGTTTGTAGTTTGACACAATGTTTTATCATGTTTGTTATATCACCTGTTGATTATAAATCCTTTTTACGATTCAAACCGGAACAGCTGCTGCTGAGTATGTGAATTTTATGAAAACAATACGGATCTCCAAGAAAATATTACTCGACATGGTAAGATACCATTGTTTATTAGGAAGGTTACCCTTATCACTTCCAAGCAAACATTAATATTGTCGAGGCACTCCGGTGATCATGTTTCGAGTAAATTGAGAACACTGTCGAATAAGTAGGCGAAAGATAGTTGGCAAACTTTAGGATTTGGTTACAGTATCTGACAAGATGACTTGATGATCCTTGTTTTATAGACAAACATGGAAATAGACATGAATCCGACAATATTTAATATTTATTTCACGATAGGAAGATATGTCATCCTGTTATGTAAGTGACTGTGTCTTTTTTTTTTTGAGAATAAATATCTTTAAACCTAAACCTATGTTATGAATAGTCAGAGATACGTCCGTACACTGTACTAAACTGCTTACATGAGTATGACATTTAGTTTTTAAGCTGATTAGCTTGCATTTCATATTCAGATGTCAGAAGCTCATCGTTGCTTATTCAAATAAATCCAATAGCAATAATAATATTTAAATCTCGCCACTTTCTCCCAGTAGTTTAAGTTCATATAAAAACGGAACATCATTTAGAAATGTGCATATATATTAGCATCCTGAAACTCATAATAGTGAAAGCCCTGGCTATAATCTCAGGAACGCCCTCAATTCTTCTAACACAGCGGTCGTCCATTGTCCTAAGTGTCGTACATCCCGCCTTTATGTCTGTCCCTGGGGAAGAACGGTGGAATTACTGGCCTGTCTTAATCGAATGTCTTTTGTCACAGGCTAGCCTTTTGTAACGTAATTTCTTGTCGTAAGAAATAACTTTAATGAAAATGTGTAGTTTATTTGTTGCTGCGCAAAATTAATTTGCTACGTAGCGTTTTTAAAACTACAATACTGTTGATGCCCAACATGCTTAGTCTAAAATTAGGCTCTTATTAAAAAAAAAGTTCTGAGAAGATAGATATTAAACTATATCATTAACATCTTCACAATGCTACTGTTGCATTGGTTTTTTATACCCATGTTGGGGTCTTATTTGAATTTCCAATACCTAACTAGAAGTACCTAATTGATATTTATTTTAAACACACACAAGAGATGGCCTCTCAAAAAACTCGTCACCAAATATTACTTGTTATTAAATGGTTTCAGGTCGACCTTTTAATGTGTCTAATATCGTAAAAAGTTTCCATTATCAGAATAAGTGAGGAAGAACAAGCTGATTTTTTTAAAGCCAATGTACAAAAGTTTAAATAAAAAAATTGGTTGTTGTTTGGTTAAATACACTTGTGCATAGTTTTAAGCTAGAGGTTGCCATTAGAGTGTGTAATAGGTGTATTTTAGTGATTTTTTCTCCTTGGCAAACATTTTCTACAATAATGATACTGCTATATGTTTATTTTTTACTAAAAGCTATTTACCATGATGTGTGAGTTTTTAGTAAAAAATATTATTCATAACCACGATTGTTTCAATAGTTATACTGTTATATGTCCTCAAATTGACGATGAAACTGTTATAAACAGCTTTGAATCATCCAAGAATCGTGAAAAACCAATATGACCTCACATTTTCCTTACAAAAGCTTTATAATATTCGCCAATAGGGGCGCGCCTGCCTGCACTACGATTGATCAATTTAGTTTTTTTTTCAAGAACCGCTACGTGATTGGTTGGTGAGGGCAACGACTTTGCCGGGAAATTTACCTTGAAACTGTAAGGTTGAATGTAGGCTTTGCAGATAAGGATTTATGTTGTGATAGAACGATTAGATAGGTAATCGAAATGTAGATTCTGTCGGTTGTTTAAAGAGTTTTGCTGATCCCAAAGAAACTCATCTGTTGCTTTGAGACTAAGTTTTGGTATCTATTTAATGCTTATCTTATCTATCAACCTTTTAAGTGGAGCTCAGACAGTCTCACTTGACCGACTCCGTATTATCTAATGATTGATTCTTCTAGTAGTACCTTGCTCGCAATGAATCTTTAAGAATGGTGTGTCGAACTCGTTCAACCATAAAGAAGCAAATTATCTATTTAAACCCTAGATTTATTGGATTTTGATAAAAGATTTTGATTTTGATTTTCAGTTTGTCCTCAAAGTTTTTTCCGTGGACCAATGGGGAAGGTTGCGATAAATAGTAGGATTATAAATTATGTAAGGAATTGGGGCATGCCCAGCCCAACACTGTACGATTGGCACCATACTAAAGTTGAATGGAAAATCGGCATGCAATAATCTAGCCGTTTTTGTTCCCTGATTCAAGAATCAGGAATCAGACTTAGTCCCAAGGAATCGGTGTAACTCTTAGTTTGACTATGTCTAACCATTTCGAGTAAATACGAGTACACAATTCACAATTTTATCTTAAAGAGCAGAAGCTGAAGGTGTATTTTTCAAGTCTCGACAAGCTTTTGACAGACTATTGTGTAAACAATCATAATTCAATGGATATGCATCTCATTTTCTCGCAACAAAAGTATGACTACAAATTCCCAAGTTTTTGGAGAACTTTTGCAATATTTTTATTACTAATCAAGAGGATGGTAACAAAAAACTTCCGGTAAAATAAAGAACGATAACTATTCATTTATTCGTCGAATCACAGATTTTTTCTTAGTCACTCTATGGTTATTTAAGTAGGTACTGCTAAAGTTCTACCTTCTGTGGTTTGGTACAAATTGTTTTATTAATAGTTTATGGGCTAGTGTTTGACTACAATCTCATTATATTGGAAAGCGTGCGTTGTGTATGTACATGTAATAAAACTTCACCAATATTTTTTCTATTTCAGCTATAATTTCGCTGAAAATTATAGTCGTTATAAGCTTATCTAATAGACAATCTCACATTCCAGAGGCAAATAAACCCACCCTTGTCCAAATATAGAGCCAGTCACGCGACCGGTCACTGCGTGCGCTCCAGTGGTATCGATCCCACCACCGCCAGCCGACCACCACACCCACGCGTTCCACTTCTTAGTAGTCGACCATCGCCCCTCGAGAAACCACAAAACCTTTGCATACAAACAAATTAAAAACAAAAAACACTGTCAAACCAAGATATCATTCCGCCTGCTTCAAAACCCAAACGCGAATGTCAGTCATCATGTTCCACTTTTTGCATATTTTTTTGTTGGAATTTGTAAATTGTAATAACCTTTTGTGTCGTGAGAAGTGTTTGTGAACAAAAAGTGCTAATAAAAAGTTGTAATACGCGCAATGAGGTGATTCACGCTGGCCTGGATCTTATAGTCTCAATCTACAGCGTTAAATTTCATAATTGCGGCTGATGTGCGCTGTTTAAACTATTACTCAGCATAGCTAGCTGAATTTATTAATATGATAAAAACTACCTACTATGAGTTATGAGTTCTAGTCTGATTGCAACTAAACAATACAGAATGAGCGCGCTAATTCTTGTAACTGAACGAAATTGCTTTTACTGTAAATTATGTTTTCACCGTAACGTCTGACAATAGGTTGCAACTTTGCAAGTAGAGGAAATTATTTATCAGTCAGCTATCAAATGCAAATCATCACGCTAGTTATATCCCCCCTAGATAGAGCGAGAGATGGATACTGCTGCCTCGCTTGTCACACTAGCCCGTTCAAGCGTTCTATAGATTTCTTACCTATCAGCTGTTAGTCTCCAGCCGCGGATAACACCAGATAGTGTTAGATTTGTAGATAACGAGAAAAATGTATGGAAATTTGCATAGCTTCTCATAGTAACATTGTCGAGTCAGATACGGCCGGCGCATGCGCGCTACGGACGCAGCCAATTACACTTTTTGCGTTAACAATTTTCTAAATTCAAAAGCGACGCTTCTGTCTAGAAAACGAAACGATTTTTTCCTCGAGTTCTATTTTCGAAATTGTTTTTTATGGTGTACCGTGACTGCCAGTACTGTGAAATGGTGTGATATTGTGCTTTGATTGGGTTTCGTTTTAAAATGGAAAGGAGTGTTTTGGCGGGGCCAAGAAACGTTCATTGGGCTTCTGAAGTAAGTAAAGTACCTACCTCTATACATTTTAAGGTTCATTGTGCGTTGACCTCTGACCTTTGTTTGCGTGAAGAGACGTCGTTTGTTCTTTATGATGTGAATATGTAAGTGAATGGGAGACGTGGAAGACTTAGCAACCAGTTTATTGCTTATTCAGTGGTTTACTTCGGCTTCTTTCCTTATCACTGCCACAATGAGTGCAATCGACAGATCTCCTTAAAAGATTACATTGAGCTGTTTTCAGTAAAAACAATGGCAAAAAACCGTTGGTCCAGAAATTAATGACCGAAGCTGTGAGTTACTTTAAAACGCCGGTTATTGAAACGTGGTATATTACTGTTCATAATGAGGATATGTCGTAATTACATACTTGCCATAACCATTAGCGTAAATAACACAATGTAAAAACTTGATAAAACTTATGGCCTCCAATTCGAAACTGTTTAAGATTCCATCTGTGCAGAGATATCTGAATGGGAAAAACGTAAATCAAGTTGCAGAGTTTTAGATAGTTTTTACTGTTACAAATCACTTTTTACTGTACAAGGAGCACTGCAATAGACGTTTTAAAATTGTGCAAAAAAAAAAATCGTTATGATACCTACATCGGCGGATCACACCGTTTACTCACCGATGCCGACGTATTATCAGCTTAGCTCGCCAGTGGATCACACACTTAAAAATGTCACCTACGCGCAATTCTTATTTGATTTCACACAATATATTTCCTCTCCACTCATCTTTGGTGGATACCATGTTGCATCACAACTTGTCACTCGCTGTAATTTTGTTATCAAGGATTAATTTATCATTTCTTCGAAGAATACAGGATAAGAGCAAGTTTGTAAAAATAGATATTGGAAAACGTGACGTGGGTAGACTGAGAGCCTAGCTATCGATCGAGAAAAAGTAGACTAGTTGTTAGTTACATTTCTAATTCAAGACTTGTTAGAATATCGTCATCGTCCAGAAGAATTTTTGCTCAGATGGAATTGAATACGTATAGAGCACCAGAGTCACTTACTGATACTTTAATTGTTTCCGTCAATATTGAGTAGGTATATACACAAATAGAAGATTAGGTGCACAGTTTTGCGCGGAACAAGTATTTTCCCCTTTGCTAGATTGTTTTCTAGACCAAAACCTCTCAAATCATCTTCTTATCAAAATCTTTGGAGATTATACTCTTATCTATACGATATTAGGTATTTTTTTTGAGTGCAATTCCTACCAATGGTGCCTATGTATTAGTAATAAAAGGAAAAAAATAGGAATTTCAATCGAAAATCAAATACATATAAGCAGATTTATCAAAATCAGATCTTTTAAATGTTTCTCTAAAAACCATTTTTTTCTGAGTCAATGGTGATATCTTCATACTTGGTTTTGGATCGAGACACCAGTCTTAATGGTGCACGCCTCTGCTTGGCAATTTAATTACGTAAATTTTTTTGTCCGTCTTGTTACGTCTATAAAGTTAAGCTGCAAAAATATTTACATTACCTTCTGCTGAAGCTAAATTTGTAATAACACAATGTATCATCTCTATATAATGCAATGCTGTGGTAGAATATTTATCTGATAAGCAATTATTTCATTCTAAAAATTTCAATTCTACGTGACCCCGTTTACTTAGGAATTAGTCAGATTTGACGCAAAACAATCCAAAGTCATAAAGCAACAAGGGCGTACCATTTCATAATAGTATTTAGATAGATAGATAGAAAATGGTTTACTGCATAATATAAAATAAGTACATAGGCGAGTATTTAAAATTCTCTTGGGTTCTCTTGGTTTGAGGCATCACACAAAAAACAACACCCCTGCCCCTACCCGCTAGAAATGGTTTTACGACTCGTATCGAATCACGCGTGCATTTGTCAAGGCAAGGTCCAAAGTGAAACTGTCCGTACTGCGGCAAAGACACAATTAAATTATACTGTCTTTGATTGAGGTCACTTTCACTAGCTTTTGTAGTCTACCCGACATATACGAGACAATTTTAAAAACTAGCTAGCGCTTTAGGAAACGTGTGACTCCAAGGCCAGGCAGATAAAAACACGAATGTGTTTCATTGAATTAAAATGTCCTTAATATTTAAATATTAAATATTTTTTGATAATATTAACCACATTTCAATCGGATGTAACTCATTTTGGAGAAAAATGGTAACAGACAAACATTCAAACATGTAAACATAAAGATATTGATACAAACGCACAAAAATACCAAACTACCTCCCTTATCGTCGTAAAGAGATTCGCTTCTGCAGCATAACATTTTCT
Source organism: Perizoma flavofasciatum (assembly GCA_958496245.1). Classification (NCBI taxonomy): domain Eukaryota; kingdom Metazoa; phylum Arthropoda; class Insecta; order Lepidoptera; family Geometridae; genus Perizoma; species Perizoma flavofasciatum. Next base: position 6,584,341 of record OY292419.1, on the reverse strand, counting down.
ACGGTCGTTTTGAAGAAAAATGATCACATGTAACTATCTCGTACAAAAGCATGCAAGTTAGCATGTGCAAGTTAAATGATAATAATTAGCAAGAACATGGCAAGCCGTTTATTTTTTTCCCTTGCGGGGGAAGTGGGGAATAGCAAACTTAATCAATGGGGATTAAAAGCGGAGACCGCTAGCCAGCTATTTTTTTTTTGTATAATATTATCCCAAAGTGAATGTAATATACCATTCAAATATTTAAAGTAATCCATAGTGATCTACACCATGTGATTCTACTTTTTTTTAACTGGCATGTCACGACGCGTTTCTAGAAATAACTGGTATGCCAGCTAATGCCAACTAGAAGCTTCATCAGTTTAACACAGAATGCCAAAATATGCTAGCTTACCGTTGTCTAGTATTCTATCTGCTAGCTGTTTATCACAATAACTTGCACAACCGTTCGACAATTTGAAAAATTGTCGAAGACAATTTTTGTAAATCAGCACCATAACGCTATTGCATTGTGATTGTTTCCCAAGTATCAACGATGTAAGAGGTTTCCCCACGCTTTCTCTTAGACGCAAGACAAACGTATTGCTCTCAGTAACTTGTTAGATACGAGAGGCGCACTAAAAATTTCCGGAATGAATAAGAAAATAATACAATGAATGGTCAAAAATGAATTTATTGTTTCTCAAAATATTCTACGTTAGCGTTAACTCGCTTTTTCATACGAATAATCAATTTTGAAAACATTTATGCCACTCCTCCGGGGTGACGTATTTGGTTCTTATTTTTTTTTTTGGAAACAGAAGTCACAAGGTGCCAGGTCGGACTGTATGCAGGATGGCTCATAAGTTCTACGTTTTTCACCTTCAAAAATTAGTTAGCTGTGCGAGAGCTGGCTTTGTCATGGTGCAGGATGATACGGCGTTTACGGTTATTTTTACGGAGTTCGTCAATAACTTCCGGCGACCGAATTGTCATGTACCAATTCACTGTACGATGATTCTTCAAAGCAACAGTAGCCACGTACACAGTTAAAAAAATAAAAATAAAAAATAAGCAATCATCCGCACTTATCACGCGCGCCACTTTGGTTGGTTTCGGCTCATCTTGAAAGACCCAAACGGTTAATTGTTACTGTTTTGAGGTCGTAGTTATAAATCCAAGTTTCGTCACCTGTTACTGTATCCCATACCAAATTATATGTCCCTTCGTTGAATATGGTAAGCATGGCATTGCACCATGTGACGCGGTCCGTTTTTAGTGCTTCAATCAAATTGTGACGGACCCAAGCACAGCTTTTTCACACACAATTTTTTTGGATTAATTGTATCTGACTCATGCCTACGCCTAACGATGCCAAAATTGCATGGAAGGTCACATGCCTGTATGTTTCGATCATACGGCGTACAGCGTCGACGTTTTTATTGTTCACTGCGATGGACGGGCGACCATCACGAATTTTTTCACTGAGACACGGCCGCGCTTGAATTCTGCAAACCAGAATACTCGTCTTGCATGGTGCTTCATCACCAAAATCAGTTTGATGCCGAGAGAGGCTCTGATGAGCTGTCAAATTACACTTTAAATCATAGTAAATCATAAAACGAAAATTTTCGTAAGTCAAATCCAAGGTAGACACGCAATTTATAAAATGACTCTACAATATAAAACCAAGTGACAGCTAGATGAAACAAACTATTTTCTACAGCTAAAGAGATCTATTTTAAAATATTGTTTATGTAAGTAGCCGGTTCCGGAAACATATTGTGCGCCCCATGTACAAAAATTCTTAGTTATTTTAAACTAACTTTTAAAAAGTTGTTTTGCAATTCAACAATTTCCGTGATTTCTTTGCAGATTATGCATCATCCCTATGCATTATCGCACGGAAATTGTTATTGTGTTTGGAAAAAACATTATCAAAATATATAAGAAAACATGATTAAATTATAATTATTTTACACTAAATAAAAACGGCTTTTGTTCAGGAAATCTTTGAATTGTTTAAAAAATATCGTGTTTTAGTATCGCGGAGAGAGAGCGTCGCAATAATTCACCCTGATGAGACCCTCGGAATGAGTTAAAACTTAGAATGCTTTCACTCATAGTACGATACTTGAAAATTCCCGTTTTACATAATCTCTAAATTAGGTCACACGAGTAGATGTCGCAATACCCCCGGTAGAGCGTCGTCGCAGAGAGCTCTCTGAGCTCTTAAAGTGGCGTCTAGAGACCTAATGGCCACTCTATGTGCTTTTTAAAGTCTTAATGTATGCACCGAGAACAAATTTACTGAATTTAAATGGTCTGGGGCAGAAAATTAAACATCAACAAAAAAATCTCTTACATAAGGTTGTTTTCGATAGAGGACTGTCCAAAGTTAAGTTCTCTTTATTTAAAAGAAGAAATTCTCTTTGGGATTTTCTGAAACATTGTTAAAATCAGGTAATATTCGTGTAAATAGCATGATAACATAGCACTTAACTTTAAATTTTATACATTTCATTTTCGTTTGTTAATAGTATATCCAAAAATAAAAACAAACAATAAATAAACATCAAACAGACATAGTCCTGACCCCATACTTGAATTCCCTGTGTCATGGGTATCAGGTACTACAATACCTAGACCCAGAACGAATAACTGCAGAATATGCAAACATTTGCCCCGCAAAGGGAATCGAACCCGCACCTCTTGCGTGCACAGCTGGCTACTAGGCAAAAAAAACATTGTTTAATTTAAAACTCCCAACTTGTGTTTTCCATCATCTATTGTATCGTGTGGTCATAAAACCTTTTGCTGAAGTCATACAAACTGTTGCAAAAAAACCGTATCGGCAAGGATAATCCAATTCTAAAAAATGGTAACAGACAAACACACCAACAAATAAACAAACAAATAGCCTCTTAGCTAAAACACTTGTACCTTCTCCTTGCGTCTCGGGTAAAAAACATTCCTTGCAGGGAAAGCCATTAATTGGTAATCGGTTAAGCTTTCATTATTTTCTCAACCTATTCTAAAATACCGTATCCTCATCACAACCTATTCTGCATCCAGGTACTAGGAATAAGGATGACATCAGCAATACAAATAATGATCTCCATTATGTAGCAAAGTAGTTACAGTACCCGGCTGTTGCTATGACACCTCGTCGAGGACCAGTTTATCGGTTTTAATACGCAAAGTCAGGAGCCCCCGTATATGTGTATGACGTAAGAGGTTGTTTGTTTGTCTGCTACCATTTATCTCCGAAATGTCTTATCCGACTGAAATGTGTTTTTTTGCAATCAATTTTTCTGAGATCAAGGATAATTCTTATATAAGTTTTATCGCCACAAATCACAAGGGGGTGCTGCAAACTCGAGTGTTTTAATTTCCTTCCGAAATTTTCTTCTTTTAATTGTTTTATCAGTCACTATTTATTCGCTCTTTACGTATTAAAACCTTATTATGCAATGTAATTTATATCAATTCTTAGTACAGCTGTTTACTACAGGCCGCTCTATTTAAATAAAACTCTTTCTTGTTTACCTAGGTACCATGGCAGTAGCCGGACATTGTAGATAGTAGAAAATGAATCTCATGATAATATTTGGCTAAGTCATTGGTTTGCACGGTCCAGTTTAGTTAGTATAATGGATTAAAGATAAGATTGCTACAATATCAGTATATATGAAAGAACACGTCCTGACTGACTGATTGACTGACTGAGAGATCAACGCAGATCTGTTAAATCGTAATCCCTATAATATAGGGATTACGGTTTCAGGTCTATAATATAGACCTGAAATTTGGAGAGTAGGTTTTAGTGTGAAAGGATTTTTCGAAAATCAATCCCTAACTGGGTGAAAAACGGTGAAAACATATTTATGAAAAAAAAAATTACCCCCAAAACAGATTTAAATAGAATGTTAAGGTATTTCGAAATAAATATATTAAGATAGATAAGCATATAAATAATAATAATAATGAAGGGTGAATTATTGAGAACACGAATTCCACGCCGCTATCGAAGTTAGCTGTGAGCAGGTCAGCTAGTACATAAATAAATATAAAGCTTTTAATGTGAAGTCGCGGCCTTAATTTGTGAATTAATTTTAGAATCTGATATAAAACCGTTGTCAAATAACTGCAGACTAATCGGTGAAGACGTTGTGGAGGTAGATTCCATGAACCTTTCTGCCGTGGTATTAAGAACTGAGCGCTTCCGTGCTTTGAAGGATACGCGAAGATATCGGTATATAGTATATAGTATATAGTATATAGTATATAGTATATAGTATATAGTATATAGTATATAGTATATAGTATATAGTATATAGTATATAGTATATAGTATATAGTATATAGTATATAGTATATAGTATATAGTATATAGTATAAGATATAGTCTAACGGGCGGTCTAAGACAGATGGCTTGGCGGGCGAGTGCTGTCTCAGACGCAGGCAGTGCGTGGTCGATTCCCGCTGCAGGATAAATGTTTGCATGTTCTGCAGATATTTGCTCTGGCACTGGGTGTTGTGGTACCATGATACTCGTAGTTCCTGACACCCACGATACAGGGAATCCTATTGAGGGTCAGAAATATGTGTGTGAGTGTTGGGTGTTTGTTTTCATTGATTAATAAGTAATTTGTCTTTTTTCCCATTACCTCAAAGAGATACTACATCTACGTAACTATATCCCCAGGTAACTATATGTTACTTACTTACACAGGGTACAAACTATATGCTGCAGATACAGGGTACGTGCTATCATATTCCCCGATTGGAACCGACAAGCTATTGCGGTTTAAGAGCTTAGGGAAAATTGCCCGCGCAGCCCGTAGCATAGGAATATGCCTGTAGGGATGAGATGTTCGAGATTGATCGAAAAAACTGTCGATTTTTTCCACATCTTGCTTCAACTCATTTAATATACAAAATTTTAAACAGAAATCAAAGTGAGTAGTTCTTAGGTACCTGCTATACAATCATCATCATCATCAGCCTATATTAGTCCACTGCTGGACATAGGCCTCCCCTAATGAGCGCCATAGCGCCCTGTCTTCAGCTTGCCGCATCCAGCATCTGCCTGCAGTCTTTCGCAGATCGTCATCCCACCTGGCCGAAGGGCGTCCTACTCTACGTTTGCCGAGTCGTGGTCTCCACTCAAGAACGCGTTTACCCCAGCGGTTATCGGTTCTACACGAGATATGACCTGCCCACTGCCACTTCAGCTTGCTAATTCGTTGAACTATGTCGATAACTTTGGTTCTCTGACGGATGTATTCGTTACGAATCCTATCCTTCAGAGAGACTCCGAGCATAGCTCTTTCCATAGCTCGCTGAGCGACTTTGAACTGGTGAACCAGCCCTATCGTGAGTGTCCACGTCTCAGCTCCGTAGGTCATGACGGGTAGGACGCACTGATTGAAAACTTTAGTTTTCAAGCATTGCGGTATGGATGACGAGAAGACTCCACGTAATTTTCCAAACGCTGCCCAGCCTAGCTGGATCCTCCTCTTAGCCTCCTTCTCGAAATTGTTTTTATCCAACTGCAGAATCTGCCCAAGGTAAGTATATTCGGAAACAATTTCGGGAAGGTGGCCATGTACAACCACTGGTCTTGGAACAATGTGGCCATTGACCATGACTTTGGTTTTATCCAAATTCATGCCAAGACCGATACATCGGGAGGCTGAAGCTAGGCTGTTCAGCATCCAGTTCAGCTCCTCTAGCGACTCCGCCATTAAGACTATGTCATCAGCGAATCGCAGGTGTGAGATGTAATCGCCGTTTATGTCAATGACCCTACCTTTCCAGTCCAGCATCTTAAACATATCTTCCAACGCTCTCGTGAACAGTTTTGGGGGTATGACATCCCCCTGCCTCACTCCTCTACGCAATTGGATGGGTTTAGACTGCTGGCTCTGTACTTGGACACTCATAGTGGCGGCCTCGTAGAGACATCTCAGCACCTCGATATAACGATAGTCTACTTGGCATCGCTGTAAGGATTCCAGAACAGCCCAAGTTTCGATGGAGTCAAAGGCCTTCTCATAGTCCACATAGGCCAGATACAGAGGCTGATTATACTCTTCGGACTTCTGTATAATCTGCCTCACTGTGTGAATGTGGTCTATGGTGCCATAACCTCCGCGGAACCCGGCCTGTTCCGTTGGCTGGCACTCGTCGAGTCTTCTGGCGAGAAGATTCGTGACCACTTGTGAGAACAGCTTATAGACGTGGCTCAGGAGTGAGATGAGTCTATATTTTTAAGGAGGGTTTATCTCCCTTCTTAAAAAAGAGCACCACCAAACTCCCGCTCCACGCTTTTGGAGTTCTCCCACTGTGAAGGACGGTGTTAAAGAGGTTATACTATACAATTCCCTAAATGCTGAGTCACATTGCAACCTAATTATTTCATCGAATGATCATAATTAGCTTTATCGATCGGTTTCAAATACTAAATACCAAAATGGCGTAGTTTGATTAGTTCAAAAGATATTGGCTCCAGAAATAAGTTTAGTGTGGCTATTAGAATTTTGGGTGATTTTCCTCCTCACAAGCTCTTGCCATGTACAACTTGATGTAGGCAACTGTCTATCCTAAAAAATAAATCGATGTTCACATCAATTTATCCTGTCTTTGACGAACGAAAATGGAACTTTTAAATAAATTACCTACAGTAGAAACACAATAGCAGTAAGTATTTCTTTATTATAAATATATAATGAAACCTTTAAAACATTTGGCACGGGCTTAAAATAAAGATAACACAGAATAGAAAATCTTATTTTTTGGATGAAAACCTTGAAATTCACGCAATCTTATTTTTTTATTATTTTTCTCATTCTGGTAAATGCTTATCTTCAAGATAGCTTAAACTGATGAGCTGTAGCAATTTGAAAAAACTTATTTTTATAAAAGTTTTTTGCTATAAAGAAAAAGATAAGATTTTATTATTAAGTATTTTGTTTATAAAAAATACAAAAATACTGAGATTCGTCTATTAATTAAATTGGTGTATAATGTTATGTAATCTACTCGCGACAACCAACGCCTTAAACAAAAAATATGGCTTACTTGTACCTAATTATTAATAAGGCACCACTCTTATTCTACTACGTCCAAATAATGAGTACAAAATTTAAAAAAAAAATACACCTTATTATCCGTGTTTCCGTGCAAAGAATAATTAATCACTGACACATCTGTTTGATGGTCCACGTGCCGTGAATGTGTTTGTATAATTGATTTTATTGAGCCATAAAATCGATATACGAATAATGTCTGTATTTGTTTACATAAGCATGTTACTTTCGAATTTACCTAGGTAGTATACGTTAGACGTGCAATATAGGGCGACAAAATTTATCACGTAGTGTTCAGCAACATCATTATCACCCCAATTATCGGTCAATATTGGCCTCGATTCTGTAGTACACTGACTAAACTAAATTTAAACTGTCGCTCTCTTTTACTGATAGTGCAAGCAAGAAAAAGATAGTTACAATTTTAGTGCTGTCAAATTAGTCAGATTTAAGTTTTCCATACAAATTTAGTCGTGATATCAAAACATGCTGACTATAAACACGAAGAAACGGCACGTAAACTGATTTGACAGCAGCACACGGCACTAAAATTGTAGCTATCTCTTTCTTGCGTACACTATCAGTAAAAGAGAGCGACAGTTTAAATTTATTTTAGACAGTGTACTACAGAATCGAAGCCATTGTCTTACAAGCAATACTACAAATTAGACAACCTCAGTATCTGTATCCTGTGAATGTTAAATAAACAAGCCTCTATTTATTACTTCCACGGGTAGATTAGGTAATAAGTAAAAATAATTATTTTACTTATTACCTATTAGTAAGTTATAAAGTAAAAATAATTAATAGTAGATGTACTTAGATGAAAAGGATTCATTATTTTTACTTATAATAAGTACAAGGAATATCTAATCGAACTTACCACCAACTTACCTACGTTAACAGTCTCACGTTTTTGCTGCACCCGTATTCTAAATAAAATGTTGCTTAGTTTTTGTGTAAACAGGGCTTTACTTTTAGATTTTCTTCGTAGGTTAAAGGTCAAAGTTAACAGTTGATTAGGTACGCCCAATGTTTGTTCGGAAAACGGGAAAACGATATTTTTCGTCGTTTAGTTTTTCCAATAGATTTCTTGTCTTTGAGGAAAACTTCTTATATAGATTAGGTTTATACCTTTATATAACTCTTAGAAAAGTATAAATTACGTTGAATTTGATAAATTTAATTTATTAGAGATATATGTTATGTTTGCTGTAGTTAATATTATTTTATTATTATTTTAAGTACACCCCCGCCACTCTCACAATCTCTTATTATTCTCTCCATCCAAAGGTTGTCTGCTTCTAAGCGATAAGGCCGCCCATTGTACTTTTTTAAGAATAAGATTTTGTGTGGTATGTTATTTGTTTAAGGTGTACAATAAAGCATTTTCATCTATTTATTCAATCAACTGAGGCCTTTTCTTGTGAAAATTATCATCGATGACACATGATGTACATCACTAGTAACCAATGAGCCCTTGAACATTGAAGCGATGAATTTTCAAATAGAAAACTACGTACTTACCTCGACTATTATTATACGAATATATCTAGCATCAAACTTTATCTATGGAATGTTGGTCGCACAACGGTTTGTCCCATCTTTTAAAATCATCCTGAAAAAAACTGGGAAACCTCTTACATGATCTCTTGAAGATTATCAAGTCCCTTCTTTACCCTTCTTTGGAAGCAGGAACGTAAAAATGAAAGGCGCCACTTTTTTTAATAAGATAAAAGCTAGCAACTTTTCTCCGATTGTTATGCAAAACATTTCCGATGGGTTTGTAGCTAGGTATAACCCTATAGGTATTATAACCATGTGTAGGAAAAAAAACAGAGTATTGAAATTATTTGGGGTTAAAGCAAACCATTAAACAGTTGGACGTGTATGTTGCTATAAAGACGCGTTTTCCCGAACTGCTTTCGAACGAGGGAGCGATTTCTTAGGAACGAGGTGTAGGTAGGTCTGTGTTGAATCTTATTTGTGTGATTTTATACTATGTTCCCAAAACTATGTTAAGAAGCGTCGTCTTATAAACTAGTTCATAAATAAATTAACGCTGAATCCTCTCTACCAAGTACCCAGACCACCCAGACCCCCAAAAAATGTGTCACGTCGATCGATCATGAGACACCTCTATCATCTATCGGCTTTTTCTAACCTTTATAACATGATGCCGTCGGTCGATCGCGTGTGCCTTTCTATATTCTAGGACCTTCCTGTGATATAAAACTACGAGTTGAAGTTTAGATATTATGAATGTTTATGCGTTCATCAAACTTTACGTTTAATAGTTTCACTTTCAAATCTAAGTTATAGAGCTAAAGTTAATGATGCTTTAAGTTTAAGTTAATTGGTAGTCTAACTTTATCATCGTTGATCTGATTCACATATGACGGCATTACCAACTCTCGACTTATTTATAATTAACTAGCTTCTGCCCACGGCATCGCCCGCATGGTAACCGGATAAAAAGTAGTCTATATAATTATCGTTCTGAACTTCTGATGTACTCGTATAAGTTATATTACTGTAAAGTTTCAACAGAATCCGTTCAGTAGTTTTTGCGTTAAAGAGTAACAAACATCCATCCTCACAAACTTTCGCGTTTATAATAGAGTTATCGAGTACTGCAAAATCCTACTAATGGATTTTGCAGTACTCGATAACTCTCAAGGTTTACCGCAGGAATAGCAGTTCTATAATATACATAGGCAAGGGTAGGACAAGGTATCTAAATTAGTAATAGCCTTAACGTAGTTCCACGGGTAACTAACTTAGCTGTCCTAAACAATTTAGCATTTCATCACTATTCCCAGGACACTAAATACCTTTGTATTTCATGGCTACAATTTCAACTTTGCTAATTGAGAATCCTGTAAACACGTTATATTCGCATTAAATTGATTTACGCTAATCGTTTTGTTATTTTGTTGACCTATATACTCAGAAAACAAAAAATATAAGACGTAAAATATAATAAGAATCCTAGAGATACCCTTATCTCTAGGATTCTAGGGAAATTCAGACAAAAGAACCAAAAGAAGATAACACATCTTCTTTAGGCTTTTGCATTCGTAAACCAAATCAAATTATGAAAATAAATTTTCTAACTTAAAAAATAATGTTCGATCAATTCCTAAAGTTGATCAATTCCACGTAGTGGTTATTAGTAACCATTTATATCAGCAGCGGTTATATATGAGTAACATGAAAAAAAACCTCGGTGGTACGGCAGGCAAGTAGCTGCGACGCAAGAGGTGCGGATTCGATTTCCGCTGCGAGACAAATGTTTGCATATTTATTCTGGGTCTGGGTGTAGTAGTACTATGGTACGCTTAGTGCCTAACACCCACGACACGGAATCCTAGTGTGAGGTCCGTCCGGACTATGTAAGTTTCAATAGCCCAAGTTCGCTCAAAAAAACTCGATGTTTATTTTCTTCATAGTTCCTAAAATTCAATATAACTACTGTAGTTTTAGGAATAAAATTAATATGATAGGTACCGCAAAATGACCTATTTGTTTGATCTCGCTCCTTTTCAGGCATGTGCCAATTATTATAATGATTTGACGTGCATCTGATTATCCCCTACTTTATAACCTCATAAATGTACTGAGTACCTACAGTTTAGGTTTATGACCATGGAGATGCTCTTAATCACCCCATGGCTCGTCTTGGTATTCGATAGGACGACTGTGAACTAAAGTAGCCTATAGTGTTCGACTGAACCAGCCGCTGCACCGGCCCTAGCTAAAAATTTGTAGTAAAGTATTTGTTTTGTTGCAGCTGCACTCTGAATACCGCAGCACGTACAAATGGCACGAGTACAAGGAACAGCAGGCGCAGGGAGTGGTGAAACAGCCCGCTCCCACCCCGCCCAATGTACTACCACTTACCAGGGGTATGTTCTGCTATTCTACTCCTCCCGCTTATAAGGTAGCTCGCAGAACCGGCAACCGCTGGGGTAGAAAGGTTCTCGAATGGCGACCACGAACCGGACGATTCAGTGTAAAGAGGCATTTGTTTCGAAGCGAGAATCAAACCCACACCTTTTCTCTTCATCCCATCTCACCCAGTTACCGATCCACACAGATTGTTTAGAGTCTTAGATGAGTTACCATAGGGATTATTTTTTCGTAACAATAAACTACCCTGTCGAGACACGTTAGGGTCGAGTGCGTGAAGTTAGCCCCGCACTTTTGCGTTTTCTGAATTCTGATACTTGTGCTGAATTGTTCTAGGTTTGTTCTACATTGTTCCAAAATATTTTTTCTCTACAGTGAAAATTACAGCTGGAAAACGAAAATAACGGTTTTGGAACCTGGCCCCGCACTTTTGAATTTTCCAAGTTTTGAGAGTTGTGCTGGATTGTTCTAGGTTTGTTCTGCATTGTTCCAAAATATTATACTTCTAAGATGAAAATTAACGTCATAAATAAAAAAAAACTTTTTGGAACCTAGCCCCGCACTTTTGGATTTTCAAAGTTTTGACCTTTGTGCTGCATTATTCTAGGTTTGTTCTATATTGTTCCAAAATATTATACGTCTAGAATGAGAATTGAGGTCGAAAATCTAAAAAAACAGTTTGGAATCTAGTTGAAAATTGTAAACCCGCTATTTAAGTCGTTATTTTCAGTTTTTCGTGCTAAATTGGTATTTTATCCATTGTTCTGGTGTTGTGCTGTATTGTTCTAGCTTAATACTAGACTGTTCTACAGTAATACATAACATTAAGCACGAAAATACTTAATTACTTACTAATTTAGCACGAAAAATGGATAAAACGACAAATTCAAAAGTGCGGAGCCAAGTTGTAAACCCGCTATTTTAGTCGTTATTTTCCGTTTTTCGTGCTAAATTGGTATTTTATCCATTGTTCTGGTATTGTGCTGTATTGTGTAAGCTTAAATCTAGACTGGTCTACAGTAAACATAACATTAAGTGCTTATTTAGCACGAAAAACAAAAAAAAAACGACAAATCCAATAGTGTGGAGCCAAGTTGTAAACCTGCTATTTTAGCCGTTATTTCAGTTTTTCGTGCTAAATTGGTATTTTATCCATTATTCTGGTGTTATGCTGTATTATTTTAGCTTAAATCTAGACTGTTCTACAGTAAAACTTAATATTAAGATCTAAACTAGCACGAAACACTGAAAAAACTATCAAAATAGCGGCTTTACAACTTGGCCCCGCACTTTTGGATTTTCCACGTTTTGACAGTTGTGCTGTATTGTTCTAGGTTTGTTCCACATTATTCCAAGGTAAAACCGTTTTAAGATGAAAATTCACGAAGAAAATCGAAAATAACTGGTTTCCATCCGATACCTACTAAATTTCAACTTATGAATATTCGTGTTTTTTTCATTGTTCTGGGTTGTTCTGGTGTTGTGATGTATTGTGCTAGCTTAGTTCTAGACTGTTCTACAGTAAAACATAACATTAAGTGCTTATTTAGCACGAAAAACTGAAATAACGATCAAAATAGCGGTTTACAACTTGGCCCCGCACTTTTGGATTTTCCACGTTTTGACAGTTGTGCTGCATTGTTCTAGGTTTGTTCCACATTGTTCCAAGGTAAAACCATTCTAAGATGAAAATTGACGAAGAAAATCGAAAATAACTGGTTTCCATCCGATACCTACTAAATTTCAACTTATGAATATTCGTGTTTTTTTCATTGTTCTGGGTTGTTCTGGTGTTGTGCTGTATTGTGCTAGCTTAGTTCTAGACTGTTCTACAATAATAAATAACATTAAGTGCTTATTTAGCACGAAAAACTGAAACTAAGCTAAAACAATACAGCACAACACCAGAACAATGGATAAAATACCAATTTAGCACGAAAAACTGAAATAACGACTAAAATAGCAGGTTTACAACTTGGCTCCACACTATTGGATTTGTCGTTTTTTTTGTTTTTCGTGCTAAATAAGCACTTAATGTTATGTTTTACTGTAGAACAGTCTAGATTTAAGCTAACACAATACAGCACAACACCAGAACAATGGATAAAATACTAATTTAGCACGAAAAACGGAAAATAACGACTTAAATAGCGTGTTTACAATTTTCAACTAGATTCCAAACAGTTTTTTTAGATTTTTGACCTCAATTCTCATTCTAGACGTATATATTCTGGAACAATATAGAACAAACCTAGAAGAATGCAGCACAAAGGTCAAAACTTTGAAAATCCAAAAGTGCGAGGCTAGGTTCCAAAAAGTTTTTATCGATTTATGACGTTAATTTTCATCTTAGAAGTATAATATTTTGGAACAATGCAGAACAAACCTAGAACAATCCAGCACAACTCTCAAAACTTGGAAAATTCAAAAGTGCGGGGCCAGGTTCCAAAACCGTTATTTTCGTTTTCCAGCTGTAATTTTCACTGTAGAGAAAAAATATTTTGGAACAATGTAGAACAAACCTAGAACAATTCAGCACAAGTATCAGAATTCAGAAAACGCAAAAGTGCGGGGCTAACTTCACGCACTCGTTAGGGTCTCTAAGTTGCCTCATATTTCTTATACCTCATAGTTTTTACTAAATGCTAGTCTCATAACTTTTTAGTACTGGACTCAAGGTTTAAAGGATTAGTTACTTTGAAGGTTTCTATTTCCTGGATGGTGGCCTCCTATCGAAAAAGTTTAAGGAAACCATACAATGATTTTTAGAGAATCGTTCTTTAGGGGATGCAATGAGAAATAAAAACATCCCCCACTTCACATTAATGAGGGAGTTTTATTTGGATACGCTTTAAAATCGGAGTCTGACATGCAGATGGACAGACAGATAGAAGGACATTACAAATTTTCGGAACTCTATAAATCAAGTATGACTGACGGTACCAGCCCAAATTTAATTACGCATCCGCATCATGAAAGTTCAATAATTAACACACTCTCCCAATCTACGAAATGCCACTACGTGCCACAACGCTTTTACCTTATTAAATCCTTGAACAAAAGCTCAGGATTTACCGTCATGAAGACGAAGGTCCCAGAAATACTTTTGACTACTTTTTTAGGCAATGTAAATTGAATTAGTTGATAAAAGTACGACAAACGGTTTAGAATCGTATAAGAGAATGATTGATTTGGGTCAACTTCATACTAAAATCAGATTGGTCAGTCATGATTGGAGTCATGACTCCAGCTGTTCAAAATAATATTTCGAAGCCTTATAGTTTCTGGAAATACGATGTTATCGTAAGTATTTGCAGAAACCATAGGGTTTCGTAATAACATTTCCATGGAGGAGGTTACTCTTGAAATAACGTAACTATATTTTTATTTTTTTTCTGTTTTGGTGAACAGTTTGTAACCTTAAATATTTTCTTCTTTTAAATGATACCTACAACTTCCAAGCATTGTTGCCGTTTAGAATTAGAATATTTTTTTTGACATAAAGATGCTTTTCTGATTTTTTTACATTAACTTTATATTATAGGTCAAATATCATTGAAATAATAAAATAAACAGTTTAAAGATAGAATGTCCATAAATAACATACATACATAAACTCACGCCTGTTTCCTGTTTGAGGGGTAGGCAGAGACTACGGATTTCCACTTGCTACGATCCTGACATACCTCTTTTGCTTCATTCACTCTCATTACATTCTTCATACATGCTCGCCGGTTTTGGGTACTCTTGACCTGAACTTTCTCCAAAACGTCTCCTATCTGGTCAGAGTACGTTCGCCGGGGTCTACCCTTTCCAATTATCCCATTCACGCTTCCCTTTTATACATGTTTCATCAATCTCCTTTCGTCCATCCTTCCTACATGCCCAAACCACCTTAGCATACCTTTCTCTATTCTTGTCACTACATCTTCTTTCACTCCATAAACAACGTGTACTATTTTTCAAACATCTACATTGACTCTACTTAAATACCTCATTCAAAGATGACCATACAGCCATATCATACGCCTAAGTACAGTAAGTACATTAATTATTATCTTCTATCAGGTCCCATGGAACCGGCGATGCCTCGTCGCAAGAAGTACCCTGGAGTGGCGTACAAGACAAACGAGCTGTTCGATCCAGCACCGGCTGATGACATCCGCCCCCAACACAGCTCGGGAGGCTTTGGATTCGATAGAGCGAGGGTAAGCCAGAACCAACAGACGTTTTTGGTTAATCAGATTAAGTCAAATCACTCATGTAGCAAAACAGGTTTTTCACGTACCGTACGTATCAGTGAAAGCACCGACTTAGTTTCGCCTCATTCGGAGAGTCTTCATCAGGGTGGGTCCACCGAAGCGCTCTTTGCTGACTTCCGCATTCCTGCCTTCTTATTCCGACTATGCCACAATTCTAAGGCGAAACATTGTTTCATGCAGAGTGCCCAAAGAAATGCTGAAGGCGCCGGTAGACGCAGCAAGTCTGAAGGACCTCGCCAACCGCGGTGGACTGACACTGTTGAGCCCAAGGTAAAAACCTTTAAATGGTTATTTTATATTATACCTTTGACGCTAGTAGCTCATATGTTGTTTTGTTACCATTACTCTCCATAACAGATAAAGAAACTGATGAGGTCCATTTGTATGAAATTAAAAAAACTTCTTACATAAAGGTTTTAACGACGGAATAGCATAGAACGGGGCTTTTAAAGCCTAAGCCTCTATACTTCAACGATGTGACTGACTTAACGTAGGATGAGCAAGAGAGAACCGATGCAATTATGAATGAGCTTTTGGGATAGACTTCTAATCTCATCAAAAACATAATAACATGATTTAATGTTGAAAATTAATAACTGATAATTACATTGACATAGGCAACAACCGCCATGGGTGAGGTAATCGCCGCCAAAGAACCTGAAAACGTAAGCACCGAGTACCGTAACCAGTTCGCGTGGCCTAAAGAAGAGCAAACACCACGAAAGAGCATTTCCATGGGTGCACTAAAGAAAGCCGCTGTAGCTGAAGGTAAGAAAAATATGCTTGATGGAGAAAATAACATTTTCAAGGGAGCACTGAAGAAAGTTACTGTTGTGGAAGGTAAGAAAGATTTATCCTAGATGAAGAAAATACAAAGACTTGCGACACTTGTGCTGTAGATATCGCGGTTCCTTCCATTGAGTTGAACTTATTTGATAGCCGTGCTTAAATTTTATTTTATTTTGTGTGCATATTTATGGATCGTGTGTCTGCAATATATAATTGTTATTATTATGTTTATAAAGTAGATCTGCTCAGTTTCAAAGAAACGGTGGTTAACTGGGATGCACGGACCTAAGCCAAGTGTACCTCAGTAGGTCGAACTTCATTTGAAGGTTCAGTTTGTAGGAATTTTCTGATGATTTTACATGTGTTTAGGATAGCTGCTTTTTGTAATGAAACCTTTTTGTAATGTTGCTTTGGGATAACACCGGTTGTTGACAAGACTCGTTCTTCAAATCTATATATTTAGATAGTTTCTCTGCAATGGTGATCTGCAGGTTGTGAGTGTTGGGGATGGCGATATCTATTAAGAGTGCAGTGTCGTTGTTTTTATCTAGGAGGGTTATTTCAGGTCTATTGCAATGTAGTCTTGTTAGTTAAGATGGCCCTATCAAAATAGTTTGTGTGTAGAATTCTCCAACACAGTTTCAGAGGTATTTTGTAATATAGTGTTGGTTTTTCCATTATGTAAATAAGTTTATATTTAACTGCTCGCATTTGGTGGATGATGTTGGCCACTTGATCGTGTCTGAACTTAGCTTTGCAGGACCCCGTTATGTGTTGTATTGTTTCTGAAGAGCTGTTACATCGTCGGCACATGTCAGTTGTTAAACTACGTAACTTTATTATGTACTAACTTTTGCCCACGGCTTCGCCCGCGTTGTACCCGGATATAAGTAGCCTTTGTGTTATTCTCATGTATAAGCTATATTACTGTAAAGTTTCATCAAAGTCCGTTCAGTAGTTTTTGCGTGAAAGAGTAACACAAATATCCATCCCCTCAAATTTTCACATTTATAATATTAGTAGGATTTTTGATAGTTACGCGTTTCGATCACTTGATCTTGAATGGCAATCATGAATCCTTTAGTCTCAGGAAAGAGTTCACCTCGACTAAGCCATTCGTTCCACGCCTGTATGTCAACGGTGGGTTGACTCAAGTCCTCAAGACTCAAGACTTCCGGGTCCATTAAGTAGTCAATGTTTGTCTAACTGTCAATAGTTCGTTGTTTTGCTTTGTGTGGTTAGTTTTCGGTCCAATTCGACGACTGACCTTTGTAGAGATGATGTGAAACATCTTTGGTGTGAAACCATAATTATGTTTTTCTCACATTGCTTATTCTATGTGTTTCCAAGTCAGTGATATTTCAGTCAACGGGAACAGAATGTTTAATCAGACGAGTCGTTTGCTTCATCGTAGCTATTCAGCGACTGAATCGTTAATACATTCAGAGTAGTTTCAAATATTCAGATTGCCTCAGCCCACCACGAAACTAGGACGAAATGTATTTCAGAGTTATATGTAGAGCAAAGTTGTTCTAGCATCATCAGAGCTATTGCTATTTTACAATTCAAGATCACATAAATCAATGACATCACATAAAAAAATATGCTTCTACCTTCAAATCGAATTTAACTACTTGGTTGTGTTGGAGACTTGTTTGGTTGTGACATCCAATCAATTGAATACCTATAGTCTACAAGTAACACACTCTTAGCTATCATAATCATACTTCGACTTAAACTAAATAAATAAATAAATAATAACTGCCAGCTTTTACTAATTTCCACCACTTTAGTCCGTTAAAGAGGCAGTTTGCTCCAAAATCCACACGGATATTTCCGTGTACGGTACGGTTACGGTTACCGTATACGGTTTACAATTGAAATCTAAAGAACTATTTTTATTTTAAAAGAGTAGGTATATAAATGTATGAAAGTAGTATATTCGTTACACCTTCTATTAATATTCTGGGAAAATTTAAATGTTGCGCTGGCTATGCATAGAAAACAACAGACTTTTCACGTTCGAGCCGTTTGTAATCTATATAATTTATGTTTATCGGTATATTAAGCAGTAGGGATTTTTTACAACCCTTCTTTTGTAGTCACGTAAAGATGGTACTTTGAAAGGTTTGTGGTGAAAAACTACTTTTTAAGAGTTGATAATGTAGGGGAGTAATTCTGCAATGGCAGAGACTAGAAAAGATGAGCACGTTTATAGACGGCCTTTCAACTCGAGGTTTATGCAATTGTATTGTAGATATAAAGCGAGGATTATGAATATTTCAGTTTGAAAAGCACAACGCTAATAAAAGTGATTTTAGAGCACGGCTTATGAATTCTCAATGGCTTGCAACAATTTTATCCTTACGAAAAGTATTTTATGAAAATGCAGCGTTGAATTTAGAATTGTAATGGTTGTAACATTTGAATTGTAGTGGTAACGGTAGTTGTAAAAGAGATTAATGCAAAGTTGAATAAGCAGATTTTAAATGCAAATAAATTTATGCAAGGTTTAAAAAACTCGAGGATATCAAGTTTAACAATATCCACTTTCAGCAGCCAGCCATCGGCATGACCCATAGCTAAATTGGTAAATACATCTCCAATTCATATTAAAAAATTGTCACGTACCGTATTATCGATGTATCGTACCGCACATCTTTAATAAAAAGGCAAGTTGCGGATTTCAATCGCTCTGGATAGTTTATTTTTCGTTTTAGTGAAAATTAATACTTAGTAGGTAAGATTACTCTAAACTCTTACAGGTTCAGTAGAAGCTGAGCCGCTCATGAACCACGTGGATGGAGATCATGATGAAAAGCGGTACATAGAAGACTACGTCTGGAATGGACCGAAGCCGGGAGTTCAAAAGTAAGCTGTTCTAGTATATGCTGATTCTAGGAATAACCATTTACTTGACTGCTATCTACTTCATGATTTAAAATTTAAATATAAGTAATAAATTTCATTTAATATCTTCTATCAAAGTTACAAATCATGACGTAGACAAATAATTAATTAATTATAATTATTAAAAAAATACTTTCAGAATGTGTTTACAGTTATATAAATTAATTTCTTCACATTTTTCAGAAATTTGTGTATATATATAAATGTATATAAATATTTTTAATTTCATGTAAAAACATTCTGAATTTCCGACTGCTTCAGCTTTATCACATTTTTCACGAAAAGCTTATCACTCTCCAACCTAATTAGTTCAAAATTATAGATTGTTTCATTTATATTGTTATATTTTCTAATACTAGTTAAAGCATGCTTTATTTTTTCAACAACACAAAATAATTTGCGATAATATTTTCGAAACAGTCTATAAAACATTGCCAAACACGATCTGTTTAAATTAACAATAACACCACAAAAAGCTTTCGCTTCAGCTAAAGCTAAAGCAGCTTCTTCGCATTTAATTTTATTTATACATTCATCTTAAACGTGTCTGGAAAAATGGTCACCGCTGAATTTGTTTAAATTTACCTACATTAGAAACACCTTTCTCCTACATACATAAACACTAAAATCATCAAATCCGTTAATTACCGGAAGTAAATGACCACAAAAAGTAACATCATTGAAATGAAACTGTATCTACACTCAATTTAATATATGTATTTTGTAAAATATGGAATTCATTAACCCTCAACTTTTTCAGGTGAAGATTTTTCTAATTAAAATGGCTAAATCGTTTTCGATTGTCTATAGCTTATGTACTTCATTTAAGGCTTGAAGGAAATCTTTACAAATTCATTGTGTGGTATTGAATAAAGTTATTAAAATCAGGTAATTTCACCACTTACATCTTATTTCGCTCATTATTAAGTTATTTAACAAAATAAGTAACATTTCTGAATATTTTTAATTGATACAATATCAGTAACAATATTGTACCGCAACTAACTTTAATGAAAATGTATGCGACATTATTCTAATATTTTCAAATGAAATGCAAATGATGTTTGAAAATTTAAATTAACTGAAAACTGGCCATTTTGCTAAGAGTACAAAATCAAAGTTGCACATTGAAATGGTTTCTTTATTCTAACTAGTCAGTTTTTTTAATTTTGTTAATAGGCAAGTCTTTCCATTCTGTAGCAAGTAATTATGTAAATGGTTGAAAGTCTAATGATGTAAAGGATTCTTTCAAGGTCTCTTGTTCTGTCAAACTCCCTACTTAAATTACTTTTCAAGCAGAACAAAGTCTAAATTTCGTTTTTGGTATTTGCTTTAACATTTTAACTGTCCTCACGGTGGCGGTGTCTAGGCCGAGTAGTTTTAGCCCAAAACTAACATCTAGTTCGGAATGGCAGCTAATAATAGTTTATTTTTTAATTCTTCAATGTGTCCTGCACTTTGTCGGTGTGAACGTTGGTTGAAACTGTTTGATTAGATTCTGTATTTCGATGTATCACCACACTTCCAACACTGAGTTTTAGCCGGTCACGGGGCGCGCGCCCTCACTCTGTCGGTCCTTAGTCTCTTCCGTCAAACATCCTAACCTCACCATTGCGAGCTTGAAAATTTTTTAAGCATGTCTGTTGTTACTAACCCGGCTCGGCGCGAGCCGTTTCCGTTGCTGCATCATCATCGCAGACCGACCTATAAGGCGTTCCTAAGACATAAATGGAATTTTCCAGAAAATCGACGTTCCGTAACGCGCTTTCGGCCCTCATATCCAACGGGGAGGATCGTTCCAAAGATAATAGAAAACGTTACAAAAGCGAGTACAAAAAGAAATTTAGACCGTTCTCTCAATACGTGTACGAGGCGTCTAAAGGGACATTTACGAAATGCAGGGGGAAAGGGAAGGTGAAAGACGAAGCCAGCGAGAGGATGCTGGGAGATGGGGCCGCGGGGGCAGGGGGGGAGACGAGTGCAGACGTGGGTATGGGCCCAGATGTGGGTCCAGCGGTGGGCGCGGGGGAGGACAGCGCACACACGCTGCGCGCCGCGGGGCTGCAGCCGCTGGGGCTGGCGCAGGGCGAGTCCTGGTACCGCGAAGTCATCGACCTGCGTAAGCGCGCCGGAGAATACAAGGTCTGCGCTATTCTAAACGACACTAACTCTATACTAAGACACAACTGATCGAGTCCCTTGTAAAAGCAGTAAATACAGACTGGATTTGCTCGGTTCCAGTTCATTTTACGTCGTCAATTGGCACTTGATTATTGTGTGCCGTGAAATGTAGTTTTCAAGGCCAACAGTAAATTGTTCATTGTCTAGCGACTCCTTTGGATTAAATTAAGATAATTATAGGTAGCCTAGGATAATCAAACACAGAACAAAGAAAGCTTAGTGTTTGTTTAAATTGGTCTATATCACCAACGTTCGTAGCTTAGAATTAAAATGGCTGTCATTAAACGTGATTATAGTAAAGTTACTTAGTTAAACTACAAAATTTTAAAAAAAAAATATCTAGTTTGAATTAGACATCAAATAAATAGTAAAAAATCTAAAAATTGCAATTAGTATTCAAAATAAGCTAATCGCTAATTTCTTAGTACCTTGTTTAAAGTGTGTCTAACACTGAAATCGGTAATCTCAGTACAATTGGATAGCAAAATGTCATTAATATTCATGATGGTAAACATCTTAATCGCCGCCGTTCTAAGATTGATGCGAATGAGAGCGTAATGGGATTTGATTGTATTATACATCCGCCGCGCGTCGGCTAAGTCCGAGTTGGTGAAGAATAAATTAACTTTCCAGGCTATTAATGAATGATTAGATCTTAATTGACAAAGTAATTTGCATTATAAAATAGATTACTCGTCGCGAATATATTGGACGTGGAAGACCAATTAATTCATTAGCTATCTTTTTTCTATGTTCTCAATTTCTCTTCAACTCTCATGGAAAGAATTGTTTATAAGTTTCTAGGCCCCTTTAACAAAAATTGAATTGAAGAAGTAAAAGTAATGATTAGTTTCACAAGTTACTAATCAGCAGTCATATGATTGGACCTAAATCATATGACTTTATCGACTTTGCCAAAGTTAGGTTTCCAAAATTATGAAACCGGTTGACGATAAGTTTACAGTGTCGACAAAAGCTAGTATATCCTTAGAATAAAGGTTACTTGGAAGCCGCTTACAATACAAATGTTACAAGGTGAAGTGAAGCCAAAACCACGTCGCATTTCCGGCGCCACCATACTTTCCATCTGCAAAATCTTGTTAGTTCACGAATGGATCCCAAATTTTCGGGGTAATTAATCTTAGAAGTGGCGACATATGTAATACTAACACAGACTGTCTCATATTAACTATTCTTAAAGAGAATACTTTTATTATGCGCGATAGGCTTTCTGGGTTATCTATATTCTAATAGTAAATCATAAAGTCAACGCTTTCATGATCATGCTTCATATTCAAGAGTGCCATTTTTGACAGTACCGCGGCTGGGGCACAGAGCTAGCTCCAGAGCACATCACTCAGCTTTACAATAAGCAAATCGAGCTCTGGTATCAAGTATCCCGCCGGTCCTCGTTGTCGGCCTTATCACTCGCTTCCACCAATCACAAGTAAGTGATGCACTTCGCGTGATTCGGCCCGAAGGACCAATGTTCATAGCTTTGCTACGAGCTTTATTGACGAACTATTGAAAAGGCATTTGATTATTAGCTGATAACTTTTATAAAACATGATATTGCCGCCACATCGCCACCGAAGGATTGACAGTATACGGGATAACTATCATGATATCTTATTTATATATGAAGATTTTTTTTGTTGGTCCTTCGTACCAGGAATGCGTCTTTTATAGTTTAAGCAAAAGTATTAGTGGTAGGCTGATGCTCTGAATGGCTTAGATGGCAAAAGAAAAAGCCAGCGTATTTAAAATAGCTGCGTAGTTAAAAATCAATAGCCTTTACATCCCCAACTCCTTAAAAAGCTAACTTTCCTTTACCGAAGAAATATCAGTTTATTAAACAATTCCTGAGATTTTAAGAACTTATAAAAAAATATAAAATAAAACTTTTTATGTGCAAAAGTATAATAAGCAATTATCTATTTATATTCAATTTACTAACCCTTACCCTTCCAAGAATATTATGTATACTATCAACACATCCAAAAAATATGATATAACCTACATATTATATGTAGGTATATAAAAAATTACAGTGATTAGACCGCCCACTGTACCTTCCCTTGTATTTTATAATATTGTATTTGTATTAATCTATCTTCTTTCTAGGGCTATCCCACGTGACGAGAAGGACGGTAAGGACTCCAAAGGGCATTCTCCTAAAAAGTTTCGCTCGTTCCGATCTGCTCCTCATCAATCTATCCACGCAAAGCTCCAAGAGACTAAGGCACAGGAGAGATCACCACAGAAGTCCCCGCAAAAGCAGAGGAAGAAGATGCATGGACATAGCTTCGATGAGGGCGCTACTCACGACGGTAAGTCCTGCAAGCTTTTAAATTAGAGCTGTAGATAGAAAGCGCCATGCCCTAGAAACGAAAATCGAAGGCATACTGCGCATAGTGATACATATCGGTTATATAGTGTTCCAATAAGTAGAAACGCAACCTTTCACGTGGAATACACAATGAATAAACGTTAGTTTGCCCCCACGGAGAACAAAAACTATTTTGTTTCCTCTACGCTGACCGCTTTTCCGATTATATAAAGTAAAACAAACCTAAAAACTCTTTAAATAACACAAAAAGCTTAAGGTCGTGCTACGGGTTATGGAGTTTCACTAAGAGATAAAATTATAAACTCCAAAACAAAGAAATCAGTAGCAGAACTAAAGCCACCTACATAGCAACATTTAGCAAGTTA
Organism: Perizoma flavofasciatum; assembly: GCA_958496245.1. Taxonomy (NCBI): domain Eukaryota; kingdom Metazoa; phylum Arthropoda; class Insecta; order Lepidoptera; family Geometridae; genus Perizoma; species Perizoma flavofasciatum. The sequence goes on along the minus strand of OY292419.1, from coordinate 6,560,499 downwards.
AAGTGGCAAGGGCAAGCCATAAAACTTGCTGACTGACAATCACTGGGAAATAAAGTTTTTAAAGTGTTAAGTCGCCATTCGGGGCGACCACGAACCGGACGATGCAGTGCTAGAAGGGCCTTAACCTTATTGACCGATGACGTCTTAAAGGTTGCGAAAAGTCGGTTAATGCTCGGTTCTACAGACTGTTGATGATGAAACAATAGCAGGACTCAATGATAACGAATTTTCGTAGGTGGGAAAACCGGCGATAATGCCTTGTTCAAGTCCCCGCGCCGGCGGCCGCGCTCGGCCGACCCTGCGCCGGCGCACGCCAAGCTCATGCCGAACGGACACGAGCCACCGCGCCCCGCCAAGCCGACCGGTGAGTCTGCACGCAGCTTTATAGTGTTGCTAGTAACAACTAATCTAGCTCATTATTTCATTAAAAGATCTTGAACTCCATGCTATTTAATATGAGTTTTTGTACGGGCCCTTATCGCGTTTGTCTTTTTATTATTTTTCTGGCGTTTCGACTGTTGCAACAGCTGTGATCATTTGTTGACGGGAGTATTGATTGGTTGGTCTACCAAGAGATGTTACATGAAACTTAACAACAATATTAAAGCCAGATGCTATAAGTGTACAAATCAATCGCAGGTAAACACAGCATACAAAATAAAATGAAAGTTTAAAAGGTAACAAATTGATATACAGTCAAGGAACGAATCCCATTAAAGGAAATAAACGTGTAAAGTGATATTCAAGGAAAACTAAGACCCATGCGATAAACTAAGGCAGAAGCCGCAACTACCCTCATTTATTTATCAGAAAAATAATGAAAAAGTAAACGCTATAAAGTACCGTATAAAAACGAATAATTAAAATCTGGCGTATTCTGGGGTAGAAAATTATCTTGGGTATTATATCAATCAAGCAAGATTTCTGATATTGAAAACTGAATCTTGTGTTATTGCAACATATTTTTCACCTCTTTCAGACCTAGCTAGAAATTTTACAAGCTTTGTTTTGACTTCTGTAATTTGTTTGCATATCATACCTACTAGCTAGAGGGGCATAATCTTAAATGCGACAAAGCCTATTTTATTATTATTTGTTTAAAAAACATTTATAAAAGTAAATAAAATGAACTCAAATATAATGTCCCTATAACAAATGGGTTAAGAAAGCTGGTTTTGTCAGCCAGACCAATCATGTTATACTTGTTGAAAATCTCTATCTGATTTCTGAGTGTGTAGAATAATCTTACTAATTTATACGTTGTTATCCTGCCTGATGCTTGCCCCTATCCTGTGTCTTCTGGCTAATTTGAGAATACGGCTCTAAAAAACTGGTTTTCCCTCTACTAGTCTATCAAATTACAAAAATATGAACTAGAGCTCTAAACATCCAACACCGAATATTTTTTTCAGCCCATTTTATCCTTTGTAAAGATCCTAGAGCCGATTCTCAATAGCCGAAAGTTTAGAAGAAAAAATTTCTTGTAGGTTTGGCGTTAAGTAGAGGAAGTAGTCATAGAGTTAGGTCAACGTCAAGAGGCGGTCGATCCCCATCTGCCCCCGGGAAAACTGGGATCGGGGCGAATGTGCCAAATGGGGCCAATGGAACCTTGATGAATGGCATTGAATCAGCGCGAGGCCGTCGCAGCCGCAGCGTATCAAAAGTCGGCATAAAATTGGGTGCGTAAAACGTGACATCAGTTGCGTCGGCGCGCTGTGGATTTTACGGTTGTGCCGGCCAATCAGGCTTTTAGGCTGTGACGCTTGTGTAAAGTCTATGTGCGGTCCTTTTTCTGTTTGGCTTTTTTGAAGTTGCTGATCTCTTTCAGTAGAAGTCTACAAATCTGAAGAGAAGGCAAGCTGTTATCTTTTATTTTCAAATCAGTTTTAGATTTTTCTGATCTTCTAAATTAATTGTTCGATTGGCTTTTTACGTTGTTTGCTTACTTTCTCGTGAAATATTTCGTCAGTGCGTCTACGCAACGTTTGTCACAAGCATTGATTGGCACCGACAGCGGTAATGGCTTACACGACACGTGGTGTGAAATGTGAATGTCCGTCTATGTGAACACTGCACTAGAGACCACTTGTAGAAAATACAAATTGGGAAAAAATAGGGAAGACGGATGTATAAGATCAAAGAGCGCTGTAAAGGTTTGATAAAAAATAAGTGGCTGAGAATTGATCGAAGACAATGTGCACTGGAACTCGCAGCAACGGATACTGGCACTGTGGCCAGTTGGCACTAAACCGGGGACCAAAATTCACTAAATCCGGGACCTAAAGGGAATAAACCTGGGACCAAGTCGCAATTACACTGTGATGAAAATTAATAAAAAAATATTTATTTTGCTAAGTACCCAACAATATGTACTTACTAAGAACGTTAATAAGGGGAAGATAGGTAAATCACGACAGAAATTGTAACAAATATAATTAAAGATTACCTACATAGGTCTCACAATGAAGTTATCTAGGTAACAAGAACATTTACTTACTTAGGTAAGTAAATGTTCTTGTTTTGTGTTTAGGTGTTTTAAAAAATAGTTCACAAAACTAGATTTATAGCTGCATTGCATGTGATGTGGTAAGTTATTTACTTAGGTACGTACTTAGTTGATGTTTTTCTGCTGATGTGATTGTTTTCTGCGTTTCCTATTATTGAAATCTTTGTAGAGAAAATTTTGTGTTAATTTTGTAAATATGTACCTCTGTACATATTTACAAAATTTATTATATAAGACATTAAACGCCAAAAAAACCGACTTCAAGTAACGGGAAATTTATTGAAAGTCCATGAATTTTCATCACCCATTTTTTCACCTACGTATAGCCTACCCATAAAAAGAATCATTAAAATCGGTTGACAATCGGCGAAGATATTGCGTAACATACACACAAAAAAACACAGATGAATTGAGAACCTCCTACTTTTTTGAACTCGGTTAGTAATAATTTAATAGCGACATTCGCGATACGCTTGCGGTCCCAAGTTTACGGTTTCTATCCTGTAGGTACCTACTCTATCATCGTGCTAACAGCATTTTGCTCATTCCTAATCATCAAAATGGGTTAACAATTAATGAAGGTACCAAATAAAAAACACAAACGATAAAAAATACAGCCGAATTGAGAAACTCTGTCTTTTTTTGAAGTCGGTTAATAAATAGCATGTGTTCTTCTGAAATAAAAAAAATGTTATACTTAATACCTAACCAATGACGATAAGTTAGTGACATTTTGGGTATGTAGTATCTACTAGATACCTAAATATAACCAACTTACCTATACTTTAAAGTTAGTAGGCAGATTTTAATTACTCAAGTCGCGATCACTCACCCTGATGAAGACTCGCGGAACGAGTCGAAACTTAGTCGGTGCCTTCACCGATAGTGCAGTACGTAAAAAATACCCGTTTTTACAATATGAATAGATTTGAATTATTTTTTAACATCTACCTGCAAACCATTATCATACGTAAAGTTGTAACAGGAGCAATAGACTTACCTACAACTTTACTTGTTTTTACGACTTTACAATATCTCAGGCTTGTCTATGGTTGCTGTGACCTGCGAGCAATAACCTCTGCTTCTAACGACCACAGCAGCATATAAGCAGCAACTCTACTTATAAGTAGAGCTTAATGCTTAACATCTGCGTTTTGAAATTATAACCAATGCATAAATTGCAGCGACAACACATTATACGCTTACTTAGGTATCAACTACAAAATAGTTATGTTACGTTTATGTTAATACAAATTCAGTCAAGTAGGTACCTACCACAAACTCACGAAAATTTATTTACAAATCTAACGCAAACTCCTAACATTTCAGACGATGAGATCATAGCGTCTCACCGCAGCGCGTCGGTGGCTAAAGATCACTTCTTTGACGACTCCCCTGTGGTGAAGTCCCCTCCTGAACCGACCAGGGTGAAATCACCCGAACAACTGAACATGCGGTCTCCTGACCCGGTCAACTGGACCGTACCACTGGATACTGGCAAGACTTTTACCGTGACGCAGAATGTCAAAAGCGGTGAGTACTTCAAAATGGTTATGTTTAAGTAGGTAGACGATAGTGTGAAACTAATTTTACGATTTGGTTAGGAAAGTTATATATAACTGTGCAAATTGTAGACATTTGTATTTATGTAATCTAATGGGAATTTGGCCCCATTTCTAACAATTAAAATAGGGCCTTGTTTATTGGTCCTATTTTCACTCAATATAAAATCTTGGAGTACTTACCTTAATGTTAGGTGCATACCTACCTACTAAGATATTTTATCTATCCATAAATGCACTTAAATAAAAATCGTAAAATCAGTCTTCTTTGAATTTTGTGAAAATTTGATAATAGGGAGTATCTTTTTCTTTCTAAACAACAACTCTAATATAAAACAACAACAATTATTTCAAACTACTTTTGGTGATGGTGATCAAAGTTTTTTAAGAGCTTTTAACCTGGCAAATAGTATAAATGAGATGCTCTTTGAGGACATGGTACAAGGATTTTAATCAGCCACAACAAATAAAAAAGATGCTCTTTGAATTATGTATAACTGTTAAGGAATAGATAATAAGTTTGTGATAGGTATTATAAGGGCCAAAATCATAAACACAGTCATTCATAACCATTACTCCATACAACTACACAGTAGCATATGACTCTACCACTCTTCCACCTCACAAGTAAAACTTTTAGAGCTTGCAACACGACCCAGGAACACAAAATCATGCGCGTAGATTCCGATTTTTTTGATGAACATTCACAAACAATTCCACATTCCATTTTATGGTGTTTGTGATCATTAATATTCTATGCCCACAGAAATCATGAATTGCTAAACACATTGTAGTTAACTTTCAACTGATTTTTTTTAGTTATTAGCATCAAATTAAATAGTTGGACTTGATTGATTATAATTACTCATAAAATAAGTATAACTTGATAAGTATACTATATTATGTACCTACTTATTTATAATTCAAACAATAAATACATACATGAAACTGCTATAATGCATAAGCTGCGCGTTGCTTTTATAATCCTACCAAAATAAAATGTCTGTGGACATAGAACTTATAATTCACGTCATCCGACCATACGAATCAATCATTTTCAGATGAGAGCATTAAACGCCCTAGCTCAGAGTTTAAAGGTGGCTCTGTGGCCGAAGAAGGTGCCACCGTGAAGCCAGCAGGTACGACGACCGCCACAGCCTAAACCATCGACCATACACACCAGTGTGACAAACAACCATGCGACAGTGAACTCTATTGACACCACAACACAGAGATCACTGCCACATTATGACACACGATCGACCCGAAAATTATATAACCTGTTTTATATTATATAAATAGTTCATGATTAAATTGTGTTATTCCAATAATTGAGATGCTTTTTTATTTTGACTGTACTCCGCTGAGGCGTCGAACACGTATGTATTCACTTGTCTGTGTGTGTCTGTTTCGATGTTTGCGTACACTGTCACTTTGGCACTTGATTGTTCCATCTCATTCCGTTCACTTGCATGCTGCCTGTCCTTCTGTCTTCGGGAAGCTGCTGTTTCTATCAGGGCCGGATTTAATGCAGTCAGTGTTTCCACTGGTACCATTTTGGGCCCCAAATCAACTTGCTTAGTCCTTTTTGAAAGAAATGGCTGCGGCCGGCTCTGATTTCTATGTAAGCTTCCGTCTTATTTTAACCCCTCAGCATATTTTCTAAGTTATCCATGTTTAAAAGTAGGCTTGTTGTTACGCTACATTCATTACAACTATCCATTTCGATTACGTTATGCATGTTTACTTCAATAAATTGAATCTTTTGAAGAAGCATGTTCTTAAAGTGAAAGGTAGCATGTTTAGGTGATCATGGAGATCGAAACATATTTACCATCTACTTAAAATAACAACAACGTAGACTATCTTGTTATGAAAAAATTTAGTTTTTATTAATCAAAATGTACTTAAAACAATTAGTAATATTGTATTGTTTCGAATCTATTGTTCCTTTTCTGCAATAAGAACTTTCTTAGCAGTTCTAAACTGATAGTTACGTTAACTTTATATGTGCTTATATGTGTCCAAAAATTGGGAGTTTTAGATATACCTGCTTGTACGAATCAATGATTTCTTATATGCCGTCACAACTATGGCTTGGAATTTGATTTTCAGCTAGACTTGCCTTCACTAAAAACTCAAATTCTACGTAGATTATTTAAAACTCCCAAGCAAATATTGGCTGGCCAATTGTCGCGTTAAAACGACCAATAACTTTTCAGAAATTGCTCCAATTCACCATCAGCAAATGTCACCAATTCGCTCGCTAAAGAATAAGAGCGAGTCTCCAACTAGCCTCAGCAAACGCATTGATAAGACCCCGACGACTCCTATCAGTCTGACCCCCATCGACGAAACAAAGGCTCTAGATTTGAACAAAATAAATGGCATCAACGGTGTCAGTACCAACAGTGTGAACAGCAACGATATTACTCCAGACACTCCTACAGAGGATCTACAGAAGGAGGTTCTCAAAAAGTCTACTGAAGCCACTCAAATCGCGCCGGGAGTCGTAGATACTACTGTGGTAAATGAGTCTTCCGCAGGGAGCCTGACTGCGTCTGAGGTACTGGACCGAGCCCGTACAAGGTTCGACAAATTCTGGGGCAAAAAGGAAGAAGATAACGTGTAATCAAACTGAAGCTAGACTACTTTTACTGTCAGTTGAGATACATTTAATGCATGAGAAACGATCTTTAAAAACTGTCAACGAGCTGATACTATGCATTTATAAATTAAGATTTTAACCACGAGTCTGCATGTCGCAATTAACAGTAAAATGTTTCAAAATGTAGTAGGAAAAATAATGGACGTTTAAAACTGATAAATAAGAAAAGCTTCGCTTTATAAAAATGACTGTATTTGATTTATAATATCTAAATACTTTTTATTACTTAAACTTGAATTAAATTATCACTATATATCTATTAAATAGGAATGTGGTGGCTTGTGATAGTAGTATTGATGGATGAAGTTATACCTAGTTATTTTTGTTTTAGTATTGTTTTTTACTTTTTACAATCGTAACTTACTGCTGTTTTTAAAATACTTCGATATTTATTTGATAAAAAATAATCTACCAACTTTATATATACTGGCCGAAATAAGTAGGCATCTACCTTCTAGTCCATGCGGTCTTATAATTTTTTAATAATTAAAAACCGATACATAGCTAGAATATCTGATCAATTAAAATACGTTTACATAGGCAGGAACGACCTAGTACTTTACCAAATAAAAACGGCTGTACAATCTCATCAAAGATTAGATTACCTATCTAATCTTTGATGAGATTAATTTTACCTATTGATTAAAAAAAAGAGTCTAGTACTACAACCTCTGTGGCGCAGTGGGCGAAGGTCTGACTGAGACGTAGAAGGTTGCGGGTTCGATTCCCGCTGCGGGACAAATGTTTGTATGATCTGCATTCATTTGTCTCGGGTCTGGGTGTTTTCTATATAAAAAAGTATATAAGTAGCATATCAGTCATGTAGTTCCCATAACAAAAGCTCTGCTTACTTTGGGGCTAGATGATGCTGTGTGAAAATGTCCAGCATTATTATTATTTCTATTACTAAAATAATTCAAGCCGTCCAAACCAAACTTGATTAGTGGAAAAAGAATGTAGAAAATGCAACATGTTTTTCGTAGAATCCAAATTTAAATTCCGAACGCACCTCATGTCAGTAACATTTTAGCGGGAAACGAAACAAATCAAACTTTTTGCTCCCAAATCTATGCTTGGTACTGTCATTTATAAAGATAAAAATGGAAATATCCCGAAAATCCTGCCGGATTTGTATAAACGAATCGGAATTCAATGTTTCACTATTCGGTAACTACTGCCGAAGGACGGATATGGTTGATAAGATCCTAGTCTGCCTCAAAATAGTTATCAAGGACTCCGATATTTTGGACACGATTTGCTACAAGTGCGCTGAAAACGTCGAAAGGTACTACAATTTTATAATGTTCGTAAAGAAATCTCAAAATAAATTGGAAAAACCTACGCTTAATCGTAGGATGACGTCATACGTGAGGGAGCAAGTTATCGACGCTGATTACACGTTTTCCTTCCTCGAAATGCCTGAAGAAAAGAAAGAACAAAAACCTAGTTCTATATCTCCTAGTCCGTTTCATTCCTTCTTCTCACCTCCAATGTTGAAGCAGTCGGATAACCACGTGTGGAAAACTCCAAGGACTCTCAAAAAGGAGGAATTGAAAAACGACAAGTTGAAAAGACAGTGCATGCCTGTAAGGTCTAAACACCACTCTAGAGATTTTTTTGAATCTCAGTCTCAGGATTGTGAGATTGTAGAGGAACAGCCAAGCTCTCTGAACTGGAAACTGACTCCAGATGATAATATCCTCAAACGGGTTAGGAACAAATGTTTTGGACGGTCTGATTTTTAATTTGCTTATAAAAATGGCGTTTTAACATAATTTAACCATGTTGATTCATGGCCTCTAAATCCGATTTATTTATCTTTTTGTCCTAAGAAAATAGACTAAGTATTGAGAACTTGAAATTTATAGATGTTTTTTTTTGTTAAGTTTATTTAATTTAGTAAACGTTAATTGTTTTAGAGACAGGGTAATAAATAAAATAATGAAAAATGATTTTGTAATAGATGGATATAAATTTTTCTCTAAAATTTCGCGGCTATTTTCGATATTTTAGTAACGCAAAATAGAAGGCGAAAGTAGAGACGCGGCAAGCAAGTGCCTTATTTATTTGCCCCGTCTCATCTTTGCAATTGCCTAACAGTCTAAAATCAAGCATTACAATTAATTACATACTTCATTATAAATAATTAACTATAGGTACGGAATGTGTAGGAATAAATGTTAATGTGTACTACAATCCTTTTGTAAGAATCTCATAGCAAAATGATTCTGTAGTGTATTTTATTTTTTTATCAAGTCCATCTAACATCCTTCCATAATGTTTAGAATGATTTAAAATTACCGTGTTCTTTTTTAAGCTTCTCTGTCTGTAGTAAAGCAAAGTTCTGGAAAGCATTTGCCTGAATGAATCCGTCTAAAATATACCTAATTGGTAACGTAATAGCAGTTAGATTTCTACAAACTATATTCGTAGTGAAAATATATTTTTACGCGAACTCCATCCTGTAGGTAGACATTGTCAGAACTTATTCTTTACTATTGATGCAGTCAATAATATTGTATCTTAGAAGTGTAACAAGCACTTGTATTTACTGTATGTCAGGAGTGGAAAAATGGATGTTGATACTTATTTATTATTTCAAGGGCCTTTATTTTTCACATTTACAATAGAAATGTAGAATGAGTTTGTTTACACGAGTTCCTAAATTATTTTTTCTGCGCACAAACAATACTTGAAATAAGCCCTTATTGTTAAAATGTATGTTGTTTATCCCCCATAGCTGGTAATTTACGAAATTTTTAGCTTTGCTACGGGTTTATAATAGCGTGTGTTGATTTTCAGTTGTAACATCAAAATGGACACCCAAATAAAATTTAAAAAGAATATGGCATTTTGATTTTTTTCTCCTAAAAAGGTTGGTTAGTTAAGAGTTGTTTCGTGATTCTAAACTGCAACAACTACTTTGAGATACCAGTAGGCAGGTAAATCCCGATAATAAGGCAAATGCTTTAATAATTCATGACTTTATTTTCATATCGATATCAATTCGTACACATGTAGGTATCTAGAGAAAATAATTCCCTTGCTCACTATTTTACGTTTAATAATTAAATCACATTTAATAGTTTAGCGCTAAGTTTTTACGTTACGAACAATTAATAATATAGCGTATAAGAAACTCATTCCATTTTTTCTGGTAGTGCGACTAAACTACATCGAAAGTCATGCAATTAGTGCCCATTCGGGAATTTTGTTTCCATATGCTATCATTACTCATGGTTAACGCAATACATAACTATGGCAGACTACTCAATTACACCGAGATTTTAAATATAACTACTGTGAAAATGGATATAGGAGTCGCGACCTCAAATCGTAGGTTTAACACAATATGATGTCTATTCTTTAGATGTATTTTGATACATAGTAAATTCAGATTTTACATCATGGCAAGGTGACACGGAGCAGGACCAATTTGATCACAGTGACGCAAAGTCTATTTTTATTTCTCGTGCAGTAGGTAACACCCAGTCACTGTCATATTTCATCAATATTTAACAATCACCTATCAATTTCAGATCGCGAAAATGGTTGAGTACATACATAACTAAGGCATACAAACAGAAAAAATCATAATTTTACAGTATTTTGCTCAACATTTGAGCAGCAAAACAACTTTAAAATATACGCAGTCATGGTCCCAAAACAATTTTAACCCAGTACTATATTTTAGGATGCCTTAAGCAATTTTTTGACTCAACATTTCTACATCATATTTTACACAAAAAAGAATTAATTGATCAAGCCATCCTTATTATGCCCAAAAACGACCTACAGAAAATTCATTGTACCTTTTTGGTCGATTATAGTATGCATCAAGAATCACAAATAAAAAAACGTGGGTTGTTTGTGATGATTACCCTGTGTTACCATGCACAAAAATTTAATAATAATTTAATAGAAAAATTGATGAGTATTGCTAGGGCGTATATGGTGTTTAGTTCATATTGTACTGTGTGAGAATGTTTTAAACATAATGTAACCGAAATATTATACAGACTGTTCATTAACATGGGCCAGGATATACTGTCAATGAATCACCCCAGGCTGTTTAAATTGGCATCTATGACATTATGATCGAAATAGGTATGTAGGGTAGCAATATTCACATTTTCCTTCTTGCAAACATACAAGCCGTTAGTGAATATCAGATTGTATTAATAATTATTTTACACTGAGTAAAATAAAACGTTATCAAAATTATAGACCTATCTTTGTGCTGGCAAGGGGAAGATTGCCTATACATCCATTAAGATGAAAGCTATCGCAGCCTAATTGATGACATAGAAGCTAAGTTCCTTCTTCCATTTGATATAGTACTTATTTACTCACATAAGGTTAAATAAGGAATGTTGTTGTACAAAAATATTTAGCTCTTATTATTTTGAGGAAAGCTTTATACAAAACAATGTATAACATAACCATAAATTGGCTGATAATATTGCTATATTGCTACGATAACTCATAATTTAACTTATTTATAAAACAGATAAACTTATGAAGTTTTTAAATGTTATATAAAGCTAAAATATTCCATAAAAGCCAGATAACAATTATATTATAACAAATAATAAGGGAAGACATAGTTTTAATACCTTCGAATGTTATCGCTACAATGATTATAATTAATCCATCTGAAACAATTTTTGTTGACAAATGAAAATTCTACTTTTAACCCGACTATCTTAGAACATCTTGTATATTTTATAGTAAAAATATATGTGTTAAAATAATATGTCATACAAGCGGGACCGAAAAATAATCAAATGTTTTGTTCTGGGTTTTTTCAGAAAGGAAACATTTTTAACGTTTTAATCTGACTCAGAAAAATAAGTTTTTCTTTTTTATTTGTGGCAGGCTAGGATAGTTAGTGAGGCTAACTATATAATTAGTAACTTCTGCATGCCACGGAGTGTCAATCAAGTGCCAATGTTGCCAATCATCAAAAAGAAAACCACATTAATAATAACAAATCGAAAATAGATACTTTAAAACAAAAACTTTCAAAATAGATAAAATAAAAACACTTAGACGGAGCCAAAGAACAAAGGCGTGTTTTTGTTAAATAAAAAACAAACACGCTCACGACTATTTCCCAAGATAGACATCCACCGATACATACCGATACATGAGTATTCAGATCTGTGTAGTCAGTACATAAAAACCCAAAACGTTATTAAACCAGACCTGTCACTTTCATTCGACATTTTGACAGTGCTCAACTGCTGTCGGTTGCGGAAAGTCGGTGGATCGTCGTGACCTATCTCTAGCAGTTTAGTTCTACAGGCTGTTGGTGATGATGATGTTGTTAAACACGCTTTTCTGTTAGAAAGACTCTAGTTTAAACGAAGCGATTAAAATAAGTGATAGAAATGAACACTTTATAATGCATCAAAATATTACAAAGCTTCTTAAAAATCAATGTATATCACAAAATAACTCTAAACACTAATCAAAAGTGTACAAAAGTTTTAATCTAAAAACTAAACTGAGATTTAAAAAAGTACATTCATCACTGCGTGCACAACAATAACATTTTAATACTTAAAAATTTTGACGCCTCGACATTTAATACTGAAAAAGCGATAAAGTTTTTCCGGAGCGTGCAATTTGACTGCGAATCTCCCCAAACATTTACTGACTAAACCTAATAACAGTCTAAAAGGAAGCTTACAACGATTCATTACACTCACTTCACGCACAACACTGAACATCAATATATTAGAAACTTTACCTAAAACACCCAAAATATTGACTTTTATGCTAAATATATTTATTTATCCGATAGTTTAAAGAGAACCCCCTTAACTTAGGGCCATTATCTACCATAGACGAGCGAAGCGGCTATGAAGTGTACAGGCAAAGCAACCAAACAACAGAATCGCTTCGCACATTTAATTTTGACACCGTTTTATTGATTGCTTCTACACATTTCTCCGATCCGACCTCAAGATAAGGGGTTAACTTTTAAGTAAAATTAAAATATGATAAGGGCAAAATAGTTTCTTAAATCGTGCTATCATAGCAAAGATTTTTAACTCGAATTTTAATCCCAGAAGGGAATAATACGGTCATATTCATAAACAAACTTGAACTAATTTAAGAGTTGTACATTCTTATCTTATTTGAATTTATTTAATAAAATAGACAATATTTTAAAAAATACATTTAGAGCGATTGCTAGTATTAAATATACTTGGTTTCTTTTAAAATTAACTTTACGCGAATTCGTATTAACTCATTAAATCTATACTTGCCTCTCGCTTTTTCTCTCCAGCTAATGAACACGCATTTGTTTGATTTAAAATAAGATTAAATATATTTTGACACAAAAAAGCTGTGCATAAATTATGCAACGTTGCTGGTGTTTTTATAAAGTTTTACACTTTAAATATTACACCACGTACGTGATACATCTTTAGATGTTTCTATTTTATCAGTGGAGAGTTTCATTATTTAGTTCGTCAAGCCGCCGAATAATTAACCGATACTATAAAATACAGAGATACTTGTAAATCGCGCTCTAAGACCATCATTCCTATCATCAAAAGCAACAACTTTTTTTCTTTTTTATAATAATAAACAACTCTTATATCAGCTGTGTTTAGAAACAAACAGTCCTAATAAGACTTATACGAAAGCATTTGGTGTATATTTCACGAAAACTAGAAATAAACAGAAACTAAGTCATGATTCTAAGAGTTGTAGAACAAAAGTTGTAAGGTTTTATGGCAGTAATTATGGTCCAAGAGCAAATAACTCTTCCCAGCATATCTCTTCCCAGCTCTGCTTAAACCATGATTAGCGTTCCAGTATTCGGCGGATGGTCGCATAGAACTATAACATGATACTTACCACCTTGCCACAGATTAAAAAAAACAAACGCTCATTATTAAGAACATATATGAAATAAGGCAGATATGAAAACATCTATCAAAACGATCCTAAAGACAGCCGTAAACATAAAATGTAGTTTATTATGGGTTATTCTGATGATTATAATAAAAAATAACACAGCATGGTCTCAAATCACATAACGAGCCGTAAGCTTTTTTTCCACACCACATTTAACTTTTCACATCCATTTACATAAACCACATCTATTTGCCATAATTTTATTTTTAATCAATCTATTTTCAGATAAGTCACAACAAATATGCATCATTTGCGAAAGTCTATAGTAACCAATCTAAGATCATAGATGGCGGACTCGCTAAACGAGATAACATCTCTTTTACTATCAATCAACTTACTATCTTCATTTTCTATCGATATTACGCTTCGAAAATCTAACAACTCTCTACCTAACTACCGAAATCCTTGCGTTTATTTGCCACTGCATGCCCATGCCCATCTGCACATTTTGATTGATATACTATTTATGATATTCAGGAAAACATCAGTTTACTGGCTAGACCAGCTAACAATTTGGCTTAAAATTGGCTTTAATTATTGAAACAACGAAAAACAGACATTTATTTTGTCATTTAAAAAAGACCAACTTTTTATTTGATTTTGAAAACTTCGATTGCATTTTTTAATAAGTTAAAAATGATAAGGCATTTTAGTTTTCAATTATAAAGTAGGTACTATAGTGATTGCAACATTGTTTTCAATTTGAAGCTAGCGCCAGTTGGTTCTACGGCAAAGTTATCAATGATAGCATGGGTTCGAATCCCACTGGATTAGGATTTTAGTACATAATTAAGTTTAACCTAGTTATTTCCGTACGTTCGTCGAGTCACCGGTTCTTTCTCGGTTGAACATACCCTTACGGTCAGTGACCTAACTTGATACATGTATATTGGCCCAGACCGATGGTGAAGATTCAGTGTGTTAAAAGGATGCAACTTGTTTCTCAGAGAATCCTGAATCCTTTGAACTTGATTGTTTTAGTTTAACTTATCTTTTACGAAATACGAGTAAAGATATTACAATTGAATTAGATTTACAAATCATACGTTTTTTTAGCGAAATGGGACTATGCTAAAGATCAGACAGTTTAGTCTCACTTCTCGCCGGAAGATGAAGAGGAGATACGACCGCGTCCTTTTTTCCGTCTGTCTTCTGGCTCCTTCTCAGTTGGTTTTTCCTCAGGCTTTAAAGGTTGTGAGGCGGCCTGACCACTCTGTAAAATAAAAAGCATAATACAATTTGATATATGAATACACAGTTTCTCGTCTTTTTCGAGCGGTTCAGCAGATAGGCAATTTTGACTTGTTTAAGAGGACTAACCAACAAAAAAAATCGTAAAGATATATCAGTTGGCGTATCTGTACGCTGTTAAATACAATTACTCTAGTGTAATTCAGATAGCTAAAAGATGTTTACGTTTGTACTGTTTTGAAGTAGGTATACTCTACTTTTAATTATAATTATGGTAGATATCATTTTTATTGTTTATTATTTTATAATTAAGTAGCGTAACGTTTTTGAATTATTTTCTGTAATGTTACTCATCTATTTAATAATCTTGGACATAAAAAAATACAGACAAATTGAGAACCTGCTTCTTTTTTGAAGTCGGTTCATGATGTGACTTACTGCGTGGTACATTCTATTAACTGAGTCGGCGATCCCGAAACAGACCTTCTTTTTGGCGTGCTTGTCGTGGCGGCGCGCGGGGCGCTCCTCCTCGTCGCGCTTGCGCGTCATCACGCCGAGCAGCTTGCTGACCATGCTGTTGCGCTTGCAGTCACCGCCCGCACCGCCCGCACCGCCCGCACCACACGGCTCCTCGGGGGACTGGAACGAACACGTTTAAAAAGAAACAAACACGACTATTTTATAAAACTTGTTATTGTTAAGAAAGTATCCTCGGAGACCTAACATGACATATACCTACTTACCTAATATAGTATGAAACATTTTATTTTTATAGATCAAATAAATACCTAATATTATTCCTACTAGTAGCCTCTGCCCACGGCTTCGCCTGCATGCTACCAGGATAAAATAGCCTTCTCAATAAGAACTATACCTGTTTCAGAATACATCCAAATCGGTTCGACCGTTACCGAAATTATTGTCAACAAAAATCTAACCATCCAAACTAGGGAAATCTTAAGATTTCCAATAAAGAAACCGCATGCCCAAGTATAAATAATTTGAAGGCGCCATTGGTAAATAAAAATTCAAACAAGCGTCTGGAAGGTTACCAGACGCTTGTTTAAATTTTTTAGAAAAGAGTTCGTTATTTTGGTACCTTATTAGCATCTAGCGACTCCTGCCTCTTGAGCTCCATCTTGTTAACAGACTCTGTTCTCTTCGCTTCAAGTTTCTCCTGTTTCTTCTCAGCTTTCTCCTGCTTCTTCGCCTCTTTGTCTTCCTTGTTCGACCTCTTTACTGATCCGGCGCGTTCCATCACTTTCTCCACCTATTGAACATTACCAAATAAGGTTGCGTGACGCTACAGAACGCATTTATTTATTATAATAACAAGTATTATTTAGAAACTTATGAACAAAGAGAAATAAGTTTTATACCATTTGGGCTGTATTTTAGAGGTTACGCTGTTAGTACGCACGGCGCGACGCGGAAGGAGAAAGTCACAACCACTCACCCTGATGAAGACTCTCGGAATGAGTCGAAACTTAATCGGTGCCTTCACCGATAGTGCAGTACGTGAAAATTCCCGTTTTTACAATATGAATGACTATTCATAGTGTAAAAACGGGAATTTTCGGGAAAGTTCACGATAGTTTTTGGAATAAAAAAGTTACGCTGTTAAAATCAAACTTAAACCATAACACCTCAACCTCGATTACGAGATACGTAATCGTAACCTCAGATTCCGTGTTACGTGGGTATCTGAAACTACGAGTACCATGCATGGTACCACAACACCCAGAACCGGAATCCAAGTGTCAGGTATGTGACTGTTGTGTGTTTATTTATTTATTCACCTATAAGATGCAAATATGGATTACCTTAGACTTCTCTTCAACTTTAGCCTCAGGACTTCTTACTTCTTCAGTCTTCTCAACTTTCTCTCTCTCTATCCTCTTCACGGAATCTTGCTTTTTCAATTCCGGTTTCTTTCGTTCCATTTCCGGTTTTTTCTTTTCCGGCTCCGGTTTCTTCTGAGGTTCTTCTTTGAGGCTGGAGTCGGATTTCTTTCTGGCTTTTGGTTGTGTTTCTACAGGATCCGGTTTCTTGGGCTTTTCTTCAGGGAGTTTCTTTACTTCGATTGATTTCTTCTTTTCATCGAGTAGACTTGCCTCTAAGCTGGTTCTGCTATCGTCTGTAAATTCGTCGCCGAAATATTAGGTGACTTGTGTCCGTTTGTATAGAAATTACACATATCAGAAATAGACAAAGCAGCCTTTAGTTAATCAAATACGTGAGACTTTTAATGTATTGAGATTGTGCTTACCAATAAAGATCTCCCTAGAGGTATCCAGCATTGAAGTATCCGCCGATGTATCGACAAACGACTCGTCCGATAATGAAAGCGACGCAAACGAATTCGACGCATCGAAGTTGATGGAACTGACGGACTTATCTAGGCTTGTCTTCGGTGAGGATGTGAATATGCTGGGCGTTGTTTGTTTCGCTGGGGTTCTGTGTGTGGTAAAAAGGTGTTTGTTATTATACATATCCTCACAGATACACACACACATACACATCCCCAGTCAGTCACGACCTGTAATGCCCATGATGGACCTCGTCTGGTTCATACTCAGTATGCAGAAGATACCATGTAAAGGGCAGTCAAAGGAAACTTGCAGCGCCCTTTCAGAGTCCATGTACTTTCCTACAGCTACTTTGATTTAAGACCTAAGCTGATATACATTTGAGCATTAATAAATGAAATATGAGATATGAAATAATAATAATAATGCTGGACATTTTCAAACAGCTTTATCTAGCTATAATCATTCTTGAAATAAAAGTTAAAACAGTATTTAAAGAGCAAGTGAAGCTAGTGAGATCTCTGAGTCAAGTTGGACGAATCGGCACTTAAGACCTCATTTATAAAGATTATTAACTAAACAATCCTTTGACTCTTTCTGGTGTGTACCATTTCAAATTAAACAGATCAAAACAAAACACTGCTTAGCTTAACAACTATTTAAAATATTTTAAAGAAAGCATATAAATGTATAAAAGTGTTTCCTATGATAACTTTTGAATGGTTCATTTGATGTTTATCTTCATTCAACAATTCAAAATGTGTTAAGATATATTAGAAAAGGGGTGGTGTTTGAGATCATTATTAGTGTCTCTGAGTGCTTAATACTACGAGTAGGTATCCTTACAGATCTACGTATACTGAGTATAGATCAGATGTCGATCATAGGAATACTATTAGTACTTGAATATTTGTCACCTATTAGGCATGTTCCTGGCATGGTGCGTGGGTGAGTCTTTCTCCTCGGCTATCCTCGGCAGCGGCGGCTCCTCCTTGTCCTGCGGGGGCGGGGTGGGGGGCGCGGGGGGCGGCGCGCGCCACACCACCCCGCGCCGAGGCCCGGCCGTGACCACGCCCGTCGACACTGCGCTTACGCCGCCGCAGCACAGCGGAGAGATGGAGCATTTAGACTCCGCTGAGCGAGGGTGCAGTCTGCAAAGCCATTTCTACTTTCATTCTGGTCCCATAATACACTGGAAGTCGACAACCTCATCTATCTATCTAGTATCGGACGGTTCATATATGGGATAAAGAGGAATATATAGAATAAATTGTACCTAATCTAGCGGGTTTTTTCTTGTACCTTATCCAGCATGCACATACTACAGAATAGATGACTCGCGCACGTCAGTAATCGCTTTTCATTGTAGTGTGATTATGACATGCTCTAGTCTACTTTTCCCAGCATTGAAAAGTTATCGATATTAGAATAAATGGAGTTTGAGTTAACCTTTAGTACGGCAAGTAAGAAAATAGCTTGACGATATCTCCACAATCAACATTATGTTTGTAGGTAAGGTAACACAATGGATTTAATAACACGAACTCATTTTCATGACTATTGTCATTTACAATTTTTCAACACAACAATAGTATAAAAAATAGTTCGATAACAAAGCAATTCGTTATCCTACTAATGACAAAATCAAATATATACAGTGATTTATGATTCTTCTAATTGATTAACCACTGATTTATAAGGGAAGAAAAATAATATTCCGCCTAATCAAATCTGAATAGTGTCCTTAAGATATCGTATAGTTTTTACAATGACAGTAAAATGTTATTTCGTACTATGTGGGTTACTGGGTGCGTACGCAAGTATAAATATATCTAACCAAGATGTTGCACTCAGTGTATGTGTGAGAAAAATATTACTTGAAATAACAGAAATTCAAAACTTCAACGCCGATGTATCGTTGATAAATAATGATAATATTGTGATTCAAAATCTAAGGGAGCTAAGCAAAATCAGATTCATCACTAGAACACAATCTTGGGCCAATAAAGAAGTGTACAACAGAATTTACGTGATGAATCTCAAGGACTATCAAAACATGAAGATTGTATTCAATGCAATAATGAGTGATACTTACTGGACTCCGGTTTCTAATTTCATAATCATTTTGGAACGCGAAGTTCGTTTGGATAAAATGACTAGATATTTTGTTTTAAACAACCTTTACAATGTGACTATTTTAAGAAAGGAGGAAAACGAATACGGGATCTATACGTTCCAATCACCGATCCTCGCATGTAACCAGAGCCACCGCCTGGTCAGAATAACTCTGTGCTCGGCGTACAATAGTGGATCTTACATTTTCCCAACGATAGATGTAAACAGTATACGCGGCTGCCGTTTTAAATTTAACGCCCACAATTTCTACCCCATGGTGAACTTAGACAACAACAGATCAGAAGGATGGGAACAGCAGATGATGCAGATTTTTGGAGAACGATACAACATAGTCATCGAACTAGTTCGATACTCCAAGATCGACACGCTAGGGAATATTATTGGAAACTTTACGTTCGTGGACATTCTTAACCACGTCAGAACTGGTGAAGTGGAAGGCGCTATCGGAGGATATTATGTCGGCATCTACGCTTTAGGAAAGTTTGCTTTCGGATATCCACTGGTAATCGATCGCATTGTTCTTATTATACGAAAAGCGGAATTCTACGACACATGGAGCGCTGTCTTTCGCAGGAGTTTTTACGTCATCATATTCATCATCAGTCTCATCATAATCTTTTCTATACTAGCGTATGTCCTGTCATTGTTTCCATCGTGTGAAAGGGATTATATACGCGACTTAACAATTGTTTTCGGATACTTCTTGAACAAGACAACAGTACGTGACATGAAGCAAGGCATCCCAGAAACTCTGCTCATCTCCACTCTATTGTTTTCGGTTTTCATAATACCTTATTCCATTCAAGCTTATATGTGTAGTGTGAAAACTAATCCGGTAAGAAGCTATCAGGCAAAGGACTTTAGAGAAATCCAAGAGAACTACCAGTTAATTTTACCACAGGAGTGGTACAAGAAAGGATTGACGCGGAACAGTGAGAGTTGTATAAATAGAATGGATTGTTTGAATCTGGTCATAAATCAGAAAGACAAAGGATACTATACGATGTTGAGTGAGATGCTTTACGATGTTTACATATGGATGGCAAATGATTACAGCTGCAGTTTACATGCTTATAAAGTGAGAGATCCTATCGTCACTTTAATGAGAACGGTGTACTTTCGCCATGGATCGCTTTTAGTAATGCCGTTCAATCAGTTTGTTCTAGATTATGCGTCAAGTGGTATTTTTAAAAAACATTATGATTACCTAGTTTATAGTGAGCGTCTGAAATGTAAAGATCATGCAATGCCGGAGCAAGTCGCACTACGCCTTATAGATTTGAAACACCCCTTCACTATACTGATAAGTGGATACTGTTTATCTTTTATTTGCTTCGCATACGAAGTTTTAACAAAGTAAAGATAAATAATAATAAATGGTATTTCCTACGGTCTATAAGATCTATAGCTATTGATTATTTATCTGTTACGTGAATACAAAACGTGGGCATGTGCCAAATGTAATATTTGAACGTGCCTGCGACTACCGACACCAACGACCTATTTTAATAGTTCTACTTATTAATTAAGACAAAGAAAGGGCTATAATAAAAATATTAATAATAACAGTGCTAATTTTCCAATCTGAACACACCGGATTAAAGATGTCGTGAAGATGTCGTTTTTTTAAACACTATTTTGAAAATTAAACAAATAAAGCACAATATTATTCAAGCAAACAAACAAAGTACATAGCATTAACATAAACCAGTACATGTAAAGAATGTGAACAAAATTAAGGAAAATGAGGAATGTAAACTAAATAAGATTGGATTTGTATGGTTGGGAGGATTGATTGTCTGAAGAAGGATATGGATGAGAAATCGAGCGAGGATATAAAAGCTGGTGCAAAAAATGAGTAGGAACTGGAGTGAGAGTGGAAGTGAGTGTGAGTGAGAGTGGAAGTGGGGGCGGGAACGGAGGTGAGTGGTGGGACTGACCTGTCGGGCGAGAGCGCGCGGCGCAGGAGCGGCGAGGCGGGGTCGCGACGCGGCCACGCGCGCCGACACTCGCGCCCCGCCAGCGGAGACGGACTGCGCGCCTCCACGCGGCTACATGCGCATTCACACATCTCGTCATGATGCGACACATACATACACAGAAACTGACCCAAACTAATTTAATGTCATCGATAGCGTTCCTAGCGTTACCGTTACAAAGCAAACCGGCATACCTCACCAGATGGTAAGCGGTCACCTGTCACTCATAACATCAGGGGTGCACAACTGTCTGCCCTGATCCATCTGAGTTGCTATCATATAGATTATTTATGGTTATAGATTATATATGTATTCATTTATGTATAAGTATATTTGTTTTATATAAAAAATCGTCACTATGTATGTATTCTCTATACACCACCGTCCTATATCGTTCACGTCAATTCCTGTCCATCTAAAGGTTGTCTGGAAAAGATCGCTATAAGCGATAAGACCGCCCATTGCATTTCCGCGATTAGCTTTTAATTTGCTCTGTTTGAAATTGTAAGCAACATGTTATGTGGTGTACAATAAAGAGTTATCTATCTATGGACTTTTTTTTAAATATAAAATGTAATATAAACTAAAAAAATATTTGACGACTTCCATCCAGGGTCCCCCGATTGAGTTGCAAAAGGTGCCGGTTCGATACCCGAAAGACAAATGTTTGCAAGTTACTTGTTTCGGGTCTGGGTGGCGTGGTACAACAGTACCCGTAGTTCCAGTTACATACAACACAGGGAATCCCTATGAAGCCAGGAGTCAGTACTATCCATCATGTTCTGTTATTGCTGTTTTAGTTACCACCTGTCTATATTATTCAGAATTGTAATGTTTGGGTCAATTTCATGTGCCTTACAGTCAAATGAGACAGAATTAGAGACATACACAATAATGAGAACAGACAATACTAAGTTAGATACAAATGAATTAAAATGGACTCTGAAATTGTTAGCACATTTGTGGTATTCTTGTTTGGGTTGTTCCCAGCAGCGGCTCCAAATCTATTGCTCTCAATTTTAAGAACTTCTATACACCAATTCCCATACGCTCTAAAAGTGTGCGTCACACTTTTATATCTCTAAACTAACTTGCGTTAGGGCTTGGTCTGCGTGGGACCAGGATAAAAAATAGCCTGTGTTAATCTAGGTCACAAAATAACTTTTGTATGATTGCTTGAGAGATAGTGCTACCTTGTAGGCGACTGCGGTTGCGGCTGTGGCGATGGCGATGGGGTACGAGCTAAAGGCGACAGCGGCATGTGTTGCAGCGATGCTCGTCTCACTTCCGCGCCACCAGCTACCAACTTATGCTTTAATCCGTGAAGAGATGATGGCCTGCAATATTTTTACATATTAACATTTATTTACAGAGTGTATAATATAACTATTTTGGAATATAAATTATAGTCCGCGCGCGGGAGGGTTGGTTAGTCACCGTCTGCGGTATGCGAGAGGTAAGGGGGGGAAGCGTGGAATTGAAGCCCACGACATATTTAGCTGAAAATATATCTCGAGATATATTTTCAGCTCATACACATAACACAATGTTGTGAGTTATAGTACCAAAAGTGGGACTAGATTTCAAAAACATGAACCAGTGATAACATAAAAAAAAAAAAATTATAATTACACTGTTTTTACAATGAAAATTATCAAAAATTAACAGGGCTATGTATGTATCTGTTGACTGTTTATTTTTGTTTATTTAAGTTCTGTAAAAAAATTCAGGCATTTTTATCTTTGAATTACTTTGAACGAAATATTTCACTCTTATCATTGTATTGTATGACTTACTTGGACTGTGCAATTTGATAGCAGTTGGTAGTGTAATGGTGTTACCTTTGGTAGTGCGTAGTGGCGCTGTGCTGAGGGCTATCGGTCGCCGGCGAGGCGGCGGGCGACGGCGACGAGGTGCATTCCCCCATCGACACCATCTATGTAACAACGAATTTAAATTATAAAAATGTGGGGAAAAGGTTCTCGAATGGCGACCACGAACCGGACCACGCAGTGGGGGAAGCCGATTTTCGAAACGATTATAACAATAATACTATACAAAAATGTATACATAATTGTTGTAACAGCTCTATATAAATATCACTATTGGGTGTTTGTATTTCCGATGATAGACGAAATTTGGCGAAGCATCTAATTCAAATCGTAGAACTGTATATTATGTCTCTATCGGTAAATAAAAAGGTCGAGGATTTAGCTAAGCTATTTTTCAGCCTCGCCTGCTAATATCACAGCTACGATTCAAGGACGCTTATGTTGTTCCCGATCTAAGGAAGATGCACTAAAGTGGCAGTTATCATCGGACAAACAAACTCGTATAAACGCCGGATTGTCCAGGGCCTGTACTCCGTAAAACGATATCGACATTATCGTTACGATGCGACAGTGATCCGAATTATTCGGCCGTACCCTACTCTTAAAAATGTTCGCAATCTTTGTCGTCTGTCGAAAGCATAGACAATATGTATCGAATCTTCGGAACGAATGATAGGAAAATCTAAGGGCTTGGATAATAGACGTTTAGCCTAAATCCATTTGCTTGACTGTTTATGTCACTTTTTTTAAGTAAAGTGATAACAATTCTAAATGAAAGTAGAAGAAGTGACAACGTCAAACATCAAATCAACAAACCCGTCTGTTATTTGAAAATTTTACAAGCAAAAATTCTTGTGACAACTAGCCACAGAAACCATAATTAAGAAGTTGAAGTTGAAGCAAAATTTTTGCTTCAACGACACGGTGAATATTCAAATTCGTTTATTAACAAGATACTATATAGTACACACAGCATTAATGTTTAAAGCACTATTTTAACAACAATTTAATTTTTTTATTATTAAAAAAGAAATAAAAATCATGAAGTCTAAAAAAATACAAGTTTATCTTCAAACAAACTTTTACTAAGTTTATAATTTCCGATGAAATTATAATCTGGAATTTTGTTTCCAACTGATCCCTCGTCACGTTAAAAAAGTAAAGCCGTTTTTGTAAAGCCTTTTCCTCGCGGATGGCTTCCATGGCAAGCATAAATCTCGGCATTATCCAAAACAAGAGGCAAATCAAGAGTCCGTAGTGCAGCAGGCCGAGGTCGAATGAAAAGAATGCAGAGAGTCCAGTAGGCAGCAGGGCTCGAAGGCATAAAAGATTCGGAGTCCGGTAAACGAAATAGAGACGATTTCATCAGAAAACAACAATAAAACCCGAAACGATAACGCGAACGATAGCATCAAGGGCATCGTTGATAAGTTCGTCGATTGACATTTGTTTCGTTGTAAAATTCAAATTATCGTATCGTTTTTAGTGATGCCCCGGAGTAGGGTTACGACATCGATTGTCAAAAGTAATGTCGGTCGTTTCTTCGTTCAAATGATAGTCGAAACGATGTAACGTAGAGTAGGTTTAGCACGATAATTGAAGCGATATATCGTTTATCGGTTTGTAGAGTAGACCCCCAGGACTCGGAGATCTTCGGCTAGATCAGCCCTACACATCAATAAGATGTTCTCCAAATGTAAGGTGTCTAAAACTTACGGTTTAGGATGATTTTAGCATAAAATCTTGCAATGATTTTATATATCTAGATTACGACTATATCCTGCTAACTAGCGGAGAAGGTTAATAAATCCCCCCTATTTCACTAGCAAGCTGACCATAGAAACGAGACAATGGCACTACTTTAGCAAATGATTCGTTCCCTAAGCCAGTTTCTTTGCTTACGCTGTGGTGGTGTGCATGTGTGTATAGGCTAAGTTAGTGTAAGTTAGAGCCCATGTACGAGTAGGTACTTAAGAGAGTAAATAAAGAGGTGTCACCGTAATCGGACGTTTATCATTATACTCGACTCTGCGTACCCCCCGCAACCCGCGACACGACATGGCGACCCTGCCATGCCCAGCGCGTGCGGCGTAAATGCGTGCTGGGATGGTTTGACGGAGAAATAATAAATAAAATCACGAAAATGTGTCGGGCTACTGTCGAGAAGGAGGAAGTGTTCCAAAATGCAGCGGCAGGAAATGACGCTATTTTGAAAAATCTCGGTGGTCGAGTTGAAAATTTACATACGATGCTGATCGTTTTAATTGCGGTGATAAGCGCAATAGTTATTTTTTTCGCGTGGAAGGCGTACAGCAGCTGCCAACGCAAACTGGTCAAAAAGGAAATCGGGCAGCTTGCTTTGCGGCGTATCCGGTCATCCTTTGGCCGAGGGCGAGAAGGTGACGCAGAACATCAGTAAGTGCGAAAAGTGCGTAAACAAAGTGCGGGAAATATGTGTAAGATAAGGTGCGTTCAAGTGCGGACAGTGAAATGAATAACTATAAATGGAGAGACTATCTACTTTATATGAGAACCTTAAAAGTTTAAGTGAGAATATTAGAAAACTAGGTCCGAAAAGACGCGATGAAAAGTTAGGTCAACAAAAATTTAAGGAGGCAGATGATTTATATTATGAGTATAAGATATTGATTAGTGATGAAAAATTATGTGCTAAAGTTTTAGAATTAGATTTATCTGGATATACTTTAGATTTATTGTCAACCAAAATAGAAAATATATATAAAAAAAATATTGGAATATAAAGTAGAAGAGGAAACTCCGGAAAAAAAACTACGTCAGACATAGAGGTAAAAGTTGCGAAAAATACGTCATACAAAATGGAAAGTTTTAACTTAAAAACGGCGAGTACTTTGGTTCCGTTTATGGACGGGAAGGAGGAGACGATAGAACGAATCATAGAAGGTATAGAGATGTACGAGAGCTGTTTAAATGATGAAGATAGTAAGAAATTGCTAATTTCATTTGTGTTAAAGACACGTCTATCAAAGACAGCAAAGCTTAAATTGAAAATTAAATATCAAACTGTGTCAGAGTTAGTAGAAGATATAAAGGCTTGTCTTCTCACAAAAAAATCAGCAAATTCTTTGTTGTCACAGATAAATAATCTGTCACAAAATAATATGTCTATTACAGAATACGGTGAAAAGTTGGAGGAGTTGTTTATCGAGCTTACTATAGCACAGGCCGGCGGAAACAAAAATGCAACTGAAATATTAAGTCCAATTAATGAAAAGATTGTCATAAAAAGGTTTTCAGATGGCTTGAGAAACCGGCGGCTGGGTACGATTTTAGCAGCTCGAGACTACAGCGAGCTGAAGGACGCAGTGCGTGCAGCAGAGGACGAGGAGCTGGCACGCCCCGGATCATCGGGACAGGATGCGGTGTACTCCTATTCTAGAGGTAGGAATCCTAGGTACAACCGAGGTTACGGAAATCATTACCGTGGACCCACCGCGCCACAGCGTCATAAGTACCAACCAGCGTCGCGTGGCAACAACCGTGGCCGGTACCCGCAACAGCAGCGTGGGTACACAAGGTCATCGTATAGAGGAAATAGAGGCTACAATAGAGCTTATGGTGGTCAACGTGGTTTCAGAGGGGGCCAGCGAAATATGTATTTTGCATCATGTGACGAGCAGAAGGAGGAAAAAGAAGAAGAGGTAAATCTTGGTCAGTTTTTTCGAGTCTAATTATGTTTTGACATGCGAAAGCCTAGATTTCATTTATTTGTATTTCAGTAACAAAAAATTAAAATTCTTGATTGATACTGGTGCATCTATTTCTATAATAAGCACTCATTTGGTTCATAATAATATTAAAACGTATAATGATAAAACAATCATAAAAGGAATCGGCGGCAAAGTCCAGGCAAATAGCTTCGCATATATTCCATTGAAATCAGAGAACGGTGTAGAGTTCCGCCACAAGTTATATCTATTCGATACCGTTCCATGTGAAACTGATGGAATCATCGGTTTAGACTTTCTGAGAAATTATAATGCAAACATAGACCTGCCGACAGATATACTTACTTTGCGATTAAATAATAAAGAGTATAACATTGAAATACAAAAGCGTGAGAATGAACGAGCATATTCTGAAAGTTATTTAATTATTCCAGGTAGAAGTGAGTCAGTACATTATTTAGACATAAATAAGAATATTTATAAGGACTGCGTATTATATACAAAGCAATTAGATGAACATTTATTTTTGGCGGGTAGTATCGTTAAGCCAAAAAGGGGTAAAATTCTTGTAAAAATCTTAAATACAAGCGAAAATTCTATAAAAATTGAAAAAAAAAATTTAATAAAAAATAATGATTTCGATTATTTAGAAAATTATAATCTTTGTTTGTTTAATAAATCTCAAAATGGGGTAGAACGTGTGCGAAAATTACTATCAGAACTAAAATTATCTCATTTAAATTCTAATGATAGAAAACAAATTGAAATTATATGCGCAAAATATGCAGACATTTTTTTCCTTGAAGGTGATAAGCTAGGTACTTCGAGTGTCGTGGATCAGTCCATAGCCGTGAAACCTAATACGAAGCCTGTGTATATCAAGCCTTATCGGTTACCACAGTCTTCTAAACCAGAGATTAATAAACAGGTTGAAAAAATGTTAAAGGACGACATAATAGAACCTACTAGCAGTGAGTGGAATAGCCCAATACTTATAGTACCCAAAAGATCAGATGGAGAAAAGAAATGGCGGTTAGTCATTGATTACAGGAAGGTTAATGATTCGATTCAAGATGATAAATTTCCGTTGCCTAACATTACTGAAATTTTAGACTCTCTTTCAGGAAGTATTTGTTTCAGTCATTTAGACCTTCAGCAAGGGTTTTATCAAGTTAATTTAAAACCAGAGAGTAGGGACATCACTAGTTTTTCGACAAGTTCAGGACAATATCGTATGAAACGCCTCCCTATGGGATTAAAAATATCACCTAGTGCGTTTTCTAGAGTCATGTCTATAGCAATGTCAGGTCTTACGTTCGAAAAATGTTTCGTGTACTGTGACGATTTGATTGTATTCGGAAGGACAGCAGAAATACATAATAAAAATCTTATGGATATTTTTGAGCGACTTAAGAAGATGAACCTTAAGCTTAATCCAGGAAAATGTGATTTTATGAAAACACAACTACTCTATTTGGGTCACGTAGTATCAGCCGATGGCGTGCTACCGGATCCTCAAAAAATTATAGTACTTAAAAAATACCCGGTACCAAAAAGTGCAGAAGAGGTCAGACGATTCGTAGCATTTTGCAATTATTATAGAAAAATTTATTCCTTCATTCGCAGAAATTACAGTTCCATTAAATAAATTATGTCGAAAGAACGAAACTTTTGTGTGGACAAAGGAATGTCAAAAATGTTTCGAAATTCTCAAAGAAAAATTAATTAGTCCACCAATTTTGCAATATCCTGATTTTTCAAAAGAAAATGAATTCATCCTTCAAACGGATGCGTCAGGCACAGCTTTAGGGTCCGTCTTATGCAATAAAGATCTAAGACCAGTAGCGTATGCCAGTAGACCGCTAAATAAAGCTGAGTTAAACTATCCTACTATACAAAAAGAACTTTTGGCAATAGTGTGGAGTATAAAGTATTTTAGACCGTATTTGTATGGAAGAAAGTTTACCATTTTGACGGATCATAAACCTCTTATCTATCTTTTTGGCATGAAAGATCCATCCACAAGACTTTTAAAATTTAGATTACTATTAGAAGAGTACGACTACGATATTAAACACATAAAAGGTACTAATAACGCAATAGCTGATGCATTGAGTAGGGTGACAATAAGTTCGGATGATTTAAAATCAATGAATGAAAAAGTGATAGCTATGGTAATGACTAGAGCACAACGAGCAAGGACAGATTCACAAAGTAGAGGGCAATCAGGTCCGTGTGATAGTTCTCTTAATATATCTCCGGAACTGAGGTGTGGCCAACCAAGGATAGCGGAGATATTAAGAAAACCAAGTGTAGCTGTAGAGCTGAAGTTTATAAAGGGAAAGGATCTAACTAAGAAAAATGTGCGTTATGAAAAAGAATGTCTAGCTTATGTAGAAAAAGAATCAACTTTATTTATCAATCTCAATTATATGTCGCATTTAACGCGAGTCGAATTTGCGAATTTATTGAGTAATTGTTGTAATAAAATAAATATAAAAGAACTATGCATAGTAAAGGATGAAAATAATATTGAGTTTATTAAAGAATTAGTCGACGAAATAAAAAATAGAGTAAAGTGGACCGGTCCACAAATACATATTCTAAGAGGAATAAAAAGAGTCCTAGAAAATGACGAAAAGACATACATCCTACATGATTATCATTTGCTGCCAACAAGCGGGCATGCAGGCGTTCGGCGCATGATAAATAATATCAAAGGTAAGTACTTTTGGCCAGGCATGGAGAGTGACGTACGTAGTTATGTTGCTAAGTGTCAAAAATGCCAAACAAGTAAGCATTCTAGAAATGTAGTAGAACCAATGGTCATAACTACAACGGCGACGGGTGCTTTCCAAAAGATATATTTAGATTTAGTGGGCCCCCTAGATAAGGATTTAGATGGTAATGTTTATATTTTAAGTTTGCAATGTGAGCTGAGTAAGTACGTCGAGGCATATCCATTACAAAGAAAAGATACGGTGAGTGTAGCGAGATCTTTTGTAAACAACTTTGTACTTAGGTATGGTTTACCTTTAACCATCGCTTCGGATCGTGGTACAGAATTTATGTCAGAAACTATGACCGAAGTATGTAAATTACTCCAAATAGATAAGGTAAATTCAACAGCATATCATCATCAGTCGATAGGTGCTTTAGAAAATACACATAAGCATCTAACAGCGTTTTTAAGAACTCAGTGTGACGGGCATCCAGAGACATGGAGCCAGTGGCTTCAGTTTTGGTGTTTTTCCTACAACACCACCGTACATACTGAAACAAAGTACTCCCCGTATGAATTGGTATTTGGTAAATCATGCAACTTGCCAAGCAATTTAACAAATGACGTAGTCGAGCCACTTTATAATCCGGATAATTATTGTTTAGAACTTAAGTATAGGTTACAATTAGCTCATAAAGAAGTAAGAAATAATTTGATTTTAGGAAAAATAAATAGAAAATTGGTCTATGATAAAAAGTGTAATCCAATTAGTTATGATAAAGGACATTTAATTTTACTTAAAAATGAAACTGGAAAGAAGTTGGATAAGTTATATGAAGGACCTTATAAAGTGTTAAGTGAAAGTGGACCTAATGTTACTATTCTTAAAGGTGATAAACCAGAAACTGTTCACAAAAACAGAACAAAAAGATACGTGACGTAACTATAATATAGGTAACAACTTTTGTTTATGTTCATATTTTACTCTAGAGTCTAGAGTTACATTTGTACCTATGTTAGCATAAAATTAAGTTTGTAGGTATAAGGTTAACAATATAAATAAATCATGTGTTTTTTTTAAAGTTTTATTTAAATTGTCTACTTAATTACTTAATCTTTTTTTTTTTATTGTCTTAAATTAATCCTTTGAATTAATTTTGAAAAAAAAAAAATTTAACTAACATTTTTTTTTTTTCTACAACCCCTTGGATGTGGTGGTGTGCATGTGTGTATAGGCTAAGTTAGTGTAAGTTAGAGCCCATGTACGAGTAGGTACTTAAGAGAGTAAATAAAGAGGTGTCACCGTAATCGGACGTTTATCATTATACTCGACTCTGCGTACCCCCCGCAACCCGCGACACGACACGCAATTATAAACTAATTTAACTACATAATAATGGTACTCGTACTTCACCTTATTTACCTGATGCATTTCCTGGGACGCTCGCTTGGTAGATATTCTCCTAAAGAGTGAACATCTTCTCCTTGGACGCGGTCTAGGTGGGGCGGAGGCCCTGCGTCCACCACCAACGCGTCTCCTACCGCCCGCCTAAAACCAGAACATTTTAATATTTTTATAGCAGTTCACTCTAGAAAAATATATTTGTTAAAGTAATAATTCTACGAATTAGCTTTTCCTCCTCTATGAGGTTTTCCCAACCAAGAGACTCCTGCCATGTATATTAAATCAAAAACGTTCTAGATATTCTACAGCGTTTTTGTACAGAGAAACAAAATATGCGTTACTTGTTTAGTTTTTTTTTTATTGATTCATAGGAAGTGTTTGACAATCTAACCTGCCAGAAAGTGCCGACGTGGCCGAGAATGTAGCACAGTCGTCTAAAAGATACCTATTTAAGACTTATGCCGGGAACATGTTCCATTATTTTGATGTTAAGAGGTGTTTGATGACGTTTTTGTAGCAAAAACTGTCCTTCAAACTTATATTCTATTGAAGTTTCAAGAAGAAAGCCAATTTTAGCAGCCTTAGTGTCTTTAAGCACAGATACCTGCACTCAGCTCAGCGGGGCGATCACACTAACTCATGGCTATCGAGATGGCAATCAATTTTGACACTAGTTCCTTATTTTAATGGCCCATTCATCCAAAAAACGGAACGTCCAATATAAAACCAATTTTGTTCATTCACATTGTCCATCTATGGCTCATCCAGCTTACAAATTAGCGTGATACGATTCATCCCATCCGATGATACCAGCCATGGGAAATTAGTGTAACAGAACGCAGCTCTGACAGTGATTATGAGTTTATATGAAGATAACAACTATTTGTAATGTACCTGAATAGTAGTTTGGTCTAATGGCGTCGCTCGGAGCGTCGCGTGCGGTGCCGCCAGCAGAAGCCTCAGAACCTATAAAAACAAAATAAATAAATATACACCCAATAGTCACATAGAGTCCTGACTAGGATTCCCTGTGTTGTGTGTATTAGGAACTACGAGTATCAAGGTACTAACAAATATCGGCAGAACATGAAAACATTTGTCCTGCAGCGGGAATTGAACCCGCACCCCTTGAATCTCTTGTCAGCTGTTCTCTGCTGGTTCACAACAAATATGCATATCTTTCAATTCGGGCATTAGTACATTTACACCATAATCAATAGAACAATAAAAAATAATAAACTGACCTGAGTATGTAGTAATCCTTGAACGGATTCCCCGTTCAATTGAGTGATGAGATCTCCCGCGCGTAGCCCGGCCGCCCATGCGGCGCCTTGCTCGCTCACCGCCTGGAACGAAAATACATTATGACGCCATAGCTATGATGCTGGCTGCAAACAGTTAAAGTACGGCATATATGCGCATGCCAATTGAGCTATTGCAACTAATGAGGATGTTTGCAAACATTACTAGTAATAAGCATGCTCAAAAATCATCAGTCTTGACTTACGAACATGCTACCTGAGTGGAAGGGGTCTGACTGATCAGGTTTGCTTACTAATCATTTTAGTGTCGATTCGACCTCAGTACGCGTCTCATCAAGAAAATTGCGCATGCTGGCAAATGTGTACAGTTGAAGATCATACTAGTTTTAAGCGTACTTTATGAAAAAGTACACCTCTTCTAATACCGTCATTCCCAACATGAACCGTCTATCCATAGATCCAAGATTTTATTAGTAGTTTACCCTGAACTGAGAGCTCGTCAAACTCTGTTGGTAAAACTCATCTCTTCCGTAGAGAAAACGGTGGTGCTTATGGTAAACCTGCAGAAGGGGTTTCATAGAACTTACCGACACCAAATGATGCATGGTGTAATAATCCGTGTCGCCATAATAAACGCGGACGGTGTGAATAGTGAAACCGAAGCCGCAGGGGCCGCGTCTCACAACTATGGGCGGTTTAGACGCTTGGATCAAGCTGGAACAAAATCAAATATCTTCTATTAGCCGACTTCAATAAAACCGGTCACGTGCGTTAGACTCGCGCGCTACGGGCTCCGTACAATATAAGCATAATTCTTTGGTAAATGACGACGTCTGTGGTACGCCGGGCGAGTAGCCGGCTGAGACGTAAGAGGTGCGGTCTCGATTACCAATGAAGGACAAATGTTTGCATGTTCTGCAGATATTTGTTCCGGCTACTCACGTAGTTCGTTACGTGAACTACGAACACGTAAAACGTAACTGTGTCGTAAGGGATGGTAACGGAATTGTATTACCATATTACCATTCCGTTATCAGGACTAGATATGTGACCATGAAGTGTATTTTTTTCTAAACATCAAGAATGTTGAAATAAGTAGACTTTTAAGCCTACTTGCACTGGACTTAAAAGTCTACTTTCATCATCAATACAGAAAAAGAATGGAACTCGTTGCTGGCGGCTGACTTCCCCGATAAATATAATCTTGTAGTCTTCAAGTCGAAGGTAAATAGGTATCTTGTAGACAAGCATGCTACATCCTCGACCACATCGACACTTTGCATCCGGTGTTGCCCGTTAATCATAATGGTAAAAAAGTAAAAAAGTTTGAACACGGCCAGTTTTGTTTTATTCCTTTGGTAGAAACTTACGAATGGTTTGGTAGCGCGAACGGTGAGGGAGGGTCACGGCATGGTGAGGAGTCTCTGGAGGAATTCGTAGAAGACGTGTTGCCCGCGCAAGGCGAGCCCGCGCCCGCGCTGAGCGTGCTGTCATCCGCTGGAAACACAATAGATACTACTTATGACATTGTTAAGAGACACTTTGAGAGATTTACTTGTAGTTGATTTTTATTATTAATTATTTATCTAAGATTGATTCTTAGATAAATAAATAAATAGTTAATATAAATAACGCTGGATTTGTTCACACAGCATCATCTGGACCCAAAGTAAGCAGAGCTTGTGTTATGGGAAGTAATGGGAACTACATGACTGATATACTACATTCTACATATTTTTAAATACATACCATACATGTATAATCATACATAAAAAAACCCAGACCCGCGACAAATATTTGCAGATCATACAAACATTGGTCCCGCAACGGGAATCGAACTTGCAACCATTGTGCCACCCAGGTCGCTTGATAGATAGCGTTAGTTAGCTTTAGTACCTGGATGTATAACCAACGATAGTCCCGAGGTGCTGGCGGACCGTCTCATAGACTTGGCGATGATGGTCGGCTTGCTCTTGTCCGGCTTGTCCGGTCTGTCCGGCCGGTCCAGGCTCTTGTGGATCTCTATCATCTTAGGGGAATCATCGCGAGATGCCAGCTCGCTTCTGTTAACAAATAATGTACACGTTTGTAATATACAAATCAAAATCAGAAACATAACAATTTTTAATTTAAAAACTATCGTGAATTTGTTCATTCATATTGTAAAACGGGAATTTTGACGTACCGTACTATTTGTAAAGGCACCAACTAAATTTCGACTCATTCCGAGATTATGAATAATAGAACATTATTGCCGAGGCATATACTGTGATTTTCTAAAAAAAATCAAGGAAATAAAAGAAGTTTCTTATACTTTTACGTATTGTTCTATTGACTTGGAAGCAGGTTCTCCATCATCGATTATTTGGCTTACGATCTGGTGGAGTGCAGTTAATATCCATTTCACTTTCGGAACCTTCGCAATCCATTTTTATTTATGTATTCATTATCAAAATCACCGAATCAAGAAGACATTGTGCGCTACCGCCAAATAACCATAAAATAGTTTTAGTCCCCAAACCCTATTCTATACATTTCATGCAATTATTCAAGCCGACAAGACATCGTGATATTAAAAGACGCACAAACAAATATTTTATAAATAAGAGCTAATATACTCACGGCTTGTGCCTGTGTGCAGGCGGGTGTATGTGTGTGTGTGCCAATAAGGAGGGCTGTAAGGGCGGTAAGGGTCGCAACGGACGTCGCCGCGCCATAGGAGACACGTCGTCGCTGTCCGTTTGCGAAGACTCCGCCGTGGAAACGCTGCCTCCCATAATCTGGAACAAAATACATCATTAAATCGAAATAACTAGAAGTTCGTCATTCTACATTAAGTTTTGTAGTTTGATTAAGTTGTAATTATTTTTCTTATTTACTTACTTTCTTGTACACAGAAAATATTTTCATTCATTCATTCATTCATTCATTCATCACGAACTGAGATCTCGCGAGCTATCGATTTCTTAAGGCCTCTTGGACCCCATAGATAAAACTCCTCTACCGATTAAGCTCATATTTATCCTACTACTATTATAAACGCAAAAGTTTGTGAGGATGGATGTTTGTTACTCTTTCACGCAAAAACTACTAACCGGATTTTGATGAAACTTTACAGTAATATAGGTTGTGCATCAGAATAACACATAGACTACTTTTTATCCGGATAACATGTGGGTGAAGCCATGGGCTGAAGTATTTCCAAATTATATCAAAATATATTTATTTTTTAACTTTTAGAAGTCTGGTAAAAAGCGGATGATACTGTAAAGTAAAAGCCATTGCAAAAGCCACAATAGATACTCACAGGACATTTAGGATGATGGTGCAATGGCGCGGTGGGCGTTGTAGGCGGACCTGCGCTGTCGGGAGTGCCGGGCCAGCTGTCCGTGCTCTGCGTAAGCAAATTAACCTTCAAAATATATACTATTAATGCGAAAGTATGGATGTTTTATAAGTCTTCGCCTTTCAACAGACAAATGTATTGCGACTCTAGGTTAAGAAAGCTGACGCCGTGCCCTTTCAACACATGAATGTATGACGCCTCAATATTAGCCGACCCCCGAGTAACGGGATGTGTGAGGAGTTTGTGAGTTTTAATAACACAAGCTATGATGTCCTGGCAAAATGAAGGCGAAGCCGTGGGCAGCGACTAGTCTCTACTAAGACTAAGGTCTTTAGAACTTACGGTTTAGGCTCTGCGTTGTTTGTCAGTGAGACAGATGCAACTATTTGATATAATTATAAGAGAATTACCCTAGAATCGTGCTCATGACAGGAATGTTGCGTGTGCCGCCTCCACTGCGGCGAGGTGCTCGAGAATGCGGCGAAGACTCCGCCCTCGTCGGTCGCCGGCTCAGCCGTTTCAGCCGCTTCATCCGTGTCCACTTCACTGTGATTATACCTATCACAGCGACCTGTACATAAAACAAATGTAATTCATAAAAATACAGAATTTAAACTACTACTTGATAACTACTTGCCAATTGTAATGTTTAGACGTGCGTCTGACTACCCCCTACTTAATATCTACTCACTGAATATACATCTAAGGGTTCCCATCTTAACAACTATATGGGGATAAAGTTGTAAACATGTTTGTTTGGTTTCTGTTTTGAAACTATAATGACCGGGTAATTAGCTATAAAACGTCCGTGAAATTGACGAAATACTGTGGTACTTAATTTTAAGAAAAAAAGCAAACCTTCGACTTGTATTTGCGTTATCGATCGCAGGGTCGGCTAGTGATGTGTGGCAATACAATCTTTTTAACAGCTATTCTTAAAGACTTAAAAACTCGATTGCAAAACGCGTTACGATACGATAAAAACCTATTGACTTTGACAAGCCATTTTGAAGATTAATAGTAACAGACAAACATACAAAAACCTCTTACGGCAAACACACAGATACGGGTTTCGCCTTTTTTTAACATTTTTTTATTCCTTTTTGATATCCGTGTCGTGTCGAACTGTAGCCCAACTTCCGATGCGTACGTCGGTCGTGAGTTCAAAAGCGATCGGACACCAATAGATTACTTAAAACGGTAAAATCTAATCACTATTTCGAGTAGACTGCCAATATCTCCATATAAAAAACTACTATATACTATACTCTATTATACATGCAGACACTCATATTTTATGGTTGTAATGTGAAAGATGAAATAAAAAGTTTTCAATTTAATTGAATAGAAAGTCAGCCGCTTACAGTCCGAAAACACGGCCTTGTAATATATACAGTATATGGTTTTAGGAATCGTTTTTTTTTTAAAGCGTCTTTTTATCCTTACTGTCAAAATAGCTGGTGTCTTCATCGTTCTCCAGCTGAGGAATGAATTCAGCCTTCCGCCTCAGCAGGTTGTTCCAGTCCAGCCCGCCGCAGAAGTAAATGTGCTCCTGTAGTATAAATATATCAAAATCAAAGTCAAGGACCAAGTCGTGGTCTTTCCACTAGTTTATTAACACTGTTAATTTTATTATGTTTTCGACGATCACAATCGCGGCCGACGGAAATGTAGGTACTCTTTGCGTCTAGAATAAAAAATGATTTCATCATTAACTAGCCCTACTGCATTGTTGGGTTGGGTTGTTGGGTCTTTATAGCAACATTATTTTCGGTCCCTTGCGATTCTCATCCATTGATTCCCGACTACGCTGACGATGTCGTTCGACCATCGGTCTGCCTCTCAATCGCCTCTCTTGGCCACCAATAGTCCATCGCGCATCGTCCCTTTCTACGCAAGTGTTCTGGCCATCACCTGCCTAAATAAACTTATATATTACCTTAACTTGATGAGTTCCGCCGGTGCCGAGCCGATCCCTCGGGTTCCGCGCTAGAAGCTCAGTGATGATTGCTCTCGCCTCCACTGCTATGGGGAAGTCCTCTTCTGAAGGCCACTCGATGTCATCTGCACACAGACAAGACAAGGCGGTTTTAAGGACTTGCACCTTAAACGTACCTTGGAAAAGTCCAAGGTGCCATACCAATACCCATAGGGACTTGTTCTAATAAATCTAAAGTGGCAAACAAGCAAACGGCGCAACTGTAGGTAAGCGGTTACCGTAACCTATGGGCGTTTGGAAAACGTAACGTGGACGTATCACTCGCGCGCTAACCCAACCCTGTGAAATTACAGGCACATGAGACTGTGCTTGTAATTTCACCGCCACCCACAACCATTTATGCCTGCAGGACGATTGCTTTCACAAAGAAACTCAAATACTTCTGTTTTTTAATAGTTCTGCGTAAAAACATACTTGAAAGTATGTTTTTATACAGGCAATGCATCAGCATTTAGTGCTGCACAACACTAAATGCTGACAGTAACCCCTTACTGATCAGAATTCCAGTTTTTTGCCAAAACAGGCACAGGTGCATAGCTTCTAACCAAAATACATTGCTGGCAAGGAGATCATCGGTCGCCCTAAAGCAACCAGTGCATGACAAAATAAACAAAGGCTTGTATCCCTTATTGATTTTAAAACTGAATCTAGACTTGACATTTTGCATGTCATCTCACCATTAACAGTATGCGCGAACAGTTCCTCGGGCGTGTCTCCGAAAAAGGGTACGCAGCCAACTAGAAACTCGTAAAGGATTATTCCCATCGACCACCAGTCCACCGGCTTCCCATAACCCTGAAACAAACAGTCTCAAAATCAAAATAATACTGGTACATCGCCACGAACTAAGATCTCGCGATTTTCTGTTTGTAATGGTAAATCCGATATCCGATAAATCTCCATATCTTTGTAACTGTGTATAGTTGCTAATATTATAATATCTGTGGTATACGTAAATAAAATTTGATTGCAGCGAGTTTTTTTATAGCAGTGAGTTTTGGTAGGAGGCGCACTGAATCCTTTCACCATACTTACAAATGCCTAAAACTTAGCTCATTCTTATTTGATTTTAGTGCAGACAAGCAATAGATAAGTATCGTCGTCATGTGATGTTTAGGAGTGTGCCCAACTTTCCCAGTTCCTGAGTTCCAAACCGTTTAACACTTTTGTTGATGTGAAAACGGGGCGTATTCCACAAATCCCTTGCCATAATCCCCTACAAAAGGGATTTCTGGACTTTTTGTACAAAAATCCTATTCCGGTACTCAAAGGGGAAGCAAAGGGGATTTAAGGACAAGAGTTTCAGAAATCCCCTGATTCATTTATTTACACTGATATTTTTAAATCAAATACAGATAACTAAATAGGTAATCACAGTCTGGATTACAATGTAATTACAAATACAAGGTAACATTACAAGGGAATGGACCAAAGGATAAATAGGAGCAGGTACCTGTCTGAGTATGACTTCTGGAGCGATATATTCGGGAGTTCCGCAGACTTGCTTATCGGAAAACTGTCTCGCTTCCCTGTCCGCGTATTCTTCGTATAGATTTGTAGCCACTGAAACATAAAGCACAGTTATATAATCTTGCAATTTTTTATCAACAGAAACTATCATGAATCAAAGCATTATTACTGTAAGAACGGGAATTTTACCGTAAGTACCGTTCTCCTACTCACTTACCGAATAAGTTTCATTCCGAAGTCTTCATCAGGGTGAGTGAACTAATCCTACTAATATTATAAATGCGAAAGTTTGAACATTTGTTGCAAATAATCTCAGTAAAGCCTGATTTGGAAGAAATAGTTTGCTATAATATAGATACCTAACTTTTTGCCCGGATCCCACGCAGACAAAGCCGTGGGCAGAGGCTAGTATTATATATACGAAAGTCTAATAACTAAGATGGTTACGTTTAACGTACACAAAAATAAATAAACCATTGTTAAGTCAAACTTAAATAGTGATACTTACATGACATCAAACCCATTTTGCTGAGGCCGAAATCAGTCAGTTTTATGTGGCCGGTTGCTGTGATGAGTAAACTAAAAAAATAAACACAAAAAAATTAGTTAATCTTTGTATTTTTTTTTATTAATACTATATGAATATACAATAGTGCAAGGTGTTATATGCAAAAAATAGGGATGAAACAATTAGCTATCTAAAGACCGTTGCAAATAATATAGATAGGTAAACTAATCCAGATCACTACCAGACGAAAACGATCCCAAAATAATACAAAATTATAGAAAAAAAAAAGTGTAACAATCGGTTACGCTCTTTCGGAGACAAAGCGTACCAGACAAACAAACAACTTCTTAACAAAACACATACACGTAACGCAAATTTGTTAAGTTAAAACTTGGCAGCAGTCACGTGACATTTCCACAGCTAATGTAATTTCCATACAATTCAATTTTACCTCAGGCGTTAACGCCAACAGAAAGTGGTATTTGTCTAGACACCCTGTGATCTGATCACAGATCCCAAAAAAGAAACAAGCGATTTTCCATTGTGTCTGGAATCCCAGATATCCTAAAAAGCCAACCGAAACTTACAACTTAGAGGTTAGGGAGAATTAGTAGAAATAATTTCTGAAGCTATTAATATACTATAAAAACTTTTTGTTGTGTTTCCATCGACGATGCGCAAGCCACAACACAAACGATTTTTCTTTCTCTATGTTATTGACTGACTGAATCCCTCCTAGATAACTCGCGCGTAAAATCGAGTTATCTGGACGCAACAAAAATTCAAGCGCACGACTCGAGTCTCGCTTATATCGCTTCATCTGGACAAACTCTAAAGTTTAAGACATTGTCTGTGTTCACTTACTTGTCTGGCTTGAGATCTCTATGAACGATCCCGTACGAATGTAGATATTCCACGGCCAGCACCGCCTCCGCGAAGTAATGTCTCGCCATGTCGTGCGGTAGCGGTCCGGCTAACAGTAGCGTGGCGCAATCGCCGCCCTCCACGAACTCAAGAATCAGACAGAGATGCCGTTTCGTTTCGAACGAACAGTACATTGTCACCTGCAAACATGTTATTTTTTGTTAAATAAAAAATAACCATCTTGAAAAAGGTGCTCGAAACGGCGAAAGAAAACATCGTGAGGAAACCGGGATGCTATAGTTTGAATGTTGAACAGTTTGAAAGCATGTGCCATCGGTTAAGGGCCGGTCAAACTGAAGCGGTGGCGGTGGCGATCAGTACATTCACGCGAACTTTGACAACCACTTAACGACCTTTTCTTTTAATCGCCACCGCGTCAATTTGACCTGGCCCTTAGTGTTTCAATAAAGCGGGGCGATGGAATTGCAACCTGCCATCTGGAATGCTAACTACTATGTCAGAGACACGTCCGAATTATAATGTATGGACTTGTCTCTGACTACTGCCTTCTTGACCTCACGGAATTGCATACTGTGTACAGATCTGAGAAACGACCACCTAGTGCGATACTTACCACAAAAGGATTATCGGCAAAGCTCAGTATATCCCGCTCTGCGAATGCTTGTTCCACCTGGTTCCTCAGTATTAGATTGTTTTTGCTAATTTTCTTCATCGCGTACCTGAAACATTACGTCAGATCAGACTCAAATCTAAATCATTTTAATCAGACAACTATATATTTTCAATGTATAAAGATTCAGGAAAGAAAAAGAGGACGGTGTTCAACTAAGTTTAATTTAATAAAATATTAACTTTATATTTTAACCATTGTCCTCAAGTACAACGCCTAGTGTCGATTTGCATTAACAATATAAATCGCCAAAGTAACCTCCAAGCTCAGATAGGACTGGATGTTGACGACCTCGGTGGTGGGGGAGTAGCCGCCTGACACTCAAAAGGTGCGAGTTCCATTCCCGCTGCGAGACAAATTTTTGCATGTTCTGCAGATGATTGTAGCTGGTGTTGATACTGCGGTACCATGGTTCCTGATACCATAGGACACGATGACATAGGGAATCTTAATGTGGGATAAGGACTACGTATATGACTGTTAAGTGTTTATGATTTATTTAATTTTGAACTGTGTAGAAGGTTGTCTAGTAGAGATCAATAATTAGTAATAAGACCGCCCACTGTCCAACATTGTCAACTGTCGAGTTTGGTTCTATCTATCTATGTGTAGTATGTGTGTAATCTATCTGTCTAGCATAATGTCGGATCTTACCTCTGCCTTGTTTGCTTGTGCTTCACCAAGTACACGGCTCCGTAAGCCCCGTTTGAGATCAGTTTGATGACTTGGTAGTCACTTTCGGACGGTGGGGCTCCATTTATGGACCCTGGAGCGCCAGGCGGCGACTGCCGACCTCGCAATCTGAGAGTTAAAGGAAGTTACGAAAACTATAAAGTTAGTATAAGATAAATAAATATTAAAAAAAAAAAAAAAAAAAAAAAAAAAAAAATGCTGGACATTTTCACACAGCATCATCTAGCCCCAAACTAAGCAGAGCTTGTATTATGGGAACTACATGACTGATATACTACTTATATACATTTTTTTTTTTGTAAATACATACATATTATACTTAGAAAACACATATAAATACATATTAAATAAGAGAACAGTGTAGTTCAAACGTTATAAACGACTGCAAGAAACTGCATTTCCATACTGTTAATCCATTTCAGATAAATGGTTACAAACAAACGCATACAAGGGCTCCTATTGTCGCGGGTAAAAATAGAGTGTTGTATTGCTCACTTGGAAGGCGAAGCGTTTTGAGGAGGGGGCGGGGGCGCGGGCGGCGCATTCAACTCCGCCAAGGGATCCCGCGATAAACCAAGTTTGTGTATAATGTACTGCGGTATGTCTGTCGTAATACCCTGGAAATAAGGTTCAGATTAGTTTGACAAACCTTTCGTAAATTGATAAAACAAGAGGTATTTCTTGTTAATACTCGTATTGTAGGATGTTACTTTAATATGGTGTCAATTGCCTATGCCCAGCAACAGACATAAATAAATATATAATGCTGGACATTTTTCACAGAGCATCATCTAGCACCAAACTAAGCAGACCTTTTATTATGGGAACTACATAACTGACATACTACTTATATACATTTTTTTTGTAAATACATACATAATATATATAAAAAACACCCAGACCCGAGCCTCAGGCGGGCCTTCGCCCACTG
The DNA here is from genome assembly GCA_958496245.1 of Perizoma flavofasciatum. NCBI lineage: Eukaryota > Metazoa > Arthropoda > Insecta > Lepidoptera > Geometridae > Perizoma > Perizoma flavofasciatum. Next base: position 6,517,782 of record OY292419.1, on the reverse strand, counting down.
CGCCACAGAGGTCATTAATGATGATGGTGGGGGAATACGAACAGGTAAGGGTAACCCTTTTTAGGAAGCTCATTACTCTTTCGTAGGAAGGCCGGCATTATAATTGACAGCTTAGTTATTGACAGCCGTAAGATCCCGAAACTCAGGTTGCATTCCCAACCAGAGAGTTGCGGGTACGTATGTACCTATTTTCTTTTTTTATCAATAAATTATCAGTCAAATGTTACCTGTAAATGCCTCGCATGGCCCTCGGCCGCTTCCAACAGCCGGTAGAACCGCTCAGGGTCGAATTCGAGGCACTCCAGCAAGCGGGCCGGCCGCGCCATCGCCAATATTAGTCGCGTCACTAACGGAGCCACTTGATTACCAGCTTCTGCTGACTTCTCTCGAGTCTGAAAATTAATGTTGTTATTAGACAAGGTTCTTGATCAGCTGTTTTTACCTTCAACAAGAGACCGCATGTGCTATCGCTGTAAGAGATTGATAGTTTGATACCAATAGATAGATAGATAGGATAACTATTTATTGTACACCACATAATATGTTACTTACAAATTCAAACAGAGTAAATTACAAGCTTATCGCGCGAGTACAATGGGCGGTCTTATCACTTATAGCGATCTCTTCCAGACAACCAATTATCACCGAAACAGCGTTTACGATTGAAATACCGGTTTCTGGTATCATTTTGTATGACCTCAGGAACTGTTGTTCTAATTCACGTTCTAATTCAGTTTAAAACTTTTATGATTCTAGTAATTTCAATAGAAATTGATACAAAACAATGATTTCATAACCTGTTGAGTTTGACATTGTTCTTGGATTGATTTTTACGTAACGCGTTCATACAAAACTATTGCAAAATAACGTATCATAATCTGATAAGGCGATTCAAAGATGAATGGTAAACAAACAAACTATTATGTCGAACGCATATAACGGCTCCTTGCGTCGCGGGTAAGAATAACTAAAACGTAACTATATTTTTATTCCAAAAACTATCGTGAACTTGACTATTCATATTGTAAAAACGGGAATCAGAATCGTGTACTACAACGCGACCGCCAATGCGGTTTTAACGATAAGACCGCCCACAATGGGCGGTCTTATCGTTAACAACATTGACAAAGTTTGTAGAACTCAACTAAGCTGATGTGTTATTTGGTGTATTTTCTATCTATCTAACTAGTCATACAAAACGATACCAGAAAACCATATAACAATCGGTTTTTATAACTAACTTGTTATTCATCAAAGGATTAAAGTTAATATTGTGTTGTGCAATGGAACCCTTACAGAAAACTTAATCCTACTAATTATAAACGGAAAAGTTTGTGAGGATGAAAGGTGATTTCACGCAAAAACTACTCAACGGATTTTAATGAAACTCTACTACTACAGTATTAGGTATAGTTTATAAATCAGAATGAAGAACGTGGGCGATGCCGTGGGCAGAAGCTAGTAAAATAATAAAAATAAAATAACTACATATTACTAATAACAAATACTTGGCCATTTTTATTTACCTCCGCTAGTAATCTGTCTAAACTGTCCGCCATATCATAGAAGTAGCTGCTTGTGACCTGTTTAGACTCTGATTTGTGAAGGCAGTCGCGCGCCATTTCCAACACCTGAAAACGAAAATATACCATAAAGATTAAACGTTTAAGGTTTAAGATTTCGTAACAAATAAAACACGAAAATAGTTTTTGTTTCATAGAATCTTCAAGTCTTGGATTTTTTTAAATAAAATAGGTATAGTATTTAATCCCACCAAGACTTTACCCACCTTATGTTTTTTCCATACAAACTTCATCTTAATGCCTCTAAGGATAAAGTCTCTAGATATTACAGTTTAGGATGTGCGTTGATTTTCATTTATAGATCTTAGAGGGTATATTCGTTTGGAACTATAAGGGTGCACTAAGAAAGGATTTTTTCGAAATTTCAATTCTATAAATAGAGGTTGCAGCTGACAAATGAAGTTTGAAAAAAGCTCGACAAAAAACGCAGTCAAAGTCGCGGGGACCTCACTAGTCGGTCACAGATCCATTAAGGATACCTTAAACGTGAATTAAATTGGTATAGCCAATTTTCTTTTCTTTTAGCAACGCACCATTTAATAATCCACAAGGTGGTTTTTATAGTTTAATGTTATATTTTAATAACCAAATAATATTATAAGGTGAAACCTTGAACTTAAAGTTGATTATTGAATATAAGTTTACCTGTCTTTGAACGAATCTCTCGATGGGCGGTCGATCTGGTTTCTTATCTAATTCAGTCAGTTCGTCGATCAACCCCCTTAATCTAAAATAAAACAGAACAAACACATCACATTTTAGATCGAAACATCATTAAAAAAGTCATAGAATCCAAAGCGACTTAAGCCTGAATTCATAGTCAGGGGTTGAACAGTCCCCCAAGAACCATCATTCAGCATTCGGCTTATGACTGGGTGTATAAAGGTTGAATTCGCACTTGAGTTTTAACTTAGCGCCTGAACAGTCCCCTAGGGGAGCCCCTATTTGACTATGAATTTGGGCCTTAATCCGTAGAACTAAAGTTACCGACATAGCTCTTAGAATATGCAAGTTGACATGGCAATGGGCAGGCCATATAGCGCAGAACCGACCACCGCTGTAAAGGCAGGTTTTTTAAATGCGGTCACGAATCAGACAAGCGGATGACATTTTAATTCATATTTATATATGTATATTTATTCAAACATTAGGACCACAGGAGCGACTGACTGGATGTGGGCCTAGTGATCAGCGGGGCGATCACACTAATTTCCCATGGCTGGTATCATCGGATGGGATGAATCGTATCACGTTAATTTGTAAGCTGGATGAGCCATAGATGGACAATTTGAATGAACTAAATTGGTTTCATATTGCAGGTTCCGTTTTTTGGATAGATGGGTCATTAAAATAAGGAACTAGTGTCAAAATTGATTGGCATCTCGATAGCCATGAGTTAGTGTGATCGCCCCGCTGTACCCCACCGATCCGAAGGTCTTGGGTTCGAATCCGGTGGTGCAGCAATGAACTTTACAATTCATGTGCGCTTATACCACTTACATGTGCTCAAAACGGTGAAGGAAAACATCGGGAGGAAACTGGCATGCCCAAGAACAAAAAATTCGAAAGCATGTGCCATAGATCGGTATATTGTTCTAATAAGCGGAGATGGGCTTGCAAACACATGCTTGTCACGTGGATGCAAAACGTGGATACGTGCCAAATCATGTTTGGACATGTCTGTCTACCCTCTACTTGGTATCCTCACAGATCTGCATACAGAGTATGTATCTGAGGGTACCTACTACACTAGTGAGCGTGCTTGTTTCTCTCTCTTTTATGGATGAAAGAAGAAAACAAGAATTAAGTATTTTTTGTCTTCTCTTCCGTGTACAAAACGGTTGACAGGCCCCTTAAACAACAACCACTTTCTGTTAGCGTTAACGCCTGCGGGAAGGTCGAATTGTATGGAAATGACATTAGCTGTTGAGATATCACGTGACTGCTGCCAAAACTTTCCTTGACAAATTTGCGTAAGCGTTAAAGGAAAACTAAGAGTGAGGTAATTTGTCTAGTCTTCCTGGAGTTGAGGCTTAACTCACTTGTCGTCCATAGCGCGCTGTGCTGCCGGGAACCTCGCCGCGAAGAGCGAAGACATGGCGGAGACTGCATCATCGCGGGAACCCCCGGATCCACCTGAACCCGACCCACCGCCTGATCTTGACGGTGAACTGAAAGAAAGAACAACGATAAAGGAAGAAGGCAGTTTAGGTATGTAGCGACTTCTCTCGCCACATGATTGAGCTAGAACTAGAGCCGACTGGAGAAGTTTACTCAACGAGGCCAAGACCCACCCGCAGATGTAGAATCTTAGACGATGATGATGATGATGATGGTGATCATGATGTTAAAGTTAAACCACGGTGAACGAAGATGAATATAAAAAGAGTGAAGCTCTATGAAATGAGTCGGGTGAATTAGGAATAAATTGGTAAAACTTAAAATTTACGAAACGGTAGTTCTACGGCGCATTCGGGACACGGGCAGTTGTAGATAGTCCTCAATTGATAGTTTTCCGCTCTCAGCATTAGGAAAACTATAGGCTGGAATGATGATGATTATTACCTCAGACTTCTGGAGCGAACTCTCCGAGCGGGGCTCTGCGGCCCCGCTGTGTGCCCACTTCCCCCGCTGTCCGAGAGTGACGCCCAGTTGTTCATACCGCTGCCCTGAGAGCTGCTGTAATGTTAAGAACACGCTTGTTAATAATAATATTCTTATTCCTGATCGTCAGTAGTCGCAAGTTAGCGTCAGACTCAGAAAGGCACACAACAAAATCAGCAGTTAAACGTTAAAGGTGACGTTAACGTTTTACTGTTAGGTGATTCCAGGTCAGATCAATTACAGTAAATGGTCAAACGTCAGCCTTTACAGTCACACATCAGTATCGACTTACTTGAACGAGTGCTGGTGGCAGTGCGGGCAGGAGCTCTCCGAAAGAACATCGCAGGCAAACGCTAGCTGTCAAAAGTCAGTTTCAGCAGCCACAAGTCCAGCATCGCAGTGGCTCGTGAACGTAAACATTTATACCTCAGCATCAACTTACTTATTTGGATAAAACCAAAGTCATGGTCAATGGCCACATTGTTCCAAGACCGGTGGTTGTACATGGCCACCTTCTCGAAATTGTTTCCAAATATACTTACCTTGGGCAGATTCTGCAGTTGGGTAAAAACAATTTCGAGAAGAAGGCCAAGAGGAGGATCCAGCTAGGCTGGGCAGCGTTTGGAAAACTACGTGGAGTCTTCTCGTCATCCATACCGCAATGCTTGAAAACGAAAGTTTTCAATCAGTGCGTCCTACCCGTCATGACCTACGGAGCTGAGACGTGGACACTCACGATAGGGCTGGTCCACCAGTTCAAAGTAGCTCAGCGAGCTATGGAAAGAGCTATGTTCGGAGTCTCTCTGAAGGATAAGATTCGTAACGAATACATCCATCAGAGAACCAAAGTTATCGACATAGCTCAACGAATTAGCATGCTGAAGTGGCAGTGGGCCGGTCATATCTCGCGAAGAACCGATAACCGCTGGGGTAAACGTGTTCTTGAGTGGAGACCGCGACTCGGCAAACGTAGTGTAGGACGCCCTCCGGCCAGGTGGGATGACGATCTGCGAAAGACTGCAGGCAGATGCTGGATGCGGCAAGCTGAAGACAGGGCGCTATGGCGCTCATTAGGGGAGGCCTATGTCCAGCAGTGGACTAATATAGGCTGATGATGATGATGATCGACTTACTTGAGCGAGTTCTGGTGCTGGTGGCAATGCGGGCAAGAAACTCGAGGCTGCGGCTCGCACGCCTGCGCCGCCAACAAGCGTTCTTGCGACGAGCATTGCGACTGCAACAATTACATACAAACAAAAGTCACGATTTTTTCGGATATTCCCTTCTGACTCTGACCTAATCGGAGTCGTACTGGGAAAAGGCCCGGTCAACAGTACTCTTAACCAATGTGTATGAATAATTGATGAGAGATATTGAATTAAAGAGAAGTGGTATCGTTATTTTATTTATTTAATTATTCGGCACAAAGTATGCAGTAAGTACCCTAGTACTTAAGGACTTAATGTATTCTCCACCAGTCATCCTAGACGTGCAAGGGATGGTGCGGAGTGTCAAGTGAAACCAAACAATTATCACTACAAAACACGGCTACTGATATAAATATATCGTTCGTACTATAAGTGATTTACCGTGTTATCAGGACAATAAACCTCAAAAATCATTGAATAAACAATACCGTTTCAAGTGAAAATTTTAAATACATAATTATCTGACTATAAATAAATTTCAGATCGTATCATCATCGTATTTTAGCAAAAAAATAAAACACAACATTTGATCAAATGCATACGATTGTGCGAGTTTCTTGGATAGCATTCAAAAGATATGATAAAACGCGGCAAGGTAAAACACACCTTAATTATACCACTACTAAGTTTTTTTGTCTTTTGAATGCGTTACTGCAATTGCCAGCAATAAGATGGAAATGATCCGCCAGTATTCTTGTCTCCGTTTATTTTGAAGCCTCTGAGTCATTGAATGTTTATTGTTCTCGAAAAGCAGATACAAAGAAATAGTAGTGTCAAAATACCTTCAAAGAAACCAAAAACAAAGAAATCTTTTAAACCATAATAATTATGTACTAATGTTTAATTGCCAATTATATTATGTCTAGACCTATACAAATTATAAAATAACCAAGTCAAAACCCAAGCGATTCAAGGATCCCTATACAAAAAATAGTCCATTTTGTATACCTACTTTTCATTCGAAATGTTTGTTTTGAAACAAAAGCGAACGTACAGACTGTTGAAGATAATGGTGATCCCAAAGATATACATCCCGACGGAATCCGAACCCCTACAACATGCGCACCGCCCGCGCCGCAGAGCTCGAAGCCGAAACTTATCAAGAATTTCGACCAATCTGGGACCTGATAGCTGGGTACCAAGCACCCGCGTACTAAACGATTCACTGGTTCGATTCCCGCTGAGGTTTGATATTTTGGAATATTAGAAATTCTTGAGAGTTTTCATAAGTAGGGAGGTTAAAATAAACTAATTTGACTATATGATGAATCAACAAAAAGTGGTAATGGGGTAATGAATAGGTAAGGGATTGGAATAGCGTTAATTTATTTCACTCAGTGCAATACGTACGAGTAAGTGGGCTAAATTACTTATTTAAACAACTTATGACACACTATCATTTATGCGGAAAAGTGCATTAGTCAATTTGTAATAAGTGTAGTTTACAAAACTCTGGCCTTGAGCGATTAGCATCGAATGTGAGTTAGTCTTGACCTTTTGCATTGATAACATTAACGGGCTTTTACTTCATATAGTGTATTACTATACCCTTGGTATGGTTAAGTACAGATCATCCCATTAAGTATACTAAACAGAACGGCCAAAACATCTTAAACTTGAAAATAGGAGGGCTTGGGATCGAGAAGTGGGCCCTTTACAAGTTGTGGAAAATTTTGAACATTGCTAAACCTGACAAAATTATTAGTTTCCCATTGCCATTTCATTAGGGTAATTAGGAGGTAGCCCCCAAAGCTAACACAAAATGGCAGTGAGGAATGACATATTTTATCAGTGTCAAAGATCTTCTTGACAAACTCTCCTATTTTTTCCTCTCCTCCTATTTGTTTTTTTTTTTAATTTTTACATTCCTAAGCTTAGTAAATTAAGTGCAATTGACTCGTTCCCATTGCCATTTTAATAACGTAATTAAAGGGCTGGTCGCGACACCATATAAATATGGTGTCTGGATTTCCTGCTAAGTATATACTCGTATGTGCTCAAAACGTTGAAGGAATACATCTTGAGAAAACCGGCAAGCCCTAGAAGCAAAAATTCGAAGACATGTGCCATTAGTTAGTGTTCCAATAAGCGGCGGTGGGCTTGCAACTTGTCACGTGGAATGCTACATGCAAAACACGGGCATGTGCCAGATGTAATATTTGGACGTGCCTCTTCTTGGTATCCTCAAATATCATCTCACTGAGTATGTTATAATTATATAATAATAAATTTGTTTTATTCTCTGTCTGCCTATCCATCCGCAGTGCGTCCTCGGCCTGAGGTAGGCAGATAATTAAATAATAGATACTTACTGACAAGCTGGAGCTGCCGGGCGTGGTTCCGTAGCCGGAGGACGGTAACGACGCCACCGACCACCTGCGACCATCGCTGGAAGCAGGTACATCTGTTAGTTCGCGTAAATCCCTTGGGGCTAATTTTAGGATAAGTTGCGACGATACAACGTTCTTTACTATACTCCCGCTGACTGTTTAGAGATCCTTGCACGTGATCACCGTCCCTAACCACGCTCCAAGGTCGTGTGATAGCAACTGAGTGCCGTCGAGCGTGGTCGCGGACGGTGAACTTCTTAAACGGCCAACGAGCTACGTATGGTCGCAACATATCAGATATGATAACATCAATTCTGAGGCGTGGCTGTTGAACAGGACACAAGAAAAATCAAGATTAGATTTTTCCTATTTGACGATATCCTTGGCTCAGCGAGCGAGTGTCATCCTAGTGTGGGGTCACCATATATATATGGTACATACCATATATTATACCATCCTACTAATATTATAAACGCGAAAGTTTGTGAGGATGGATGTTTGTTACTCTTTCACACAAAAACTACTGAACGGATTTAGATGAAACTTTACATTAATATAGCTTATACATTAGAATAACACATAGGCTACTTTTTATCCGGGTACCACGCGGGTGAAGCCGTGGGCAGAAGCTAGTAATTATTTATATATGGTATACCACAACATGGTATATGGTATGTGTTTATTTACTGTAATAGTTGAGGATAATTTCTAAATAACCTGATTAATATAATACTTACATATCCTTAGTTTTACTGCGGTTAGACATGTTAGAATACAATAACTTTACAAAATACTATGAAATATGCAATTCATTGCCTTACATACTCGTATTACGGGGAGATCCCACGACACAATCGTATAATAACAAAAGGCATTTTGTTTGGTACGATTTCGAAATTGAATACTTTCTCGCATAGATAAAAAAGTTTAACTAAGTTGGTAAAATGTATTATATAATTATACAGGTTGTCCCGGAATGTGTATATAACACCGTGGTGGGGAACATTGTTTGTTTGGTCTACGACTTTTTGGATTTCCATGTTTTTCATTCATGAAATGACCATCAAAGTTTCCATACTACATGCTCTTTGCACATCCCTAAAATCAACAAAACAGCTGTTTAGTTGACTTTGAGTGTGACGTGACAATGACCTCCTTCCTGCATTATATACACATTCCGGGACACCCTGTATAAAGAGGAATGGTATACATTTAGAACTAACCCACAAAAGCTTTGAGATTAGTTACAATACAAATATCTCTTTGATAAAAATATAATGATAAATTTAATTTGATTTAACTTTTGAAACTATCATGGTTTTGAACATAATTTTTACTAAAAAACGGGATATTTGTGATAATTGTGCAAAAATCGAGAAAAACATGATACCAGTTGTGCGTCAGGATATTGTTAGTGTTGTGTGTCGGAACCGAGATGTACTCGAATGTGACAGTGCAACCGGTGGTAGTGGTATTTTTCGCAATAAAAGAGTGGAAAAAAGGGTAGATCGATATGTCTGCCACTAACATTCATATCCCGCAAAGACTTCAGTTCCTCCCGTGATCATGGTACACGCAACTGTGTCGAAATATCGGGAAACATTCAAACTCACAAATCATGGTAAATATCCCGTTTTTTAGTAAAAAATAATTTGATTTGGTTTAAATTACTGTCTTTAAGAAAAGACTTTACACCGTTATGTTTCAGGGTCGGCAACACGCGAGTGATGAATCTAGAGTTGCAAGCTCCCAGTAACCGCTTACCATCAGGTGCGACATTATGCTTGTTTATCAGTTAAATGGTATAAAAAAGATAAAACATAAATTTGCTTCTTCGTATAGCCAGAGTTCTTTCAGTGGGAGACAGGGGACTTATCCTGAGTCGAGTATCAGTAAGTCCTGAAGGTAGGGAACCTTGAATACTATATTTCTTTTCCCATGCAAGAATAGATTGCACATTGGATGATGAGCACGGATTCAACTTCGAGACTCTAATATAACGTATTATTGGGTCGTTTATTAACTGTATTATATACTCATACAGCGTCCTTGTTGACCTAGACAGGACACATCATGCCATGAGAACTACGAGTATATCGTATTATCATGTCACTGGACATAGGCTTCTCCCAAAGAGTACCATGACGAACGATATTTGGCTACCTCCATTCAAAGACTACCCGCAACCTATAAGGTCTCATCGGCCCCGGATGGTCGCCGACATTCAAGATCTTTTCTTCCCCAGCGGGCTCTAGAAGATATTGGGGGCGCTAGGCGGTCTAGAGGAGAAAGCGTAGGTTGTTATGTTTAAAAACTTCGGGGGGCGCTAGGATTTTTTTAATTCTCAAAGTGGGCGGTGGGAAATGTAAGTTTGAGAACCTGTGGCTATAGATTGTGATGAATACTTACAGTTCCTTGCCTCGCTTTACGCTAGATGATAGGAGTGCGTGGTGCAAGGGGTGCGCGTGGTGAGAGTGTGGCCAGCGGGGCCCCTCAGCGGGAGACAGGGGGCCCGTGCCGGGGGAACTGCACCGCCCTGAACCCACCTGGAAATAGACTTGGTTTGAGTTTTAAACACGAAAGACTACTGTGAAAACCCCGCTTACAAGTAAAATCCTTAACATCAAGTTTTTTATTTATTAAAATGACAAGGATCTTATACAAACGTCAACATAAAAACTACGTGATTATATATATTTTTAAGTGAGATTTCTCATGATGGTAATACTTAAACATGTGCCTTAGGTACACTATTTCGCCCGGTTTAGCAATGGTCGCGAAGTGTCACTTTTCTAGTGTTAGAAGCTTTCATCGTTGCTAAGCATGTCAAAAGGGACTCCTAAGAGGGACGACTGTCCGTCTTAGCCGTTTTGTTAGTGTAATTAGAGGACAGAACTCAGTACGCAAATCTGTGAACTTGCTTCTAATTCACGTCACGAGGAGGTCAAGTTTAGCATTAAGACTTAGAAGATATTATTATGTCGACACGAAGAATATAAAATCATTTGTTCTAGAAAAGCCACGACTGGAAATAACGAGCTTTATGTGCGGTGCACGAGGACGGACAGTTTGAAATCCAACAATGTTTATTATGAAGAATGACGATAAAAAACCTGATTCTCTTCGCTTATCAGATCGAATCCGGCCGACTAATCTGCCTCACTTTACCATCCACCATCACCTTGATGTAGATCTTTGACATTACTGTGACTCACCATCAGCATGCCATATACCGCTAGGCTTAGGGTTGCCCATTAAATCGTGTTTCAATATGAGCTTTACTTTTTAATCTTTGACAAGTGTCATTATACTATTTTCATATTCACATAGATAGTGGTGTGCTGGATGGTTTTACGTGTAATCTTAGGTAAAATATAACTGATTAACGTTTGACTTCTTGTCGGCTTTTTAGACAGTACCGCCCGAACATACTGCTCTACCTACATAGCGCCTGGAAACTAACCCAGAAAAGCCCGACAGATAAAAAATATAACCCCTCGTTTCACATCTCAGATGACTTCACTTTGCATGTGTAAGTTCACTATTAAACCTGGTGTCGGAGTTTATGGAAGTCTCGGACATAGCGTATAGTCATTATAGGCAGGATAGCTTAGCATGCCCTCAAAAGAACATAAGCGAGGACCATATCGATGACTTATCTGATTGTTAACTGTGCTAAATGTATTTTATTTGCCAGACGAGTGTGATCTACCAACGTTTGTTTTCACCTAAAAAAATCTCACTAATATAATTTGGCAACCCTAACAAGTCTCGATCTTGTAACGCCGTATTTGTTATTGTGTTTATGGGAACGCTTTTAATCCAGTTTTTATGAATAACACAGGGTTTTCAAACGTCTTAATGGCCCCATTGTGGTTCAGATAATTTATGCCTGTGAAACTAGGTTTGATATGACCCAGCAGACTAGTTAGAAACACTCTCATGTCTTATTTATGAGCATATTTTCCGCCCCGTTGTGCTGCGTTTCTAATAATTAGTAAGTTTTTATGTACTTCATGTAGCATAAACAGTTTTCAGCCACTTTCCGATATCCCAAGTTTTACATACTGCCAGTTCCAAAGACAATACAATATTATGATGACGCGATGATCCTATGATTTATTTATTGAGGAAAGTACGGAAACTTCATACATATTACACCATATCACTACAATAGCACAGAATACACTTCTTATTTGTATAATAATTTAAAAGTGCACATAATAATGATGATGACAATAGTTGGCCAATTGAGTTACTCACTCAAAATGTTATGATCTTGCTACCGACGTCTGATTCAAAGCGGACAAGTGTCTAGACAAAAGTCTACTCATGTAACTTTGTTATGTGTTTGGTTTTAATAGGTTTTACACAGCATATCCAGCTTTAAATTATCAAAACATCTATTATTTCTCTTAAAGAAATATATTCAGCTCAGCTAGATCTACGCTAACGTAAAATAACACTTCCCGAAGCCGGTGTAAAAGAAAGAAAAGGAAAGAAGGCTTTCCGTAAAACAGAAAGCTTAACTCGGTCTAAGGGTGATGCTGCTGCTCTGAAAGAGAAACGGTAAAGGAAAAAATCGTAAGGTAATCGGCCGAACCGGATGTCTTAGAACCCAAAAAGCCAAGATATGTGACATGTGCATGAAAGGAGCCTCATAGAGGCTCACTGACTCCTTACACCACGCTGGTTCCTTATACCATTGGTTTCCTTTCATTGCCAACATACCTCAACCTGGTGAGAGCACTGAGCTCATGCAAGCTGATTAAGAAAGAACCAGTGACACGACTAAGAAGGGCAATTCAGCCAATGGTATATTATGACATACAATTATGTCTCACAGAGAGCTAATGATGAAACATCTAGAAAAATTATATGGAATGGAACACCATCCACCGACTTCTATAAGATTTTTCATTATAAACTCATAACTCACTCACTTTAACCCATCTTTTCCTGTCAATTGCATCCGTTTCATAACACAATTAGATATATTCCATAAGCCTGTGACTCACCTCCCGTAAGTTAAACCCGCAATTACATGATAAATCCCTCAATGTCTATGATGAAATTCTCCAATGATAATGATCACGAAAAATGTATACCTTGAAAGATGTTTACTAAGGTTGACATTAAAACATGACCTTAACGGTTAAAAGGTTTGTTACGTGACAATGCATTAAGAGGACAGGCTCTATGATAGGCTGCATGTAATGACCGTGTAAGAGTGATGATTGTATAAGGACAGCCGCACACAGGCTGTTCGATTTAGTGCTTTTCGGTTAATTGGATTTTTTTATATTAAAAAAGAGCCTCATATAACTTTGTTTTTGTGATTATTTATATGAAAAATAAATCTAAATTGGGTAAATTAAGGGGAGGAGTATGAGGAATACGAAATCCCGATTTTGTTGATTTTTAGGTATCCGGTTCAAGGAGCAGATTAAAAAAATATTCTAAAACATATTTTTCTTCGAATTAGTCGTCCACATTAGTAATCAAGTGAACTGTGAATTAGTTTTCACAGTTCACTTGATCACAACAAGAAGTTGACTTGTCTCGACTCCCGGATCCTGTCGGATATCATGACTTTTTCTTCTAGAGTACAAGCTATCGAGACGTCAACATAGTTCTTCTACATAATATGTTTTTTGGTCAGTCGCTTGAGTTCAGTAAGAGAAATAAGTGGGTCTGAAAAGAGTCATGTGAAGGGAGTTAATCTAAATGAGATAATCTAAGTGATACAAATTTAAATATTTTCTTATCTGCTACGATAGCTACGAAGTCCAAGACCCTGACTCAAGGCTCAAGCATAGATTGTTTGGCACATATCCCTGGAACATTATTAACACATCTTATATGTAAATTCAACAAAATCGTCGTTTGTTTTCTCAAAGCGAAGCTTCAAAACCTAATGGTTGAATCCAAGCCGTGCGGTTTGCGGTGTTTATTTTTGAGCCCTGACGTTTTAGAAGTACGCCTATGTCCATCAGTGGAAGTCATGATGATAAGACTATCAAAAGCAACAGTTGCGGCTTGCCTATGTTGCCGGACGTGCGCCGTCTTATATTATACCACAGAAAGTACTATAAATTCATAACCACACAGTATCGAGACCGCAAATTGAGTAGTATTACGCAACCGTGTCGATCTAACGTTACTCCGGTATAGCGAAGGACACAGAAAATGTCATCTCGTTACAAACAAATTAGACCAAAATATTCGTTTCTATTATTTACTCTGATTGCTATCTGATAGCAATAAAGACAAGCAAACACTTATGTGTTCATCAATATTTGTTTGCTTTTCAGCGGTGAAGTAAAATATCACAAGGAAACCAGCATGTTCTAGAATCAAATAACACTGCACTAAGATTAGACAGACTTGGCATGTCATAGGTTCGTATTTTAGCGCGAAGCTCAAACTCAATCTAGACACATTTCTATTGAAAACTGTCAAAAAACCTATGCTCGAGTCTAGATTTCATTTACATTCGTGACATATTTCTATGAAAAAATGACAGTAAAAGACAGCTTAGTTTTTGCCTAGAAGTAAAAAATGTTTGTACTATTTATTTAAGCTGAAATATTTGGTACGCAATAAACTATTTTCTATCTTCTAAGGTTAATTAAGGCTGATTAGAGATAGCGGAAAATTAAGAATTACGAAATATTTTCCAGCACATGAAAAATATAATGAACAAACCGGCATCTCCTAGAATCATAACTAAGAGACGCATGTACTCTTTATATTATGTATGCAATCAACCGCATGCAAAAGCGATTGGTGGAGAGCATTTTCTTGTGATTTCAATAAATTGCGTATTGACTATTGAGTTTTGATTTTACACTCCGCAATTTGTCGCATGTATTTTCAGATTGCATGCGGTAGATCGCATGGTGTAGATGCTTTCAGCGAGGCGCACTGTAACTTTTCCGTCTTTAGATAAGTGTGAATATTCCTCAACCGAAACTTACCACGAGTGAAAGTCTGTGGTGCGGGGGTGGCGGAGGAAGTCGCGACGGCCGACGCGACACAGAGCATGGCTCTTTCTGCAAAACAAACACTGCTTATTAACTGGAAATCGAAACGTGACTCACTCATTTCTATGTAATGACAACTTTCATTCGCGGGCTATCTAAAATCTCACTATTATGAATTCCCAGTGGTTGTCGGTTCTTCGATAACCCATTGCCACTTTAACTTGCTATTTCTGAGAGCTATGTCGGTGACTCTCTCTCTTATACGGTTTATCACGAAGTGAATCTCCCTCCGAGCATAGCTATCTCCATAGCCCGTTGAGCGACGTTAAGCTTAAACATGAAGTTAATAGACTACGTCTCAATGCCAATGTCATCGCTGGCAACACGCAATTATTTAGACTTTCGTCATGAGTATCTGCGATATCTGTGACGAGAAGATACAACAAAGTTTTTCCAAACGCTGGCAATCGTATACAGCCTGCAAGCTGACCTTGGGTTCTAAAGATAAGCCATTACGACTGAGATCACTAAGGTCAGTAATTTTCAAGTCGTGTACCAGTGTAGGGTAACTACCATAACATAAGGCTACCTCTTTCTACGAAACAGTCATGTGGTTTAATACTCATAGCTGTAGGAAATTGAAACGTGACTCATTCTGTCTGCGGGAGCTTTTCTTTACGAGCAGTCGGGGACTGTGATGTGAAAATACAGTTCTATTCACAACCTCATGGACACATTACACTGTTACAGTCGTGAGAAGTAACCTACAACCTACTGTGAAAATATCAAGAATGTTCGTCATGAAACCATGGTATTCGATAAGGAAGGCGGCTATCTCTATCTTTGAACTTGACTTCTGATGATGGTCATGGCTTTATTTTGAAGGACAGCTATTTGAACGCCACCCATGCTATTCCAAGAACAGCAGATTAATCTGCGAGGAGATGGAATAGGCAGTTATTTGTAGCACGATAATAATATTAAAAACTTTCGAAACGATTTAAAGCATAGCAATATTCAAACTGAGAAAAAAAAATCAAAGAAACTCGTAATTACACTGATGGCAGTAAGCAAGCAAAATTAATATGAATTCAGCATCGCGGCCATACTTAAAGCGACAAAAATCAGCATTAGTTCCAATTTACACATTATCCCATACAAATTATTCTTTGATTTGAAAAACATTGCCCATTTCTGCAGAAGTTTCACATAAAGGCAGAGAAGAGGACTTGAACATCGTGACTGACCTATAGGTCAGTCACTATGAAAAAAAACATCGCGTAGGCGTTATAACGCTTAGCGCCTACGCTGTTTTCCACAGCCCACTCTCCAGCCTCTGAGTAGGAGGAAAGTTTTCAATTTAAAAGACGCCGAATAGCATGCTTTTATTTTAATTCGATCATCAAACGAATGTTTTTGTTTTGTGGTGTACAAAAAAGTATTTTAGTATTTAGAAATAACAACAGTTATGTACTTATAGAAAATGGGGTGAGTTGGATCAGTTAGAACTGCAATAGTTAGCAAAAATCAAATAGATTTTTATACATTATATAACGAAACCTCTGTCCGATTCAATAAAGGCTTATTCCTACTTCATGGAAAACCCATTAAAATTTCAATGATCTTAGAATGAGCTACTGAACTTCTTTCAGTTATTTTAAAGACGTTCACACTTGTACTCCGGTTAAATATTTTGAAAAGAATTAAAACCCGCAAAGAAAATTGCCTTAAGTACATGAACAATAAATATTATAATTTGATAAATTAATGCATGAAAGGTTGCGGAAAGACAGTGGATATAGGTGGCTAAAGATTGTTCGTCATGAAACTCTTTAGAGGAAGGCTTTGTCTGTCTAGCAGTAGACTTATTTTAATGCTAATGATGAATGGACTCACAACGTGGACGGAGAGTGTGGGCGCCGACTTTCCAAGCGCTGATCTGCGCATACGCACGAGGTTCGATTTCGTGCTTTTCAGCGCATCTGCGAACAAGCAAACCAATTTTACAAAACCATTCATAAAATCAATCTTTGCCTATGAAATAGGTGACAAGATTTTGCTAAGTTTTAAAACCCCTGACGCGTTTTCCATCACATCTTGCAGTACCACCTAGTTAAGAACTAACACCTGCGACTACAGGAGCCGGTATATGCGTATATGCGTTTCTCGTAACCATAATGCAGCTTCTTGTAGCTCAACACATTATATTGTGTCTTTCTTTATTTACTAACCCCACACAAGTTTAGTTATTACGACTACAGATAAACTTTGGCAAACTGCATGTTATCTCGTACTTGTAGTTAATATTAAGTGGAAATGTTCGCAAACTTGCTATGCGAGTAGTGAGTTTAGTGATATCGGATCTCCTTACGTTGTTTATCTAGGAAGTTCTGATGGAAACGCGATAGAACCTCGTGTCTTGGGAATAGCTCTTGTAATTGCATTTCTCTTGCCTTTATCCCGCGCTTTCTTCGAATAATAAAGTGCCTAAGACGTGACGTCGAGACACGCTATGTTCAGGTCCCGAAGTTGCTAAAGCTATCATTCGAAATTCTTCGAACCAATTTTTATTGGTAGTATGCTTGTTTCTTACTTCCAGGACTCAATGTTAAAAGGTTAGAAGGAAGGGACACAACTTTTGATACTTTTGATACTAGTAGGCTTGTATCCTGTGGATGAGGGCTTACAATTAAAAATGGTTTAGAAAACCTCGAAATAATTATTGGAGACCTATCCAATGATACCACCCTACACGTGGTGGTCCTATAATAA
This sequence comes from Perizoma flavofasciatum, assembly GCA_958496245.1. NCBI lineage: Eukaryota > Metazoa > Arthropoda > Insecta > Lepidoptera > Geometridae > Perizoma > Perizoma flavofasciatum. The sequence continues at coordinate 6,500,299 of OY292419.1, read as the reverse complement.
AAAATAGTTCATTACTATCCTGGGGTGCGCGAAATAGTTACTCTTTTAATTTAGTTTTGGGTTCCGTACCTCAAAAGGAAAAAACGGAATCTTATAGGAATACTTCGTTGTCCGTTCGTCTGTCTGTCAAACCCTTTCTCAGGAATGCGTGGAGGTATCAAGTTGAAATTAATATCAAATACTCATGTCTGCGGTCCCTTAGAGATGTATAAAATCAATCTTCTAAGTCAACGCAATCAAAATATACAGTTATTTATGCATTCTATTTTGACACTCGCAAAGTAAATCAAAACCTATAGGGTACTTCCTATTGACCTAGAGACCTAAAATTTGACATGACGCAAGGTCTCACAACACAAGTAAAGGAAAAAGTCCGAAAAAAAATATTATATTATGTAATTTTATTACATAAAATAATATTGCTTTTGCGATTACAAACTTACGTTTGCAGTTATAGAATTAACCGTGACGTATATCGATGTATGGGAGAACATTTTTTCAACTACAAAGTCTGTCTTTCAATCCGACTATCTTTTCGCTAGAGCAATGTTTAGTTCTTTAATAGTTTATGAACTCGAGTAATGTTAATTATTTTGTTAAACTTACAAGCTTGTACGGAAGCCTCGGTGTGTTGCAGCACAACAACAAAAAGGCCATGGCTCAGTGAAAATTTTTTGCTTAAAAGCAAAAACACTGATTTTCAGCCAAAAAAACCGAACAAGTGCGAATCAGACTCGCACTTGTTCGGTTTTTTGTTTATGAAATCACGTTTAAAGACCAAATTTTATCTCGACTCGCTTTAAACTGAGCTAGAAATCTGGGTGTGGCCAAGGCCTGGCGGACAAACGGACAGACAGACATACTGACAAGACAGAAACTTTAAGGGTTCCGTTTTGGCCATTTGGCTTCTGAACCCTAAAAAGTCGTAGGTAATTTGCGTTACAAGTTAGTTGGATTAATTAGGTTTTGTAAGTAATAATAATTAACTTTTGCTGGCAATCTTGAACTTATTTTCGGATTAAATATAATTACATTTATTCGATACATTTACACCAGTTCAAAATGTTATTGATCAATTGCCAGTGTCGCAAATGACTCGGATTTTAATGAAGCTGCAGCTTCATACCCTCTAAATCACCTACCTGATGGTATGCGAAACTGCAAAGTAAACAGTGGACGCTTGCCAACAAATATTAGTACCACAGTAAATGTTAGTACGACGAGCAAAGATATCGGTTTACACCTGTACTAGCGTATAAAACGCAAAGTCACAGTAGATCAGACCTAGGTCTTTGCAGTCATCCGTATACGGACGGAATATGGAATACACTATAGCATATTGGTAAATTTATGGTCAATTCACTTTCGCTGGACAAGAGTATAGGTACCCATTTACAGAAGTGGAAACTTTATAAGCAGATGATGAAAGCAATGAATACATTTGCATTCTGATCTTGTAGCTGATCTAATTAAGTAGGAAGTTGTTTTGTAGATTCGTTATCTTGAATCATTTCAAACACAAACTGTTGTTGTGTTGTATCACCGTGTATATTCAAATGATTTCCACACTAGACGATTCACGTGGAGCGGAATGAGTCCGAGGTAAGTTATTGAATTCATTATAAACATTTGTTCTGACTTTAATCGTTGGCTGTTGTTTATAAAATGAATAGTGGAATCCTTCTAATCTAAAAATCATGGGATACATTTTGTGGGGAAGAGCAGCGAGCACCAATAATTTTACCGAAATATGCGAAAAGCTATGGAAAGTCGGAAAAGCCACGAAATTATTCTATAAAGTCTTGGCACGCTTGATCTTATTAAAACACTCATGCTTATCAGCAGGATTCAGGTTCTTTTTGATAGAAAAGAACCTGAATTTATCAGTGGGATACTATGTGGATTATGATGAGGTCGAATAGTAGATCTAGACTTTTCCTACCAGGCAGAACCTATCTAGTCCATTTTCGTGTTATTGCCAAAAACACCCCGGGATCGATACAATCCAATATGTTATGGTATTATTTCCATTTATTACCTACCTCTCTAATTACCTCTCTCTAAGTCAAGGTTTGCTGGAAGAAAAATCTTTTTAATCTTTTTAAGCTCGCCTTTGTACATGTCATATCATTCTGTCTTTTGTTAGTGTTAATTTGTGTGTACAATAAATAGTTTATTGGAGCAATCGACTGAGTATTGCAGTTCTTTCGACGCCGTTTCCCCCTGAAGGTAAAAAGTTTCAGTTACTGAAGACAGGGCCAGTATAAAGCTGTGCATTGTATGTGGATTAGAGCAAATCGAAAGTAACAATGGACCACTGAAATGTAGCTTTTTCATCTGTCAAAAGTTATCTACAAAATATAGACCAGCCAATGCCTGATTGGCTTATTCAAATTTAAAATGTTTGGTCTGTGCATGTAATGATTTTATATTGGTAAGAAGTTAGATTTGAGTCATGACGCGGGTTTTATTTTACCTCACCTAAGACATCGAAATACATGTACCTTAAGGTGTATGATGTCATAGTACTTCACACCAAGAGAATGATGGTCGAGAGGTAGATTATTCATCAACAATCTTAGCTGTCAAGTTTATAATACGGAGGAAATGCCACTTCTTGTAAATACTGTTCCATTGTTAGTAAGACAATAGTTACATCTTCTTCAGAGATTCTGTTGTGCTAGTGCCGTTATTGGCAAGACCTTAAATCTTAAGCTAGAGCAGAGATTGATCTTAAAATGATTTAAGCGAGATGGTGCAACATTTACAAATGATTGTGACCCATCGCAAATTCATCTTACTATCTTCTTACTTAATATTATAAGCGTGAAAGTTGGTGAGGATGGATGTTTGTTACTCTTTCACGCAATACTACTCAACGGATTTTGATGAAACTTTACAGTATTATAGCTTATACATCGGAATAACGCATAGGCTACTTTTTATCGTGGTACCACGGGGGCGAAGCCGTGGGCAGAGGCTAGTATACAATTAAATTTTCTACGGTTTTGTACAGCTGAGCACATGATATTTACGTGCGAAATTTTTAATATATAATTTTTTAATATTTACTAAGGAACTATATAACTATACTATATCTTATATTTTGGACATTAGAGTCATTGCTCTAATGTCCAAAATATAAGATATATACTAAGTGGTTATTTTTGCATAGAACAGCTCATCAGGAATGCGACAGGCGTAACCAGTCCAATTCAAGATTTCTATAAACACGTAATAGCCAGTCTGAGTTATTTTCCCTCGAGATAATTTAAGCGATCCCACTCAGTAATTTATGTAAGCAAACAAAAATACTTTATTAAATTTAGTAGTGAGTGGATCATTTAATTTTAGACATTTGTTTACATTTTTAAGCATGCGTTATAGCTTATTCTGTGTTTCGGTCGTTAGTTATCGACGAAAGACTTTTCGTCAAGAGTGATTTTAACGAGCACAAAATCATTACAGATTTGAAAGGGCACAAGGTTTTTTGACATCACATACCACTTTAAATTCTTTTCGTGGACATGTTGACCAATAACATTACACAAACCCTGTAAACTTACTAACGATCAATTTTTCAATACAATATATTCATATTTAAAACCACATATAAATTAACTTGTATTGAACCAAACCTGCATGACCTGTTGACAAGACTGCACTATCAGTAAAATCAACATACAGCGCATAATGAATAGCTAATTCAATAATAAAAGTTCCTACATAAAAGGCACGATAAATATAGAAAATATGATAATTAATGCTCGTCGGCTTTGTGTCACGAATGTATTTACAGTAACGACACACCTCTGCCACGCCTATAATACAACTTACAAGAAACATAAAAATACTATCTATTCGGACTATAATAAATATTGATTTAGAACTCAAAAGTATTGTGCTGATTTGATAATCGAATTTGTTATAAGAGTAGTTTGTATTACTTCAAGAATGGTTCTTAGATATTGGTTTTATCGCCAAAAGTCATAAGGGGATGCTGAAATCGATGATGGAAATACAAGTAGTGAGTTTTCGAATTTTGTAAAAAATTACTTGTGAGAGATCTATTCCTACTTCCTCTTGCAAAATGCACGCATTCCTGCACAGTTCCCGGTGACCATCTAAAAACCGCGAACTGGGCTCGGTTCCAAGTAGTACCGACTTTTAGACAAAGTGCTTTTCCGTTTCCTGTACACTTATTTTGCAGAGATTTATAAAAAGTTTTTTTTAAACTTCGACATATCGCCTATGCTCTAGTAGGACAAGTCAAACAGACCTGATAAATTCCTGATAAATTTACATCACTTCAAGTGATGTGGCTGCGTAGCACCGAACCGTAAGATTTTTTGCCTCTTTAGTAGTATTAAAAATAAGTTCTGAGTAATGCTAACTTCTTTAAAAAAATTGTTTTATTATAACTTTTAAAGAAAAAATTACAAGTCATCGGACAGCAGATTAATTGCGGGTGCAACTTACCAGCTGTCCATCTGTCTTTTTCATGTCAACTATACGCATCAGACGAAGTGTTACTGCTTATAATTTCTATGATATTACTCTATGAACCGTTTATTTGGTTTTTCGCTCTATAGACTGCCATCTGTCTTTTTTGCACTGCACCTATTAGACATGGATAGATAGTGACATAAGTGAAGGCAAAAAAAATATTGTTCAATAAAAATCGGAATGGGAAAGATATTATGAGAAAGATACTTCTAATACACAAATTTATCCAGTTTTTTGGATATTTTGAATCGATAACGTCGTTGAAATGTTATGCAATGCTCGGATGCGATAGCAGTGTTGAAAGAATTCGTGTTGAGTGGAAAATGTTTTAGAAAGAATTGTGTTAGCTTAATTTAACTTTCAAACGCAAACAGATTTTTAAATCTAAAACAGCTTTTTAGTTCTGGGAAATTTAAGGCTTCAAAGTAGTATAAGTTATGGTCCGTCCCCGATTATCTTTTTAACCGTGTATCCTAGAAGTGTAAAAACACAGTTTTTACACTTATAGGATACACGCATTCTATGATAGCATTAGGTAAAACTGCAAACCAAAATTGGTTCGACGGATTTCTAATGATTAATTAGGATAATTAATTAGGAGATAATGATGCAACTACAGACACTTTTTTGCTAATTCTTTAGCACTTTATTTCGAAGTTAGTACCGCATTCAGTAAGTTTAAAAAATCACTCGCTCTGACCCTAAACTAATCAAGGCAGCAATAAAAGCAGTAACTTCTAAATAATTCCCATTGTTTATACCGAATGTCGGATAGTCAGAATATACGCTCGGAACGCGAACTCATAAAATATTCCAGTTTTTATGTGCTATAAAATATTAAAGGTTGTTTATGACTCGAGAGAGACTCAGCATAAAAGAAGCATGATGATGATAATAATAATACATATTTTTATAAGGAAACACAGGTGATCTGCGTTTGAGTAATCTATGATTTGCCAACAACCCCCGTAAAAAGATAGGTCCTTCCTACCTACCGGTCTACGCACTCAAAAAACCTTTATTTGTTCTTCCCCCGCATACGCCTCTTCCCTTCTATGCGCAATAATAAGAAAGAATCAATACCACTTGAGAAGAAAGGCTTCTAAGCCTAGTCAGTGAATGTAACTAGCGTTTTGCATGAGGTGCTTGTCACCTTTCACATGACAAAATAAATACCTCTACATTGGATACAAATTAGGCCTCAAATTGAACACCGCAACGGCCCTGAAAACTTGAAAGTTGTCATAACCGCTAACGCTCACAGCACTGGTGTGCATACATGGTATTTTGAAAGTACCGGATAACAACCGAAATAAAAAGGACTGTTTCAAGACAGTTCCCGTACAATGAGGTCTTTTTGTTATTGTAATAAGCATAAAGGAGAACATAATAGATTTAACTCGAAGCCTTGTATTAATTTAATTAGCCTATTCCCTAGATCAGCTTTCGACCTTCGAGTAGCTGTTTCTTGACAAAACTTGGAAGGACAAGGTTTGATTTCTAAACCGTTGTTAAGTATTTTGAAACCATCTTAATAGAATATTATTCATTAGACTGGAACCAAAGTTTAGATTTGAGCATTTTGAGCCTACCTAAGCCTGTCATTATTTAATGCGACAGATCACAGATCGGTATATTGTTGCTAGAAGAGATTAACACACTCAGAAGATTCCCAGGTAATATACGAATGTTTATATCTAAACGCACTCCAAACACAAACCATTTTAAATGAGTGGGTGGGATCTGATACATGAATCATAATCCAAGGTAAACTTCATTAATAAATACGGCCTATTGGACGATAAATATTATACCCAACTGCTTCCGAGCCGAAAGCGATCATCAAACCAACATGCACTACAAACCAAAACAAATTTCGTAAGAGATTACGCAAGCGGTACGCCACGACATTGAATTCTTTGCCAATAGTCTGTGCTAGATAGATAGATAGAAACAAATCTAGTTATTGTCAGGACGCGTTTTTAAAATGTTCTTTTTTCGTAACTTCAAAATTATAGGCAGGCATCAATGTTATGTGCATTTTTAGTGTTTTTCACAAACAAACTCAATTATTTGAATGTCAACAAAAAAATTCAATGATTTTTTCCAGAGCGCTTGTAAATCGTCGGTACACCATACCAGGGGGTCTAGACCTCACGCTTAGTTTTCCTTTCAAGCTCATACCGCAAACGTTAATGCCAACAGAAAAAGGTATTTGTCTAGACACCCCGAACGCTCTAACTCTTTCATGACAGAATCATAACGAAACATCTGGGATTCAAGGACACAAAAAGTTATCAGCTATAAATGATCAAGGTTTCATAATTGGTTCTTAATTTTTCTAGGGTTGATGTTTTTTATGATAGTGCCTATAGACAGATTCATTTAAGTCGTTTCTTGCAAGCGTCTTCTGATTTATTTGATAAATAGGCGTATCCATTCGCGTGTGACCTATGTTTGTGTTTTGTGACCACTTTCCATGAAGGCCAAATGACAGATAATTTTAATATCATGATTTCTAACTGCCTGCTTTGGAAAACAACAATTGTTTGCGTTCTAAAATAAGTTTTACTAAAGTGACTCGAGGCTTCAGGTTAAGAATGTTTACATTTCAGTAACTTAAAACTAGGTCACGCATGCTCGTGAATCGTTAGATATTGTAATCTGAAATGCTGCAGCTACTTTACGTAGCTCGATGACAGCCTTACATTTTGGAGTGAATTTAAATCCTTGAACAAATATCGACAATGTAAGGCGAGTCAGCTGTTTTCAACGGGGTGGTCCCTCCTCTATTTTAACTTAGTTTACTGTAGAACTTTCAGATTATATTTATTCTTTTAAATAAGTGAGCGATCTCATTCGCGGCTAAGAAACCAGCGTGTGTTTTATTTGAGTATCGAGACCTATCTGTTTACTATTTGAGAATTGAGTATGAGCTTGAAGAAAGTTCTTATGAACTAGTACAGTGGAGTTTTTAGACTTTCGACAGGACGACTATTATCGCAGGGACCAACATATTAACGAACCCTCTGATACACAGGCGCATTCAGTTCAAAATTCGACTACCGGTCATCCATCTAATCGATGACCTGGTGGCATATATTACCCATAGAGGCAAGCTATGCTACGATTTTGTAAAGTATGAGTTATTAATAACACTGTTTTAAGACTAGGTCATTACGTTTGTCACTTCTACTAGGAAACTAAAATTTAAGAGAGCGAGAATGATTTCAAACTTTTGGCTCTAGGACATGTCCGTTTCCTCACTATATTTTTCTACGCCGATAGAGAGCCCGTATTTCCAACGCTATCCAGTATAGTTCACATCGCTGGTTTTAGGTTTGAAGGGTATGGGTACCGATAAAATTACAGGCACATGAGACTTTTATACATGATTTTTTTAGGGCAAATAGAAAAATATCAATCAACAAGAGATTACAGAGACCCTTATTTAAAGTGGAAGTAGGTATATTACACAACTGTTCTTATCTAAATGTAACATGCGGTACGCATAGGTAACTGGTTCAGGTTTGGCACTGGTATGCGGCACCATTAAAATGTTTCATTCATTCGTCGTCACCTGCTGTTACTTAGATAGTAATCAAACCTTGTTACATAGGCAGAGAGCAGATGGTGATTTGCTAAGATTATATTCGTAAGGAAGCATTTTTAACAGGCTTTATAAGCTTCACTTATAATTAACTAAGTCAATTTAACCCTATTTCTAAGTGTCGAATCGAAATGAAACGATGTATGTATTAATATGTAGTTCGGATGACAATACTATGATTTGATATCTTGGAGCTGATCTGATGATGGAGCTAGGAGGTAGATAGTGGAACTCTTCAGTGGCTACTAGTAAACCCCTCGAGTTTGGGCTCATATGGTTCGTTTTAACGAGTCCAATAAATTGGGCTTGGTAACGTGGGTCTGATGATGGAGCCAGGAGGTGGATAGTGGAATTATTTCGTGCGTGATAAAAGCGTGTTTTTTAGTTTTGTTTAAACTACACTTTATATTTTTAACATAATACAAAATAAGGTATTTTTATGAAATTAATAATCAGAACCGCAATAAGCCTACACAGTCTATTATTTTATTCAACGATGAGTACCACCGTCCACCTTCCGTCTACATTCTCAGGTCAGCTCGCTGCCACCATAAGAATTCATTATCATCGGAACTTTACAGGGTAAGCAGAATATTTATCGGATGAAAGAACCGCGTCCATTTTAGCACGCGACTTTTACCCAAAACAACAAACAAATAAGTAAAGTTAAATTAATCTTCTGAAATGGGTAATTTATGTAATAACTTCTAAAGATCTGCTACTGCAGTAGAATCTAAACAAATAATTGGAAATGTTACTTTTATATTTTATGTAAATTAAGATGACTACGCTATTGCATTAGGTTAAGCCTGTATTTATAGCTGTATTGTTAATAAATAAATGAAAAAATCGGTGCATGGCTCACTGACTGACTGGCGACAATAATACAAAACTCAGAGATCTTGTCATATTTTAAATAGTTACAATTTTATATTTTCTTTCATTTGAAGAGTAGGGTACTTTTGGTTTGCTGGGATACACTAAGGAAGGATTTTTCGAAATTCCACCTCTGGGTGGAAAATGCAGTTTGTATGGAAAAAACTCGAAGAGGACGCAGTTTCACTAGATATAATAAATAGAAATCTCCACGAGCTCGCGATCTATGTACCGTTCACATTTCTCGGCCTCATTGGACCGAATTGTTTTGTGTCTATCAAACTAATAACACCATGAAGGGCGCAGTCTTTAACTAGTTACAGCCACAGAAAAAAACCAAAGGTTCAGTGAGTCAAGTTTAAAATCTATCAAAAAAACATCAGCAAGTAGCATACTCAGCTAGCACGCGGTTATTTCTTCTCTTCGGTGTTGTGCAGATAGCCTAACGAACACATGTCGTAGATGCCGTTTTACTTATTCTAAAAATGCGTTTTTTTTAAGTTATTTAGATACAAAGAGGCATACGGCCCGCGAGATGGTAAGACGATATCGTGGTCAATAATTGAATAGACAACACCAGAGGCATTGACCGTTTCTGTCGAAATGGTAATCTGGCAAATGTGACCTAAATTGACATACGAGACATATTATATAGTTTTATGTATTATGTTTGTGCCTATTATATTCTTTAACTTCAAATTTTATTTATGGCTTCTGTGGTTATTTCCTCGCATGTACCTGGGAGATGCCTAATCTGAGAGTAGGTTGTTATTGTGTTGGTTTGGACTTACTACAATTAGTTTGACTGTGGCAATAACTGTTCAGCGAAATAGACCATGAACCAAAAATTATAATGCTGCTTCGTAACGTTTGTAACATTAATTTATTAATTAATTAAACAAATTAATTCATGAACGCGGTGGGCGGTGACTGTCCGCACTGTGGTCCGCTGTTTCAGTTTAGCACTGTGGCATTAATCAATTAGCTAATTATTGCCAAGTTATTTACCGTAGCATGAATTGCATTATTCATTCAGAGAAAAACAAAAAAATCATATATACTCGTAATGTTGGCTCGCGAGAAATCACCAATTCACCAAACTGTTTCTTCGCAATGTTTTCCTTCACCGTTTGAAATGACTAGGTTCGAACGTATGTTTTTTTTTCGAATAGATAAATCCATTGGTGCACGATGTGATTCGAATCCGACCTTCGAAACAATAATCAGGGTAATTGACCAAGTCACCAGTGGTTCATGCATATTTCTTACCTGCTACTTACTGTAAGGTTGTTTTCGGTTTAAATCAGTGCATCGATCTGATATAAATAGAACAACATCGAGTAGATAACATGGAATGCAAGAGATATGGACATCTGCCCACACGAAACATTGATAAGATAATAGATAAATCTATAAAGCCTGTATTCTAGAACCATCAAACAGCTAGTTAAGCTAGAGAAAAGTGTCAATCTGTCAGTCAGTGTATCACGTAATAATTTAATATTAGATTTAGATTTGTCGCTAAGTTAAATTGGCAAAATCTACCTAACCCTTTTCTTTACATTCATGCCTATTCGATATTGTTATCTCAAAGAGGAGACAATGTGTCCGTCCGCCGTAAACTCCCGCGCTCTAGTAAACCCAGGCACTTTAACTAGTTATAAAGTAGGTAGGTATATGTACCTATGAGCACAGGTTACAAATCACTTGCAAGCAGCCTAGACCAGACTAGGTACACAATGACATGCCTTTTTTGTTACGCGATGATGTCAGATTGCGTATTGGGTAGAAAATAATGATATTATGGCGAGGTACTAGATTAATATTGGTGGGCTGCCATAACAACCATAAGTGCACATCGATAATCTTAGTAGAGACATTAGAACAAAGTACGTATTTATCTATACACAAGCAATTTATTTATTTTTATTCATATGGTTTATTCAAAGGTTTGCATATTATGTACCTATTGCTAAATATGTGTTCGCCATTTGTCCCCTAGTGAATCCGAGGTTCATTAATGAATGAACACTTCATTTGACACCAGAATTATACAGATAAATAGGTATAATTAAACAGTAAATGTATAAACGTATAGTATAATTAAACTTTATAACTGAAAATTATTCCTTCCAGCCAACCTTTGGATGGACAAAAATGGTTGTTATTTACAAGTATCATAAGTTCCTACTTGTTAATTACAAGTAGTTCCTGGGCCATGGGCCACGATGTGGCCACGATATGGCGAATTGTAGTGTGGGGTCACTACTATAATGATAATGCTGGACATTTTCACACAGCATCATTTAGCCCCAAAGTAAGCAGAGCTTCTGTTATAGGCACTGACCGATATACTACTTTTATACTTTTTCGTAAATACATTCATACTATAATTTAGATGTGGACAATTCAATAATCTTTATAAAGATCTTTATCAGGTAAAATCTTAAATCATGGTTACTATACAACATCCTTTCTAGGCAAAACTTACAGATGTTCGACTGACCTAAATAATACCAGTTTTCCATGACAAGTTACTATAATCAGATCAGTTGCATTTTACCAACAAAATGCTTTCTAAAAGTAACAGCAAGTAAATTAGTAGAATCATTATTTAATTTCTCTTTTAATTATGTATAATTATGTTTCTTATGACCCTAATATCATTCTCATAGCTTAGATGTGGCTTATTTGACATTGAGTTGGTGAGACTCAATATGACAGCCTGAGTGGCCCAGGTCCAGGTATAGGTATTGTGGTTGGTAGTGGTAACATCATCATCATCAGCCTATATTAGTCCACTGCTGGACATAGGCCTCCCCTAAAGAGTGCCATAGCGCCCTGTCTTCAGCTTGCAGCATCCAGCATCTGCTTGCAGTCTTTCGCAGATCGTCATCCCACCTGGCCGGAGGGCATCCTACACTATGTTTGCCGAGTCGCGGTCTCCACTCAAGAACGCGTTTACCCCAGCGGTTATCGGTTCTTCGCGAGATATGACCAAAATAAAATTTACAGAGCCAGATGGTAAGTGGTTAAGAGCATAGTTGGTGGCCATTGAAGTTTTCACAATCAATGGCCACAATGAGATTCTAAACACATGCCTCAACTCAATCATAACAACATGTGTTTCAACAACCTAGTTCGACCTAGATTTAATCATGTACTGCTGACAGTGTACAAATATGTTACCTTCACCATTTTCTCTTTTCACTTATGATTGCTGAAAATTTTATGAAAACACAAGATTTTAAATAAAGTAGGTAGGTATGTTGTATATTATATCACTAGCTTCTGCCCACAGCTTCTCCCCCATGGTACCTGGATAAAAAATAGTCAATGTGGTATTCTAGGTAACTAACTATACCTGTTTCAAATTTCATTCAAATTGGCTATGCTGTTAAGGAGATTATTTGAAACAAACATCCAAACATGTGCAAGCTTGGATGTTTAGCCAAGCATTTATAATATTATTAGGTTTTTTTATAAATACATTCTAATGTTACAATACACCAATTCTGCCGAGTTCTATCTCCAGACCAGTTTATTTTGCAAACCACCACAATCAAAGGCTTTTCAAAGCACATGTCAGAGGCAGGATGACAAAAAAACAGTGAGTCACATTTCTACTAGGGCAGTGTCGCTTCCTCAGGCCAAGTCTTGCAACAGTGTATACATGTACACGCTCAATGGAGCTTTGAGTATAACAATGAGGTACATCAGTTTGAAAAGGATATCAAAACATTGTATTTTTTTTACGAAATTGTGTAGGTAGACTCAAATAAAAGTATAATCCTACAAAATCAATTGCACTTGGCTAGACTTTGGCCAACCAGACAAGATGAATATTAATGCGTTGGCAACAAATACTCTTCGAAACAGATCAAAGCCAACTAGCTATTGCTTCTCTTGAGTGGTGATAAAATAACAAAACATATAAAAATTTGGCGAGATCTTAATCCAGGTCAAGATCGAAAGGTATTTCCAAACTTCATACTAAGCTGTTTATGAGCTACGACGTTTATTGTTATTAAAATTGTTTCAAATTTCAGAAGTACCTAAGATTTAGTTAATACCGACCTTCTGCGCTTTGATTCAGCGATGGAGGAACGCCCGACGATAAAAGATCTTTCTGTTTCCCCGTCTTTAGCAGATCTGAGTCGGAATCATCGAAAACCAGCGTCCTCACGGACTGCGAACACCGACGATCCATGTTCACTCTCACTTCCACAAAACCTCAGCTTTTATCCCCCATAAAACTCCCCGCGCGTTCACTGTCCCATTTTGATAGCAAACATCACGATTTCATAAACAAGTGTAAATGGCGATTACGATTGCAGTTTTCTCTTTGTAACTCTTGCAAATTTTCTTCTAATTTGCTAAGCCATTTCTGTAAATACAGGCGTTACACGACTTCTTCTCGCAAAATTCACAATTTGTATTAAAACAGAACTAAACACGCAAAGCACTGTGTGAGTGTGTTTGTGAATTGAAAATTACCCTACCACCCAACCCAACACCCAATTGTCTTCTTTGTCATTTTTGACCAAGGTACCTAAAATGTTTTGACAGTGAGTTTGTTTGTGACATTGTCACCTTGACAATGACAGCACAGACTTACTTTTTTTTTAAATTGTTTTGTCAAGTTTATGCCAGTCCATTCCAGTGTGACCAGATTCAGTATTTTAATACTTTGTATATTGCCAGAAGTCGGTATTTTCGGTATATTTTGGTAAAGAAGTTAGTAGCACCGTAAGCAATCGTCGTCACGAACTTCGCGAACCAATGTTCGGAGAATTCCGTGAACATCAAGTATCTAAATAATCTCCGGATTCAGTCTACATTTTCTTTGGGAGCAAAGATCAGTAATTTACAGGCGGGCCGCCGCCGCCGCCGTTGTAGGACTGTCTAACTATGCAATAAATAATATATAATATGGTAAGTAGATAGGTACATACAATACTTTCGTGTATGAATTACAAATAGTATCGACTCGCCCAATAGGTACCTACGGTTTGTTAGGTGAAATGTTTTTCTGCTCTACACTCTACTTAATCTTTGAGGATGTTCTGACAAAAAATCGGCAATTTCCCCAATTTAGTACTTACTACGTTTTTGCCGACATATAAATAAAGTGCTTTTTTTTCAAAATGCAGTTAATCAACGAAGAATAATAGAACCCTAAAACTTGATCGCAAATTAAGTATTTATTTATTTTATTTAAAACTAGTTTCTGCCCGTGGCTTCGCCCGCGTGGTTTGTTAATAAAAGTTGCATATGACCGTCTCCAGGCTTCAAACTATGTCCACCAACTTTTGAGTGAATCGAACCAAGGATTACAATTTTCCATACAAAGTTTAGAACTCAATTGCACACCCCCAACGGGTAGTTTTGAAAAAATAAAAAATATGGATTTCATCATTTATTATTAAGTTTATTTGTATCGAGTTTTGAGTGAATCAAACCAAGGAATATTTTTTTCCATAGAAGCTTAACCCCCTTAGGGGTTGATTTTCGAAAATAAGATTGTGTTATTCCAGAATCTAAACTACCTACATTTCAAATTTCATCAAAACCGGTTAAGATCTGGGTAACAAACATTCACACACAGAGACTTTCGCATTTATTATATTAGTAGGATTTCCCTTTCTTGTGAACAATTTTGGGTTGAAATTTCAGTGATGGAATGTTAAAATACAAAAATATACTTAATATAAAATAACTAGTTTCAGTAAATCTCTGTTATGTATACCGGTCTCTAAAACTGCATGCGAACGCAATTTTTTCACAGATAAATATAATAAAAATAGACCAAACAAACATATTTATGAATTAAAATGTATCAGCTATTTTAAAAACACAGCAAGGTGTTAAAGATGAAGGAGGTTGAATCAATTTTAATCCTTCGAAAAGAATGTTAAAATATAACTCTAACATTTATAGCGATGATTGATGATTATTATTAAATTAAACATATTAATAAAATCAGTATTTTTATTGGTATATTTGCCCTGTGTAGGTCGGTATATTTCAGTATTTTTTGGAGGGGCCTCGGTATTTTCTTAAAACATAATCTAGTCACACTGGTCCATTCTGAAGTCAGCAGCAGGCATTGAGGAAAGGTTCTGTAATTTATTAACAGCCCGTTTAGCATGGGCATGCAAGATAACGTTTTGTCTACGAAAGAGAAAAAAAACTATTTCGCCTATTCTGTCAAACAAAATAGAGGGACAAAATATATTTTGTCTTCTGGGCGGTAGACAAAACCGTTGTCTTGGATCTTCATGGTAAGCCTGACATAATAATATACTTTTTGTTCAGACGCTCTCTTTTGTGTAGTTGGGCGTTTTGTTGGCTGTGTGTTGTAAGATCAGTCAGTCAGGTCAAACAATTTTTTAAGTATAGATTGTAGCATATGTCCAATGGTTTTTTCGTAGGTCCACAGCATGCGTTAGCATTATAATTGTCTGTGGTCCACAGCAGACGCACGGATGTTTGTCTGCTTTTACCCCCAAGCGTGCCGTTCATAAATGCGCGAAGCTCGACTACGGCACGGGCGGCCGCGGATTTTCGCTTGTTACTATTTTTTTGAATGAAGCATTTAAAAACTAAGTATGTAGGTAGTTCTAGTTATATTTTTTAATTGCCTATTAAATTACCTATCATACAGTTTACAATCACAACCATATTGAATCGGAGACACTGTTTAACTTTATTGTTTGCATTGTTTTATGTTTTTCTGAAAGTTTATGAAGTTACGCATAATTTGAGATAATAACTAACTAGGTATTCTAACCTCTGATTTCGTTTCTGAATGCACTTGTACTATACTATTTGTATTAATACCTGTGAATATACTAATATACTTAATATTAACATAAACCAACTTTCCTATCACAGATAAAAATCATTTTGTGTTTCCTATCCGGTGTGTGAAAGCAAAAAAAAAAAAAAAGTTCTGCACACCTATATCACTCCGACAGCAAACGAAAACTATTTCTCAACATTCGGATCAATTTTCTATATGTCAGTGTACTCTGGCGCCATTTGATGCTATCCTTGTTTATCGTAGTACGTGTGGTTTATAAAGTGCGAGAAGTCTATTGTTTTTATCAAACAGTTTGCTAAAACTCAACTCTATTATAGCCGTCATCCGTCCTACGGATAACGACTATAGTTAGCCGTTTAGGTTATATAGCGCGGAGTCGCGCATCTTGACTAAATGTTTCTCCATCCATCCGTACCACGGAAAAACGCGCTGTTAATAATCAAATATAATCGCTGGATAAACAATGTGTAGATAGGTACCTAAGCTGTTGGCGTTCCAGTTTTTTAATAAATAAGACCACAGGTTCAAAATAATTATAACAGCTTAGGCCCTTTGAGTTACATTTGCACTTCATTTGTGTATGTACTACATAAGTAAATTACTTTACTATCTATACAGCGTTTTGTTTGTCTTTACGTTAGTCGTGATGTCAAGGGCGCATTTAGTCTGCGCCGTAATGCGAGTTTTATGTCCGATTTTCGAAGTTTATTATAAATAAAAAAAATTTTTTTTTGCACTGGTATGAAACAAAAGAGCGAGATCGAGACAAATAATTTGTTCACTCTTTCTCACCACGTTTTAGCGCCATCTATTAGCTTTCAATGGCATTAATCATTTTCTCAATTGCCATTTTTAAAAAAGTCTCGCCAGCGCTTGTTGTTGTAACTTTGGATCGTTAGAGTTATTTGAGCAAACATTTAACTTATTCAGCAATTTTCATAGAAAATATATTTTATTCTATCATATCCATAACCAATTTTAACCTTTTCAGGGTTATAAAACTTTTAAGTTTTGTAATTACTACCGCCATCTAGCGAGAAAAAATCTGAAAATAAAGTTGTTTCGCTAAAAGAAACGGAAAAACACGAACGTGCGTCGCCTCAGTAGATATCAGCTGAATTATTCGGCTAAAATGCCCTGGCACGGGCATACGTAGTCGTCGGTCCGCCATTACGACGCAGCCAAAGACACGTTCGTCGTATTTAGTTCAATATTTTCGTTTATAAATGAGTAATAACGCTCATGAACTAAGTAATCGACTTCTGAATGCGTTGGATAACAATTACAATGTAAGTTTTCGACTTTTGATGATCGTAAGTTGGATAAATGAGTCGAGATACGAATACGGTCCACGAGCCCATGACACCCGTTTCGAAGTTGCGATTTGGCCACTTGGGAGGTTGCCTCGGAGCCCCCCTTGTTGTGCTATCATTGAGGAGTGCTGTTGGTATCGTATTCCAATGAAAGTTGGTGTAGAATGGAGATAACAAGCGGTAATGTACGGAGTGTCTGGAACGCTAGCGTCGGAGCTTGGCGGGGCACTGACGTCGTTAGCGCGGCCCCTGTAACGCGCGCGCCGACCTTAGTGCCAAAAATTTTGCAATAAGAAAGTATGGAACTGTGCCACGCGTGACCTCTCCTGTATAATGTCGATTATTGTGCTACGGATTGAGGAGAGAATGGGTTTATTTTATTCAACGAGCTTACGTGAGTACCTCTGTAGCTTATTATTGTGTATGACATGTGGGTGCAGCCAGCAACCTGATCCACCATGGTGACTACTTGTGTCTTATTATGTGATTAATCACCAGGACTTATTGTACAATTGTTGAACATCCTGTGATTGTAGTTACTTAACTGAAATCATAAGTTTTATGCAATTCAGTAATGTCTCCTGTTGGGACACTGATCTGTATCATCACTTAATGACAGGGGCCACTGACATTAGACTTTTTTGTGGTTCTCTTTAGGATGAAGAGACTGTGGAGCATGTGGTAATATACTGCACTGCCACAACCAAAGTCAGGTTGAAAATGGTACTACAAATGCTTATCAAATCACACTCATTCATCAACAACTTCCACGGGGTTAGGAATACTGGAACATTGCTGACAATAACCCACAATCATGATCACCTATTTTAAGAAGTTGGGATGGATGGGGTCAGTTTAGAGGGGGGGGACAATGCAGGATGTCCGTGCAGGTTTATTACCCCACTTCGAATTATAATAAGTGCTACCTTGGTGAGCCTTGTAACTCTTGACAGAACATAATTATGTTATCTTCGTGGTTTGTATCAAGATGGTTAACATATCAATGTTCAATGTCACACAGTTTACAATGCTGTTCTGCTTTTTTATATTTCTAGAAATGCTTAATGTTTCAAGCTCATATTACTACTTTCAACATTAATATTGCATTTAAAATCCTCTGGTTTTTGTATGTAACAAAAATGTTAAAAGCTTTATCTGAGGTCTTCAAAAACTGCTATAAACTGATATTTTAATGGATATTATGATTACCTTCCATAGTTAACATTCCATAGTTACAAGTAGATTCACATGCTTGGGCTAGCTGCTGTTATAGCTTTTACATGGCCAAACCATACTAACCACATGGGTTATTGACCATGTGTTATTGAGTACCAAAATAGTGCAATCAAAAGTCTGCAGACAGGAAGCACCTAGTTAGACCAATATGGAGCATTTGGCATATAGCTTTACTAATTGATTCTTTTTAGATCAATGCTATGTTATACATGCTAGGCGAAGCTAAATTCGGCCAGGTTATTATTTTGATGGGTGACAGATTAAAATGGTGGTCTTAGTTATAACAGGCTCTGACACTAGAGTAACGCTAGGTTATAAAATGTTATATACTAGGTTATAAAATGTACCAATGAAATAATGCAAAACCTGAAAATAGTTAAAAAAAAAACTTATGCCATGTCCAAAAATTCTAATAAGGGTTTTTTTCTGTCGCAGGGGTTTTTAATAAAATTTGGAGAGTTAAAAAGCGATCAGAACATTTCACTACTAAAAGATATACGCCATATTCGAGTTCGTAACAAAACTAAGCATTTATTCAAGTACCCACACAATTATAGAAATTAACAATCAGCTGTCATTATCAAATACATAACATATCTCCCTTTTATAAATTGACATAAACAAAGAAAAACAATAGGTAATTAATTATACAAATCAAAGTTATTAAACGAGGTCAGCCTAGACTGCAGAACATTTTGAAATAGAATTTAATAATTGAAAAATATATTTTAATCAGCGTCAATGGGTATGCCGATAATGTCAGGCCACATATCAGGTGGTGGTACATCAATTGATGGCTCAGTAGATGTTTGTGAGTCTGAATGTACTACATCTCTGTTTTCAGTTAACCTTGTCTCGGTTTGTATTGTTCTTGCCAATATCTGATCGGCATGTCGACGGTGTAGCTCTCCATCTTCCGTCCTCACCCTGTACGAGCTAGGTCCTTCCACCATCTCTACAATGGCCCTCCGCCATTTCTGCCCCGGTCCATACATATGGATCAGCACGGGTTGGTCCACCACAAAGGTCCTGGCGGGCGGGCGCTGTGCCGCCGCCTCGAGCTGCTGGTCGCCGCGGCTCGGCACAGATTCTGGATGGAGTGAGGACATCGCCGTTCTATATCTTCGGCCGTTGAGCATCTCCGCCGGAGTTTTGTTGGTTGAGCTATTTGGTACTGTTCTCATATAATAAAGAACCTTGCTTATCATTTCGCTCCAAGGCAAATTTAAGTGCTCCATCTTTTTAATTTTATTTTTAAATGTCTGTATAGCTCTTTCTATCTGCCCGTTTGTTGCCGGGTGGTATGGAGGGGAGAGCAGATGTCTAATTCCATTTTTCTGCAAGAAGTTGTCGAACTCCTCAGATGTAAATGCTCTTCCATTGTCTGATACCACCACATCGGGCAAGCCTTGAGATGCAAAAATTCTTCTCATAACCGTTATTACAGCTCCACTACTCATAGTGTTAACGATTTCTGCTTCCATCCATTTACTGTGGCTATCAATCAATACAAAAAATGTTTTCCCATGAAATGGTCCGGCAAAGTCTATGTGCACCCGTTGCCAAGGCTTTTCAGAGGTAACCCAAGTCTGAGGATCTCTTGGAGGACTGTTCCTTACCAGTTGACATTGTACACAGCTGGCCACCATCTGTTCAATTTGGTTATCCATCTGGACCCACCACACATAACCTCTTGCATATGCCTTCGTTTGGACTATACCCGCATGTGGGGCATGTAATATTTTCAGCACCTGCTCTTGTAGCTTGGCCGGCACTATGACTCTGTTACTCCACAATAAACAGTCTTTAGTGTGTGAAAGAGCCTCCCTTCTGGTCCAAAATGGCTGCAAGGATGGGTCCATGTTCTTATTAGGCCAACCATGAAGAACATGGTATAAAACTTTCTGTAGCAAAGAATCCTTCTTTGTCTCTGCAGCAATCCTCTCAGCGTTCAGATTCCAGCCCCTTGGTTGTTCTTCTAACAACAATACTTCCTTCAGCCCCTCTTCAGCTACTGTTCCAGTTGATGGTACAGTCCACCTGCTTAATGCATCTGCATTACCTATAGATTTCCCTGGTCTGTGCTTGATAATGTACTCATAGCAAGCCAGCTTTAAAGACCAACGCAGCATTCTCGGGGAAATTTGGTCAGGTATGGGATTTGCCGGATTAAACAAGCCCACCAATGGCTTGTGATCAGTCACAATGCAAAATTTGCGACCCAACAGAAATTCGTGAAATTTCAACAAACCAAACATGATTGCCAAGGCTTCCTTGTCGATCTGACCATACCGCCTCTCATGGATCTGTAGTGTACGCGATGCCATCATGATTGGTCTCTCCGATCCATCATCCATTACATGTGCTATGATAGCGCCCACTCCATATTCTGATGAGTCACATATGAGCAGTAATTCTCTGTTAAGGTCATATCCCACTAATGTGAGATCTGATGATAATAAGAGCTTAGCTTTTTCGAACGCTCTTTGCTCGCTATCATTCCATTTCCACGGCGTCTTTGACTCCAGCAGCCGATACAAAGGCTCCAGGAGAGTAGCTCTATCAGGTAAAAACTTTTGATAGAAGTTGTACAATCCAAGAAAAGCCCTCAATGTTTCCTTATTTGTAGGTGCCGGTTTTTCTTGTATCTCTTTGACTTTTGCTGGTGCTGGATGAAGTCCTTCGCCGTCAATCATGTGTCCCAAAAATGTGATGCTATTGGCAGCAAAAACACACTTTTTGCTATTCAGTCGAAAGCCCATCTCATTCAGTTTCTGCATCACCTGACGAAGCCTCTGATTATGCTGTTCTAGCGTCGTACCAGTCACCGCCACGTCATCCAGTAGACACGCCACACCATCCATGCTTGCAAGCGCAGAAGACATCACCCGTTGAAAAATACATGGCGCCGCACCACGCCAAATGCAAGGCGATTCACTTTCATTAGGCCAATAGGTGTATTTAGTGTTAACAACTTGGCCGTCTCGTCATCAACCTTCATTTGAGTGTATGCTTGCTTTAAGTCAAGTTTACTGAAAACTTGACCTCCACTAAGCTTCACAAAAGCCTCCACTGAAGTTGGAAGTGGGTATCTGTCTACTTGTATAGAAGCGTTGACTGTCGATCGATAGTCTCCACAGATGCGTAAAGATCCATCATCTTTCTTCACTATCCTCAATGGAGTGGCCCACTCTGAGTATCTAACCGGGGTCAGTACACCTGTTTCTACCAATCGGTTCAGTTCTTCCTCTACTTGTCCCTTTAAAGGAAAAGGCACTGAGCGCGCTTTCAAAAACCGTGGTCTTGTATCTGCCCGTAAGTGGAGTGACACTTCTGGGCCTTTGTATGTGCCTAATTCTTTTTCGAATAAACTAGGAAATTCATTAATAAAAGGCACCAAATCTTCTTTAGCCCAGTATAAGCCAGTCACTTGTAGGCCTAGTGATTGAAACCAGTTGCGGCCCAACAAGCTAGGTCCGTCGCCAGAAACGACCACTAGTTCACATTGAGCCTCTTTCTCACCCAAGACTACACGCACATTCGCCACTCCTATTACTTTTAAAAAAGTCCTGAGTCCATGTGACTAGTTTCATTGTGGTGCTCTGTAGGGCTGGAGGTGTAGACCACAATTTCTTGAAGGTGGTTTCTGATACAATACTGCGAGACGCACCGGAGTCTACTTCCATCATCAAACTTGCACCATCGATGATCACATTAGTTTTTATCGGAGGTTGATAAATGTTTGCACACATATAGACACCCATCATGTCTTCACATCTAGAGGAAGGCTCCTCGTTGTCTTCGACCTGGTGTACTTTTGCTTTCTTGTCACAGGCCCTTGCAATGTGTCCATACTTTTGGCATTTAAAGCACTTTGCTTTCACAAAGGTACACCGCTCGCCTGCCTTGTGCATTCGAGTACAATGTTTACACTCATTGGACTTAATTCTGCCAATATCCATTGGCTCAGCAGCCTGGGATGGACTAGTCTGATTTTGAGATGCTTGTTTACTCAGACCAGGATACATGTCTTCAAATGTTGCCTGATGGTTGAGACACATTTGCACCGCTGTTTCACACGTAAGTCCTTTAGTTTTCAACAGCTCCCGGCGCAATCGTTCATCCCGCACCCCTAACACGAGTCTGTCCCGTACTTGGCGTTGCAAGTCTGTATAGTTGCACTTAGCACATAATGCACTTATAGCCGCCACAAAGTCTTGTACACTTTCACCCTGCAATTGTGCCCGTTTCTGAAATTTTCCCGCTTGCAAAATTTCATTCACTTCTGGTTCATAGAACTTGTCTAACACAGCCAAAATGTCACAAAACTTCACTTCTAAAGGGCGTAACGGCACTAAAAGGGACGCAATTAGAGCGTATGTGTCCTTCCCACATTGGGACAAAAACAAAGAGCGCGATTTATCTTCGTCTTTCGCCAAGTCTCGAACGAGTCCCGCCGCGTCGAGTGCACACAGTAACTGCTCCTTGTAATCCCGCCACACATCAGTTTTTGCATTAAACGGCCCCGGCAACACAATATTCGTTATATTAAATGCCATTTTAGCACAATTTATATTTATTTTCCGTAGTCGCCACTAAAAGATATACGCCATATTCGAGTTCGTAACAAAACTAAGCATTTATTCAAGTACCCACACAATTATAGAAATTAACAATCAGCTGTCATTATCAAATACATAACAACTACAACATATATATTATTATCATCATCAATTTATTATAATAAAAATAAATAATAATGTGTCCGATGTTTTGCATTATTTCATAAAGATCCTGTATAAATGTTACTGAATGATTGTATGAATGACTAGGTAAAACTGTGCTTCAACCCTTGGTATGCTAAAGCACGGATCTGGTTAAGTTGGGACAAATTTACTTCTGTGTCTGCAATTCCAGCAGTTCAGTAGGTTAAACATGTTCAGTATGACATTGCAGGTTATTTAAAAAAAATTAGCTAGCAGGAAAGTAATAAAAGATTATTAATCTCCTGCTCGCTCAAACATTTATCTATCAGTGAAAATTTCCAAGAAAGTATGAAATGGTTCAAGTATCACAATCTTATGTAATTACTTATTATTATTGTTATTGCCTTGTTATTCTAGACTGATTTCTCTTTAAGTGTTGTTTTTGGCAGGGCAGCTTTTGGCAAAGACCTCCAACATTTTCCTTGAATTCTGTCTTAGGCAACTCCCATCCAGCTAGGGCCTGTTGTGACTTGGATCTCATTCTGCCATCTCCATTACTGTCCACCATGGCACAGAATAATGGATAGATAATACTATGACCATGGCTTTTTTTTCTATCTCGTAATTACTAGGTAAACAATTTAACTTTTGGTATTCTAAAAACATTTTGTACATACCTAGTTCGATATTTTTTGCTTTCATTGCATATACAATCAGTTGGTGGACTATAAGCTGGTGATTTGATGGATTCATGGAGTTTGGGATTTTTTTAGTATTAAGACAACAGTATTCCCAATAATCATAATTTTTATCATCTGCTTTCAGAGATGGTATTCATGAAAGCCAGTCTCAATTATTAAATGCAACATTTGGTGTCCAACCATCCTCAATATTAATGAAATTTTTGCTAGGTAGGTAAGGTAGGACCTACAATGCATGTAATCTCAACAATGAAACTTACAATCGCAATTACAGATTAGGAAGCAGTTTGGTTTATTTTTACCAATTCAACGCGAGCATTGATTGTAAGCGACATTAAAATTGGTTGTAAAGTGAACTTTTGTGTTGTGTTTGTTTGTAATGTTTACTTTTACTTTGGTTTTCTTCTCCATTTCTGAACTAAAAAAAATTATCTAAGGGGCGGGAAATGACCATATCACAAAGTGACAATGAATCGCTTATTTCAACAAACACATGTGGTTTTTGGTATAGTTTGTGACATCTAAGATGGTATCATTGAGGCTGTGATCGCCATGGTTGGTCTAAGATTTCGAAGTACATAGCGTCGTTAGGTATCCAGTGCTAAATAAATTTGCCTTCTGAGGTGTAGGTTTATAGGTTTAACATTACTATAAGATCAGACTCATTGTTATCTTAAATTTACGAGGATTGTAGGTAAAAAAAAAGTTAAATTCTTATCGTCGACGGGCCCGCCATCTGTATGTACGAGAGTAGTTTAATTTTTTGCTCACCGACACGGCGCCCCCTGGGTTATTGGAAGCCTAACTTTAAGATGCTTCTTAAATTATGCTAAACTTATCAGTTTCTCTTTCTACTATTCTCTAATCTATGGCATGGGTTCAATGCCATTAAAAGGGTTCCTCTTTAACAACTTTGTTTGTACAAGTCTTGATAAAAGACTATTCATTCATATTTTGTGGAATAGATTACATTCTGATAACAATGATAGGTAATTATTAGTTACATTTAAACTTTGTATTGCCATGTAGTTATATTCTAAATATACATTGTGTTGTATACTACAAACAAGCACTCATTTTGTACCAAGCTTACCGGTTGTTCCTATGAAATGGGGATCCTAGTGTGGGGTCGGAACTATCTAAGGCCCGAATTCAAAGTCAAATAGGGGATCCCCTAGGGGACTGTACAGGCGCTAAGTAAAAATTCAAGTGCGAATTCAACCTTTACACACTCAGCCATAAGGCGAATGCTGAATAATAGATTTTGGGGGACTGTTCAACCCCCGACTATGAATTCAGGCTTAAGAGTTGGTGACTGGATGGGTGTCATGATGTCCTAACTACTTCCTTGATGTTTGGTTAATACCGATATCATGGCTGAATCGTTTTGGATACATTTTGGAGTAGATATTAGTTAGCGACGTACATACGCACAAAATAATGACAAGATCCCGAATAAAGAACTAAACTAACTCTTAAAATTTTGTGTTTGTGACCTGGAATTAAACATAGGCTTAATATTTCCTGGAAAACTAGTTTTAATTTATTTAATGTCCTCTCTGTTTCAGGTTGTCGACATGCATACCGTCAACGAAATCATATCCATTTTGGAGAGGTTCAATATCACAAAGGAGTTGTTGGAGGTGAGTTTTTTTTTATATATTCATCATCGTCGTGTAAAAATGGAATTTATATATGCAACGTTCTCAAATTGTGGAAGAAAAACGGGTACGCAGACACACCAAGCGAACAATAGCAAACGAAGGAGAACGAGGAGATACGCCAATGTACCTACATAGCACGCTTGCTCGCTCGCTCTCACCGTTGTATCCACACTGAGTGAGTGAACGCGAGCGAAGGGTTACGATACTCGACAAACCAAGAGCGAAGCGCGCGGGCCCGTACTTGGTTGGCCAAGTATGATGACGGACGGCGATGTTATACTTGTTACATTCATTCATACTGCGCGCGCCAGATCGCTGTGTTTTCCATTGATGTACCGACAACGGTCGCACCACGACCGAAGTCAAGCTAAGGCACTCGTACGCTAGCTCTCGCTAAAACGTGTGGACGTTCATTCGCTTGCTACTGTACGCTTGATGCATACCCGGCATTAGAAGCAAAAAAATCACACAAACCCGCCATCTTCGTTTTTTTTTACCAACCACTTTACCGGGCAAATAATACAGCTTTAAATCAACGACCTTCATCATAAAACATCGTAGCACACCTATCGAAGTCCGCTCTCCTTCCAGACCACCAGACTGGGCAAGCACGTTAATGAGCTACGTCGTAAGACGTCGGATCCGCAGCTGGCGAGACGTGCCAAGGTGCTCGTGAAGCGATGGCGCGACCTCGTCATACCTACCGTCGCCTCTCCGGGACACACCGGTAAGAACCGCTCACAATTAACACCTGTAACTACCGCTCACAGTCCTGCCCTCAACACACTACATAACACACTTGTAACTTCCACTCAAATTCCTACAGTTATAACGTGGACACACCGCGTTACTACCGCCCAAATTCCTACAGTTATAACGTGGACACACCGCGTTACTACCGCTCAAATTCCTACAGTTATAACGTGGACACACCACGTTACTACCGCTCAAATTCCTACAGTTATAACGTGGACACACCGCGTTACTACCGCTCAAATTCCTACAGTTATAACGTGGACACACCGCGTTACTACCGCTCAAATTCCTACAGTTATAACGTGGACACACCGCGTTACTACCGCTCAAATTCCTACAGTTATAACGTGGACACACCGCGTTACTACCGCTCAAATTCCTACAGTTATAACGTGGACACACCGCGTTACTACCGCTCAAATTCCTACAGTTATAACGTGGACACACCA
This sequence comes from Perizoma flavofasciatum, assembly GCA_958496245.1. Classification (NCBI taxonomy): domain Eukaryota; kingdom Metazoa; phylum Arthropoda; class Insecta; order Lepidoptera; family Geometridae; genus Perizoma; species Perizoma flavofasciatum. The sequence goes on along the minus strand of OY292419.1, from coordinate 6,473,656 downwards.
CATTACTACCGCTCAAATTCCTACAGTTATAACGTGGACTCACCGCGTAACTACCGCTCAAATTCCTACAGTTATAACGTGGACACACCGCGTTACTACCGCTCAAATTCCTACAGTTATAACGTGGACTCACCGCGTTACTACCGCTCAAATTCCTACAGTTATAACGTGGACACACCGCGTTACTACCTCGCAAATTCCTATAGATATAACGTGGACACACCGCGTTACTACCGCTCAAATTCCTACAATTATAACGCGGACACATCTGTTACTATCACAAATAGTCACCTGCAGAAAAGGTCGATGGAACCATTTAGACAGAAAAAACGTGCGGGCGGAAATAGCATACACTCACTCTTTTAAAAACTACCGTATACCGTATAAAATTCGTAAAATGCCGTATTTTTAACGGCATTCACCATAACAATAACAACAACCATAACTTTGAGTTATATCGTAGAAGGGTGTTTCTAGGTATACCTACAATATGTTTAGGCACACGTACTGTGTAGAATCATCCGGTGCCGGCTTGTACCCTGTCACGCGAAGCAGTTTCCTGGCCGGTTTCTATCCGACCCAGCAGTGATGATCTCGCACCTACAACTATCTATAACCCGGCACAGGCCCGGTGCCGCCGGTGCCGGATTCATCCACACGGAATGTTTACACTAACACTTACCAATTTTCATCGTCCATTTAAAGTTTGCAATAAATCTAGAAAAACTATCGATAACCAGTATTTCAGCAGTCACCAAACTGTGTCAAGACCGCGTTGCCTAACTTCGTGATCGATTGATTTACGCAGTTATAGCGACGCATTATGTTTTTGTTATGCTTTTTGTAAGATTGTTTCATAATTTAGTGACACCTTATGTTACCAATTATAGAGCCTCTATAGTAAAGATCTACATAGGCAACATGGCTTCGCAACAGTTATATCCAGAGGGCCGCACGCAACAGTCATCATAGTCCTAACCCTAACACGAGGATTCCCTGTATCTTGGGTATCAGGAACAACGAGTACCATGGTACCACAACATCCAGACCCGGGACAAATATCCGCAGAAGATTCGAGCATTTGTTTGTAGCAGGAATCGAACCCGCACCCATAACACCAATGTACATACATTCGCTTCGTAGATTTTTTACCGTTGTTATCGTCTAATAATGTATGGAATCGACATATTGAGCTACCTATCATAATGTCACGTGGTCAAATGGATATTAGCTAGGCCCTCTGGACCACTTAACCTGCCCTCCGAGCTCAGCCTCCCTATTATGTATCTTAAAGTTTTCTGAATATGTGATGATAATTTGACTTGTCAAATGTTCGCCACCGTATGACTTTCAGTTACATAATAGGGAGCAATTCTTAATAAATGTCACTACCGATCACCCATCCAAATGGCGACCTGGCAAAACGTCACTTAACCTAGCTGATTTGTAAATATGAAAAATTATTTGTGCCACTGCCTCCGACCCACCGCGTCGCATTGCGGTTTGCTTCGTTTTCGCTTAGCGTTCTTTCTGGCTTTTTTTATTTTTGCCCGGCTCCTTACGGTAGTAGCGTCGTGTTAAATAATTAAATACCTTCCTCAAAAATTGGGCAATCTAATGCAAAAAAAAAAAATCTAATCCGACTGGTAGTTTCAGATATTAACAACAAACTCTTCAGCTTTTTATATGCGTAGGGATATGTATTGTGTTTTATAATCATTCTACATACTTAAGTTTTTCAGATAGGCAATAACATCGTCATTATCTTGCATAGTTCTCTCTATCCTATCCTATCTATCTATCTATCCTAAAGTTGTCAGAAAGAAATAGCTTTTAGCGATAAGACCGCTCATTGCGCATTCCTTCTATTTTTTAGTTATGCACAATGAAGAGTTTATCTATCTGTTTCGAACAACTATTCAATTCTTAATTAATTTTGTTATCTTTCAGCTTTGCCAGGGTCGAATCGATCGTCCGCGGAGAGGCAGATGAGGCGACTGGGCGGGACCCCACTTACCTCGCCGGCACTATCCAGGGTAAGAAAAAGTTATATTACAAATTGCAATCTAACTAACTTATGAAACTACTAGCCTCTGCCCGCGGCTCTGTATATCGTATAAAAAGTATCATGTTATTCTAGGTCACGAACTGTCCTGTCCCAAATTTTATCCAAATCTGTTCAGCCTTTACGGAGATTATTAAAAAAAATCATTCAAACTTAATTTATGTCTATGATCCTATAATATTAGTAGGACCATAGACATAAATTCTATTAGAAACAGCATATTTAATAGTTTCGAATCAATAAATTACTTTAAAACTTAGAGGAGTTGATGACACGCACGGTACATGTCAAAAGAAAAATACGTCGAATGTCTCAGGGAGATGCAAATGTTGAGATGGATGTGTGGAGTTACTAGAATGGAATGAGTATATCAGTGGAAGTTTGAAAGTTGCACCCGTGACGGAAAAGTGAAGCAGTAATAGGTTAGCATGGTATGGGCATGTCATGTGGAGGGAATAATGTCACATTACGAGAAGAGTGTTAAATATGAATGTGGATGGAAATAAAAGCAGAGGTAGGCCAAAGAAAAGATGGATGGATTGTGTGAAGGATGACATGGTTAAGAAAGGAGCGAGCACTGAGATGACGGCTGATAGAGGAGATTGGAAGAAGATAACATGTTGTGCCGACCCCACGTAATGTGGGATAAGGACAAGAAGAAGAAGATGATGATGAATCTTCTCAGGGTCGGCGCGTCCATAGATTACGGTAACTGTTTAGTAACCGGAAGGTGGGCCGTATGCGTGTTTGTCACTTGGTTGTATTAAAAAAAGCATTGAACAGGGTACTACCACCGCGCTTACAGATCTTTTAGTTGTCGAAATATCTATGAGTCCCATTTGATAAATCAATATCTTTACAGCAAGTCGTGAGCCCGGCGGTGCCGAGTCCCCGATCGCAATCACGCCCAGGTGAGTATTATTCCAGCCCTAGTAACAAGACATATTTGCGTTGCTAGTGTTATTATTAAACGTTAGGTTTATGGGCAAAAAGTTCCACATATCTAAATATATAAAACTGTTCCGTTACTGACTGATTGATGAACGACAGCCTAAGCCATAACGCATCCTAGAATGAAACTTGAGAGGGTATATTCCTTTTATGATGTAGGCGTGCACTAAGAAAGGAATTTGGAAAATTCTACCTTTAAAGGGATGTTTAGCACATCCCTGTAAAAGCACTTAAAACCTTTTTATGCAAAATCGTAAATCTTAAACTTAAAAAACTTGAAACTTCACATAAATATTTTTAAATCCAAATGATAAATGACTAATATAATTATTTCCACAAACTACCCCGCACAGGGGGTGTAGAAGGTGTCCAAGTTTGTATACAACTCTTACGTTTCTGACTGGCTGATCAGATCAACACACAGCTTAAACCATAAGATCTAGAAGTATGAAACTTGCAGGGTATTTTCTCTGATGAAAAGCACTTAAAACCTTTTTATAAAAAAAATATTCCTTGAACTTACAAACTTGAAGCACATAAATATTCTTCAATAAAAATTATAAAAGATTAATATAATTATTTCCCCAAACTATCCCTCAAAGGGGGTGTGAGAGGATGTTCCAGTTTGTATGGGAACTTTTTAACGGTTGGACCAATTTGCTTGAAATACTTAAAATACAAAAGAAATGAATACGGATCAGAGTATTAAAAAAAAGCCCTTAAGTTTACAAGGCATGCAATGATTTTGTATGTACCTAACAATTACCTACCATACGCGAGTAAAACTGCGGGAATCAGCTAGTGCTGTATAATTATTTCCTTTAAAAACTTTCGAAGACTAAACTGTAGATGACCTAAGAAAGGATTTAATTATCAGGAATATTAATGAATATACCTTATGTTACGCGTCTTGAATGTCAGGTCTCGTTACTTACGGTATATGTAGGCTGTGCGTTGGTTGTAAGTTAGTCAGCAAGTCACACAACCATTTTATATATGAAGGTACAATAGATCTCTGTTATAATCGCTACAGTGTATTTACCATACTCTTTATTCGTTCAGTTCACAATAACGAGTAAATATATGTATCCGGTTTCATTAACATACTGCACCATCGACATTTTCTTATCTATGCAAACTTTTCCTTGTAAAGTGTTATCTGATAGCATCGGGCGTTTGACTAACGCAGTCTTATTGTTCCTGTTCATAAAACACATTGTGGAATAGTTACATCATCATCAGTGATAAGAAGTCCACATAGGCTTTCCCCAAAGAATGCTTATATTGCGTTTTATGGTTCGTTGTCGTCATTTTAGAACCTATTAGTCCCCGGCAGTAATCGGTTCTGCGGGATATATAAACCAAAATAACATAGAATTAGAAATTTGCCAAGTAAAAACACTCAAATACTTTCAATTAACTGATCGTTTGGAATCGCTTTTGATTATTTCCTATTTAAAGCCCAAATTGAACGAAATAACGCATATCTATGCTTCTCAAAACGAACGTACATATTTATTTTCGTTCTGTCTCTGCTCGATACTAGATGCTATTAGCAGCACACTCTAACTTATCGATAGGTCACAATTGAGAAGGTGTGACATTATTCCACCGATAGATGACGCCACCGATTTGACAATTCTTTGAATACTAATTTCGGTGGTATTTTATTTGTCTAATATCCATTTTCCATACAGCATGGGGCGGCTACGAATCAGATTCTCAAGATGTGATCTTAGTGGACGACGACCCGCCTCCGCCGCCAGCGCCATCACCTCTCGCCGCCCTGCACAAACCTCTAACTCCGCGTAAGTTCACTATGTCTTCATAGCCAGCCTAAAATTAAATAAAAACTGCGGATATGACTATATACCCCATGATGTACATCCTCAGAGGATGAAGTAATCAACGTACAAAAGTGCCCACACTTTTGTACGTTGATTGGCATTCCGCGTGACAGGTTGTAAGCCTATCGTCGCTTATTGGAATACTAATCTGGCTATGTTTTGGTTCTATGTCAGGGCGGTTTCCTCACAATATGTTTTAAGTTTGAGTTAATGCTAATAAAAAATCGATTGGTGCAAAATCAAGTTCAAATACCGGCCAAAAGGCCAACCCGGCTCACAGCCTAAAAAACAATGCAAATGGACTGGACAGGCTGCTTGCTGGCTTGGAGCATAGCATATAGCTTGGCTTATAACGGAGATATTGAAATTGACTGAAATTGCCGTCTGTGCACTCGTATTTTTACCCACGACCACATGAGCCTGTATATGCCGTAAGATGTTATTGGTTTGATATTTATCTCTGAAACCCTGAAACATCCGATTGAAATAAGGTTTTTTTTTGTAATAGTCATATGTATGACTTCACGAAAGGTCTTTAGATAGGTCCTAGTAACGTGGGGCGGTGAAATTTTTGACCAGTGCATTAAAAATTTACTTTCTTTGCAAGAAACCAACCTAGCAACTAGACGCCCATATGCTTAAAATCCACTGTCAAGTTAAAAATGAAATTAAAATCAACTGGGTGTATATCAGTTTCAGCAGTAAAGAGGCCACTATCTCCACAACCACTGTACGATGAGAAGAAAGCGAAACGAGACAAAAAACCCAAGAAAAGACGGTATGTCACATTTCTTATCTTGAACTGAGTTATCAATCCCAATTCTGATGCAATTTTCTTGATTTATTTCTTTAAAAGGCTGACAACTTTCTCGTTTTAACTCGTGTAAATTAGCGGCCTTCCTCTTACATTTTTGCCTCTGAATTAACAAAAAATGCACAATTGTGGGATCTCTTACAGGCAACCCTATTAATAGTAAGCAATAATCTTTAACAAGGTTTTATTTCATCAATAGAATTGGATTGGAAGGTCACATTTAGTTAATTAGTTTTTTCAAAACAGGTGAGTATGATGATTCCTAAATAAAAAGTATTTTCCAGGGGTCACAGCCGGGCAGGGTCCGGCACGGAAGCGACGTCGCCCTTGCCCAACATGGGCGGCATCACCATTCCCGCGCCCGATCCTACCCCCCCTCCTGCGCCCCTCCCCCTACCCCTTCCCCTGCCTCACCCGCCGGCGCCGCTCGCCGCGTGGCGCGACCGGAACGGCACGGAGCGGAGGCGGAACGGCAAGAAGAACAAGCTGGATCCATACACGGCGATGGTGAATAGAATGCCCACGGCTGGTGCTAAAAAGGTCAGTCAAAGTTTCTAACCTTCTGCATCGTGTCACTGGTTTTGCGTTGGATCAATAATCTGAACAGGTTAATAAAAAAACATAATATCTAGTATGCCCCGTTACAGGTTACATTGATTGATAGCACGTTTTCCTTAACCGTGTTAAGCATGTTTTAAATCGTTTTGAGTAGCAAATCTATTGGTGCAAGTCCAGTTTCGAACCCGCGACCATCGGATTTGAATACGAGGTACCGCCCACTAGGCCAATACGGCTCTAACACACTAAAATACTTGAAGAAAGACAATAGTTTAGGGTGGCCCTGAACTAGAGCTAATGACCGATGGTGAAAAGACCAGTGTGGTGAATGGATTCAAGTACGCATCGCAGAGACAACTTTCATGTTACGTGTACAATTTTTTTTTAGGACGAATTTAGTAAAATAACAATTCATTTTCACCAACTCGAAATTAAACCTGGATTGAACTTTTCGTTTGCTATTTTTTTTTAGGTAAAAACGACAAAGGAGTTATTAGAAGAAATCCAGTCTCGAGGCAGCAAGCCGCCTGCGTCGCCCGGTTCGCCTGACGTGATGCTCATTGAAGACAGTGAGTTACCTTTCAAAGAAGTCTAGGGCGAAACTGACCTTGCCCCTTAGACAACAACCACTTTCTGTTTGCGTTAACACCTGCGGAAAAGCTGAATTATAAGTTTGTGAGGATGGATGTTTACTTTTTCACGCAAAAACTGAACTGATTTTGATGAAACTTAACAGTAATATAGCTTTTACATCAGAATAACACATAGGCTACTTTTTATCTGGATACCACGCGGGCAAAGCCGTGGGCAGAGGCTAGTATAATATGATATTGCTGGAATTATATTAGTTGTTGAGATAAATTTGCTATAGCGGGAAAGGAAATGTAAGCGTGAGGTATTTCACAATAAGGTCAATATTTGATCTACACGACCATGCTTTGGACAGTTTTAATTGACTGTCGGTAGGTCCGTTTTACGCCCGTATCTGTGTATGTGTTTGTATGAAAGTATCCCACTTTCATATTTATTATTATTATTACCTTGTATCAGCTGTCAATTAATAAGGTTGCGTTAGACGCGCGTTTATTGTGAGAGTGACATAGTCTTTAATTAATAAAATTTAAGATACAATGGTAATATATAATCTTGAAGAGTATGGATGTCGATGAAATTACAGGCTTATGAGACATCCTACTTTGCCTTTATGGCTGGCAACGCATCAGCAATGCCCCTGGTAACCGCATATCATGTGGGCCGTAGACCTGATGGCCTCCAAATAACATAAAAAAATGAACCTCTATAAATTTTACAATAAAAATGATAAATTCCAAAGAAGAGCCTATAAAATAAATAAATAGATAAATTAAATCGGTTGTTATAGTAAGCAATTTCCCTAAGTGCAGGCGGGAAGTTGTTAAAGGGCTTAAAAACTAAAATGTTTTGTGTCTGTATCTTTCTTTCTCCTCTTTTCATTACTGTATGACGTCATCAATATTTCTTTCCCTTTTTTGCGTCCATTCTGGTTATTTAGTACAAAGCTAGCTTTCACACCACTAACCTTGTACTCTTTGTTTCCAGCTTGTCCAATCAAAGTGGACTCCCCGCTCCAGAACGGGGGGACATCCCCGCGACCGCCCTCTCCCCTCCCCGAGCCTACCCCCCCACTACCTCCCCTGGAGGACGAGCGCGAGTACCACGATTGTACTTGCGGCGAGGAAACCGCCGAAGAAAACTGTCCAGCCGCGAGGCGACTGGAAATCATTCCTTATCACATACGGGCCCTGCATAATGCGTACCTACCTGGTATCAATGGGACCCGGGCCCCGATATACCCGCACCAATTCGCAGTCAGGAAGCTAACAGACACGGAGAGACCGGATCTCTTCACCAGCGTCGTTCCCTTGTACAAATACTCAGACTACGCGGATGACAGCTGCGTGAAAAACATGTCCAAAGTACCCCTGTGCTTGCATTTACCCTGGACGGAGTTCGCGCCTAACCCCCCCGAGCCGCCCCCACCACCTTCCCCCCCTCCTATAAGACCGTATCCAATAGACGAAGTCAAGGAAGAACCCGAGGTGAAATCGGAGAACTCTCGGGACAGCGAAGAGACCAACTGCTCTCTCGAAGAATTAGATGTAAATATTGTTGCTGAGATGGTCAGCATTCCTAATTTAGAACCAAGTGAAAGGCTCAAAGCTCCTATACTATCCGTAGACGAGGAAACACAGTTCTGCAAGGAGAGCAAGGTTACCGAAAAAATGGAGGTCGAAGAAGCGTTTGAGACGAAGCACCAAGATCACAGGACAGTCGAGCGGACGAAAGAAGAATTAAACGGGCAGATGTTATACGATATGGTTCAGAGTACTATAGACAACATACCGTACGATTACAGCCAGATGTCGCTAGCGCCTGTTGTGACTTTACCCGAGGATGTGACGAAAGTGGGTTCGGCCCTAGATGAAGCGTTAACACGAGCGGAAGCGGAAACGGAAAGGCTGACGTTTGACCGTCCGTCGCGGCCGGATAACTTCACCGAGTGGCATGAATGCGCGCGTTTGGGCGAACTCATCGCTTTACCGTACGTGGTGATAGACTGATACCCTGTGATAATAAACACCGGTCCACTGAGAGCATTGTCAATATCATCATCTATAGAGTGCCACGATGGACTGTCATGTGCTACTTGCAGTCACTGTCATCCTGCTACCTTTAACATGTCATCAGTCCATCGGTTGGGGCCTTCCTTTACTGCGCGGTCCGGTTCACGGTCGCCGCAGAATTCTAGCATGGAATGTCTGATGTGTTATTTGCATTATCTAGAAGGATCAGTGCCTGTGTCCATTACGAACGTATACAAGCAAAAACACCTATTTACCGTTCTCAATGATAGAATTTGCATCTTTATTCCCATTTAAAATGCCATTGTGATAGCTTTGGCCTGCATTATGCAATATACCGAATGCAATTTATGGCAAAGTCGAGTTGTAATCTATACTAGCTGACCCAACAGACGTTGTTTTGTCCTTGATTGTGACAATTCGACAACCATACATTAAGTATCTTTTACGTTCGACAACCAAGATGAGTTTGTTTGGGGGAACGAATCAACGTCTTTTTACATCTTCCAGACAATTTTTCAAATTTTTTCGTTTCTAAAAAAATAATTCGCACTAACTATTACGATAATTTTAAAAACAAAGATAGCCAAATTGGTGCAGCGGTTCTCAAGTGACGATCAATCAAGTAATTTATTTGCAACAAATAGACTGTAAAGGTTCCTAAGTAGGTATATTTCTGGTGCCATTCTGTCTACCATTTTGGGCATGCAAATACTTGCTGATACAAGTTACATAAATATTAATTTAATCCAATAAAATATCCATCATAGCCATGCTATTTAATGTCGCATGCGTTTTCAAATTGCATGCAATAAATTGCGTAATCTAATATTAAAATCGCCATAGTTTAGAATGGCTGTCTATATGACATAGGCTGTTTAGCTTTTATACCGTTCTTTTGGACATGGGTGTTTCTGTCCAATAAGTTGCGTGCTCTCGTGTGAAATCGGTTAAGTCAGACTTTCTGTATAGTGCCAAAACGTCTCCGCTTACGCCGCGTTGTTCCAAGTGTCCTTATATTAGTTTTAAGCGTATCCCGTTGTATATAGGAGTGTGTGTGCTCGAATTTGTACATACAGTTTTTAAGTTAGCTAATGTAGATAGATAACGAATGAGTGCGATTATAAAAATAAACAGGGACCGACATCTCGGTGAAATCTTTTGTGAGAGACACGTCAAACCTCATAAGTTTATTGGGCACTTGCCAATTCTGCCTCCTAATTACACTACCACTACCAAAATAGCTATGGGATCGAGACAATGGCTTCCATTTTACACGGCTTCATAATCATCATCATTAATAGCCTTTAGAAGTTTGTTGCTGGATGTAATCCTCCTCAGAGTGTCATGTGCAACGATCTTGGCCACCTCCATCCACCGATTTCCCGCAAACTTTTAAGATATCATCGGTACATCGGGTACCGATGGTAGGCCTTCCTACACTGCGTCGTCCCGTTTGTGGTCGCCATTAAAGAAACTTTCTTCCTGCCCATTGCCACTTGCTTATTCTAAGAGTTACGTCGTTGATTTTGGTTCTACTCCGGACTTGGTCTCAGACTATCACTCCGAGCATAGGTATTTCTATAGCACGCTGTGCGAGATCGAGTTTATGTATGAGGCCATTAGTTAGTGATTAGTTAATGTCAGCTTAGCAATATCCTAAAGGGTCAAGAACTGTCCCTTTTTCAGGTTGTGGTAGTTTTGGAAACAGCCAAGCCGGTCCAAGTGACTAAATTCCGCAACGCTATTTCGCTGGTGTAATTAGGAGGTTGGTGTCTGAATGAATATGCCGCTTGAAGGCGCACGATGCAGTAACGTGCCTTCCATAGCAAAGTTACGCTCATACGAACGTGATCCGTGATTGACGTCATCTCGCACACGAGATTTCTCCGAGAACCTAAATAAATAATAAATAAACATCCAACAGTCACATACATAATCCTGACCCCACCCACATTAACCCCTGAATTCTGCTCGCGCGCTCAAAGGCGCGAGATTCCGAAAGCTTCTCGATTATTTTTAGTTACAAAGTTTATTTAGCATATATAAGTCGGTGTCCATGCTTTAGTCACATATTTATTTTGTATCGTTTTGAGATTTCAAGTTTTTCGTATCCTGTGGATCGGCGCGTTGTTCGCTCGTTTGTAGAGTCACTGGTTCTCTTTCGGCGAACCTGCGTTACTTTCTAACGAGTGATGCGTGATTTCCTACAATGTGATGATGGGTCTTAACCGCTATGAAGTTATCACAAATCGATGGCAATGCCAACATAACCGTGTTGGCCTAATGGTACCCCGACTTCCGATCCGAAAGATTTTTTGTACTAAGGGGTTTTTTCCATAAAACAATTATAGTATACGTGCTCAAAACTAGAAGGAAATAATCTTGAAGATTCCAGTCGAACATGTCCAGTCGAAAGTGCTATATCGCATCGATGGGCTTGCACGCAAGCTGTCACACGAAACGTGGGCATGTGCCAATTATAATGTTTGGACGTACCCCTGATATCCCCTACTAGGGATCCTCGCACATACTGGCTATAGATTTGAGGAGTTCCATCATGGGGATTGCTATTTTGCTAACTTCATGGCTGCCGAGATGCATCGCTGTATTCCATAAATATGTGAAGTTTCAAGAGTCATTCAAAATTCTCTTTTTCTGGCCAAAATGACAATAAAATTGACTCATTGCCAGTATAAATACAACTTAGTCGATACCAAAGTTCTTATATTAATAATCTGTAAAATGCATAACTACCGTCATTTGAGACAGCGGAATACTTCATGTAGTTTAACTTCTGTTTTTTTTCCTATAAATTGATAGCTTAGCTACTTTGTCATAATACCTACTCACATTTTATTTCTTAAGTCAACTATGTATATTTCTATCAACTATGTTGAGCAACATTCGATCCTGTCCGCCATGGGTAATATCTGTGGCTATGGGTGACTATTAAAGCATTTACAACTAGTCGTTAATTCAAACTATACCTTACTCGTTTTTTGTCGCTAACAATTCTAAAATAAAAAAAAAGCAGCATAAGAATTTCTAACTTTTTAAGTTATCCTGAAGGTCTCTTGAAACTGAAATACGTACGAACAACCGATCTACGCGTTTCTGTAAAATTGTTTTCTTTATTTCAAATACGAAAGGAGATAGACGCCAGGACGCCAAGTAGGGAGATATTATGTTACTTGGAAAAATCATGGAATAATATATGTCAATGACCTTTTTTTCTAACTGGGCGTCCGAAATTTATCAAAATGGTTTCTCGTTACCCATTGTGATTAAAAATTAGGTAATTAATATTAATAGGAGCTCCAATTGTGTATTATACATATTGTAATGGTTATATCATGCAAAAATATCACTAAAAAATGTTGAACTGGCAAAATTATATAAAAATATATGAGGACTGGTTTTTACGAGTATAAAGTTAGATTTGTGTTATATTTCAATAATACTTAACGTCGCTTGGTACTGAATTATTGGAGAGTATGCACTGTATTGAATTGTACACATTTTCGTAGAGTACTTTTGTTAAGTATATCGAATGTTCCTTGTGTGCAATTTGATGTTTTGTCAATAAGACACAAGTTAGTTGATAAAAATGAACATAAAGTTGTTGCTATTTTATAAAACACAAGTCTATTTGTATGTTTGTAAAAGTCAGTTTCTTATTGTTAAAAATTATGAATAGGTGGTTATGAGTGTTGAGTATTGCTCGGTTTTCTTGCTTCCTGTAGCGACAAGGAGATTCAAACGCCATACTCAGAGACGTTAGATAAACTTAGTGGTCATTAAATTATTCCTACGCATAGGTTTGGATAAAAAAATTGAGGAATAGTTTTAATGAAACTTTATTTTGCTCTGGATGCGGCCATATAGTCCGATTTATATTATGAAAGTATTTTATTTGCGACTATGATTTTGTGAAAGGTATATTTATTACCATTTTCTACTTTCTATTTTGTGAATGGCTTCACAATTTTATTTTTCTAATGAATTAATTCTTGCCGTTAAGTTTGTTTAATACGCGAGAATTATATTTGTGTGCTCTTAAAAGCCTTATTTTAAGCAAAATACGACCACTTTCATAGTATCAATCAGAAAAGGTATTTCACAAATAGCGTAAACCTATATAACAAACTGTAAAAGTTGTAATACCCATAATCAAGTTATTCCGTTTGTTTAAATAAGCTTAAAACTAGTAATTATATTCAATTCTCATGCTCAGCTATCGAAGCGCTGGCATTTCTAAACTAATGAAAACATAAGATGCAAATTTAGGTGTTCTAATTAATTTGTAATAGTGCACCGGGCACGTGTACTGGAATAATACATTGTTTGGGTGTTTTGTCGTGGTCACGCGGTGTGTTTTCCTATTTGTAGGGTACCTTACTAATAGGAATACCCTTTGAATGGTGGTGAAATGAAGACTGAGTCCCTACTGTGGGATTTATAAGGGTTGGAAGCATCTTTTATAGTAAAAAAATATTAGTTTACAAATATCAGCACAACTGTACAATTTCATACAAAAACCATAATAGAAATTTATTTTCAATAAGCGCATCAAAATGCATTGAATCTTTTTAGAAATTTTGATATTTCGCTCTGGGAGGCCCACATTTTTTTAATTTTTTTTTTTGTTGGGTTTGGTAGGATGTGTTATGGGGAAAGAATGTCGGCCTCAGGAGTAAGAGGGATGGTCCACTGACGAGGTATTTGTGGCTAGCTGGTAACATTCAACAAGTCAAGAAAACTAGGGTCTAAATTCATTTCATTGCCAGTCTCTAATAAGCTCCACGCCGTGATCCGCTTTTTTATTTTATTTTTCGTGACACACGGCAAGGAGCATATCGAAAAGTTAGCACACTTAAAACTAAGAAAAGTATAGATAATGCGATGTTTATTTCAAAAGGAAGTGCCCACTATTATTCTAGTTATATTTAACCGTTACATAAATAAAGGACGAGATCTTGAACCAGATTTTGTATTCAAATCGCGTGGCGAGCAAGTCTTAGTAACAATTTTATAATGACGGAAATCATCGCGAGGAAACAGAACTAACCACCGCGCTTTGGTGGCTAATTCCTTTTTTGATTGAGCGTATCTCAGGCGTGTTAACGTAAAATATGTTATGGTTGACTGAGCAATACTCCAGACTTGACTATCCAAAGCAACAAATTTAGGCTAAAAATACCGTGGGCTAGCTGACTCGTAAATGGATCACTCCAAGGCTGGTGTAAAGAAGAACAATCAAAGTTTTCTTTTGAATATTGTTTGCCAGTCTGCCTTGGCGCATTTTGGTGGATCTGTCGTTATCGTCCGTTAAATTTATTTTTATTTGTATTAATTGTTTCAAATTAATTGTGTTATTGAAATGCATTCGAGTTTCTTGTTAGAAATGTTCTTAAAACCCAAAAAAATATTCAAGTACCTTCCAGTAGTTGATTGTTGTGTTATCCTTAATGAAATTTGTAAAAATACTTATTACGAACTTGGTTTTTGTTATTTTGTCGCAAATAGGTGAAATCGTGTTATCAAATTAATGTTCATTTTGTTATTATCAATTGTTGATTAAGATTAAGATTGCTCTCTGATTTATTAAGGCTGGTCTATATTGATCTAGAGAACGATTTCAATGCTAGATCAATATAAATCAGCTTTTATTCGACTGGGTAAGACAGATCCACTTCAGCGCAATACCAAAAAGCCTTACATGTAATGCGCGGGTGAATCCGGGTGCGAGCTTCTATACTCGAAGGTCACGTACCCTACGCCTTGTTGGATAATTTCCAAACACTGGTAAAATATAAAAGCGAAATATATGTGTTTTTATTACGAATTTCATGTTTTATTTGTACCTTCTTGAGTTGATATAAACAACTTTAAACGTGTATAAAATAGATAGGTATTATACAGATAAACAGTTAAATTACCTAAAGGTCGCCAATTCAGATCACTACAAGACGCAAGCGTCCCCGAAACGATGACTGCATTGTCACGATGAATGCATTGCTAATACGTTGACCCAGATAAGAGTAGTCACGCGTCTCTTCTACCAGAGACACCCTGATAGAGAATGAACTCTTTAGTTCACTAATCCCCATTACGAGTTCGCATCGGCGTCAACGGGGAATAATGAACAAAAAGTTCACTTATCCCAGTTGATGGGGATTGTCAACGGGGATTAGTGGAATAAGCCAGATTTTAATAGGCGAAGGACTGGTTCCCCAGTAAGTAGAGCATAAAATGAAACGATAGGTTACTGTTATTTTTAATTTTATTATCAGATACAAATTACAATATACACAAATTAAGGCACGTCTCCCGAATAAGAAGAGGTCTCTTGTCGCTATAATATCATTAATGGCACTTTGTTAGTTCAGCTCATTAAATAAAAGGTTTTCTAGAAAAAAAATGTCCTAGGCATTTTTAGGATATGATTTCCAAAAATGCGGAGGACCTTACAATACAAAAAGACGAGATTCAATGTTAGATATTAGGTCTTCGATTAGAGTTTCGTTGCAATTTTTTTCTCCAAAATTGCATATTAATTTCGTTGTACTTTGATTAATCATTAATAAATATACAAGCTTCGGCGTTTTTTACGCTACGTTTTCTTATTGAAACGCGTCGAAAAAACGTTTATGTCAGAACGTTACGTCACATCAACATAAAATTCTACACTAACAACTGGTATTCTTTTTACATTTAAAAAAAGGCTAATCAAGATTGTTTTCTAAATAAACTTTGAAACGTCAGCAAATTGAAGAAAAAGAGCCTATTTAAATCTGTAAGATTTCAAAATTGGAATTTAACAAAAATTTTAAAAACTTCATCGTCCCTACTGTAGCTAATCACTGGTCCATTTAGACAACGGCAAATGTTACTTGGCGAACATTGCTTAAATAATGTAATTAGTAGCTTATTTCTAAAAGACCGGATGCGGGGTAGAAAGAATACGGTCATTGACACAAATTTTCCTCCGTCGTTGTTAAGCGGTAGCCTCGTAGATGGTCGCGGCATCAATAATTGTACGCGAAAAACAGAGAATGACCGAAATTCTTCATGCTCTGTGTCCGGATTTACCACAGATCTCGGAACCAAAGGAGATTTCACAGACTATTACGATGCTAACGGGGGATTTGCAGTATCGAAACCAATGTTGCCGTGTTATCTGCACTTCTGTTTTCACAACCAATAATCGTGTAGGGCACGCCTTCACGGGTGATTGCTACTAAGTATTTGACACTATTGTTCAAGTGTTATTTTGTGTGTCATTTTGATAAGTTTTCGCGAGTGCGAGTGAAATGCGACTGAGCGCGGATAAAAACTATATGAAAGATTCGAGCATTCGCGGCGACACTGACCACGCCTCCTCAAGATTTATCTCCGTTGGTTCCGAGATCTGTAGGATTTACCTACATGTGTTTTTTATAGATTTACATGATAACGCAAGGCATGGCGCAGCACAGGGGTAGGCAGATGGGCACAGCCGTCTTGGACTCCGAATGTTTTTCCTTGCTCTTGGATCCTGATTCGTACTCGTACATTCCGCGACCGTGCGCGTAACGCCCGCCTCCTGCTTGCATCGCCTGAAACAACAAGTTTAAGTTGGTAAACCCTTGACAGAGCGCGCAAAAGTATGCCATTAAGCGTGATAAGTCAAATTAATTGGTATTGGTATCTTGAGCATTTTTAATCTACTCACACATACAATGGCACCTTTCAAGTAAGTAGACAAACCTTGAATGTAGTGATTACAGACGCGACTATTTTAGCTAGAGATGCCGGGGTATGGTCAGGGTTCTGCTCACTAGACATCATATATGAGTATTTTTAATTTAAAAAATAGGTACTCACACTGCTTGCTTCGTAGCCGCCGCCGACTACAGCAGGTCCATCCTTCTTTTCGAATGGCACGTGTCCAGGCGGGTAGTACACCGCCGGACCCGCCACGTTGCGACTGCCCCCGACAGGGGTCGGCTTCACAGCGGACACGGGGGTCACGTCACGCCCGATCGGAGTCACGTCATGCACGCGGGAACTCTCGTGGGTCACTTCAACTTTACGGCGGTTAATGCCGTCCGGCTGGGTTGGGAACCGCTGGAAAAAAATTGAAATTTTTTTACAAAAAAAAAAACAATTTCCACCACCGTGTCTGATGCAGACACGACCGATGTGAGCATGTATACACGAAAATAATTTTGTCGGATCTAAAAGTGCGCTTCGTATCTAGCGTAGACAAGATTTTTTTCTTGTTCCGCGCCGAGGCAGTGTACACAGTTCGTTTGTAGAAACGACACGAATTTTTGCCTGGGCCCGGTGACTGTTCTCAGCGTGTACAAGCGGCCTTAGAGCAGGATTTAGTGATACAAATAGTTTTTTAATATACCACCTTAATGTAACGCTTAGCTTAATTCAATAAATAAATAATGCTAGACATTTTCACACAACAACATCATCTAGCCCCAAACTAAGCAGAGCTTGTATTATAGAAACTACATGGCTTATATACATTTTGTTTTGTAAATACGTACATATTATACATAGAAAACACCCAGACCCGAGACAAATATTTGCAGATCATACTTACAAATACCTATCCCGCGGCGGGAATCGAACCCGCAACCTTCTGCGTCTCAGGTGGATCATCGCCTAATGCGCCACAGAGGTCATCGACAAACAATAAATGATTTTATTTGAATATCTACGGATGTCTACGGTTTATACTCGTGCAAGTCTAGCCAAGTTACTTACAGCTTCAGGGAAGTCGGCCATCAGATCGTCCAGTTTCTTAGGTGTCTGCTGGTTCCCGAGAGAGGGGGTGGTGGGACGCGGGAAGGGGCCGGGGGAGGGGGAGGGTCGCGAAGTGTTGTGCGCGGAGTATGACGTCTCCGAGTATTTGTACGAGGTTGGCCCCTGGAAGAACAACAAATACAAGTAAGTAAAAATTTTGTTCTTGTTTCGTGTATTCCATCATCTTCTGCAGCGCCCCCTGTCAAAAAAACCCTCATTGTGTATTGTATAGAGCTCGTCCTGGCAAGTACTACCACCTATTTTTGCTGCCAAGCAGTAATGCGAGCATTGCTGTGTTCTGGTTTAAAGGGTATGGGTGCCGGTGAAATTACGAGTAAATGAGACTTTTCACCGTCGTCAATCGTCAGTCGTCGTATCTCGGGTCGTCAACGCGCGAGTGTTATTTCCGGTCTTGCGGCATTCATAAGTTACGGTAACAGCTACCAACAGGGTATGCTGGTATAAAAAATCAATTACGCGCGTCTTATCTATCTTTGAAGTAACACGAAACTATGCAAAAACTACATTTGAAAAAAGGACAGCGAAAAATGTTTTCCTAGTGACGAAACTTCAAAACCGACTCGAGTATTTCATCATCTATTAATATCTCGCAAGCCCACACCTATCCATCAAGAACCTTTCTTGAACCTTCTTTTCAAAACGATTGCAAAACCGCATTTGGAGAAAAATGCCAGCATACAAACGGATTGCTTCAATACAAGCTTAATACTTGCTGTGTCCGGTGCCCGTGGTTTAAGCCGATCTGACCACAGATTTTCTAATGAATATTTATTACTATATCTTTCACTACAAACGATTTAGTTGGGTACCTACTATGTAAGAATATAAAAAAAAACTTACGTATGGGCCATGTCCATTGTGCGGTTCAGAGGGTAGCAATTTGATCTCGTTGGAAGGGGCGGGGTAGACAATTCGCTCGCTGGAGTGATCTGTCACTGGAAATAAAAATAATTGTTTGTTTTAGACAACTAAAATTTGATGTTTAACTAAAAAATATATGAAAAAGGGGGATGAATGAAGTTCATATCAATAAGCGTATAAGTATAAAACACAGGCTCAAAATTAACTCCGAAAAGAAGCACCAGAAAATATGGGATCAACGACCGGACTGTATACATACAAAAACTTTGCTACCGGTAAAAAATCGCAAAATAACGAACACTCTACTTAAAATGAAACGCGACGACCTGAGGATGATGGTGGGCATCATCAAGGGACACTGTGATCTGAATCACCATCATCTTAAGACAGGGGCCACAGACAGTGGGCTCTGTCGAGGTTGTCTCCAGGTTGAAGAGACTGTGGAGCATGTGGTAATACACCGCCACAAATGAAGTCAGGTCGAAGACGGGACTGACAAGAGGTGAGGGATACTAGAACACTGCTGTCAGCAACCCAGAGTCCTTCTCCGCTACTTCAAGGAGTTGGGCTGGTTGGAGTCAGGTTAGAAGGGGGATAATGCACAATACACCCCAATGCGGGACGTCAGTGCAGACCTTAGTTCCCCCACTTAGAATTAAAATTAGAAGCTTATAAGTCAAGGACAGTTATAGACGTGAAACTTGTCGTATCATCATCATTAGCACGTCGAAGTCCACTACAGGACAAAGACCTCCTCTAAAAAGTGCTATGACGAAAGATTTCGGGCCACTTCAGCTGATTTCCCGCAACCTTTGAGTAAGATGTCATCGGTCCCTCAGATGCGCATTAATACATACTCTTTAAAAACAGCAATGATATACGGGGCACAATATTATCTTAAAAAATCAACGCTCAGTCTTAGCCGTAAGTCTTAAATCCTGATATTTAGAGGGAAGGTTCATTTTGATGTTAAGGGGTACAAAAAAAACATATTTCTCCCCTCGAGGGTGCAGCTGGAAATTCGAAAATTACAATTTGTATGTACTTGAAGCAGATGAATCGCTGACCGTTCTACACTTCTACATCAACACTAATATTATAAACAAGTAAACTTTGTTAGTTTGGAAGTAGGAAGTAATCTTCACTACTCATCCGATTTCGATTGTTTTATTAATATTGAGAATGGACCTGCATGGTGGACGATATTATCCCGTTAAAATAAAAGTGTTTTTGTGGAGACTACTTTCGCAACGTAACTCGACGAAAATCGGTCGAGCGAATACGTTTCTTGCTATTCATCGGCTACTTTTTATTTAGGTAACACGCGGGCGAAGCCGTGGGCGTTAGCTAGTACTAACTGAAAAATGACCTACCATCAGTAGTGACATGAGTCCTGTACTCCCTCGTGTCACGGATGTCCCTTGTCAGGGTATTGTCACGAATGGTATGCGTGTTGCAGTGAGAGCAATGCTGACAGCCGGCACCGGCAGGACCGGATCCGGGGACCGCCAGCGAAACTGGCAGCTTGCTTGAGTTCGTTGAGCTGTGGGAGAAATTTAAATTAACTATTCATATTGCACTACTAGTGCACGGCGTGACGCGGAAGGAGAAAGTCGCGACCACTCACCCTGATGAAGACTCTCGGAATGAGTCGAAACTTAGTCGGTGCCTTCACCGATAGTGCAGTACGTGAAAATTCCCGTTTTTACAATATGAATAGTCAAGTTCACGATAGTTTTTGGATTAAATTAAATATAAAGAAATCAACTCCATAGATTTCAAAATTATCTTGGGTCAAATCAATTATTTAAATTAATAAAAATATATACTTTAGAGCATATATTTTTGGAGGCGGAGGATAATAGTAATACAACTCAATAAGAAATCATTGAAATGATTATGCTATCTGTAAAGATTTATATCACAACAATCACAAGTAATCAGTTTAAAAACAAAGAAAGGCACTATACAGTTTGTAAAACTTATAAAGGAATATATAATTAGGAGTTTAAAATAGGAGTGTATAATTTTATAAAGGAATTATAAAATTGAATAACAAATGACACTCCGCATTATTATATCTTATGTTCGTGCACAATATTATTTCTTGATATTTTATGTATTTCTATATCACTTTCGTGATCAAGACGAATCCATTGACACCTTATCTATCAAATTAAATCAAGGCGTTTAGGCTTTAGCGAGAACAAATGAACAGACATACAAACATCGATATGTATGTCTGTTTGAGTGTATGTATATATACTTAGATACTTTGTAAGTATATTTCCCAGACAGTCGGGTAAAAACTCATAATTAAATGCGAAAATGAGACTCACGTGCGAATATTTTCAGTAGTGCTGACGTATCTCTCCTGGTCTGAGAGCGGCGGCAGGGGCACAGTGGTCGGATCCTGGTCCGCCGGCACCTCGTACGTGTAAGTTTTCACGGTAGTGGTCACTTTGTTCATGGGGGTGCTGCTTCGGGAGAGCTGACGGTTGAAAACGAGGGGTCTTAAATACCTATCAAGTATCAAGTTTAAAGTTCTTTTTAGCATTTATCTCGCCTATGTGCAATAAATAATTTTCTATATATTTGAAATTGAAATTTCCCGAATCGAATGAATACAATCTTCAGAGTTCTTCTCCATCCAAAGGTTGTCTGGAAGAGAGCACTTCTAAGCGATAAATAAATACATGCTGGACTTTTTTCACACAGCATCATCTAGCCCCAAACTAAGCAGAGCTTGTATTATGGGAACTATACATAACTGATAGGTATACAACACAATATTTTTTATTTATTTACATAGAAAAAACCCAGACCCGAGACAAATATTTGTAGTTCAAACATTCGTCGCGCGGCGGAAATCGAACCCGCAACCTTCTGCGTCTCAAGCGGGCCTTTGCCTACTGCGGCACAGAGGTCGTCAAATAAGACCAACCATTGTACTTTTAGTTACCTATGTCACAGGTATACAAGCCTATGTAAAGTTTTCGTTATTTTTGTGATTTTCTCGTGGTGTACTATAATTTTCATTCATTCATTCGCAAAATATCTGCTGCTGCCGATAATAGATTTTCCGCTTATTCAGCTTTAATTGTCCGCAATGTGCGGGATTAATGAAGTTACTCACAGTGGAAGTATTCGATGTGACGTGATGGCAGTGAGCACACACCGGCGCGGGGACCGCGATCGGGACCGCGGGGGACACTTGCGAGGGTATTACGCGGGATTCTGTAAAATAAAAATAAATATTTAATTCATAAAGGAGATTCTGGAGAAAGCTGACCTTTTTCCTTTTTTTTAAAGAGTACCATAAACAGGCGAGTATACATGAAGAATAAGATGAGAGCAAATGAAGCAAAAGAGATACCTCTTTTGCTTCATTCGCTTCATTATTTGTCAGGATCGTAGCAAGTGGAAATCGGTGGTATCTGCCTACCCCACCGGGAAACAGGGGTAGAAAATTCTTTATTGCACAAAATATTACTACATAGGCGAACTTAATGCTAAGAAGCATTCTCTTCCAGATAACCTTTGTGTATTGTGGAAAAAGATGTGTTGGTAGTGTTTTAACCAAACAAAAATGATAATATATGTAGTGATTATGTAACGAAAATGTTTAAATACACCTAAATAATTGATAATAATATATAAATATAATATATAGGACATACTTACATAAATAAAATTATATATATATATATATATATAAATTGCTCAAATATTAAAGTAAGGGGTGAGTGTATGTATGCAAGTTAATTCAAAGTTAATTTGAAAAAGCTTCCATGGTAGGGCCATTATCTTTTTCTGTCGCCTAACAGTAATGGTCGCATTGCTGTATTCCAATTTGAAGGCGGTGAAATTATAGGCACATTATAATAATAGTTATTTATTTAGAGTACAGTACCATGATACTCTTAGTTTCTGATACCCATGACACGGCATGTCCTGAAAACGCACCTAGTGTGGCGTCGTCAATATGTTTATTTATTTATTGTTATTTTATATATTCTTATCTATAAGAATCACCTGTCTTCTCCTCCCGGTATATCTCTTGTCGGATCTCAGAGGCGCGGGGCGCGGTGGGCGGAGGGGGTGGGCTTGACCCCCAGGACGAGCTTTCCAAACGTTCCTCGCGTTTCAGAGTCGAGTAGCCGCTGGAAGGCGCTTTTGGCACTCTGAAATTCAAATTTAAACACTAGTTTCTTCCCATGGCTTTGCCCGCGTGGTACCTAGATAAAAAGTCTATGTGTTATTGCCTCACGAACTAGGTACCAGTTCCAAATTACATTCAAATCAGTTGCGCAGATGATTAGCAAAAAACATGACAATTATAATATAAGATAGGATAGGATAGGATAAGATGATTTATCATCATCTTATCAATAACCTACCTAACACACCAACTCATTAAATAGTAGCGCACACATGCGTTTTTAAGTGTAAAAATTTACTCACTACCTATCACAAGCCTTCACCGAATGAAATAGTGCTGTCCCCTTATTACACTTACGAAATGGCAATGACTAATCTCTACACGCTAAATGCGCGCCGCATCACCCGCCTCGGCGATAATCGGCGTGAGGCGTTCTTTAGATTCTGCAATAGCATTTAGTATGGAGGGTTCCACACCGCTCCGCCACCATGCCAATATGCGTGAACCTTTTTTAGCAATGTCAATAATAATGTAAAACTAGAAAAGAGGACACTTGAATTCCCATTTTCAAGTTTATTTAAGTTTTGAACATCGTCTCGCTTCCATAGCCATATTCGCTAGTTATACTAAAACCATGTTTATTAATGTTTATTAGTACTAAAACCATGTTTATTAGTGGTAGTATTTTAGTGGTGGATACTAGGCACGGAGCCAGATTATGAAGATACGATACGGAGAAAAGCGAGACGTCCACAAGCTGGATACGAAACGATACGACGACACGATACAGGGATAAAATACTCGTACGCCACGATGATACATAATTATGTGGACCCAGCTTAATAGGCAGGTGTTACTTACACTTTCCTGTAATCGAATGAGGTACTCTCAGCCGTGTCAGATGTGTACCCGCTCTTATAAAGCTGCCGTTCCTGGTCTTTCTGAAGGTCGTCCAGAAGGGAGTCTAGCTCCTCCACATTCTGAGATAGGTCCTTAGTTGCTTTAGAGCTTTTCACTTTGGAGTAACCTGGAATTAGAAACCTGCATTGAACTTCTTTTTGATATCTTCAGAAGTAGTAGATCTAAGGAGAAGATCTAAGGAGAGATCTTGTACCTACTGCCACTCTACCTATTTCTGCAGAAAGCAGTAATGCTCGCATTACTGTGTACCGGTTTGAAGAGTATGGGAGCCGGTGAAATTACATGCACATGAGAATTTCACCGTTATATCTCAGGGTCGGCAACGAGCAGGTGATGTATCAGAGGTGTACCTCTGGTATGCAAGCGTCCATAGTCTACGGTAACCACTAACCAACTTAACAGGTGGTATGCTTATTTACCACTTTGCTGATATAAAAAAAAAACGAAATAAAACAAACAAATTACTTACTTATACCGGGTGTAATAAGACTACTCCCGAAAACTATCTATTCCATACTAAAGTTCAATACTTGGCTGAAATGTATGGAACAGCTAATTTTTTTTCGCGTTCGCAGTGTTGGTTCCGTAGTAAAAGTTGTTCGTTTTGATGGGTACTTTCACCTCCCGAAGTTTTCGGGAGTAGTCTTATTACACCCTGTATAGCAAGGTTGTAAAATCTTAATTTCTTACCAGGAGTGGAGCTGATGCTACTCTCATAGTTGTAAGTCCTGGTGCCAGTGTTGATAGCCGGCAGTTCCCTCTCCTCCCGCTCGTAATAATAAGTGCTTTCCGCTGCCTTTGGAAGTGTTTTTTGCGGGATTGTGAACTCCTGGAACAAATTTACGATGATTTATAAAAAAAAGACTAGTAACATCTTCCGTGCCGACTAATAGCGGTCTCCTTCCGTCTCCATGTTTAGATTAGGAACTTGACATGTTTTACCATCTCAAGGAAGATGACATGGATTGACTAGCTTCTATAAAGATAGATTATAGTATTTTTCAAAATAAATTGAGGAAATAAAGTAGTTTTCGACGACATTCGTTTTAAATAGGCTTGGCTAGAGAGTTGCTAGCGAGTAGCTGAGACGTTATACGAGTAGGTTCGAGTAGGTTATTATGGTAGGTATACATAGAATTTTAAAGTTAAAATACGGGGTTAAGCTCGTATTTTAACTTTAAAATTCTATGTATACCTACTATAATAAAGGCGTAAAGAAATAAACTGAGAAAAAGGTAGATAATCAGTTGTGTAGTATCGATTGAAAAGACAAATATATAATAAAAAAATGCGAAAAATGTTTAACGCATCTTTTATATATTTTTGTGGCTTTGTACTTAGTTTTTTTGTAATAAGCAAATTAGTTTTTATTTTTGGTACAAAAACAAAACTAGATGTCGGTAGTAAAAGTGACCTTTTCTGAATCATGCTGAGGCAAAAAAGGGACTGCTAAACTCATAACCCTCCTTTCGTTAGTCGGGTAAAACGTCGCCAGATCTATAGTTCGTTGCGAACTACCAGTTTAAGTAGGTATATCTAACCTCAACAGTCCTCATGTCCTTCCTGTCGTATTTCCCCGATGGATGCTTCTCCTCCTTGTACTCGTAATGGTACTCCCTGGCGCCGGTTCCAGTGCCGTTGCGGCCGAGTGAGTTCAACTTACTGCCTTTCGGTAGCAGGTCGGACTTTATCATGTCTGAAAAGATAGAAAGTCAATAAATATCAGTGTGTGTAGCTAGTGATGGCATAATAGCAATGAAACTTGGCGCTTACTATTGGCCTCATACCTACAAAAGCTGTGTACATGGAAAGATTTATGCTTGGTAAAGTCCAAAACGAAACGAGTAAATCCGTAGAAGAATATTTTTCATATTTAATCGAGTGAAGGACTTTTAATTAAGGTGTAATTGTGTAACTAAACGTGTCTGAACTACATAAACTTATGGCATGAATTCGTCGCACTAGTATCATGTAATTTTTGGGTGACTTGTGATTTCTATGAATAAACACGTATTTTTCTAGAAAATTTTATTTAGGTAGTTGTATGGTAGGTGCACATTTAGGTCGGCGAACATAGGCATCGACTGTTTCGAGTCATACCGAAAGTCTTCATAAGTGACCGTTAGATACGAGTATGACGCGGAGGAAGTGAGAGAAGACTCTCGGAATAAGTCGAAACAGTCGACACCTGCTTCAAGACCACGCTCGACTTACTAGAGTACCATGAAATAATTCTCGTGGATACAAAATTTCATGGCAGTCGCTGTTGGAAGCCAGCAATACTTCAACCCGGGATTGGTAATTTTTAATAGGTCTCAATGAGCGGTTTCATGCTGTTTTCATAACAACTGGTAGCTACTAGTCTATAGCAGCCTAATTACACAAAAAAAATGGCATTAAACTATTATCACTCCTGGCGCTTAAACTGGCGTAGCTTTCCTAAAGATGTTATTACAAAGATTATGAAAGAACCAGTGTCCGGACTTACCAAACTGCTCGTCCGTGTAGGGCACAGTGCCAGAGCTGGAATACTCCTTGTACTCTTTATGCTTGCTGTAAGATTTGGTCGCCATTTCGTTGTTTTATCTATGGACAAACAAAAGACAAGAAATCAGCGAAAACGGCACAGACTACTGGGTATTTTAGTGGTGGGAGTAATTTGCGTTTGGGTTCCGTTCAGTCTATGCCCTGTAATTATTCCCTGTCAATCCTATGCCAGCCCCTTAGAACGACTTAATAAAGGCTTTGTTAATTTTACGGGGACAGGTTTCCTAGCTACAAACGTATCCTACTGGCACACATATTATAATACTAGTACTACTGGTAAATCAATTATATTTTAAGCGTAACATAGAGGGAGAGATTGCTTCGATTAATACCTCACCAGAACCTCTCAGAGTAGAGTGGTAGAGTTAATCAATGCAGTCAAAATTACATACGCTGTGCCCCGGATACTGACTCTCAAAAAACGGATTTTTTGAAATATCTTCATGAACAGCCTCTGCAGTTTGTTGATTTGTTCATTGAATGGAGTAATGGCTAATGATTCGTTAGGGGAATGAGACACAGGCTTCTCCCAAAGAGTGCAATGACGAACGAAAATTTGAAACCAATACTTATGGTATCATTTAAAACTTGTTATCGGTATTGATACGGGCACGGTTATCGATGCCGCGCTATATTTGGTGGTGAAATCTAATCCGGTGAGCGTGGGACGTGGAAGCTTTAGAACTTTAGAGACTTCCACCAGATACAAGAATTATTACCTATTTGTTTGTTTATCGCATGCAATCTGAAAATGCATCCAATAATGCTGCCCATTATTGGGCAATAGCATGCGATAAATTGCATATCTAATATATAGAGCACTTTAAGTAGCTACCTAAAAATACCTACCTATGTTATTTTGTTATTTATCATTACCTAGCTATGTATTTAAGCATTAGTTAAGCTACCTAACTGAGTAGAGTTAAAACTTGAATTCATGTGTTTTTTATCATTCGTTGTAAGTTTTCTTAATGTTATATTTTAAGAAAGGTTTATGCCTTCCAGGAACATGTCTCAATAATGAACTAGTGGGCCCCCAACAACCGGCTGGTGGTAGTAACATGGTGTCTGATGGACCGAAGAGATTTAAATACTGTAATAAGTAGTACTTGATTAAGCTAGACATGTTCATTAAAGAACTCCTAAAATTAAATTGTAAGTTAGTAATCGATTCTTCTTATATTAAATTTAAATTGGTTTTTAATAAAAAAAAAAAAATAAGTCTTCGGGTTGGTTCCTACTCTGAATTTTAAAACGAGATAGTTTAGGTACCTACCTATGTATACAGTCACTGACAAAAGTAATACTTATAACAGTATCAATTATTTTTTAACTTAAATATTTATATTTAACAAAATACATAATAAAGCCTTTTATTTATCCTCCGAATTTTTACAATTTGTTCAAAATATTGACCTGTATTAGAAGATCCCTGGTTCCTGTTTATTAGCAATCTAAAGTTACCATTTCCTCGTTACAAGTGCAGAAAATAAGCAATCCAAATTGAAATTATTAACTTTTGTCGCTGGTTGTACATCATTTGAACAGGTGTCGGTGTCGCCCTTGTGCCACCAAATCTGACTATGTACGGCGACTGTGTCAGGGTTTCCAAACAGAATAAATGCCAACTGGTTTCTGTCTAGTGTCTACAAATACCACACCTATACAAATACTGCATATAACTAAATAAAGTGGACATAACGATGCAATAATGATGACTCTAGGAACTAAACTAGGAACTTTGGCGAGATGTATATAAGAACTGGTCAGCTTAAAAAAAAACTAGCTGACGATTGTAATTCCCATGATGGACACCGTCAGATATTATGTAGGTCACCAACTGGAGGTCATGCACGTCGAAACATTTGGCACATGCCCGCCCTTTGCATATTAGTTAGTATTTATCCGTCTCCGTTTAGGCAAGCTCAATTTTTTTCTACAAAATAATTTGGGCTCAATAGACTCTATATTTCCTATCCGGAATGTTTGCCACAAAGTAACGCGCCAAATCACATAGTGATTTTGGGAAAAAAACGCTAATTAATAAATAAATAATGCTGGACATTTTTCACATAGCATCGTCTAGCCCCAAACTAAGCAGAGCTTGTATTATGGGAACTACATGACTGATATACTACTTATATACTTTTTTTTTTTAAATACATACATATTATACATAGAAAAACACCCAGACCTGAGACAAATTTTTGCAGGTCTTACAAACATTTGTCTCGTGACAGGAATCGAACCCGCAACCTTCTGCGTCTCAGGCGGACTTTCGCCCACTGCGCCACAGAGGACGTCACCTAGTAGATACATACAGGTTATTTAATAACTTGGTTGAAAAGTACATCACTACAATAACGAGATCATTTTTGTGTGACATATTATGTTTTTAAATCATTTCCTGCATAATATTGCACTCTCTCCAAGCTATTAGTAACATCACAGATGTAACAGCTTATAGATCGTTAATGGATCACAACAGTTAAATGGATACATACTCTTGACCCCACACTAGGATTTCCTCTATCGTGGGTTTTAAGAACTACGAGTACCATGATACCACAAATATTTAAAACAGGTTATCATACGGAGCGTCTCTACAAATTGATTAGACAATTTATATGTTTTTAACACTTAGTCACTATACAATAATTCAACACTCAGAAGTTTTAAATATTTTTCTCGGGTTTGGGTGTTTTTCTATGTATGTACGTATTTACAAAAAAAAAGTTTTTTAAGTAGTATATCAGTCATGTACTTCCCATAATACAAGTTCTGCTTAGTTTGGGGCTAGATGATGCTGTGTGAAAAATGTCCAGAATTATTTATTTATAATTTAATTAAAATAACTTGTGACTGCAATTTGTAATTACGTTTTACCATACGTTTGTGACAAATAAATAAACTTTACTATTAGTATTACACCTACCTACGATTATATACGTAGGTTATTAACGTATGTATACGTATGTTTGGATTATTTAACTAATAAATCGTCACAACTATGCATGTATTTTTATTGTATAGACAATAAATATGTGAATGATAAAGGAATAGGCCACCGTCTTTTATCGTTCACATGAATTCCTGCTCATTCAAAGGTTGTCTGGAAGATCACTACTAGCGATTAAACCGCCCATTGTACTTCCGCGATTAGCTTGTAATTTGCTCTTTTTGAATTTATAAACAACATCTGAATCTATTGCTCACCTACTGCCCTAAAATATGTATGTATTAACTATGTGCGAGGAGGACAAACACTGCTCGTCGAGATAGTTTTTAACTAGTTAGGCGGGTAGGGCGAATCCTATTCGACCACAAAATAACCTTTTATAACCTACCTACATTGTTATTTTCTACCTACTATATTTTTAGTAATTTGTACCTAAGTTTATGTAATAAGCTATAGAATAATATAACAGATGATATTGTTTTGTTTTAAGTACCTACATATTGTTTTTAGATATTATTCGTAAGTGGTCTATACAATAATTTTTCTTAAAATAAAAATATATTAAAAAAATATAGGTAATATATGTATTTTAATCCCCATATATACATATTGTTAGATATCACTTGTTTCTAAAACTTAGTAAACATGATCTGCTGATCAAAATGCTTGAGATGCCAAACACGACGAAAGAAACTTTGCAGTAATACCTACAAGCGCACGGCTTCTATAAATAATCTTGTAAGGGGCTCACAATCACAACCGCATCAAAGGATTTAATGTGAAACACGGCGATAGAATTTCCTAATTTTATTTAATTTTAGCTTGGTGGTCTCATTTCAATGATCGTTTAAATAAAATAAAGAGATTATTATCGAGCTTTACTAGGAACATTTATTTTAAGGTTATCTATGTTTACTTGGAAATCGTTTTATTTATATGTTCTGAAAATATTAAACTCTTGACTGTCTTGTTTTTTGAGACGTCTACAATAAGAAAGTAGGTACTTTCGTAAGACTTTAATACAATTTGGCAGTTATCAATGTAATAATCATTAAAATTTAAAGGAAAAAACACATTCCGGTACCTATTCACTCTTACCTTGTATAGACCCTGATTGTATTTATTTAGAAAAGACAGACCAATTACATATTTTGTTACCTACGATCTAGAAATAGGATTGTTATTTAGTTATGAAAGTGTCAACACAGCAAATTTTAACAATTGGTTAAACCGCGGTATTTTTTTAAATTGTCGTCTCAATAATACGATAGTTTAGAATGTATTATTATGGTAAAGAAGCACGGTAAGTAAGCTTTACTTGTAAATAAAATCCTGTTTCCCCACAAGACCAGTCAGTAAGTAAAGTACAGCGTAGGAGTATTGTGAATGGGTGACGTAATGCGCCTACGCAGCGCCCACGCAAGCCTTTACGACATTTTTGTATGAAGTCAGATTATTGGTAGTTTATCGCCTTCGACTGGCGCCTCATGCAGGTTTTTCAATAGTTGTTATGACATAAGTTGAGTTTATGCACGAAAAAGAGAAACCTTGGCCCTTACGATGTTATGCACGTTAAAGGTATGTCCAGTAAGGTCTTGGTATTCTAAACATGCATGATGATAGGCTCAGAAGTCTCGAGCAATAAAAATAATAATAATATGTATTTTTGTAAAAATGTAATACATATTATTAATTTTTTTATTGCTCGAGACTTCTGAGCCTATCATCTTTAAGACGCATAAGATAAAAAATTAATAAAAAATATGATAAAGGCGTTTTCAAGATGGTTATCTCGGAGCTGAAATTTGCGTTGCTCATTAAGACAGTAATAAAATAATTATCTGCTTATAAATACGAAAACAGTTGCACTGCATAGTATAGCCAAAGATATTATAATACAAGTAGTATAGCTTATAAAGATCTTTTCAAAGAGGTGCAATTTTATGGAAATATAATACTTCCTACGTTTCTCTCCAAATATGAATGAGAATTCCAAGATTATGTAATATTGATTTTATTTCTCACGTTACAAAAAAGGCGAAGACTTATACTTACATAATAAACGCCGAAAAGAGAACCATAGCTTTATATTTTGATCTGAAATAACACGGTAGAGTAAACACTGTAACACAGTGTCATTTCATATTTTCAACGGAAAAGAAGGAGTACCCGAAAAATGTGGAGTTAAAGCTCACCCAGAGACCAAGAATACCCAGTTCTGCAAAATATTCTCCCGATAAATTATGGCTCGACTTATCTCGCGTTTCTCGCGAACCAAGATGTACCCTTGACCGCTATTCGACTTGCATGACATCATCTTTGTATGCCTTTTATTTTTGCTCAACAACTCTCTCTTTTACTCCTCCACTTTCGGTATTGCTGTTTCAGCCGATTAATTAAAACACTAAACTCTGTTTTAGAATGAATGGTTTCTTAGAATAGCTGATCTAAGAGGAAAAAAAGAAGTACATATATCAAAATGAATATAGCGCATATTACTAAAGAAAATAAATTAAAAATTAAATTAATTTATTTAAATAAATTGTATATTGACGTTGGCATCAATCACTGGTTCTTTCTTGGTTGGTATAACTAAACTAAAGGGGCTTTGAATAGCCAAAGGGTGTTTGATCGTGCAACTCGTATCATGTACCTAAAGATCTTGTATCTTGCGAAGTTGCAACTTTACGATGCACCCGCCATAGAGTATTTTCATTACTTGGTGAATGAACTCACATTATCACGAAAAAGATCAGATGCTGGGTGTAAAATTATTATGAAACAAAAGCAACAGTCGTAATAAACAATAATTAGCATGCAACTGAGGTGATTCTGCTTTTAGATACTCTCGGCTAATGAATTACTCATCATTTTAAGTAGCATTCATTATGGGAGGTCAATTTTACTTCCGAGCAGTATTACCACCAGGATTTTTAAAAAGAAGCCTAGAAAGGAACCTTTTGCAAACCGCAAGCAACATAATGTGACAAATACAGATAAATCAATTAAAAAAGAGCGAAAGAGAGAAGATAAATTGTAAAGCGAGAGATGTTTACTCTGGTGAATTAAGCTCCAAATCGAAGATTTAAAAGTTTGATGCCTGTTAGTTAGTACACTTAGTACAAATTACTTAATTTAGATTATTACCCCCCTAATATTTTAAATTTATTATTCTCAGATTAATAAACCACAATAAATACCTTTTACACTTGGCAAGACGTAAGTATTTGCAAGGAAAACACAATTCTAGCCTAGAGATAAGCAGTGATAAACGATTTCCTACTTAAAGACAGAGGACAGGACCGGTTGGTCAGGAAGGCTTAAGGCAAAATACAACACAGTTGGATGGAGGTAGGTCTTTATTAAAATTATGAAAAAAATCTAGGATGAAACATTCATCTTTTCTTTTTCTTTTATTCATTTATCGGAACAACATTTATATTCTATCCTATCTTGGTCATTCTGCTTTAGGCTAGACACGATATTGCTATTCCTCTAATTTCGGAGGTCATCATAACCTATTTATTCCTTAAAGTCGGTATGACAACCTCTTATTTCTGTGGATAGGAATACCAGAAAATTTTACTCTGCGAACATTTTACAAATTAAATGAAATGAATTAAATTATAAAAAATTGCCTTTTTATATAAATAATTTATAAGATTTCCCTTTAGTGTGTGTAAACACTTAAAAACAAGTAGGTAACGTTTTAAATTGTATTGTGACCTCTATAACATAATAACGAGCTAAATTCAATTGAAATTCTCTTCAATTATAACTCAACTGAACCACAAATTATAATAACTAAGTAAATTAAACTACAATGTCAACATCCGCGGTCATTCTGAATATCGTAATGACATCATTCGCAACAAGTTCGCAGTGCTCGGCCGTGGATATCATCTGGCTAGGGTCAAGTTAGTGTCAGCTCAACTTTATATTCTAGATGTTCTTGGATAAGGATAAAATGTATTGGCATTTGTCTTCGATGTGATCACACAGATGGTATCCTACAGTGCATTAGTTTACAAATAACTCATCTTGAGGTTGTGGGTACTGCCCTCTCAGAAGTACTTTGCCAACGCTCTGTCAGGGGCATAGAATAGGACAGAATAGAATGGAAAGTGTTTATTTGACACAACAAGAAAGCACATAAAGGACTAGTACAAAGTTAATATTTTTTTTAACAAATAGGTAAAAGTAATGTTCTGTATAAGATTTATTAATTAAACCTATTCCGTGATTTAACACACCTAATTAAAATCGAATGCTTTGCCTGTAATAAGTTTTTTTTATTCATATTGTAAAAACGGGAATTTTCACGTACTGCACTATCGGTGAAGGCACCGACTAAGTTTCGACTCATTCCGAGAGTCTTCATCAGGGTGAGTGGTTGCGACTTTCTCCTTCCGCGTCGCGCCGTGCACTGATTTTTAATAATTTAAAACTAGTTTTTTTTAATAATTAGCCCCACGGCTTCGCCCTCGTGGTAATCCGATTTAAACCTGTATTATTTTTAGGTAACTAACTATAAGTACTAGTTCTAAATTTCATCCAAATCGGTTGAGAAGTTACGGCAATTATTAGCTGTTGCTAATAATTGCCAAACACACATAATAACATCCAAACATCTAAACATACAAACCGCTTTTTCAAATTTAATATTGAGTACCTACATAAGGTACCTATATATAGTTTAATTGATATTTACTGTTTTTAATTTTTAATAATGTATTGATTTTAATTATTTTATTCTAATCCATTGTATTTTGACGACTCAGCTCCAAAGCCGTCATCAAAATATTGCCGCTACATAGGATGATGGAGAAGTTAAAAACTCAATTATTTGTAAGCCCGAATATATTTGTTTTCCATAACAGGTTGTTATCTAGGTAAGCTAGGTATAACTTTTCAAGGTAGGTATGCTATTCACACCTACAATAACCTAAGAAGTTATGTTCAAAGGTCTCAAGGTGGATTGGTTTTTAAAACCAATAAATTAAGTACACCTTTAACGAAGACATTTTATGGCGACAGTCGTCGGGTTTAGTTGGGTCTTAAAATATCATCAAACTCCACACAATAAGTACGTACGAGACTCTTCTTCTCATACACTTTTTCTGAGAACATTATTTAGAAATTTACTGGTAATTGATTACCTTATAAATCGATTATTAATAAAGTTTAGTATAAAGTGGATGGTTCAACGATCAAGATGGCGCGGCATGCAAGACGTGTTCGATACCTGCTGTGACCGCCTGAGACGCAGAAGGTTGAGGGTTCGATTCCGGCTGTTGTACAAATGTTTGTATCTGCAAATATTTGTCTCGGGTCTGGGTGTTTTCTATGTATAATATTTATATACCTATTTACAAAAAAAAATGTATATAAGTAGTATACCAATCATGTAGTTCCCATAACACAAGCTCTGCTTACTTTGGGGCTAGATGATGCTGTGTGAATATGTCCAGCATTATTTATTTTTATTTATTTATTTATATTTATTCCGGTTCTAGGTGTTGTAAAATGTTATTAAATGTGCAGCAATAGATATATTTTCATGCGAAAAATATAGGTAATACAGTATGCGCATTAACACGCGCTCAAAACGGTGAAGGAGAAGAACATCATGAGGAAACCGGCATGCTGTACAACCAAAAGTTCGAAGATATGTGCCATCGGTTTTAACGTTCCAATAAAGCGGGGATAGACTTGCAACAACTGCACCCTGACACGAACTACAATGCAAAATGTGGGCATGTAATCGATACCTAATAATGTTTCGCGGTGCCTCTGACTACCCCTTACCAAACACGAGTGTCCGCCGCCATCTAGATAATTATTACCTACCTACCTAAAATGGCGTATCAATAAAATTTATAATTGAAACAACTTTAAGTAGGTACCTATATAGTTTAAATTAAATTGATCCTGTTGCCCAACAAGATTATCAGACAAAGTTGGAAAAAAAAGTGCGCATACAAAAATAATGAAAAACAAAACCAAGTTTCCGCTCTTATTTCTGTTCTAACTTGTAAAATTGCGGTTTATCTTACCTGTTCTCAACATAATATGTTACCTATGTGTGGTTTTGTTTCTCGAAAATGGACCCTAAATTCGATTATGTTAATTTTTTAAAATTTGTCGCTATCTACCTATGTTAGGGTTTTCAGATACATGAATCAAGACGTACCTAGCAAACTTTTACCTACTGTTTAACTTTTACCACACTGTTTATTCTGCTTCTGAATGCATATTTTGGGCAATTTTACTAATAAGAATGGATGTGACATGGTTAACTTTACACAATCTCTCTGCTCTGCTATTAGATGGACCTTACGGATCGAGGCAAAGAGTGATTGAGGTTACCGTTTACAAGTAATAGATATGAATAGACACCTGCTCATCTCTGATGCAACTTCCTGATGGCACAGACGTGGAAGCCCAGTTGGCACACGCGCAGGTCACGACAAAAATAGGAAGGCAATAGTAAACGCTAATTATAAGCATACGTCATTTCGGGGAACTCTCGTCGATGAAAAGACGAAATAATTGTGTTATTGCTACGAGTATGTAGGTATGCACACACAAGGGACATGATTGTTCTCTTATAAAAAGTCTGGCTCCCTACTACTATTATAAGCGCGAAAGTTTGTGAGGATGGATGTTTATTACTCTTTCACGCAAAAACTACTGAACGGATCAATTTGATGAAACTTTACAGTAATATAACTTATACATCAGAATAACACATAGGTGACATAGGCTACTTTTTATCCGGGTACTACGCGGGCGAAGCCGTGGTCAGAAAGCTAGTAATAAATTGACAAAATGGTTTTAAAATTACATAATTATTGATCAGTCATGTCTATTTAGCACAAAAAGATTGTCAAGACGCATAGAATACCTGGATGCACAAATAATCTTCTGAGACACAAGTTGCTTGTAAAGTGAAACTACCCGACAGTGGATAATGGTGATATTTAGCAAATATTATTAAGATGGGCAGTTGAGTACACAACACATGCATACTACAGCTGGATTAACCGCGCGGACAATGTCAATCTTGGTCCC
This sequence comes from Perizoma flavofasciatum, assembly GCA_958496245.1. Classification (NCBI taxonomy): domain Eukaryota; kingdom Metazoa; phylum Arthropoda; class Insecta; order Lepidoptera; family Geometridae; genus Perizoma; species Perizoma flavofasciatum. The sequence goes on along the minus strand of OY292419.1, from coordinate 6,437,450 downwards.
GATCAAGTAGGTCATAAATTTCCCTTGTGTGAGACTCCATTCTACCTAGGTAGGTATAAATAGTTTGGGAGACTAAAACCCTTGCCAATATCGAAAAAGATAACTTCTCAAAGGTAGAAAGGATGACTCAATCCTTTACTGACACAAAAATAAATGGAAACTGAAAGAAGAATCATCAATTAATGAGTTTTCATTAATTGATGAAAACTATGAATAACTGAATGAACATTGTAGCAGACCCTGACATGATTGGTTAAAACAGTCATGCAAAATTATGTCATTCAGAAATTACTTATGTGTTCCACGTATTTCATATGAGAAACAATGACCTTAAAATGTAACAAGGAAAATAAACCGAAAACAGCACGGTTTCTGATGTTTAGAAAGAATATCCATTTTAAATAATTAGTTTTTTCTTAGGTCGGTACAAGTATGAATTTGTGTTGATGTTGGATACTGGATAGAGCGTTTGCTAGACCGAACTGCATTTTAATTTGGTGCATTAGCCGAACGCATTGTGTCTGAGAAAATGAAAAAGTTTTGTTATAACTATATTGCAAATAACCGAGTTTCAGACCCAGTGTGCTTACAATCCCAATCGAAGTTGGTTGAGAGAATCCGCTTTTGCCACTAGCAAAACAGCAATGCAAGAAGTTCAGCTACATTAACTGTATTAGAAACCCTTTTTTACATGGAAAGTAGGCAAAATCCTAACAGCACTTTCAGGTACTTAGTCCAAAGTTTTTAATTGTATTTATAATTTGCAATACACCAAGAAATAACGGGTTTCGTAGACTCCGGCGAGTCGGGGAGAAACTAACATTTATTTAAACCTGTTTTCGACTGTTTTAACATAAAATTGAATATTTTAGAATCCTAAAAACTCCAATAGAAACTTGACTTGCAGAAAGTACAATATTATTGTGGCATTCCCAGTCGAGTCTTGAGAAACCATTCTCATACAAATTGGCTTCCTTAACTGTCAACCTGGGTTGCCACAGATCAAATCGAAAACCCTTTTATTAAATGAAGTGCATGAAGTGAGTATAAATAACCCAAAAGAACACCTCCCATCTTACACCTCCTTCCCTTATAGCAAACTTTGAAACAATTGGTAGAATTGGTAAACAAAACGATGACATCACATGGCGCTAATTTTATACTTGGCACTATTCCACCGCAGCCATCGGCATGGATCATAGGAACCAGAACACGGGGCTTGGAAACAATCATGAAGATATGAAAATAAAGGTACTGATCAATATTTAACTGACAATTCGTTAATTAACATCATTACAAGCATCATTTTTTAAAGTCTTGGCAAAAACACGGCGCGTATGATGATGATGGACCTTAAATTCCAAATTTATCCAAGAAGAGTCCAAGAGTATACGTTCAGTAAATATTGTAGACGATAACAGCGTCGCGCCGATCGTCATTTAATCCGGATATATCCAAACTAGCCCAAGGCTTCACCCGCATGGTACCCGAATAAAAAGTATAGTAGAGATCTTAGAGTAAGAGAAAAAGAAGCAGGATTACAGTAGGTATCTGGATGTTTTGATATAATGTGTTGTATGATCCGGATTATTCTGTTTTGTTGCACGCACGGTTGCAATACTTACAAGCTGTCACGTCGACATAGGGTACTAACTTATTGGCCACTATTATGTGTTCTGTGCATGCGCTATGGCAATATTGCATGGAACCACGACTATCAAACTCACATACTTAAATGACAGCCTCCACAAGTGAAACTCCACATACTTTGATCCGCAAGGTGGAAATTGAGTTGAGAACCCTTGTCTCAACTCTTCAAACATCGGAACTTGCCTATAGCTGCTAGAATTATGTTATTTCCACTGTTAGAAAAATGAGTCAGAATTATCAGGAGCGAAGATATGCCTGAGAGAAGTGACTCCTTCAAGGTGCCCGTATAGGGCCGTTGTTGTTTAGTTGATACGTGTTCGAAGATGAATTGAAAAACAAAAGGCAACAATGGTTCAATTCGACGAACTTTTGTAAGTCAAAGATGACTCAAGAAACATATAACCAAAGTTTTACTGACCAATCCAAGTATGACTCCTTCAAGCTTTCAATTTCTGCATAATTCTAAGATGAATGCATGATGACGCATCTTGTGATGTTTTCAGACACAGAAATAGCCGTGAGTTTACTTAGCAGAGGAATGAGAACAAGGTCTTCGAGATATAAAATGCCTAAAAATTGATTCATTTGTTGTTTGTGGTTAATAAAATAATAAGAAGTCGAAGATTGCATGGGGTGAATCAAGCAAGATGTTTGAAAAGCAACAGATGGTCGAGGACCTCATCATCCATCTGACTCACCCCATGTATGTTCAAGATTTTTGGTAGTTTAGAACTACAAAGAGCAACATTTAATTTTGTGCGCAAATTCTTCTGATCAAATTCAAGTTTTAATCGGTATAATATTATAATGACGTCGGATAGCAAAATAAAATGTATTGGCTAGCTACGGTTGATGAATGGAGAAGGTACATATAAAGTTTCAACCAAAACAACCAATGAATCTTTGAAGAAAAAGCTAATTTGATTTATGTACTAACTAGCTTCTGCCCACGATTTCGCCCGCGTGTTACCCGGATAAAAAGTAGCCTATGTGTTATTCTGATATATAAGTTATATTACTGTGAAGTTTCCACAAAGTAACGTACTTAGTAGTTTTTGCGTGAAAGAGTAACAAACATCCATCCTCACAAACTTTCGCGTTTATAATATTAGTAGGATAATGGCCGGAATTTCGAAGACAAATGCAATAATTAATACAGTTAATTACCCAGTTGACTCCTAAAGACGCAGAAATCGAACCCGCGACTATAGTTCTCGGCCGGCTACTCTCCAAAGCGGATGCTACATCTTGTAAAATAAGAAAATGCAATGTTCCCACTCCCAGCTCGGCCTTAGTAAACAGTAAACAGCTTCCCACGTCACATAGTAAACTAACATTTGGTTCAGTTTACGAGGTGTGGGCGGTTGAAAAGGTCTCCGTAGTTGTAGGTAGGAGTTATATTACGAGTACCTACTTCATAGGTAGGTAGGCTGATTGGGAAAACGAACCACTATGGAGATTAGATTTCTCGTAGGATGCAGAAGATAGGTATCTACGGAGCTGATCAATTCTCACATTATAGGTAGGTAATAAAGTTAGTTACCAGTTAGTATTATAATACACAGTATACCTACCTACCTAGAGACTACGCTTAGATAGGTACCTACTACCTAGGTAAGCACCTTTTGTGTTTAATTCAGTACTTTCAGTGAAGAAGTCAAAGGCGAAGAGATGAAAATAATAGCCGAGCCGATAGACACATGTTTACCTAGTTCTTCGAGTAGGTACCGTAGTACTACAACACCCAGACCCGAAACAAATATCTGAAGAACATGCAGCCCTGTTAAGGCAAAACACTGTAACTTAATATACAGTGTAACTAATGATACAGTGTTTTGCCTTTACACGGTAGCATGCAAACAAGTCCCGCAGCAGGAATCAAACCCGCATCTCTTGCGTCGCAGCTGGCTACCCGCCGCGTCAACGAGGTCGTTAGTGGCAACCAATGACGTGCAGTCCTGGATGTTAGGTATACCTATATAATCCTCTTTACTTTAGTCAGGAGTACCTACCAAGGTGCATAATTCTTTCTGCATAAATCTAGGTATCCAATTAATTCTTAAATGGATACCTAGTACCTACCGAGTAGGTACATACTACGGTAGATAGGTAGGTACCTACCTCGAATAACAAACAACGTTGTAAACAATGGTTATAACTGAATACCTACCTTCTTATTTATACAAGTTTCAAAGCATTTAACGCGGCACGCCCACAGGCAATAGGTAGCAAAGTTTTAATCTGTTTTATTTGCCTATATAGGTACCTACCTACTTGCTAGCTCAGATTCTACCTTATTAATTTTGTAAGAAGCTTCGTAGGTCTATTTATCTCTATTGTAGATACTAGATAGATAGGTTAGGTACTAGACCAGACCTAGCCATATGGAAGGTATGCTAGCCCTTCCGTGCCGAACCATATTCGCGTCTAACGGCAGACCCGCTTTTAGTTTAGCGCTACTTTCCAAGAAAAATCCAGTTGTAGCCAAGAATATAAATAGTCCGCGTAAATATAAAGCTAATATTTTTACAGCACTTTATCCCAAGGTCGTATATTTCACGCTTATTTAGGTACGTGTAGGTACCTACCTACTTATTATTATGTATTTATTTATACTTACTAGGTTTGCTATTCCAAATGGCTCAACTATTCCAAAATTCACAACACGAAACACACACGCCACATTCACAGAAACATTTTTTAATTTTGAAAGCAGAATTTTGTTTTTACGAGTTGAATTTCGGTCTAAGAACGTAAGAACGCGCGTAACCGTACACGACCGACACGCGCGCGTGTTTAAATTTTTATTTCGCGCGCGGCTCTCCGCGCGCGAAATAAAAATAAATAAAAATACGCGAGCACAAACTAACTTCACTCCACTCTTGGAGTGAAGTTAGTTTGTGCTCGCGTTTGCGCACGCTAAGGCGTGCGCACACGCACAGGCTGTGGGTGTGCACGCGCCAAAAAATAGTTTTTTTTTGACTTAGTAGTAACACATAGGCCGTAAACAAACAGGTACGTATATTTCGAATTATGAAATTCTAAAACATTGTACATTATCCCGCAGTGGGAATTGAACCCGCACCTCTCGTGTTTCAGCCGAACGGAGCGGAGGGCTAAAAATACGTTAAATTTTAAATCCCTACCATACTATATTATTAACACGGATATTATACCTTATACTATATGTATATAACGTATTATGATATCTATGCCTTATCTAACAATCATCATATAGGAACAATAAAATTAGATTGCAAAAAAACGCATTAAGTACATACAATCGGCCGTTTCGAAAATAAATGGCACAGATTATGATCAGTGATGATCAAAGACTTACTATTACTAGAGGAGATACTAACGCATATTCAAGCAAACACAACAACTTTGGCGAACGCATAACCGGGTAAAAATAGAGACTAGACAATTTTTCAGTAATTCCAAACTCTTTTCGTCTCTGCTCTGTTTCACTAACAGATGGCGATGGCGTTGGAGAAGCTAGATGTATGGTTTCATTCAACACCGCGAAGTGTTCTCGACCTGTTGATCTAATACCAAGGTTGAAACCAAGGTGGCGCTCTTTCAAATCTTTCCAGTTGCGTGCGCAGTTCATTGATGAAACGAAAATAAATTCTTTGAAAATGTTTTACAATCTTATTCTTTCGTAGTTGTCCACCTCAAATCACGGAATTGCTATACTTTTTATTAATAAAATATACATTTGGTTGAAATGACCTGAAGCAGTTGCAGAATAGTGATGGGGTACTTCTATCGCTGTGTGAGTTTGTCGATAGATTGTCATAATGTAAAACACACGATCGCACACGGCACTGAATGCACGACTGGGTATTGTTTATTTTTCCAGATAAATTATTATTTTGAACATACAAAAATAAACTGATTAAATTTTCGTAACAAAGCATATAGGTATCTAGAAAAATGTTACAACAGTGTCCAGTAAGATGTTTAAATCATGGCAAACTGCACAGGCACATACCTATCGTTAATTTTTATGTCTGGTTTTGAGTAGGTAGTACCCACCACTTTAAGTTTAAAAATAATCCTTGTGATATCAAATTAATGAAAACCTATTGTCTTTAGTAACAGTTTAAAGAATACCTACGTAAAAACAACCTACCACCTAAAACAACCACATGTTGGTATTACATAAGCGATGAAGTTGGTATTATTATTCAAGTAGAAATATTATATGGTAGTACCAAATTCCCTTTCTACCTAATTGGTTACCTAATCTATTAGGTAACTATAGATAAGTAGGTAAATTAGGTAGACCATCTTAAAAAATATTTATAATAGTTCTCTTAAAAACTTAGTTAATTCACGCCAAATACTCACAAAAGAACGATTGGTATGTTAGGTGCAATGAGAACTTAGGTACTTGCGTTAAATTAAAATTTATCCTGAAACCGAAAATTCAATTGTTAATGTCCTCCCTGTATGAATTGTCTATTAACGATGGCATCTAATATTATTATAAATATCAATATTTGGATGTTTATTGCTAATAATCTCTGGAACGGACAGATTTACATAAAATTTGGGACAAGTATAGTTCGTAACCTAGAATAAGGCACAGGCTATTTTAATCTGGGGCAGAGCGAAGCCGTGGGCAGGGGCTAGTAATACATACACGCAGGCGAGAACAATACACACTACACTATTTATAATTGTTATACGAATTTATAATTAGTACCGCTTAAAAAGTGCCGTTCTTAGTTTTCTTCTATAGGTACCTATGTACCTACTTTGGTTTCTTCTTTCTTCTGCATTATTCAGTATTATTGAGTGGGAATGTACTTTTAGTTTGAGAACGGCTGCTATGTTCATAACATACCCATATATAGTTGATACATAATTATATATTTTTGTAACGATGACGTATGTGTCTTCTAGTTGGTGGCTAAGATGACCTTAAACGAGCGTCTAATATACTAAAAACAATAGCAATATAACAATCTAAGTAAGTTCTGTTATATTTGTTCATAAATATAAATTACCTACGATATTTTTACCACACCTGTCTTATGCCTGAAAACTTGAAAAATCGATTGTCGCAGAGGCAATGAATGTAGACCTAGTATAACTCTTTATGGAAGGCGCCACACGCACAGGCTGTGTGCTAGTGATGATCTGTAGCCTCACCTACCTACATCGACAAATGAATGTCCATCACATTCTAAAAGGCCACAAGTAAATTTTACAAAAATGTTAACACCCAACTTTTGTGTCTTATTATGTAGGTATTACAGCGCCCCTCAGTGACATGTTGTGATAACAAGTTTAAAGTAAATAGAAATTGAATTTGAAAATCGGTTCGTTGTTTGGGATGGGAACTACGTACGATGCCACAGACAGACAAAAGTTTGACATAATATGACACTCCTCATTTTTGCATCATATTTTGGAAGTATATAGAGCTGTTAGGAATTCCAGTTTTCACATTCCGGAGATTTAAATCGCCGGGAAACATAAAAAGAAAATGTTTTGAATTAAAAATGTGTTTGATAACCATTTACATATTTTTAGTATTAATATGGTGGTGTTTTAAATATTTTTATTAATGGTTCCAGCAGTGACAGTGATGATTTTAGCTCTCAAATGTCAGACAATTTCAGAGCCACTAATTTACTTTTTTTGTGACATTAAATAACTGATCTACTAAACAATTTGAAAACCCATATATTATTTTCCATATTAATTAGAATAATTTCTCGATGATATCTACTATAAAAAAATATACATGATTGTTGTAACAGCTCCAGATAAATATCACTATCGGGCATTCGTATATCCGGTTATAGGCGAAATTTGCCAAAGCATCTAGTTTTAAATAGTAGTACTGTACCTACAGTAAGTTATAAAAATGTCGATAAATTTAAATTGGTTGCCGACATCACTACGGAAGTTGCTGATTCACCAACCCACGTATTCCCGCAATGGTGATATAATACAGCTTTGACCTTATTGGTCAATACGCCCATGCGGCATTCAAATCGACCAATCACGACGCCGTGCCGGTAGCGTCGTTCCCCTCTTACGCCGGCAGTATAAATACCCACGTAACGGATTTTCTGGTATTCACATTCGTTTGGCAAGCCTCTTAACCGGTCGCGCTGAACGACGACTGATTTAATTTATTTCTATTTTCTACGATAAGTTCAACAAACTCCAAACAAAATGGTAAGTCATCTTCTTGGTATTTGTGTCCTAATTTAATGTTTAAACCCAGTTTTCTTTGTGGATAGGATTCCGGGTGGCCACGCCACGCCACCATTTTGTCGGTACGATGTTCAGAGACCCCCGCTAGAGAATCCACGCTTTAATTTACCTACCTAGTATGAAATTCGGTATTCGAATTTCTATCTTTACTCCTGCAGCTCCCAGAAGATGCGATATTGTTTCAATAGATGTATAATTCTGACAGCTAGCAGTCAATCCGGCCATATCGATTTTGTTCTTGGTAAAGGGGGTTTTCATGCCGGCCGGCCGGCCACGCCCTGACCTAGCGATCATTATTTTTGTCATGAAATTAACAGAATTTCTGTCATGTGCCCTGTATAGAAAGCTAAATTAAGTACATTCATAATTATAATTTTTACATCGATGACGTGTCGACCTCACTCGAGCGAGGTTATGAACGTGACGATATGATGTCACTTCATAAATCTCAATTCAATACAGATGTTTTTTTGGATTTGAGAAATAATCAGGCTTACAATACCTACCTACATGCATTTAACCTTCACTTGAAAGAACTAGACTGGAATGAGTAGGTTTTTCATAGTATGGATGGAATTAGTCCTACCTAGCGCTTATTTGGTAGGTACTAGTAAGCTAGTGTACTCGCCTGCTTTCTCTAGTAGGTACCTACTTTGAAACTCTGAAGGTAGATAGGTAGGTATGATGTACCCATGTACAGCGATCGATGGTAGACTTTCACCTTTCTCTTGGTAAGTAGGTTTTAACCTTGGTAATTTTATCATGGTTCGCCGACTGTATTGAATGATAGATAGGTACCTACGTCCGTGTCTAAACTTTGCGCTCTAGTTTTTAGATCATTGAACTTTGTATAGTTTTCTATAGCTCTTTTGTCAGTAAACGACACAAAGCTTAGCACTTACCTACCAACATAAAGTCCATTATCCCATGCAATTAATTTTGTTTCGTCTTGTTAGTTAGGAATGACCAGTCTACTATTTGTAGATCCTTTAGATACCAATACTGAAGAGTAAATAAATATAATATTACCTAAATTCAGAAATTAAAACTACATAAACCTATATATTTTGATTAATGAAGAACTTGCTCCAGTAAAGCAACAAATCTTTGTTCCTAACAAATCTTTTTTTTTGTTTAGCGTGAGTGCATCTCAGTACACGTTGGCCAAGCCGGAGTCCAGATCGGAAATGCCTGCTGGGAGCTGTACTGCCTGGAGCATGGCATCCAGCCCGATGGCCAGATGCCCACAGACAAGACCATTGGAGGCGGAGATGACTCCTTCAACACCTTCTTTAGCGAGACCGGAGCTGGCAAGCATGTGCCCAGGGCTGTGTTTGTGGACTTGGAGCCTACTGTAGTTGGTAAGCATTGGGGACCAAGCTTTCCTATGTCTTGAGACACCACTGGCTTATTATTGAGTCACCCGATCAATATTAACCTGAGATCATGGGCTATAGAGGAAGACTTAATTTAGTTCCAGGTCTTTTAATGGCCTGAAAATATTTATTTTTTCACAACTCTTCAATCCCTGCTGGAAACTAAGTTTCCCTGTGTTGAGGGTATCGGAAACTATGAGTATCATGGTACCATACCAAGTCCAAGATTAAGAATGAGCAAAATTATGTGTTCATTCTGAACTGATTGAAGTCATTTTCTAATCAAAACCTGTACCAATAAAACTTTGTATTGATTTACTAATTTAATCTTTTATTGTCAACAGATGAGGTCCGCACCGGCACATATAGACAGTTGTTTCATCCAGAACAACTTATCACTGGCAAGGAAGATGCGGCCAACAACTATGCCCGTGGCCACTACACCATCGGCAAGGAAATCGTAGACCTAGTCCTCGACAGGATCCGCAAGCTGGCTGACCAGTGCACCGGTCTCCAGGGCTTTCTGATCTTCCACTCCTTTGGAGGAGGTACTGGGTCTGGCTTCACTTCTCTCCTCATGGAGCGACTCTCCGTTGACTACGGCAAGAAGTCTAAATTGGAGTTCGCTATCTACCCCGCCCCTCAGGTGTCCACCGCTGTCGTCGAGCCCTACAACTCCATCCTGACCACCCACACCACCCTAGAGCACTCCGACTGTGCCTTCATGGTCGACAACGAAGCCATCTACGACATATGCCGCAGGAATCTTGACATCGAGCGTCCTACTTACACGAACCTGAATAGGCTGATTGGGCAGATTGTGTCGTCCATCACGGCCTCTCTCCGATTCGACGGCGCCCTCAACGTCGACCTGACTGAGTTCCAGACCAACTTGGTGCCCTACCCGCGTATCCACTTCCCTCTAGTCACTTACGCCCCGGTCATCTCTGCTGAGAAGGCGTACCATGAACAGCTATCAGTCGCCGAGATCACCAACGCTTGCTTCGAGCCCGCCAACCAGATGGTTAAATGCGACCCGCGTCACGGCAAATACATGGCCTGCTGCATGTTGTACCGAGGTGATGTCGTCCCTAAAGACGTGAACGCCGCCATCGCTACCATCAAGACCAAGCGTACCATCCAATTTGTGGACTGGTGTCCCACCGGTTTCAAGGTCGGAATCAACTACCAGCCGCCTACCGTGGTCCCCGGCGGTGATTTGGCTAAAGTACAGCGTGCTGTTTGCATGTTGTCGAACACAACTGCTATCGCTGAGGCCTGGGCGCGTTTGGACCATAAGTTCGATCTTATGTACGCTAAACGCGCGTTCGTCCATTGGTACGTCGGCGAGGGTATGGAGGAGGGAGAGTTCTCGGAAGCTCGCGAGGACTTGGCTGCCCTTGAGAAGGACTACGAAGAGGTCGGCATGGACTCCGCGGAAGGCGAGGGCGAAGGTGCTGAGGAGTACTAAGCCACAAGAATGTTATGGCGCACGCACCGATACATTCCGGTGACTGAATAAAAAAAAATTTGTCGAATTTTCGTTTTTGAGTTTTCCCAATTCCTCTAAAAACTAGGTAGAAAAGGTATGTAGGTAGAACCAAAAATGAGTCTGAAGAAACATAAACAGAAAACTTTCATAAGTAGAGATGTGTGCATGTAGAGCACTAAATGAAAGAATTCCTTCCCCCAATAGGACTGAATCGGGGGATAACGGGTATAAGCTCAAAAAACTTGCACAAGTAGAGATGTGTGCATGTTGTAGAGCACTAAACAAAAGAATTCCTCTCCCAATAGGACTGAATCGGGGGATAACGGGTATAAGCTAGTTTCTCAGGGGTAGGTAGGTACATAAGGGGTAAAAGTACCAAGTAAATACTGATTAGAGACTAGTCCTAGACTAGTACATCCTTTCTTTATGTACATTGAAATAATATACCTAGGTACGAGTAGGTTACCTCGTTCTTTTAACTCAATTCTTACATGACAACCAGCCTACATACCTAGTACCTACATGAAATACAAAGCCATTTACATCCTTGACGTAACCTACCCACACTCTTAAGACTGAGTAGGTACCTACCTGCTGACTACGACCTAGGTACACAAATGTATGACAGATGGTCACAGACTCGTTTGTAAGTAGATGGTAGGTACCTATATGACATCATTTTGAGCCATATTTGGTCACGGCCGGCGGATTAAGCTGTTTGAGAGTTTTATACCGTAAATGGTCGGAGTCCCAGATGGTCGACTTGTTTTTGCCAGACTGCGAGCCACATTTTAATGACCTACTTTCTGTAGGTTTACCTAGAGTAATGTAATCAATAAATGAGTAGGTATCTTTATATAAAGATTAACAATAAAAGCGCGTTGGTGGTACCTACCTACCAGCAAATTAACTCCGATTTGGACTCCTTGATCAATTGACTGTTACAAAATTAATTACAAATGACACGAGACAAATCCACTAAGATACGAGTACATGAAGTGTGGCAGTCTGGTTAATCATAAATTCAAAGACTGCCTACATGATTTTGTAGGTTGGGTTTTTTTTACAGGATGAAGTGATCAAAAGGTATGTAGGTACGAATACCATTTCTGCTGCAATACCTATAGTTAGTCAGTCAGATAGGTTTACGAACGAATGAACAGTAGGTAGGTACCACTGTATCTACCTATAGGAGGTACAGTTTCATGTTACTTAACTACCTACATAATTAATATGAAGGTAGGTAACATGAAATTCCTGAACCATAACGGCCATGAACTAAGAAGGCAGATTAGATTTCTATTGAACGACAAGGGTAAGTTAGACCATAAATATTCGACGGAGACTCTTGCATGACCGTTCGTCTAGACATTCTATTGCAGATGCATTTCTATTGCATTTCGGCTGATGATGATGGAAATGACATAAAACAGTGTTTCGAAAAAACATCTAACTAGGTTCAGCCGGTCCTTTCTAACCACTGTTGCGCTCGGAAGAAACTAAGAGCTATTTATTTCTGGATAAGGCGCGAACCAAAATATATACCTATGTAGGTATCTACCTAAATTATTCATTTCCAGTTCCGCGAAAGTTTGTAAGGATGGATGTTTGTTACTCTTTCATGCAAAAACTACTGAACTGATTTTGATGCAACTTTACAGTAATATAGCTTACTTATACATTAGAATAACACACCACGCGGACGAAGCTAGTAATAATATATTTGGTTTATAATATCCCACATCATGAGGGAAATTTCAAGATTATATATAATCCAATATAATTGGCATGTTTTTTTTTTATCGCAGATGCCTACTAGAGATGTGAGAATGACCACAGCAAATCTCACTCCTTAGTTTCCCCGACTGGTAAACAGTTGGGGAGCAGAAGTTATTTTTGGACGTCGTGAGAAGGTTAGAGGTTGTCGAACTGATGGTTAATTTTAACTGTATCGAGTTGGTCGCGCCCGACTCGCTTTTAAAGTTTTGTTGAACTTTTTTAGGCGGGTTGAATGAGCTCATAAAGCTAGTGCCATGGCGTTTGTATCTGCAGGGAGGAACAAAGTTCTTGGTTACAAAGACGATAAGTTTTGTTTTTTTTTTCCTGTTTTTAAAGTATTTTAATAGTTTTTATATGATGTCAATTCTATCGTAGTTACACTCGTAAACTAGGTACATCACAGCTCGTATATGGACCGGTATGGCATAATAGCCACGTTCAACGTTTGCCAGCTACTACGCCCTAAAACAGGCCCTTAGGTAAGAAATTGATTAAGTGAACTCCAATTCTTTCGTTATATGTTAGTTGTTAATAAATAAACTCAAACAACCTTGTTTGAAAACCTACTTATATAATAAAAAATCAAATCAGCTTAAATATTACAATAATCATTTATTAAAACAACACAATACAACTCCAAATATAATTATACACTTAAACAACACATAATAACTCAGCCGTAGGCTATGGCCTCTATTTAAGGCTATCTACACACGGCGCAAACCCACGCAGACTATATTGTATGGAGGTGTGAGATCACGTGATGTCATGTTAAGTGGTGATTAGTATTTATCTAATTCAATTGACGACAGCAACTCTGCCGAAATATCGGGGAACATTAAAACTTACAAAGCTGAAAAGAAATCGACGCGTGACAGACCGACTGATATGAGGTTTCTACGCAAAATACTCAACAAAGACATAGTCGCGGGCGTTCAACTTGATAAATATAAAATTCAACTTGATAAATATATCATTTGAATAAATATAAAATCATTACGTTATATCTGTGACGTTACCCACTGATAAATTAAACAAAATAAATTTGGAAGTATAGGTAAGTAGGTTACCTACACTACTTAGGGTGTAAGTAGGTATAGGAGAGCAGTAGAAATATTTTTCAAAATTGCATCGCTGTGCAGCGGGAAAATTAAGTTCGTACCTATGCAAAAGCTCAACGCGACAAATTTGGTACCCAATTTAATAACAGTGGTCGTAAGTTATAAGCATAAATAGCAAACTCTATGGTCGGATGGATGTCGCTCCGTGTGTTGAGCCATTAAAAATGAATACCGTACTTCTTCATACACATTAAAAAACATGTAATCACATTACATTAAACTTTCGGAAGAAAATGTATTTACAAGTTGGAAGCTTGGTGCTATTTACTGACTTACAGATGATTAAGGTGCAGACCTTAATTAACTAGATTGTATCTATGTTGTTATCAATGCCTAAAACATGCCTTTTTTTGTATTAAAATTCAGCTGTCATATTGTTGATCCATCGCTGCTAAAGATTTATGACTTTAAGCACGACTCTCGAGAGAGTTCAGGAATCGTTGAAGTAATACGGAATAAAAGATGCGGCCTTTCGCACCAAGCCCAATTTAATAGGCGTTTTCTTTATGAGTAGTAGTAGTAGTAGTAGAATGGAGGTTTTACTCGTGTGGTAACGTAAAAACTATATGGTAAAAACTATTTCCTAGTTTACTGGAAGTTGTGAATCTAGGGTTAAAGTTGTTAAAATAAGATAAAATAAAAAATGTATTACCATCTATAATAATTAATAAAATTTATACAAATTAAAATAACGAGGTTAGGAATGATTTCATTGTCAAAGTTCTGTGTCAGAAGATATCCCGAAAAATTTCAATATATTACATATTTTAAAAAAAACATACTTGTTCAAGTTTAGTTTCGGAAGACGAAAGCTATTGACTGAGGGCGCCAGGACCACAAAATTACAAAATCTGTTCCTGATTGGCTAGTTATGCCGCCATTTTGTTATTCATTTGGTGAAGTTATTTTTACACAGGAACATTTTATCTTCTCAAAAACAGGAAAATTATCAATGAATTCGAAGCAAAATATCTCGCCAACAAGCGTACCTACATCTTGGAACATATTAAGTCCCAGTAGTTCGGTTAACAAAACTGATCAATAGAACTATCTACTAAGAATATAAACCATCCTCATTTTCCATCAGATGAGATTATGGTCAGACTCTATTTCGGGATATTTCTACACTTAAAATAAAAATTATAATTCATTACTAATGTATTGCATTTCGTTCTAGTTATCTATACCTATATTACATAGCATGACGCGACCCCTGGCTTATATACCTCCGTGTGGTACAAATATCTGAAATAAATAAGTAAATTACTTACAATAGAATAGTAGAAAGACATTGCTATAGCACATGCCTTCGAGCTTTTGGTTCTCTTTCGATCTTTCAGTTCTTGACATCTGTGGCGCAGTGTGTGAAGGCCTGCCTGAGACGCAGAAGGTTGCGGGTTCGATTCCCGCCGCGGGACAAATGTTCGTATGATCGCAAATATTTGCCTCTGGTCTGGGTGTTTTCATGTATATGTATATACAAAAAAAGGTATATAAGTAGTATCTGTCATGTAGTTCTAATAACACAAGCGCTGCTTAGTTTGTTGCTAGATGATGCTGTGTGAAAAAAGGTCCAGCATTATTTATTTATTTACATACATTATGGAAATCCTACTAATATTATAAACGCGAAAATTTGTCAGGATGGATGTTTGTTACTCTTTCACGCAAAAATTACTGATCGGATTTTGATGAAACTGCAGTAATACAGCTTCTACATCAGAATAACACATAGGCTACTTTTTATCTGGGTACCACGCGGGCGAATCCGTGGTCAGAAGCTAGTATACAATAATATGGATTATGATATTGAATGAAAAGTACGTTCCTCAACAAAAACTTGAAAGTATACCTGTGCGGGCTAAAGAGTGCGGTGCTCTATATGTGTATAGTGTAGAGCACTCTGCGCTAGAGCGGCGCGGGCGCAGGTGCGGAGAGCAGCGACGAGTACTGGAGTAGAGCCGACAGCAGCGCAGCGCGCGCCGCGCCCGCGCGGCCGCCCGACGCGAGACGCACCAGAGACGGGTACAGTCCTGGGGGCACAACATACTACTTTGAGTACCAGCTACGAGTGCATACCCCTGTGTGTATGTTATGTTGTTACCTGAGTGTACAACCTGCTGTTAAAAGTATCAGCTAAATACACCTGGGGACACAACATACTGCTCAGAGTACCAGCTAGGGGTATGTACCCCTGAGTATATGTTAGGTTGTTACCTGACGTTACAACCGGCTGCTAAAAGTATCAGCTAGGGGTATACACCTGGAGGCACAACATACTGCTCTGAGTACCAGCTAGGAGTGTTTATCCCTGTGTAGCAGTGTGCTTGCTGAGTGGCGGCCCCGAGATGGTAAACGCAGCGCGGTGATTCGCCGGTAAGATAATAAAAACCACAGGCTGACTCCGATTGGCGGAAGGTACAAACGAAGAGAGGCGTATGCCTAGCAGTGGGATGAGATAGTCTGTACATTTCTGTTTCAGTTATACTTATAAGTAGGCTATTCTAACAAATATTCTCATTACTTTGACTTTTTCACCATCCTAACTTCTATAAGTTGTTGTTTTTTTTATATCATGCTAAATAAACGTATTTTTTTTATTTCTTTTTTTCATGCATGTTATTTATAGTATGTGCACACCACTTAAACCACTCGTTATCTTTTTAACAGTCTCTTTCATCCTCAAAGGTTGTCTGGTAGGGAACGCTAATTAGCGATGAGACTGCCCATTATACAACATTGTCAAGTTTGTAGTACCGTTCTTAGCGGAAATATTATTTGAGGTGGAATAAAGTACTTTCTTTATTATTTATTGTATACACGGTAAATACAGACAAAAACTTACATAATATAGGACATGTGCAACGGCAAGCTGAACTCTAACAAGAGTTTTCTTCCAGAAAACCTTTGAGGATAGGGAAAGCTGATAAAGTCTAAAACGGGTAAGCTTTAAACGTATAAGTACTTTATTAACTTCCTTGATTAAAGTAAATCTAAAGATTTACTAAGTAAAAAAGTAAGTCTAAAGATTTACTTTACCATGAAGTGGAATATGGCTTCGAAATTCTAAAATAAACTACAAGAAAGCATCGAATGGAAGACAAGTTACCTATTAATTTCTGCCACGCAACAGGATCGACTTTGCCGGGCGACGCCTTTTTCATACTTTCTGTGAGAGTGGCGATCGCCTTCAACACGAACGAGATCTCGGATAGTTGATGCCTGTCGACAAGTTATCAGTTCGAAGTTGTTTATGAGCATCTTAATTTTTACTTAAAACTTATTCTCTTATTCATAATCACTTACTCACTTTAGCAGGTCGCTAAAACTCTAACCCTGTCCTTTTCTAACACTAAACAAAGGATAGAGGCAGATGACTATTAGCACGCTGCTAAAGTTAGTGAGTGATTATGAATAAGAGGGCTATAATTTGTGAATTTGACATGTTTTGTGAGTTTGAATATTTCTGATATTTCAGCACAGTTACATGATCACGTGAGGTACAGAATTACATTAACTCGTGGTAACCTGTATAACCTGTTTTTAGTGAAATTTTAGTTTATGAAATTTTTTACAGAATTACGGCCGAATACTAAAACGTTACTCAAGATTTGAGTTAAGTTAGAAAGTAATGACGCAAGCCGTTCTTAAGTCGTCATAAATCATCGAGTATTTTAGTATTCGGTGGCCATCCAGTGATTTTGATTACATATCATCAGTAACAACAGCATTGTAGCCCATTTCTTGACATAGACCTTCCCTAAAGAATGCCACGGCGAACGATCTTGGGCCTCCTCAATCCACCGACTTCTCGAAATGCGGTGGCGGAAACGATAAAATAATAAATAAATAAATGCTGGATATTTTCACACAGCATCATCTAGCCCCAAAGTAGGCAAAGCCTGTGTTATGGGAACTACATGAGTAATGTACTACTTATATACATATTTTTTTGTAAGAACATACACAGAAAACAACCAGATTTCGAGACAAATATTTGCAGATACAAACATTTTTCCCGCGGCGGGAATCGAACCCTCAACCTTCTGTGTTTCAGGCGGGCCTTCGCCCACCGCGCCTCAGAGGTCGTCAAAGGGTAATGATTGTCAAGTGTTTGTTAAAGTTCGCGTGACTGCATCGACCGCCACCGCGTAGTTTGTCCGCGTGGTTTGTCCGCGTAGTTTGTCCGCATAGTTTCTCAGCGTAGTTATCCGCGTAGTTTATCCGCGTAGTATGTCCGCGTGGTTGGTCCGCGTAGTTTGTCCGCGTAGTTTATCCGCGTAGTATGTCCGCGTGGTTGGTCCGCGTAGTTTGTCCGCGTGGTTTGTCCGCGTAGTATGTCCGCGTGGTTGGTCCGCGTAGTTTGTCCGCGTGGTTTGTCCGCGTGGTTTGTCCGCGTGGTTTGTCCGCGTAGTTTGTCCGCATAGTTTCTCAGCGTAGTTATCCGCGTAGTTTATCCGCGTAGTATGTCCGCGTGGTTGGTCCGCGTAGTTTGTCCGCGTAGTTTGTCTGCGTAGTTTCTCCGCGTAGTTATTCGCGTAGTTTATCCGCGTAGTTTGTCCGCGTAGTTTGTCCGCGTAGTTATCCGCGTAGTTTGTCCGGACCTGTAAAGAATAGCGCTTACCTCGGCAACGGTTCCGTGTTCTCGTCGTCCTGCGTATAACGACAGATCACTTCGTGATATCTATCTAGTAGAGCTACGATGGCCAGCGGGTCCGTGTCATCTGAAACACAGAAACAACACATTATTCCTGGGACTTTCAATTTAAATGTGTCCCGGAAAATAAAGATTTAGCGGGATTTGAACCTAATAGAAATCGGGTTTTGTAGATTAAATGGAAGCGGATATGATAAAGGATTTACCAAATAAAAACATATTATCCCTTTTAAGCAAAGATTTAAGATTGCCCCCTTAAATCCTATCCCACTATAGGGTAATTTAGTAAATGAGCAACGTGAATTTGCTTGTCTGTGTGGAATTCAAGACCGTCTTACAACGATTTTGATTAAGTGTTTACTTATAAATTTAAATTTAAAATAGTATTCGTGTAGTATTGTAGTCAAGTCAGCATATTGTCGCCACTAACTCGGGCGGGCGGGACACGTTAGCCACTAACACGGCGGGAACTGTAAGCGAGACCTGGCAGAATCTCCATAACGGCAAGATAAAAATAATCAATAAATGACGTTCTAAATTTATAACATTATACAATACTAGCCTCTGCTCACGGCTTCGCCCGCGTGGTACCCGGATATAAAGTAGCCTATGTGTTATTCGTTCGAATCCGTTCAGTAGTTTTTGCGTGAAAGAGTAACAAACATCCATCCTCACAAACTTTCGCGTTTATAATATTAGTAGGATAGTATAAGTTGGACTTTTGAAGAGTAGAGCTTTTTGTGAAAGTGCTCGTCCGGAGAAGTATTACCACTATACCTCATTCTACCGCCAAGCAGTAATGCTCGCATTGCTGTGTTCCGATTTGAAGAGTATGGGTGCCGGTGTAATTACAGGCACATGAGACTTTTCATCACAATGTGTGAAAACGCGCGAGTGATATCTCTGTTGTTGCAAGCGTCCATTAGCTACGGTAACCGCTTACCAACAGATAGACCGTATGCTTTTTGGTTGAATAAAAAACAGTCAGGGTACTCAAGTAACGAGACAATGTATCTTTCAGTGTATTACTTTATGTAGCCAACTGCGCGAGTTAAATGGTCTAATAGTAACTCTTACCTTCGACACCAGTCAACGACTCAATGTCTTCAAGCATAGAAAACTGTAGAAGAGTTTCGAAACACGTCCGAGCGAATTCCTCTCTTTCTTTCAATTCTTGTTCATTTTCTGAAAGGAAAAAAAGTGCATTTATTTACTCACATTTAAACAATCATACTTAACCTAGGTACAATCATTTTGAATGGTGTTATGATATTTTTTACAGGGAAAAAAATACTTCATAAACGGAAATTGTGAAGTCCCATTGAGAATCTCCTCCTTTTTTGAAGTCGATTGATTAGAAGGTATGTCTGTAAGTAAGTGAAAAGGTATCAGGAGGACTCAGCCACGCTGTTTTTCAGCATCGCCTACTAATATAGTGCCTAGTTATTATGCAGAGATAATGAGATCAGAGGAACTAGTCAGTGTCCATTTGCTTTGTAGATATTTGTTTCTTTATTACTATTTATCCTTGAAACGGCTCAGCCGATTGAAATGCGGTATTTTGTAATCGGTTTTGTATGATTTAAGTGTTTTCTACTTACGCATTGGCTGTTGTGCATGATGGTGGGCGGCCGCTGTCCTCAGTAAGGCCAATAAAGGAGCCCTGCGTGCCGCGGGCAGTCTTGGCCGCGACCGGAGCGCTAAATCCCGTACGCCTTCCACTAAAGCTCGGGCGCTCCGCCCCCAACCAACACTGAGAGAAAGGATTTAGATGAAATATTGCAGTGATTCCTCATATCACATCGACTTTATATCGAACATGTTTTTAACAAGCATCATAATGCATGTTTTTGGGGGAACGAACATGATAGTGGTATTCGGGACGATGTTTTTGCACAACAGGACGACTTCAACGAAAGAGTATTTCAAACGGCCGAGTAATACTCGGTTATATATGTACATAACAGACTAAGGCGTATTCTAGGGCGAGTTTATCTTGCTAAAGTATGACTTTAACGGTCGAAGATTTTCAACGGCTTAACTTGAACATCCGAGTAATATAACATAGTGTATTCTAGGGCGAGTTTATTGTGCGATAGGATAACTTGAACTGTCGAGTATTTTAAACGGCCGAATAACTTGAACAGCCGTGTAACATAATATAGTGTATTCTAGGTCGAGTTTATTGTGCGATTGGATGACTTGAACTGTCATGTATTTTCAACGGCCGAGTAACTTGAACAGCCGAGTAACATAACATATTGTATTCTAGGACGAGTTTATCGTGCGGCAGGATGACTTGAACGGTCGATTTTAACGTGTGAGTCACTTGAACACTCGAGAAACTTGTATGGCTGAGTAACATAAAAGAGTGCATTTGAAACGTTATCGACCAAACACATAACCTATAGAAGTCTACTGCTGGATATAACCCTTCCCTCAGTAGCGCCGTGCCAAACGGTGGGCCAACGCTATCCACCGCCTGCCCATAACCTTAAATGTCATCGGTCTATCAGGTGGGGGGCCTTCCCACACTGCGTCGTACGGTTCATCGACACTGTACTTACGGAGGTTCAAAGAGGAATGTCTCCAGCACTTTCGGCAGGATATCCCAAAACTCTTGATAAGCTTCAGGCTGCTCTCGCGCTAATGGAAGACCCGTTTGTAAAACCTACAAAATAAAAACTATTATTAACTAGATGACCCGACAGACTTTGTGCTGTCCAGATCAAAAACGTCAATTCAAAGAATAAACGACAAAGAACAGTATGGGAGAAAGAAACAACTTTTTTTTGATAGTCTGTTCAACACCGTCCTGTATCGTTCACGTAAATTTCTGTCTATCCAAAGGTTGTCTGGAAGAGATCGCTATAAGCGATAAGACCGCCCATTGTACTCTCACGATTAGCTTGTAATTTGCTCTGTTTGAGGTTATAAGCAATATATTATGTGGTGTACAATAAAGAGTTATCTATCTATCTATCTGACTATTACGACCATTTTAAAGCAAAGACTACCTAAATCAATCCAGCTGTTCTCAAGTGATACGCTTACCAACGAACATGTTTTAATAATACATACAGACTTTACCTATGTAGTTTGGATACCTATGTTGTCCCAATCAGGAATAGTATTAATTAAGTACCAAAACTGTTACAATTTGTTCTACTTGTGACGTCTGTTACCGAATAAACTTTATCTTATCTTATATTATAATGGCTAGATTTAATACTATATTATATTCGCATGCTAGAAAGTTGTTTATGGTGATCCTATATTATAAATTTAACATCTTTATACACACCCATATTTGCAATAAAATGTTTGATTTGATTTGAGGACTGTATGTGATTATTGGGTGTATATTTATTTATGTAATTATATGTATACGAAGGGGTACATACTTGTAATAATAAGCCAGACAGCTGAGAAGCTTCCTCGCCGACTTCGCTGGCTCGCCGCCGCTTGTCTTGAGCGCATTGCAACACTGAAGAGTGTAAGGCCTGTAACATATTATGTCATTTATCAAATCAAACACCAGTTTATATTTTCAATTTCTTTTTTATAGCTTGATATAGGAAGCTAAATGTGGGACGACAGCTAATATTTTTTTTTTCATAAAACATTCAGACAATTCTTTTAAAAACGTGAAGGGTGATTTTAGAACTATGGCTTGGTATTTGAGGAAGTACTAATGATTATTAATCAAGATTTTAGATGGTGGGCCGTATGTTAGCATACGACCTGTTGGCAAGCGGTTATCCTAACCTATGGACCCTTGCAACACCAGAGGTATCACTCTGAGATATAATGGTAAAAAGTCTCATATAAAGCACCCCTTCATACCGGAAAACAGCAATGCAATCATTAACGACGACCTCTGTGGCGCAAGGGGCGAAGGCTCGCCTGAGATGCAGAAGGTTGCGGGTTCGATTCCCGCCGCGGGACAAATGTTTGTATCTGCAAATATTTGTCTCGGGTCTTAGTGTTTTCAATGTATAATATTTCTGTATTTACAAAAAGTATATTAGTAGCATATCAGTCATGTAGTTCCCATAATTCAAGCTCTGCTTAGTTTGGGGCTTGATGATGCTGTATGAAAAATGACCAGCATTATTTATTTATTTGAGTCAAATAAAACCTACTACTTATATACATTTTTTTTGTAAATGTATTTACAAAAAAATGTTTATAAGTAGTATATCAGTCATGGAGTGCCCATAATACAAGCTCTGCTTTGTTTGGGGCTAGATGATAATGTGTGAAAATGTCCTGCATTATTTATTATTATTAAACCTTGTCTGCAGAAATAGGTGTTATGTTACCGTGAGTAGTTCAGGTAAGGCGGGTTGCGCCGGCGCAGGCGCGGCTCTGTACAAGGCGACCGCGGCGGCCAGGCACCTCGCCCCTCCACCACTATTAGCATTGCTGCTTGCATTCGCCTGCGCGCTGCAGGCCCGCGCCAGCGACGTCAGCGCACTGAACATTGCTGGCAGGAGCTCGTGACGAAGTAACGCTTCCTGAAACAATTAATCTGCAATTATGGTAGTTCAGCACTCTTTTATTGACCAATAAATATTACTAACTCCCGCCCGGCTTCGTAAGTCATCCAAATTTCCGGTAAATTAATTTTAATTGAAAACTTCGCCCTGACAATTACGAACACAACATAAAAACTGCCATTCTCAAGTGATGATCTTTTTGGAGTCGTTTTTTTCATCTGTTTCTTTTTATTCTATAATGAATGAGTAAAGAAATAATATTATAATTTTATAAGGATCTATATCGCATTTAGCTTTTAATATGACGACCTCTGTGGCGCAGTGGGCGAAAGTCCGCCTGTGACGCAGAAGGTTGCGGGTTCGATTCCTGTCACGAGACAAATGTTTGTAAGATCTGCAAATATTTGTCTCAGGTCTGGGTGTTTTTCTATGTATAATATGTATGTATTTACAAAAAAAAAAAGTATATATGTAGTATATCAGTCATGTAGTTCCCATAATACAAGCTCTGCTAAGTTTGGGGCTAGATGATTAAAAAAAAAAAAAAAAAAACCGTCGTTTCGACTGTGTTGAAACCGCCGGCGAGATAAAGACCAGTGTTAAAAGATAATACACACCTAGGCACTAACATATAAAAGTATTTACTTAGAACTAGAAGCACTACCTAGGCAAAGAATACATAATAGTACCATACACCTAGGTAATAGATACATTCCATGACATGGAATTACGAAAACTTTTACTGAAATGACTCATAGAAGTATGAAACCTCCGTCGCCGCCATACCCTAATACAAAGTTCATTTGAGAGACTAAACTTTATTTACTGTAGATATTTATAACTAGTTTGTTTACGCAAAACCTCGGCCTGCCTACCTATCTGTTGATATACCCTTAGACAGGGTTCATGTGAGATACCTACCTACCTATAAACACCATCTATGTACCTACCATGTGAAAGCAATAAATGTACTGAGTATTGAGCCATTCGTTCCATGGAATCAATTTATGGTTGAACTGTGAATCATCGAATTCTAGATATTACCTTGTGCACAGTATCGAGACAGCGCAACGCGTGCAGGCTAACAGGAGCGGAGGGGGTGCTTAGACCCTCTATGGTGGCCCCCGAACCCACACCCCCCACTATGGGGATGCTGCACATCAGGGATAGACATTCCCCTAGCTTTTGCACATCAGCCGGGGTGAATCTGAAACAGATATTATTCAAGTCAAACCACCAACTGCACCGCAACTCATAACAACTTAAAAAAAAGGATATGTTTAAATATAGACAAACAAAATTACTTTAAAGATTGAATAAGTTATAACAATATCACACTAAAATAAAAAAAAGTCCACGTTGTATCGCAGTTAGCACTCCATTTGTCAAGTTACAAGCCCATCTCCGTTTATCGGAACAACGAATGATGCATGCCTTCGAACTTTTGGTTCTAAGGCATGCCTTTTTCCTCACGATGTTTTTCTTCAGCGGTTTGAGCATAAGTTAATTTAGAAACTATAACGGGAAATATAGACGACCTCTTTGGCTCAGTGGGCGAAGGCCCACCTGAGAGAAATGTTTGTATTATCTGTAAATATTAGTTCACATAATACAAGCTCTGCTTAGTTCGGGGCTAGATTCTGTTGTGTAAAAAAAAACTCATTTATTAGTTTTACGAACGACACACAAGGACAACGATATAAATAATGAGATGAAACATACGTGGACCGTATGTGTTGGAATATCAGGGGAAATATTTGCACTAGCGTGGTGAGGAAGTTCTGCGATGGCACGTAGATGTCGGCCGCCTTGCCGTCTTCAATCACTGAAACAAAGTCAACAACTTTATGAGAATTAAATACGAGCGATGTTTGCCGAGCCGTATAAACTACAAAGAGAGCGTCTTAACTCCTATAAATTTCACTTTACTTATTATAGAAATATTAGAAAATATTATGAAAACTATGTTAACCAAACAAATGTTTCTAAAACAAGTAAAAAAACTATGCATAGGAGTCCAAGGAGACTCCCATTCAAAGTGCATTTTTTTTTGTCGGAATAATCATCCCGCCACACCCTGTATATTGCTAGAATAAATACAAGATTTTCACGAAAAACATCATTTTTTGTTATTGCAGGAAAAAAGGTAAAAAGTAAAGTGAAAGATTATTTGTTTCGTGGAACATTAGTAAAACAAGATGGCTTAGTTACGTCTTATCCATACAATATTTAATGTGATGTAACGTAGCTCAATCATGTGTCGAGAGATATCGCTATATATATAAATTGTCAGTACTTACTGGTAACAGATTGAGTGGGCAGCGCTGACGCTATATTGGTCCAGGCAGTCCAGGCAGCTGACCAGACTCGCCTTTGCGCCTGCTCACTCTGACCCTCCCCACTGTTCGTTCCATTGCAAACCCTCCCCGCGGCTGATACCACCTCTTGGAATGACTTCAGGGCGGCTACTGATACCTGACAATCAAAAACAACATGGGATTAGCATTAAACTAAGCAACTTACAAGAAACTATAGTATCGTCGTATAGTAACATAGGGTCAAAATACCAACCCTGAGTCGCGCAAGTGCGGCCATCTTTGCAGACTATACTTGTTGGTTACTATAAGTTGGATGAATCATGGATGTCTTACTTCGTGGCTTCTCCTCAGTGCAAAATCAGTGATGTAGTCCAATAGTGCCGTCCACGATCGGTTGAAGTCTCCCACTGTCATGAGCAGTTGGAAACGAGAGTGGAAGACACGGGACACACCAGACAATGTCAACACCTGGTGAAAGAAAAACACATTCTATATTAAACTAATACTTCAGGCGACCTGCTTGCTTAGCATGCGCACCCAAGACAACGTTTTGTCTACGAAATAGAAGACAAAAACTATTTATGTCGCCTATTCTGTCAAACAGAAGAGAGGGACAAAATATTTTTTGTCTTCTCGGCGGTAGACATAACCGTTGTCTTGGGTCTTCATACTAAGCAGGCTGGAAGCGGAAGGAATAACAATGAAAAATTAGCATAAATAAATAAACACCCAACAGTCACATACATACTCCTGACCCCGCACTAGGATTCCCTGTATAGTGGTTATCAGGAACTACGAGTACCGTGGTATCACAACACCCAGACCCGGAGCAAATACCTGCAAAACATACAAGCTTTGTCCCGCACCGGAAATAGAACCCGGTACGGGTTCTTGCGACGCAGCTCGTTAAAAAAGGCATAGATTTAGGAATTTTGATTAATTACCACTGTTTTCCACCTCAGACATTTCGAGACTTTCTAAAAGCTCTTTATTAGTTCGTACCAGAATCGATCGCGATCGCAGACAGGTAGAAAACGCAACATTATTAATTTAAAAATAGAACCTGCGTTTTATATTCAGTACCTGTGTCTCAGCCCATTGCTTTTGGGCTGTATTTCTCGTGTGGTGTATCAGAATGTGTTCTCCGGTGTCGACTTTCTCTGAACTAGCTATGTTCGATTGTTTTTGCACCTGCGAACAAGCATAATAGTTGTTAAAACGTTCAAAATCAAATACCTTTTATAATTAAACAAATAAAAATAAGATAAATAAACACCCAACAGAAACATACATAGTTCTGACCAGACATAGATTCCCTGTGCCGAGTTTTGTGTTTGAATTTTGCTGTTCAAATTTCAAAACCAAGTTTAATTATTGCCTTGTATCTTAGAATTAAAATAAGCAACCCTGCAGGTTAAGCATGAACACCTCAGTCTACTGTATAGAAAACAAAAATGCTTGTTTCTCCTTTCCGTCGAGCTGATAGTTATGTGAGCTTTGACAGTCTATCTACAATTCTACAAAAATAAAAAATCAAAGCTAGAACGTTCTTTTTAAGTTCTAATGGACGAGCGTAAATTAGTTTAGTATTTTTTATGTTCAGTGTTTAGTACCTGATCTAACATAGGAAATAATACTGCTAGCAGCGCGCGCCACGCTGGTTTTCCGAGTAGGGTTCCGTGGGCGCCGATGCAACTGAATAGCGTTTGGCTGGCGGCGCGACGGACCGGCGCCCTAGGTTCTGTACATAGCTCACCTGTAGATTAAAAAGCAATAAGACAAAGGATATGAAAAGGGACTTAGGTTATAGGTCACATAATAGTTTCTGTACTGCCACAAAAAAACGTTTTTTTAGCAACACTTAATTTTGTGTTTATCCCTCTATATTAGTTCCGCTTTAGTGGCTACCAGTTTAATCATACTGTATTAACGGGAATATTCACGTACCGCACTATCGTGTAGTGCACGACGCGACGCGGTGGGAGAGCGTCGCGATCACTCACTCTGATGAAGACACTCGGAATGAGTCGAAACTTAGTCGGCGCCTTCACCGATAGTGCGGTACGTGAAAATTTCAGTTTTTACAATATGAATAATCAAATTCACGATAGTTTTTGTAATAAAATTACCAGTTTAATGTATACGAGTAACTTACTCAGTCTTATATAAAGGCACATCCACAGTTTGTCCAATGGCGGCAGTTCTGCGTGATTTGGCACCTCTGGGCACACGGCTGTATCGTTAGCCAACGCCACCACAAGCTTGTCCCGATTGTGGTACAGATAGTCGGATATATTCCACTGAAAACGAACAAAAATGTAATTAACTACCTTATAATCACCAGCCGTTAATAAAAAAAGAATTATCGCGACATTGGTAGCGCGGCGGCCGAGTAGTCGTCTGAGATGAAAACCCACACCGGTTTGATCATGCCTTAATTTATCCTCTAACCGGAATCGAGCCTACATACACCTCTTGCGTCTCAGCAGAGGTCGTATTACTTACCATAAGTCCAACGGCTGTAAGACTAATATTCAGCTCCTTAGTCTGGTGGGCGAACGCCGCGGCTGCGGTCAGAACTCTTCGAAGGCATCTCGGTCCGGCGCTGCCCAGCAGATCACCGCCTACCACTTGAGCACATTGAAACGCTGACCGGATCAGTTGTTCGCTGCGAAAAACGAATCGTTCATTCAGACGTTGTCTTACTTGACAGTGATTCTACTAAAAAAAAATACAATGGAGACGACTCATTTTGACTCGCATTAACATAGATTAGCACAGTATAGATGATGCTGTGCGAAAAAATGTCCAGCATTATTATTATTTTATTATATCCGGCATCCTTTCCCCTCATTGAGTCAACATGTAATGCTACGCTTAAAATATAACTTGCATTCCAGAATTCAGAGTTCATAATATTATCTACAAATTAAGCAAAGTGAAAACATTTGAGGAAGAAGCCTTCTTTAACATGCTCAACATAAGTGACCCCGACGTGATACATATACCCTAAACTTCAAAAAAGTTAAATAGGTAATAGTTTAGGGGTGCTGCTATAGACGATGGTAAACACTTCGGGGATTTTTATAATTTGTTAAAATTTACTTATTTAGTCACGTACTCATATGTAAAGCGGTTTTGCCAAAGATGTAAAATATGTATGTACAAAAAAAAATATTTATGTAGTAAATCCCATAACCATAACGTAGTTCCCATAACACAAGCTTTGCTTACTATATGGAGCTAGATAACGCTGTATGAAAACTGTCAAGCATAATTTATTTATTTTTGTTTCACTCACCTATGATGTGAGGATATGGCCGAGATGATCTCCATCATCAGAGGCCAGGCGGCTCCGAGTTGCTCCCCGCGAGAGTGCAACAGCCTAGCCGCGCACTCTAGCTGTCTCGCTCTGACATCACAGTGCCGCACTGCACACAGTTCTGATAATGGTTCCAGGAGTAAGCGTTCGCGTGCCTGAAAAACAGATCGCTGTCACCAACAACGGTCTGTAGGAGTTCCCGTTGGAGAGAGGACTGCCATGACGAACGATCCTGCGCTACCTCTATCCACTTTATTCGAACGAGCATTTTTTACGAAAAAGCTTTATTAATTGTAATGCGACCTCTGTAGTGCAGTGGGCAAAGGCCCGCCTCAGACGCAAAGGTTGCGTGTTTGATTCCCGCTGCGAGACAAATGTTTGTATGATCTACAAATATTTGTCTATGGTCTGGCTGTTTTCTATGTATAATATGTATGTATTTACGAAAAAAATGTATTTCCCATAACACAAGCTCTGTTAACTTTGGAGCTAGATGATGCTGTGTGAAAATGTCCAGCATTATTTAATTTAAAATGCGGTATGTTACAATCGTTTTGTATGACTCTAAGGGTCGTTCATAAATAGATTTTATCGCCATTAGATCGGGCCCTCACTGCTTCGTAACAAAAATAAATACAGGGTATCTGTATATCTAGAAAATAGAAAATGTATATGTAGAATCTTAGAAAATAAGTCCAGCTCTTACCTCATTAACGAGCGCAGGGTTGTTGTGATGGTATTGGAAAGCTGCCTGGACCAGATACGTGATGGCTTCCACCCCCCACTCCCTCATCCGTATGTGCGGATGCTGGCACACCTCTAGAAGATGGTTCGTTATCGGCCGCCACATCACTTCTATGCGGTGCATGTTCGCTAGACCTGTCTCCAGGAGTTTGGCCACTGCGAATAGTGACGGCTCCTGAAATTTCCATCACCATGTCAAAGTCAAAGTAAAAGTCAATAGGTTTTTATTCATTGAAATCACAAGGATCATATAAAAACGTCAGCTTAAAAACAAGGTGAATTTTTAAATTTTAGAGTGAATTAACGCCGATTCCTCGCGCGCTTCTAGGCCTAGAAGAATCAGGCAGCAAACTCGGCTTGTTTTTTTTTATGGTCCTTCATTCAGCTTTATTGTGGTGCCAATCGAACGAGTGAACTCATTTATCGAAAAAGTGTACGTGTTACCTTCTTCCACCAACTCAGAATATGTTTTTGACAGCTTCTGTAGCCGACACATACGCGAGATATGAAAATTAAATTTTTACTGCAGGAAAAATGTTAACCTGAAAATATTTGTTCGATTTTGCTTAGCCTTATAATTTCAACCAGGCTAGTAACGATATCGTGGTTTACTTATTATAGCCCCGCGTACCTTGCGGTAGGTAGGCGGTAGGTAGAGCACACATAATTTAGTTACATGATGCGGCAACTATTGTCTTTATTTACTTACCCTGTTGGAATATGCCAGCTCCATAGCCTCATTGGAAAGCTTGCATAGTGCGTCGATCAGGTGATGTAAAGCAACATCATCTAAGTTCTTCGAAGACTCAAACACCCGCGATAACATTGCTGATAACGCTTAAAAATCAAAATAAATTAATTGTTACATGGAATTTTTGTTAATGGGCTGAACGTAACTTTTCCATCGAAAGTCCATTGATATTTCCTCGTTATCATGAAGAAATATGTCAGCGTTTAGTTTTACCAAACTTTCATAAACTTGTATCCTACTTATGCGCGAAAGTTTAGATGTTTTAGGATGTTTGTTGCTAATAATTGAAACAGCTGAACCGATTTGGATGAAATTTGGAACAGGTATAGTTCGTGATCTACGATAATACATAAGCTACTGTTTATCCGGACATATTTGTATATTTTTACGCGAAATATTAGATCGATAGATATCGACTTTTTACGATTCTTTTAGGATATGAATTTTATGAAGCAAAACTAGTGTTCAGCTGTGTCGATATAAATTGAATCCTGTAATATAACATACTAAATACATAAACAGTAAATTCATAGGTACGTGTCCCACATAAGCGTAAACGAACAGTGCGACATGACAACATAATACATAAACTTACATACATAAAGGTCACGCAAAACTTTGTGGCCGGCTTGAACGTACTTTAGAAAACATGATACTACACTGTTAGCCAACCAGCACAGTCAAAATATTTTTTTTTGAATGAAACGAATATTTTTATTTAAAAGTTCACCTATTTTCAGACCGGTCATAAAGATTGGCGCGACTAATAATCCGAAGGCCAGCAAGCTCAACCCCTTCAGTGCGTCTCGTGAAGACAAAAGCTTGTAACCCTTTTGTGATATCTATTTGGAATAGTCTACAACGTTATCATCTAGTACAAAATCTTTTACTTGATATTCATTCGATTTCACTCGTTCGAATTTCCTTGATAAAGTCACAGAATAAAAAAATTCTTAATAACTTCATAAACTTCTCAATTCATGCACAACATCATCTATTCGACAAGAACAACAATAAACATTTAATCGCGTTTTCCGCCTGATTCATCGTAAAACGTGTTTCTACGTGAACTTTTTTCTTGAGTTGACCGGATATTGCGCACAGACCTAAACTCTCCTAAACTATCCGTTCTTTCCGTGATGCCATTCCGTTGGTAACACCATATACCCTGACCCACACCCCAGCCACTCTGGATAAAATGTATGAAACAATCGCGTTGTAATCACAATTGCTTATTGCAAACTAAGTAGGTAACAATTGAAATAAAATAATAATAATGCTGGCCAACTACTTATATATATATATATTTTTGTAAATACTTATATATTATACATAGAAAACACCCAGACCCGAGACAAAAATTAGTCATACAGCTGGAATCGAACCTAACTATTGGGTTGAGTGGACATTATGTACGAAGTACTATTATGTATTCTGTGCCTGAACTGAAGAGCTTATAAGATGTTGTTTTTTTTAGAGAAAATTACATTAGCTGTTTTTAATCCCAAATAGATACAAAGATACACCATTAATATGTTTATTGTATACCACTCATGACTCCGAGTGACTCGGCCACCGGAACTTGCTGACCTGAAATACGGTGTTAGCAAAACACTACATTCAAATCAACATAATATCTAGCTATAGAAGGGGCTACCAAACGAAATCTACCATTAAGTTTTAATGTGTCTCAAAAGATCTGATACGATCTGACTCGATCCTGAATTTTCGTCTTTACACCACCAACAAACAAATGCAAGAACTTGAGTCTACTTGGACAATACGGCGTTTGTTTGTTCGTTCAACGATAACTGGCGAACCTTATTCAATCTTGAAGAAACTTGGTAGGTTGTACTAATATAATTTTTAAGTTCCCTTATAAGCTTCATCGATAGCCTTAAATTGAATGAGCTTCCAATATGAGACATCGGGCCCAAGAGGCCTGTACATTGCGAAATCTCAGTTCAGAGCGAAGTAATACTCGTATTTATAAAGAATTCACAATGTGTGCCTGTAATAAACTTACCCGGTAAGTCAGCCATGACAGCCGATGTACTCATAACAGCGTTTGCGTCGGCACTGGCCCTACTTGCTTTCATACTACCGCCGGTAGATGGCTTCAAGCCGAGTATCCACACCTGATAGTCAAAATAATCATCAAATATTGATAAGTCGTGTTGGCCTAGTTGGCGATACCCTGTCTTCCAATCCGGAGGTCGTGGGCTCGAACCAGGTCGTGCACCAATGGGTTTCTCCACTCACAAAATGTATGTGCGCATTAACACGTGCTCATAACGGTGAAGGAAAACATCGTGAGGAAACCGGCATGACCTAAAACTAAAAATTCGAAGGCATGTGCCATTGGTACGTGTTCCAATAAGCGGCGATGGGCTTGCAACCTGTTACGTGGAATGCTAACTACTTGCAAAACGCGGGCATTTTTGGATCGGCGCTTATTGGAACACCGAACCGATGCCTTCGAAAGGGCATGACAGTTTCCTTACGATGTGTACGAGAAATTAGAAGTTGTTTTTTTATTGGAACATTTGAACTGGACTCGAACCCGACTGATTTGAAGTCCCCGACTTCAAATCAGTCGGGGACCGCCTCATAGCACACACGGCTCAAACGAAAACGAGCTCCGCTAAAAATTACGGCCCTAAAGCAAAATTAAAAAGGTTTTTAAGTACAAAGCCACGTAAATTTCCCTTTACATTTTTTTTAGTTATTAGGAGGTAAATTTCACGCTTATTTTTTTTAGTTATTAGGAGGTTAATTTCACGCTTATTTCCCGCTATCAATACTATGTTACAAGTGTAACGGCCAGTAGCATTTATAAATAACATGTTAACAACTTACAAGGTGCTGAAGCGTAGTTAGCACTGGGAGCCAGGCTTGCTGTATAGTGTCGCCATCTTGTTGCGCGGCACAAAGTAATGCTCTCATTGCCGTCACGTGACGTGAGGTCACCATCACGAAGGACTGTTGTTGGCCTGGGAAACGCGAAAACGTATATTTAGATAAATCCAAAACCCAGACCTTCGGTTGAGAAGTCGGAGTACTGCCCTCT
Organism: Perizoma flavofasciatum; assembly: GCA_958496245.1. Taxonomy (NCBI): domain Eukaryota; kingdom Metazoa; phylum Arthropoda; class Insecta; order Lepidoptera; family Geometridae; genus Perizoma; species Perizoma flavofasciatum. The sequence goes on along the minus strand of OY292419.1, from coordinate 6,404,428 downwards.
AGGCCAACACGGGTTTTTTCATATTAATTTTTTGCTATCAATATTTTGAAAATGGGAAGTGGCTATACAATAGGCCTTATCAGCCAGGAGCAGGGCAAGCCACCAAGATCTTCGACGCAGTAGTACCTGGAGGGGGGGCCGCAGTGGGGAGGGGAGTGCCAACCCACACCACCTGATGCCTTAGCTCGGGCTCGGGGGCGGGGGGCTCGCGGCGCCAGGGGCAGGGCCAAGCGCCCAGGGCGGCGACGCAGTACGCGGCGGGAAGGGCGCAGCGACATAGGGCTGCTATGCAGGCGTCACGGCCCACGGCGTGACCCATCTGGAAACGTAAGCAAAATGGTCCATGAGTCAAACAAGTCGTACGCGTGATACGCGTCCTAAGTGAGTCAGGTCATAACATGATAATGAATGAGTCGAATCGTAAGTCATGGAATCATAAGTCATTTCTAAGTGAATCGGGTGGTAACTAGATCCATAATTAATGAATCCAACCTTCGATTTTGAACGTTTCAAGTGCGATACTCATGGGTCAACCCGTATAGCAAAATTAGGTAGTTAATAAAAAAATCATAAATTTCAGTAGTTAATGAAGAATCAATCGTATGTCATGAAAGACTCAAATCCAAAAAAAAAACACATCATTATACCAAATCGTTATCGTCAGAAAATGACTCAAACAATCACTTATCAATACTATTTGTCTTCTCACCTTTCCACTAACTCTTGCGAGGGTCTGAATAGCTCGGAGTATATTTTCCAATTCTCCAACGCTAGCTTCGGCCAACACGGACAAACCCCACACTAGACCGCACCATGACGATTTTAATAGCTGTAACCAAAACAATACAATTTTAACGTACTTGGTTAAGAAAAGGCCCCTTAGATAACTTCCTGTTAGCGTTAACGCCTGCGAAAAGGTTGAATTGTATGGAAATGCCATTGGCTTTTAAGATGCCACGTAATGCTGCCAAGTTGTCCCTTGACAAATTTGCGTTAGCGTGAAAGGAAAACTAAACGCGAGGTATTTGTCTAGATCACCCTAAACATTTTAGCGTGTTTTAGTTACCAATTTCACTTTACCTCTAATTTGAGCTGGAATTCCTTATCTTCTACGTTTTCGATCTTCTGCACGACATTTGAGTTCTGATCTGCCTCACCGTTATGCCCGTTATTTGTTATTTCTTTGCCAGTTTTGCTATCTGTATCTAAAACATAAATACAAGTTACTATATAATTAACTAGAACGCCCCACGGCTTCGTCTGCATTAATTTACATACAAACATTGTTTCCGCTGAATCACTCTAGGGATGGGATTTCAAAAAATCCTTTTTAATGCAATCCTACACACCAAAAGGAACATGCCCTCCAAACTGTACGTCTCTAAAACGGTTTACAGTTAGTTAGTTAACGATTTTATATATTTAAATAGGAGATAAATAATAAACCACATAAAAATATAAACCATTGCCATATACGTAGTTCTTATCCTAAGACTAGGATTTTGTGATTTGTACCTTGGTCCCACAACACCCAGATCCGGGTAAAATTTAAAAACTTGTGCCGCAGCGGGAATTGAACCCTTGAGTCTCAGCTGGCTACTCGCCCGTCCAGATGTATAGTGTTAAAGTTAGCAACTTACCTTTTATGCTAGCAGGCTTGTTGGAATTTACTTCCTTCTCATCTGATTCGTTCTGGGCGTCGTTTTGTTCATACAATTCTTGTAATCTAGAACAAAAAAATATTTAATTTCAGTACGCGATGTTGCGTTTTCTAAAGACGAGTCCACATTAGTGACTTTATAACGCACATTTCTGCAAGTGACAGGCGCGTGTCAAAACCATAAAGTATTATTTTCTAATTCTTAAAGTGTACCTTAATATTTTTTATAAAAGTGTGGATTGAATCTCTTCATCACCAAAGGGACGATATTTAATTAATTAAATTACCTAAAATACTCAGTTCCCTCGATGGTGATAGCAATAGATCTGATGATCTCCATGAGACAGGCGTAGGCTACAGAAATGCCATACCCTTCTTGTATCGTTGGCGCTTCGGTTCGGTCGAGCATTTCTATGCTAAAGAAAAAAAAACACATAAAATCATCAATATTATTGAAAGTCTATAGAAAAATCAAAGCGCACGTAATTAACTATTAGAAGAACTCAAAAGTAAGAAGCTGTAGATTTATTTTAGGTCACAGGTAAATAAGGCTTCAGTCCATTTTTTAATGGAAAAACAAAATCTTATGACTTACTAAATGGACTTAGCAGTTCCCGGCTCAAAGGTGACGCAGAGAGGTAGCCAGACCCCTTTCCAGTAGAAACCAGCTTGTTGCGGGAGACCTGATTGACCTAAAGAACATAAAAAAATGGTAGATTTTAAATATCAAAGTGTTTTAAGAATATAGGGTGTGGCCAGATATTAGGACTTCTTCTTCGTTAGTTTTATGTTTACGAGTAATAGGTGAAAATAAATTTTGTAAAACGGTGCAGTCAGACTTCGATGTAATTTCACAAAAATTGTAGTACTTAATCTTATTTGTTTCGTATACCAAATGTTTTCACTAAAGTAAAATAATAAGTTTCGCAAAACTCAGTAGCTTTATTGGTCGAAATGTCCTAAGGTTTTGGTGAAAAGTGCAACCGATATGAATATGAAATTGAAGATATATATATATATATATGAGTATATAGTGGTATAACATTAATGCTGCTATTACATTGCCCCCAGTAAAATCTTTGAATTGAACGAAAAGAGTGACCTTTTGCATTTAATAACAAATCCATTCAAGCCCAACTCTAAACTGACGTTTGTTTAACGATATCCCACACTGAATTCAAGGTGGTTGTGAACTACTATGATTGACAAATATGAATAAGAAAAATATAAACCTATCTTTATTTGTAGTAATATTGTGCATTATTAACGCAAAAGCACAAAGTGAGGATTTGGAAGATGATGATTTTATGACATGTAAGTTTAAAATCCGAAACGAGGCAATCCGTAGAGGAACCAAAGTCAACGCTTTCAGGAGCAAGTTGAAGTGACAATGGAGAGATCATATAGCTCGCAAAAACGACAATCGATAGGGAATAAGGGTTCTCGAATGCCAACCATCAGTTGTGGATTAACAGGCTAACAAATGTTAACCTATAGGAATGTACAGACGTATAATGTATTGGTTAAGCGACGTTCCATCAGGTACGAGAACGTCAATATCCTAGCTATAACATTCGTTAAGCCACGTCTGAAGCCTACTAGCGGCCTAAAACTGACACAAGAGTTGGCCAATAGCTCATATCAGGGGTCTCTAAACTACAGTCCTCGAGCTAACACCGGCACCGCAAGCACCATAAATCTGGCCTGGATACCAGCCCTGACGTGCCTGATCCAACCATTAGTTATTTTGATAAATCAAATCAAACAAATAACCGTACAAAATAATAATCTGATGTTTTATTTACTGACTGACATGTCCATGACGATTTGCATTGATTTCCGCACCACGTCATAGATTACTACGACGACATACCTCAATTTTGTGAGTGTTAACCTGATGAGCTAGCTTGATTTTGGCCGTTGAGGCTTTCTGGAGCAATCAGTCTGGCCTTGACTTATACAAACTCAGTGCCGTGGCAGCAGCTCCACCAATAGCCACTACTTGATACCTTGTAGGACATTGATACATACAATGTTGTTTGACAGTTGAAGAGCAAATGAAAATAGAAGACAGGATAAAGGCATACAAAGTGCGCTGTACACGTCGCTTCACGCCTGGCGTTTGTTTGGAGTCCGTGACTAGCGTATGGACTTTCGAATTCCAAATACAGAACTGCACGTAAGTACCATCATAAGCGTAAGATATTCTTGTAGTCGGACAGTAAAGAACTAAAACATGCAAGACCTGAAAGACCTGTTCATTCTTCAATGGTCATCATAAGAACCTGGATTCTGAATTCATAAGATATCGTCAAAACTGAACAGTTTGAGTTAAAACCAAAGTTTTAAACCATTCAAAAGAAGGTTAGAGAGCTGATGATCCTGAAAACGGCTGCACCAATTTCCACCAAACGTAGCTAACAACCATTTCGCAAACATCAGTCTTCATACAAAAAGAACAGCATTGAAACAGGAGCGCCTGTTCCTCGCCCTAAGACCTATGTCATATACTATGATCTCAAACTAATACAACCCCTCTTTTAAGTTAGGGCAACACACACTTCTAAAAAGTAAATATCAATTGCAGCTAGTGACTAGTGGCTATAAGAAATATCTTAAACCATCCTTGAAGACATCATAAAAATTGCAAAACACCGCATTACAATACGATAAGCCGTTTCGGAGATAAATGGTAACAGACCTCTTCTAGCAAACGCATATACGAGTACTAGATTCTGTCGTTTAGAGTAGCTAGTTTTTGAAACCTAATCGGTAAGCTGTCTATATGTCCGTTAGTCAGGATTCCTATTCATATATTGATTCTTTTAAGACTACTACCAACCTAGCATCCTCATCTGCGTACTGGGTATGGATCTGAGGATGTCCATTCTGATGATAACAGTCGTGAACGTGTTTGTTTCCGTATGATTAGGGAGAGACTCGGCTGCCCGTCATCACATCGCACGAATAGATTCAAGAACTATCGCGCTTGCATATGCCGCTGTCAGTCACTTGTGGAGCTTTACATGCAGATATTGGCTTACGAGGGGAAAAACAATACACACCTATTCTTGCGAAGCGAAGGTACGACTATCAATATATATAAAATCGTTGCGTGAAACATTGACTGGCTGACTGGCAATCAACGCATAGCCAATAGGCCTGAATTTAAACGGAATTTGAGGGTTTGTTTCTTTTGGTATGGAAACAAAAGATTTTCAGATATTTTACTTCTAGAGGCTGCAGCGGAAAGATGAACTTGTTTGAGTCCTAATACTGCATTTAAATAGTCATTCTTGCTCTTAGAATTTGCAAGTTGAAGTGGCAATATGCAGGCTATACAGCTCGCAGAACCGACAACCACTGGCGCAGAAAGGTTTTTGAATGACAACCTGAGATCCGCGTGGTTAATCCAAGTAGGGGGCAGTTCGCGCGGGTAACCAACTTAGATGCGTTTTTGACGAGTCTTCGGTTACTAACGAGGCGGTTAAAAAACTGAGACGTAATTAAATCATGCCACTCGCACCCCTGTAAAATTAGCAGGCAGTGATCTCAATAAAGTGGTCTACTTATACAATTACTTAAGTGGTCTCTTAACCACCGGTACTTATAACATCCATTTATATTCATCAGGTGGGCTGTATGCAGTTTGCCGCGACATAACATCTAAAAAAAACACTTACGCTCTTTGCCATTCTAGGTTTTCCCGGTAGACGAGAAGGCTCAGACTCCGGCCTCAGTACTCCATCATCAGAAGAATACGAAGACGAGTCATCAGGTGATGAAGCCATTAACACGCAGTTGGTGTATGGTGATAGCGGTGAGGATACTAATGATGAAAGTGTGAAACTTCCCGGTGATGATTACTTTTAACTACATTAAATGATCATGTTTTAAAATCGACTTTATATAAATAAAGTAAAATGTCACCCGGAAATAATAAATAATTATCAATTCACCCATAGATAGACCGACTAACTGCCACTGGACTATATATGTGTACAAGAGATCAAATAATAATGATGAACTGAAGAGAAGAGTCTGGCTAGTTCATCTGCGGCATTGTTGCTCAAAGTTCCACTGTGTCCCTTTATCTATACTAATATTACAAAGAGGTACATTTTGTAAGTTTGTTTGTAGGGGCTAATCTCCGAAACTACTCGTCCGATTTCAAAAAACATTTTACCAATATTTAGAATGGTCTTTCAGGGTGGACATAGGCTATATTATTATTCCATTAAAATAAAAAGGCTTTTCGTGGACACCAATTTTGCTTACGTTAAGTCGACGAAAAAACGGTTAAGCGAATGTGTTTCTGAAGAACGTTACTTTTCATCGGCTACTTTTTACCCGGGTACCACGCGTGCGAAGCCATGAGCAGTAGCTAGACTAGTATAAAGATAGTATGGAACACTAAAAACGAACACTATACACTATACCTGGAGGGGTGTTGACGTTGGCTGCTACGAACAAACTCTGCACGTAAGCTCCGAGCGCGTTCACAATGTGCTGGAAAATCTTGGTAGCGTGCGGTTTCATGTCGTAGCATGAACAGAAGGATTTCAGCAGTTCTGTGGAGTCAACACGTGAAAATTATGGTCAGACTAGTAGTACAGTTCTGCCGATCTATGATTTTTACCAGCTACGGAAAAAAACATGGTTACATCGGATCGGATGACGTCAAAATCGTCTCACAAAATTTATACAACACATAAAAACTAACATGTCTCTTTGGGTCATACGATTCAACTAGGAAGGTCCAACTTTGAATAGATCAGCCACCGAATCCAACTCGGATGGGCAGAGTTCGGGAAACTTCGGTGATACAGTGTGAGAAGCCCCCAGATATCTCAAAGTCATCCGCTGACTTCCCGCAGGAAGTCAGCGGATGGAGGCGGTTCAATATCGTTCGTCATGGCACTCTTTGGGGATGCCTATGTCCAGCAGTGGATTTATACAGGCTGTTGATGATGATGATGTATATCTAGGCACCGATTATAAAGTTACGTACCAGGTTGTATAGTCATCTTATGCAGCACTTCTAACGCCAAAGCTCTCTGCCACAGCGGTTTATCGGGGTCCAAGAACTTTATTGTTAGAGACAGGAAGATCTCGCATTCAGTCACCTAAAATAACATATTTATTACAAAACATACACAAAGCGCACGGCTGTTATCACCATCGATCCTTAGATTGATCAAAGTTCCGATAATATATCTTGAAATGTCAACGTTTTTCATAGTAGTTAGAATTCCACGGGACAGTTTGCAACACCGTCGCCGCTTTTTGGAACACTAACCAATGGTTACCCGTAGATGTTTTTGTTTTAGGATTAGCAGTTTTGTCGTATTAGTTCCTGATACCCACACAGGGAATCCTACTGTGAGTATAGGACATCATATGTAACTGTTATTGCACGAGGGATTCCTAAAAAGACCCGAATTCTCTTTTAATTCATTATACGCCCAGTCAAGGAGTGGGACTTGCTACAGGCATTCGTCTATCCGGGATCATACAAGGTAAACAGGTTTATTCTAGACTGTGATTGATCTTAGATCACATCTACACTGACTACAGCGTCAGTAGCATGATCACCGAAGACAACAGTTTTGTCTGCAGAAGAGAAGACATTTATTTTATTCTTTCTTTGTCTGACGAAAAACAAAATAAAGTAATCTATGTCTGCTCTTCCGTATAGCTTAAGCTTATAGGTGAAATGAGGTCAAATGCTTGACAAAAATCCCAAGAAAACTCACCAAAACAGCATGGTATTTGTGAACAATAATAGACACAAGTCTCAACAGTCTCATGGTAACTGGGAAATGCGGTCTTTCAGTTGCAGCAGGGCTTCCCGCGCCGTTTCCATTCGAAGGGGGCTGCGCCCCGGGTATGTGTAAGGAGGTGAAAGCTGCCCTGTGGAACAAATCACAATCTAATCACAGAATCACACAATTTTTGTAAAAGCAAGCAGTGGACAAGATAAAATTTAAACAACATTTTAAATCCTTCGTCTCGTATTTTTGATCATCTATTGTAGCGCCCCCAGTGATAAGTGGTAATTAAGCATATCTAAGAACGTTATTTGGGTGTCTAAATAAATACAACTTTCTGTTAACGTTAACAACTGCGGAAAGATTGAATTGTATGGAATTGACATTAGCGGCGGAAATGTCACGTGACTGCTGCCAAGTTTTACCTTGAAAAATTTGCGTTAGCGTGAAAGGAAAACTAAGCGTAAGGTATTTGTCTAGACACCCTGGGAGTCTAGATAAATACCACTGTCTGTTGACGCTAACGCCTGCGGAAAGATTGAATTATATGGTAATGACATTAGCTGCGGAAAAGTCACGTGACAGCTGCCAAGTTTTATCTTGAAAAATTTGCGTTATTTTTATTTTGAAATGACAATTAAAAAAAAAATAACGACAACAGAAAGTGGTATTTGTCTAGCCCCCCTGGTCTTACAAAAAATCAATTGCAAAAAATCGTATTACAATCCGTTAGCCGTTTCATAGACAAAATTTAACAGACAAACACACTTACAAACTTGGGTGAAGGTAGTTGTTAATTGGGGAGACAATCGATTTAAGACCACAATATTTTATGCTGTATAATTTCTTTGATTTCTTTGTTGGATGTCCTAAATAAATAATAAATACATAAACAAACAACATCTAACCCTAAACACAATTTACGGGCTTGTTGCGTCGTCGCAAGTAAAAATATTGCATAAAATAAAAACATATTTCATAAGACTAGGCGTATTATATCTTGCTTACCTGTACTTTACGTTTGGCGAAAACAGTCTTATGATCAGTGCACATACGTGCTCCTTCAATAGGAATTTGAACTCCGAAATCTGAAAACAATACAATATCAGTCAAAAACATCTTGAATCTGAACCTAGTTCAGATTGTCCTATCATCACGTCTCGTCAAGTGGAGACTTGATCACATTATGAACTCAATCTAGAAAACTGATAGCGAGTCAAAGTATAAATGAGCAGGCCATAAAGTTCGCAGAACTGACAACCGCTGGGGATGAAAGGTTTTCGTATTGCTACCACGAACCGGACAAAGCGGTTTAGGTAGGCCTCGCACTCTATGGACAGAAGAACTCTAAGGTCGCGGGAAGTCTGTGAATATACAAGAATACAAGATTCCTAAAGTCTAAAAGAAGGTCTAAGTATAACAGTGGACTTCTACAGCTTGATGTTGATGATGATGCCGAGTAGGTGCGCTCCTTGGTTGTGTAACTCACCCTGTATCACGCCCGGTCACCCTAGATAAAATGAATAAAACAATCGCGCCTTTAATCACCCCATGCAAGATTTGTGTATGTGAATGGTGCTGTTGATTGTGCGAGTGAATTAGAAATATTTTGGTTGGCACCATTTAATTTGACTTATTGTCAGAGCGTGATATGCCATCACGCTTTCGCGCGCTCCGTCCGTTGGCGGTTTCAGTCGAGTCGGCGGTCAATTCAATTTGTACAATCTTACAACACAACGCTGACGCATGTTCCTCAACTTAGACCAAATGAAGTAACCATTAAAATCTATTCTGTAAGTAGTACTACTATTTTTGTGGATAGGCTTTTGTGTAAGCGCCTATGACTACCACTATGAAGAATTGTGTACCTTGAAGAATATAGCTGAGAAATCAGTGAGTACTGTATCCAGCAACTCTAGTCCGAACGTCTTTGAGACTTCCGTCAGTCCGACCAGCCAATGGGCCGAGTCGCCGTTGATCAGTTGAATTATATCCTGAAAACAACACATTAACGATAAGAATAACGTCTTTTGAAACTCTCTTCCCGATTTCCAATCTGAAGGCTCAGAGTACCATCGTTATATTAGTAAGCGCTGCAAGCGATGCTAGTGTAACAATTCCGGGATTTCATTTTTTTTTTATTTACAGTTTTTGGCACAAACTGAACAGATTTAGCAAAAAACAATTTTAAAACAAAAAAAAACGATTTTCTTCTTTAGTCAAGTAATGTCATAGAATACGGTAAAATACGTACTTGTAGTATAAGATAAGCATCGACAGCGCAGGGTTTAAGATCTTTGGGCGCTTTGTTGTTAGTCTGTGGTCTCACGTCAGCTGGATTCACTTTAAGTGTGCCTGTAATAAATTTATCAGTCAGCTAGGTAGGAAAGCTACTTAGCTACTTGTGACTGTTGTGTGTTATTGATTCAGATAAATGTTAAAGATGTTTAAACAGTTGATTACTTAGTTTTAAGTAACTTACCTTCCGACTCAGCTAGTGCTCTTTCGAAAACTAGCGCCACTAGTTGCCGCACGGTGGCCGCAGCGGCGTGACTGGTGCTGATGTCGCGTGTCTCACTCATGGTCACCATCTTCATACACATTACCATCGTCTGAAAAGTGATAGTGATATAATGATACAACAGAAAATCACCAATTTATGTACCAATATTATTTATTTGCTTTGTAGATCAAATTTTGTGAGCTGAATTTGTCGAAATTGCTGTTTTCCAATTCGAATCCGAGTAATAGAAGTAAGTTGAATGTAAAAAATAGTCAGTGAAATAATATCACAAGAATCATCTTAAACACTAAGTGACTATAAGGCGATTTGTCACGATCATACAACAGCCATGTCTGTTTGGAAGACCAGACATGGCTTGATATTTTTAAGATGTTCCTTTACTCATGCCATACATTGCGGTTCATATATTATACTGATGCTTACCCTAGCCAAAGTGTCTCCATGCACCAAATCTGAGGTGGTCATTAATAGCGCAGCAGTCTGTAATAGCTTCAACTCAAGTACAGAGCCTTGGCCAAGGTTGTAAAGGCAATCAACGACATGTCTGGCGCCCTTTGCGTCTATGCCTTGCTGTGCGATCAGACGCTGTATTGTCCCGAGACAAAACTGTTGAAAACATTAGTTTTTAGTTGAAGATAATATAAAATCTCCAAGGTCTTAAAGGTTACTTTAAGGGAATTCGATGGATGCAGTTAGCTCAAGATTGTTTATCATAGCACCCTTAAGGGGAGAATGCAAAAGCTCCCATGAGGTTGGGGATACTGGAACACTGCTGCATACCCCATGCTGTGTAATGACAGCAATCAGGTTGAGTTCAAACCCGAAGTCCTTCTCCGCTATTTCAAGGAGTTAGGCTGGCTTGGGTCAGGTTGGCAGGGCTTCCCATATCGGTCAGGCTTGGAGTGAGGGATGGTGTAAGTTGCAGGGGCGCCTTTTTCAGGGCGCGGATGAGGGCTTGCGCGTCCCAATGATCTTCGAGGCTATACCGGCAGGGCTACCCATACCGGTCAGGATTGGAGTGAGGGACAGCGTAAGTTAGAGGGGGCGCCCTTTTCGGGGCCCGGGTGGTTCCTGGGCCACCCGTCGGGGTAAGATGGTGAATGCTAACGCGATCCCATCTTGCCCCACTACGGCGGGCGACTGTTAACCGGGGGGAGTTTTAGTGGGTTAGAGTCCCACATAACCCCGGAATGGGGGATAAAAAAAGGTTCCCCCCTTCCGCCACGGGGGTGGCGAAAGGGGGGAACCTTTTTTTTTAAAGTGAGAAAATGGGAAATGCCACGCATCCCTCCGCTTAAAAAAAAAAAGAAAGGTTGGAAGGGGAGAGTGCAAAAAACATCTCAATGTGAGACGTCAGTCAGATATTAGTTTACCTCACTTAAAACTTGAATAATATTAGGGGAACCTATGTCCGCCAGAGGACCTCTACAGGTTATTGATGATGATGATGTTATAGGTCCTAACTCATAGCTAAATGTAACATTTTCTATGATAGCCCATACCCCAGCCAGTACAGCAACTTAAAATATTGGAACAGGATTTGGGTTGAAGGTAACAGAGTTGAAGTAACAATAAGCATTGATGTCAGGGATTTGCTTCAAGCAGCACAAACCTTGATGATTTTCAAGTCCTTTGATTCACATCCTTGTACCAACGGGTATAGAATCTGGTTGACAACTCCGTACAGAGATGCCTGTGGGTTGTTTGCTGCTAAGGACAGCTTTTCTATGGCTTCATCACATGCCTGGAAGTGAAATTAAAACAGTTTTCAATTTACAGATTAATGATAATGATGAAATAGTTATAAGTTTTACAGGACTTCATCACATTTTTTTTTTTGATGAATTATAAGCCTGCATCATGTGCTATTATAATTTCAATACAGTCGAAAAAAACCAAACAAAAACAAATACAATGATGCTTTTGCAACTTGTTAATAATTTTTGAAGGGTATGATTTTTAAGAACAACTGCACATGTTTGGGTAGGATGCTAAAAACCTATGCCATGGTTGTTTTTATTTGAGTAATAAATAAAATAAGATGAAAACCTCTCTTATCTGAGGATATTTCTTCTTCGTTTCTATGCTGAGTGTCTTGAAGTCACTTTGGAGGACTTCCATGAATTTCTTCGTGGAGTCATCACCGGTAACAGCACTGACGAATGCCATAATTATTTTCACTGTCTTATAAAATTTATCACTTCATGTTTTACGCGAAAATTCAAAGAAAAATAAATTTCTTGCCATGTACACAGTCGTTCGACATCATAGCGAAATTTTCCGTTCAAAAACAGTTGCCACTTTGACAGTTCCCAATTCAATTCATTCGGCAAGCTAACCTGCAGGAATGTAGGATGCAGAATCGCTTAAAATAACATATTTAGATAAATCTATACTAATAATACAGCTGAAGGATTTGTTTGTTTTTTGTATAAACGCGCAAATCTCTAGAACTAATAGTCGCATTTGAAAGGAAATAGGCTATTTAACATTATGCTACGACCCTCATTAGCCGAGAAAAAGAAATAATAGCGCGACCGGGTGATGCAACGCGGTGGGCTGGGAGCCGATCCTAACAATATTAAGAAATAGCTGAGCATGAATATAATAGCAGAATCCGAAGAAAATATAATGAACGAAAATTCCATTCCATTCTACGCAATATTCTTGTTACGTAGTACTTGACTTTGACAGCAAAGCCTTTTTTCACAGATTACAAAAAAAAATCCTACAGACCTATCTGGTTACGAATCCAGTAAAAGAAAACAATTTATAGCCGGATATATGCCGGATGCGCCTTATTAATAAGGCGCACACTGCCCTTTTCCCAAATTCCCCTCCCTTCCCTTCCCCCTGGTATCAACGCTGTTGGTATCAGATTCTTAGATATCTCGTTCATTTCTATTTATATCCCTCATCCCAACTCTTCCTTAATACCTGATTTACTTCTTCTATTTACATCCATTCCCTCTCCTGTAGTGCTTTTGGGTGATTTTAATGCCCATCACATCTCATGGGGTCATCATCTTTCTGATTTATTTGGTCTGTCCCTTATAGAAATTTTCGATGAATCCAATCTCTGTCTTCTTAATGATGGGTCGCCCACTCGCAGAGTTCGCCCCTCCCAAAACCCAAAAAGCGCTGTAGATCTTTCCCTCTGCTCTCCTTCTCTTTCTTCTACCCTTTCATGGCAAACTCTTCCACTTTCATATGGAAGTGACCATTTCCCTATTCTCATCTCCATTCAAAATAGAGTATCTCCTTTTTGCAACTCTTGCCCTTCTCTGAAATATAGATTATCTGGTGCAGATTGGTCATCTTATTCTTCTTCGCTCGATCTCAAACTAGACTCCACTCCTATCCCTTCTATAAAGTCCTCTCCCCTTCAAGCATATGCTATCTTCATAAATCATATTATTTCCTGCGCTGATTCTCACATTCCTCTCAAAAAACCCGCCAAACATTTTAAAATTTCCACTCCTTGGTGGGATTCTGAGTGTACAGCAGCTGTCTTGAATCGAAAAGAAGCTGAACGGAACTATTATTTTGCTATGTCCGAAATCAATTTTATAAGATATCAAGAATCGGCAGCAAAGTTTAGAAGACTAGTCTCCAAGAAGAAAAGACTTGGTTGGATCGGTTTTTGTGAAAGCTTATCTCCGAAAACACCTCCCTCCCTTGTCTGGAAGCAGATTAAACGTTTCAGGGGATCCCAAAATATTCAAAACATCTCCGCCAACGACCCTTCTTTATGGCTTGAAGCATTTTCTGATAAACTTGCTCCTCCTTCAGTTCCTACTGCAGATTCCCTTCCTTGTCCCTCTTCTTATCTTCCTTTCCATGACTGGTTTGATCAACCCTTTTCATTTAGTGAACTGACTCTTGCTCTTGACGGACTTACGGATTCTTCTCCTGGTATAGATGGAATTCCTTACTCATTCATCACTAAATCTTCTGAAAAAGTTAAAAGAGTTTATTTAGATTTAGTGAACTCATTCTTTGAGCATGGAATAGTCCCTGAACAGTGGAAAACCCAAATTATCATCCCCATACTAAAACCTAGTAAAGATCCTTCTGATTATAACAGCCGAAGACCGATAGCGCTGTCGTCGGTTTTAGCAAAGATTATGGAGCATTTGATTAAACATCGCCTTGAATGGTTTGTGGAAAATAAATCTATCCTGGCTAAATCTCAATTTGGCTTCAGAAAGGGTATGAGCACTATTGACAGTCTAAGTATTTTAACCACTGACATCTATACTGCCTTCAAAGAAAAAAAGTCCCTTGTAGGTATCTTTCTTGATATTGCGTCAGCATATGACAATGTATTGCTTCCTGTGCTCAGGAATAAGCTTATTCAGCTGAGTATCCCAGAGAGACTTGTTCGTTGCATATGTAACCTTTTGATGGAAAGATTGGTAGTAATTAAAACAAGTAACGGCTTCCTCCCTCCTAAGACTGTATGGAAAGGATTACCTCAAGGTTCCGTACTAAGTCCACTCCTGTATAGTATCTACACTCACGATCTTGAAAGTGTTGTAAACTCCTTCTGCGAAGTTCTTCAATATGCCGATGACCTGACTCTTTATGTGAAAGTGCAGGCAATTGAGGAGGCATCAGATAGACTCAATTCTGCTTTAGCATATCTCGACGACTGGTTAACAAACCACGGCTTAACATTATCGGCTTCTAAAAGTTCTGTCGTAATTTTTACAAAGAAAAGAGCTATCCCTTCTATAGAGTTATTTTTTAATCAAGATCTCATCCCTCAATCGAATAGCACTAAATTTCTTGGAATTACTTTGGACTCTAAAATGACAGGCATTCCTCACTTTGACTCTACCTCACAAAAGTGTGAAAAGAATGTAAATATCCTTCGCTCTCTTTCGGGTGTCTGGTGGGGATCTCACCCATATACCCAAAAACTTCTTTATAACGCAATTATTAGAAGTCATTTAGATTATGGTTCATTTCTTCTCAATCTTTTTAATAAGTCTGGCCTGGAAAAAATTAACAAAATCCAGTCAAAATGCCTGCGTATAATTCTCGGAGCAATGAGATCATCTCCTATTAACGCTATGCAAGTCGAGTGTTGTGATCCTCCCCTAAATTTACGTAGACAGTTTCTTTCAGATAGGTTTATCTTTAAAATTGTCCAAAATTCAAATCATCCTCTTATCCCTAAAATAAACCTCTTACTTGACTTGTTTGATTCGCATACTTCTGATAAGCTTCCTTGTATTCTTCGTAGTTACATCAAATTCTCGCAACTCCCAAACCCTGTTTACCAGTATCCAACTTATCCTCTATACCTTAACCCCTTTGAATCTCTTACCTTTCAGCCTAACATTTTATTACACTTCGGTATAGATACGGGATCAACAAATGCATGCAAAATCTTTAGCGAGCAAATTGCTACCAATTTCAATGGATGGCAAGTAATTTTTACTGACGCATCTAAATTATCTGTAGATAGTACTGTTGGTTCTGCAGTTTGGATCACATTTACTAATATATGTCTCAGTTTTAAATGTCCTTCTTCTGCTTCAGTTTTTACTGGGGAATCTATCGCCATCTTAGAAGCTATCCTCTTTGTGAAATCCCATAATCTCAATAACACTATTATTTTCTCTGATTCTAAAAGTTGTCTTCAAGCCATTATTTCTAATCCGTTTCGTTCTATTTCCCGATTCCCGTCTATACTCAAAATCAGAGAAACTCTCTTTCAATGCCACAACTTAGGAATTAATATCATTATTGCCTGGATCCCTGGTCACTCAGGTATCCCTGGTAACGATATAGCCGACTCATATGCCAAAGCTGCTTCAAATGTAGGTACACTTGAGCATTTTAAGAATTTCTCCCATGATCTATGCCTCCTTCCTAAATTCCATCTTAAAAAATCTTGGTCCAAACTTTGGAGTATTTCTACGAAAACTAAAGGGAAACATTATGGTGACATTCAAATAGATATACCCGATGTTCCTTGGTTTTTCAAATTTCGAAAGGCTAAGAAGGTTACTACCTCAACAATCTGTCGTCTTCGATTGGATCATTCTTGCACCCCAGTATTTTTGTCCAAACTTAGGATAAGGGATAATTCAATGTGCGAATGTGGTCTGGATGAAGGTAACGTGGATCATATATTTTTTAACTGTCCGAAAATTCGTCACTCTTTATACGATATCATCCCTCCTGAAATCCCCCGTCCTTTCTCCCTCAAATGCCTTTTATCCCTCACCTTTTCTCCTCTAATCAATTATATATTATGTAAATTTATTGATATGAATAAAATAAAATTGTAAAAACTATTGTTCTTACTAATCAAATCTAGCTACTAACTTTGTGTCGTTTTATATGTTTGTGTTGTCTTTTTGTTTTAGAAATTTCAAACTGGCACAAAATTCTGGTCGATTTTCTATCATTAAACCGACCATATTCTTATTTTCACACCTCTGTATTGTTTATGAATGTATCATGGATCAAACGGACACTGGCAGAATTGTGACAACTAGCCACAGAAGCCATAATCAAGAAGTTGATTTGAACAATTTATAGACGGAGAATACTGGAAGTTTAGTAAACATCAAACTCAAACGAATACAACCATGATAAAACAATCAAATAAAGCAGAGCTGTAAGCATAGCCCTTGAATATTTAGGATTTTAAAGTGTAGTTATTTCTTCTATGAAGAAATAACCACCACAGACTAGTTAGGCATTGATAAATACTACCGTAAAAAGGGTGAATAAAAAAATAATTATGGCCTTCGTTTTATCGATGGTAGGTACATTAAAGTATGATAGAATTGTCATTAAAAAAGTTACATTTATCAAATGTCAGAGGGTCTATGCTGAGTTTATAACAAGTAAAAACGTTGAAAGTATCGCCAGGATTTCCATACAAAAATTAACGAAACAGTTAACGTTTCGACAAGTTTTGTGCGTATGCAACACAGGCCGTCATAACTAAGTCAAAATAATAAGTTTTTGGCACAGATTAAAAATGTTTTGCTGGTTTGTAGTAAATAACCGCGAAAACGTCTTCTCAAAAAAATTTTTTTTTACAACTGTGACAACAAAACATTGACAACTGTGATAGAGTCTGGTTTCTTGTATTTAAAGGCTGGCCTATAAAAAGTTTATGAATATACAATGGTGTAAAAGTTTACCAGTAAAGGTATTTGCTAAAAACCGGTATACTGTAAGCTTTCCTAAAACATGGGGTGAATAGATACGAGGTTGATGGAAACGGAGAAAAGACAATAGATGCGTCTCTTACTAGTCTGTGGGCAACGCTTACGGGGTGAAAAGAAACGTTAACCTCATCTCTTATCTATTTAATTAGTTTCAACTTAAAGCTTTGTAAGTACAAACTAAAGAAAGCCTATATCTTGTACCTAGTGAATGAATTCGGGGTGTGGATGTAAATTATAATGAATAGCTACTTCAATTTTACTTCGTGACAGCCTTAGACATTTATTCTATTAACCCTGATTTTGAAAAGGAACACGTTCCGAGATTTTTTTTTAAATACAATGTATGTAATTAAAAATTAAAATATCCCGCATTACAAACTGTAACCAAACCACCCCAAAACAAAAAAAAACACGCCTGAGCAGTCAAAAACTGAAGATGAAGTTGGAACTTGTTTCAATTCACCCCATTTTACTACGTGTAATAAAAATACCGATCCTAAAATCAAAGAGGTTTGTAGAAAATATTTGTATGTATAAAAATACCGATCCTAAAATCAAAGAGGTTTGTAGAAAATATTTGTATGTATACAGTTTTGAATATCGATGGGTCGTCGACGGAGTTATCGTAAATGAAACGAAACCGTTAATTTTCGCTCATCAACTAGTCCACCGACTAGTTGAACTCGTCGACTAGTCGTTGTTTCAAGTTCGTTATATGACTAACTATCTAAACTTCGCGACGATGTCTACCTAGTCGATAGTATCTACCGGGTGCTTATTTACCGAGTGCTTATCTACCGCCTCTTAGCTCGACCGTGACTTAAAGACTAGGTAGGTAATCTTATTACCACGTTTCTTTTAAATTTAATAAATTTCGAAGAAATGTGCCTTAAAACCTCCTATTTACTTTTTATGCGAGCCTATTTTAAAAAAAAATTACACTTTATTCAAGTACAGATCAAACAGCTAGCTATAGGTAATTTATTTTAAATTTCATTATAAACTCGTCTATGAACGCGTTTCGTCGCGTCAGTTTAGCCGTCTACGATTTCAACTAGTTGTGAACCGTTGATGCGTTGATTCAACGTAAACTGTTGATTCTACTAGTTTGTTTATTCAAAACCCATCGCTAGTTTTGAACCAAAGATTTTTGAGTACCACGTTTGCCTCAGCCGCTTTCTTACCTTGAAGGTATGTATATGAGAACCATAAGGTTTCAAATAATTTGAATCTATTCCGGCTATTTTCTTTACAGAAGTCTTGATGCCATAACTTAAATATAAAAGCATTTTAATTTATCTACATTTACTTGTTCAATTTAACCCAATTTTATTCATATAAGAGTAATTTTTGAAGGGACTTTTAAACTGACATATTCGTGAAATGGAACGTTATTTTTGAAGGTGTTTCCAGAGCCAAATAATTGCCCACAATATTGGAAAAAACTTTTCGATCTAGTACCTACTATTCTAGGGGACAGTGCATACATATAAGTTAAATTTATTTTACGCAGAAAAGTTTAAAAAAGTATTTGTTAATCAAAAGTACCATATTCGTATGAAAATAGAAACAAAATATCTGAATATATATTAATAATCACTTACCTATTACGTGGGTATTTCTATATAATATGATTAGGATGCCCAACACAGGTACACTTCACCGCATCACAACAATACTCAAGAGCACTTCACATATAAAAATAACAACTAATGCTATGATATAATATAGTAGGTATAGCAATATGGTAAGTTTTTGTCTGGTTTACACGAAGCCAGCCAGACAGGTTAGTAGCACACGCATGTTATTAACTCTCTTTCAACTTTATTCTACCTGAAGTTCTTTTACTACGACGCAAGTAGTTATGTACCTATACAGCAGATAAGTTCACACGGAGGCGGGTGCAGCGAGATTATTGCCACATACTGTAGCTACCCAGTACCTACTTGTATAGCTGAGCAAGCTGGGTCAGAGTGACCGATTCGACTATAAAAATAGAATAAGAATAGCCAAGAAAGATATAATCAATTTATTGTAATAATTTACTTTACTGAATGTAAACACGTTGAAACAATGCTGAGAGTCACAGATTATAAGTCCCTAAATAAAAACAATTACATTTATCTATCTACTTACATAACTATAACTGTCGTATCATGACCAAACTTTAAGAACACTAACAAGAAGTGATTGACAAGGAAGAAGATAAGAGCAATGCGATCGATACGTAGTGGTTAGTTACTCTAGACTCAAGTTGATCGATGATGATCATAATATATTCTATGATCATCATCATCATCATTAAAGCCGTCCTATGGTGTGATGTGAGGTAAGGAGATAAGTTTTTATAATGTAGCAACATCGAGTTACTGATTGTGCAGAAGAAAAAACAATGGTGTGATTCCACTTCCAGATTTTTATTTGTAAGTATTTATAGAATTCGATATCAATTTAGCAAAAATAACGTTCGAGGGTTGACGGAAAGGTTCAACCACCCAATCATGGCGATACCGAGGTACATAACCCGTGATCAGCATAGTAAAATCACTAGGTAGTTGATTGACTTGCTGTCATTTAAGTTTTTACGCGATTTATTCATCTTGATTCATCTATGCGCCATTTACTGCAATAGAACGACCGAAGTCTGCAGATTAGCACATATCGATGCGTATTGCGAATACAAGGGAGTGCTTCTTACTGTACTGTGAATTGGAAGGTGTGATGTGATTGTGTGCACGGTATTGGTATTTCGCGATGCCGTGAAATGTTCCATGCCGGCTAGTATTTCAATGATTTTATTGCGGTTTGTGTAGTTTCCTTGTTGGTGAGTACGTCGCAGAGTAAGTATTGAAAGTTGGAGAGTTAGGACATGTAATGGAGTTTCGCCAGGTAAATGACAGTTCTCTTCTCATGTCATTGTTTTGTGAATTCTTCCAATCATGTTACCAGCTTTTTATAAACAATGCAACATGCTCGTGCTCGAATTTGTAAATAACTTCGCCTGTATGTGCCACCATGTGTTGGACTCACTATAATTTCGACTTTATGAGAAGTTCCCTTAGAATCGGTTTTATTATTAGAGTTTTGCGAAACATCTGTTTTGCATTAGCAATTCAGTTGTGTGACCTTGAACTCTAGAGGCTGATATCAGTATATGATAATCTATATTTGTTAAAAATTATTTGCCAAGAGTGTTGATGTCCTGTGAGTTCAAAGTTTTCACCAGCCTACCCACACAACAAGGAGTCCTAATGTGGAGTAGGACAATTAAATTATGTGTGTGGCTATGTTTAACAAACTTAAAATAATACAGACTCATAAGACTAAAATATTCAAAATTATTGAGTGTCCAGCTCACTGACTATTTGACAGTCAATACGCTGCTTAAGCAGGCACTCGCAGAGAGTTGAAATTTGGGTTATCTATAGGTGGCTTTTTATTTCTAGTGGCTGTAGGAATATTTTACAATTAAACTCTAGGGTGTGTAGCAAGAAGTTAAAGTTTGTATAGAAAAACTATTCCTCTATTAGATACATAAATGTAAAAGCATGACTGACTGACAATCAGTGCACAGCCATAGCCATAAGTTTGGAAGGTCCTTTTGATGTGCACTAAGAAAGGACTTTCTGAAATTCAACCCCTTGAGGGTGAAGGGTTAAGATGTAGTTTGCATGAACAATACTTATTGCAGGGCAGACATGTGGTCACCAAGTCTGGTGTTTGTCTAATATTTAAAATAAGGTTTATCTTTACAAGTAATCAATTGTTTCACAATGTATATTTTATAAATGCTTTCATAATTGAAAATAGATGCTTAAAAATATCAGAAAATAGGTAATTACATGTTAATGATGTTCCAAATAATGGCTTTGCCATGTGTTAACCTTATAAAAAGCAGCCTTTGTGCTAGAGCATTGAACCTAGGCCATGAACTAGACCTATTCCTAATTTCACCTAAATTGGTTCATCTATGATAAAGATTATTAGCAACAAACATCTAATACAACAATTAATAGGAAATATGAAGGCAAATCCTGAATGAACACAAAAAAAACTGAGATTCTTTATCCTAGTCAAAACTCGAAGTACAAGTAGAGGCTCTCATAATTTTTTTTTTTTTGTAATTTAGAATAATTGATTTACAATTTTTCACTTTAAAACATCACTTACCCTCTTAGAAGTAGGTGTGTACAAGTATGCATGCAGTCAAAAATAAATACCAGCTGCTTCATATTACTCATTGATGATAATCTTGTTTGACACTGATTTCTGCAATAAAGATCATTGAGAGATAGACTTGTAAATAAGACCTAAGCGGTGGGCATTAGGACTGAATTAGCTCTGCATACTGTCTCTGTTTTCAACTGTTGGATTATGTTTTGATTTTTACCTGCAACAGAATAGAGCATAGTTTAAAAAACTTTACCAGTGTTGGTGCCTGCTTTATCTTGATTTTATAACAAGGGATCTCAAAAAAATCTAAATGATTCTTTTGATTTCAATGAATAAAAAAACAAAATTTAAAATCACAAGAGCCATTGCATGTGAGATTGTTATAAATCTTGAAAAAAATGTTATCTTTCTATTAATGAACTCAGAAAAGGTTCTTTTGTTTAGGTATTCTTGTAAAATGGTAATGGTGAGTTTTTTTTCTTTAATTTTTTTTGTGTTGTTTCAGATAATCTAAAAAACCTGCAAGAAAACTTTCCAAAATCTTCCGAAGACTGTTTATTTTTTTTATTTAAAAATACTTATTTTTCAATTAGATACTTTAAAGATTGCTTGAGCGGAAACCAGAGAAGGATGCCAACTAGAGAGAGAGAATTAAAAGACGGAACTAGCTATTTATTGAATAATTAATTTTATCCATATTTAATTATTATTTAGTGTTGTATACTCCAATGAAGTAGAAGTTTGGGAATTGCTATTTATTTAGTCATGAATATAATCAATTTTAATGTAAGGATTTGATGGAGAATATGGATAATATGTCTTCAAATGTATCTCTACGGAGTAAGAGGAAGGACAATCTTATAACGAGGAAACAGGACAAGTCCCCTGAGAAGACCATAAGGGGGACCCGAGGGGCTTACAGAGGTATGTGGAGATATTAAATACTAGTTTATTTGCTAAGACATTTATAACAGAGCGACGCTCCCCAGGTTACTCTTTGGATGGGTGACTGGTTATGGCATTTAGAATAAAGTGCTTCCATGCTTTGGAGGGCATGTTAATAATAATTACAATAATTGATTTAACCATAAGTTGGTTAAGTAACAATCCATTTACTACATGTTAATATGCCAATCTCGACTGTAATATTCGTTTACTTATGTCGGGGCCTTCGGGATCCTAAAAACAAGAATACAAAAGTCGGTGGATAGAGGTATCCCAAGATCATTCAACATAGCACTCTTAAGGGGAGGCCTAAAAAGTGAAGAGGGGAGGCGGGTACGATTCTCGCAACGGTATAACAGTATTTTGCAGTAGACGCTAGGAACATCATCTATGCCCCACCTGTGATGGAATGACATCACAAAGTTGCGAGAAATCTGTGCATGTAGATAGCTCAAGACCAATCTTTGGGGGATCAACAGCCAGTAGAAGTCCAATAATAGACTTCTACTAGTGGACTTGTGTTGATGATGATGACATAATCTATAAATCTTTTTTTAAGGTATTCCATCGACTTCCAAACGGACTGACGATGAGGATACGGGATCGACGGAAAGACTGGATAGACCAAAGAAATTCATATCGCAGAATAAGAGTAGCTATGGTCTCGGGAAACGGCCGGACTTCTCGCTTAAGAACAGGAACGTGCATTTAGCCTCCTCACGCTATGGACAGGTCAGTTTTTTAGATTATAAATGCCCTTTTTTATATGAGTGTAGCATATATAAAACCTATTTAAAAACTATCCTTGAAGAAATAGAAATCGTGCAAAAAAACGAATTGCAATCCGTTTAAATGCTAACAGATAAACAAATAACCTCTAGCAAACGCATATAATATTACGTTGCGGGTAAAAATGACAGAAAGTAAAGTTTGTGTTTAATAATGGTTTCTTGTATATTTGTGAGAAATACCTTTAATTACGACATTCAGATGCTGTGGCAACTCGGTAGTAAAATTGTATCTTGAGTTTTGTAATACAGTTCTCTGGCTTAGAAAAACGGTCAAAGAAAGTATTACACCTATTTCCAGCCTAATTTTTATGCAAATAAAGTTCAACAATAGTTGAACAACTGCATCTTAGGTTATCACAAAAAACGTGATTTAACGCTAAATCATTGAAAACTCGAAAGTGTTTAGTTAGCACCGGACGGTGAATATGACAATTATCTGAGTCAATATTTTGTCGCTCAAATATTTCCAAGCGCTCTACGATCGTAGTTCAATCGAAATATTACATAACTTGTGAATTGCACGCGTCTGACCACAGACATACAGGACAGTTATGTGAGGAAATGTCTTCATCGTTTCTGATTTCCCATCGAATCAGCCCATATTCACCCACTGCTGGGTATAGACCTCTAGCACGCCATTATGATTTCCTATTACAATGATATGCTAGAGTGTGGCTAGACAGGATTTTAGTCTGTCTGGTCAAAATAATATGTAGTTGCTGCATTAATCCTATTGAAATTGTGTTTGAGAACTCGTCTATTGACGTTATAGTTGAAACACAGTCGCAACAAAAAGAAATTAAATAAAATCAGCAGAACCGATAAAATAGTCAGAATGTCCTGCCTGGGTATGTAAGAACCGATGGGGAAGAAAGATTTCGGAATAGCGATCACGAACCATCATACGTCGCGATCGACGTAGTGTAGTGCCCTTCTATCCGATGGACATATGACATCCTAAAGGCAGGATGTCGGTAGACGTAGCTCAAAATTGTTTATCATGACACTCTTTTGGATAAGTCTGTATGACCAGCAGTTGACTTCTACAAACTTTTGATGATGATGATGTAAGATCCCAGGCAGATCCAGTCGCTGCACCAGTATTTATTTTCGCCACAGTCTTCTAAAAACTAAGAGCAAACATAAAAGATTCCGCGTAATTTGCTTAAGTTAAACTTTGCAAGTTCGCAGTGTTCCAACGATTCGTATCGTCAAACAGACGTTGAGTGCCGATAATATTTGATTAAATTATGCAAACTTTGACGAGAATACTAGAGTTCTGTTTTGCAAAGTTGAAAAATATCCTTACTGCGTGCATTATCTAGTACAATTTCTATAATTACTATCAGATTTCTAAAACAATGAGTCCTACGTATGGGTAGCGTAGGTAGTAGTGAATCAGCCTGTTGTTGAAGATGTTTCCAGTTAAGATGGAAATTAATATTTTGAACAGTAGTTACTTAAAAAATATAGATTTTACTCTGATCCAAAACTTGCCTAAAGCAGGTGTCTAACCACCCCAGTACATTCTTTCTGAACACACTTAATTGATATTGTTATACTCTATCGGATGTGTTTTCAATAGACTCCAATATCAATATTCGTACCAATATTCTGTGTCATGTACAGACCACAACTTGTTTATGATACGTTTTAGATTTTATTATTAGAATATAATAATTTGCCGACATGCGACATGGACGCAATGCAAATTAGTTTATGACAAGTGACCAAGTGCAAAGGTGTTGGAAGTTGTAAACACCTACCTACACCTACTACAAACCGATTCAATAATTATCCAGCATTACCTGATAACATAAGATTGTGATTTTTTACTGTTTGTTAATTACCACTCAGTAAAAAAACACAGATGTATTAATTAAATAAACTCTTCAAGACAAAAATCGAGATACTCTATTTTAGGATAACGATTTTTCTCTCATTATGTGCCAAGGTTATCATTGGTAATCTGTCAAACCAACCGTTTGAAACGATCGTATCTGGCAAATAGCACAAGATACATTTTCAGAAATAACAAAATTAGAAGAGCCCAAAATTCTCAAAAAAATAAATGATACCACACAAAGGGATGATGCTATACCTACAATGGAAAAATGATATACCACACTTTATATGCGCGAAAAACTAAGCTTGTATTTATTTTCAGATTTTTTTTCTATGGTTAAAATAAGTCTGCATATCAAATTTTATCTCGATAGGCTTTAATTAAACCGTGTAAGAAGGGTTTTCAGAACCCTAAAACCATCGTTTATTGACATGCTTCTCTTATCTAAGTCCTAATTTTGATTTCCTAAACTAGAGTGTAATGACGCACTCACCTGTCAGCTATCAATGAGTACTAACCTAGATTATTTATCTAATACCTGACTGGGTGCATCGGAAACAATGCAAACAATATAGTACTCGGAAATAATTCGTCATTACTGTGTTTTCAATAAGTTTTTGATATTTTTTTAATCCTTAGATAATGTCAGTTTGTGCTGGAAGCCAGATGGGCTCGGTCCTATACACAATATTTATAAAATAATCGCGTTGATACAATATTTTTTTACATGAAGTGCGATTGATAAGTGATTTTGAGGATTATGTTTTGTCTTATGTCAATTGCTTGGAAATCTAAGATAAACATTATCGATTTTTGGACTTGAAATCGCAGAAATAAACAGCTATGGTGAACATATCGTGCAGTAATATAACTTGTAGTTTTTGTGATCTGTTTTGTGTTCAACAAATAAAACAGAAGTTTATTTTGATCCAAAACTGGGTAAGTTTGTCTTCATACATTACTTTCAATACTTCAAGTCTAGCAGTTATTGTGATCGTTCAATACTCCAAATTTTATAAAACTCTTTACTTACTTGCTACGATCTTGCCCTCTTTCACTCCATTTACTTTTTACCCGTGACTCAAGAAACTGGTATATGTTTTTGGGATATGCGGTTGTTTGTGTGATTGTGTGAAGTTTGTCTCTTATATTTTTTCTTCTAAACGGTTTTGTATGTATTCATGTATCAAGCATGTTTTATCAACTAGTTGAACTTAAACCTAAATAAAAATCGTTTGCAACACAAAATTTCCACCTGATGAACTAATCGTCTGTCAACGAGCTATCCACTGTTCTATAGCCTAATCTAGTTAATTAGTCATTAGACACAGAAGCATGACCTTCCTTGTCATGATTGAAGAATGCTCTTACATCACGATAATGTACCTTATAAGGTTGAGTGCATAAGAAAATTATTTCTCGAAGTTGTAATGCCTTGGAACTTTTAAAGTGAAGGAGCCGGCATATCTTGTAAGTAACCTATAGGAATGTTACATTATATTGTTTGTATTATGCATATTACTACCTATGTACATCACCTTAGCGTTCACAGTCGTGATCTGAGCAATTCATTATTGATCAAATTGAAAAATTGGTCATTTGGAATTGAAAAATTGATGCCTGTGTGGCGTAGATTTAAGTAGAAAATTGCATGATCAAAACCTGGTATTTTGTTGTGTGGTTCGCAACACAAGGGTCACAGGCATCATCACAAAACAGGTAATCCTTGTTTGTGGTCAGGATTGTGTACGTGCCTTTTGACGTTTATGTTTCCTCTGTATCATCACAAACAATTGTTTTACGCTTTGGGTAGCGTAAAACAATTGTTTGTGATGTTGGTACGCAGACATTTACGTAAAAAGGCTTTCTTTAGTTTGTAACTTAATGTCTCTTGGCATGAGAATTGGGTAGGTGTTGGTTATACCCTCGACATGATTCTTTCTTAGGGCGCGTTTTGCGAGGTTCTCTGAGGTAGATTATTTAAAACAGTTTATATGGGAATATCAATCCATCTCAGTTCATTGCTAGGTGAAGATTAAGGCGCTTTCTTTGTCGTGTCATCTATCCGTTCACCATCGATGATGAATATGCGCACAACTTTAACGGCAGCCTATTGAGTACTCTGTCTGCTATTGATAATGGCGTATTTCGTGCCTGCTTGTGTTATCGATTCTGTGGCAGTGACGTCTTTATCATGTTTCCCATTCAGCGGAGATTACGGCCGGTCGGTGCATTTCCGAACCGCTACTATTTGTGAATGGAGCACTCATCGATTGTTTGTGCCACTGGATTACGTCGTATTGTTATTGTAGTGGTAGATAGTTGATGTGAATTTCGTTACTAATCATCATCAATTACGACGAAATTTTGTGGAAAAATGTGATTGGATCAATGCTTATTTTGGGTATGTTTGTTAATTTTGAAAATGCAACTCGAACTGTGAGTCAATAATCGTTTCAACATGCTTATTTCATCTCATGTAAACTCATAAAATGTTGCAAACAAATCTTTTCGGAACTTGTTTAATAAGAAAAACCACAGTGTCCTCAGGGAAGATTAATGTCATTACCCTCAATGAAAAATCATTGTTATATTGAGGATGTGAAATGTCCGCAACATTATATCCTGTTCTATTCACATATTTATGAAGTTTCCTTCAGAAGGTGGCCCATTTGCAGCAGTAAACTTATATAGATTATATTTTGTAAATACTATAAAATTGCTTCTTAAGGTGCAACTTTGCGTGCGTATTTTTGTCGTGTCACCGGTTTTTTCTTGGTCACCCTGCGTTAGGTACTTAACTAACCTACTGATTTGACCAGGTTGAGATATGGTGACATTGAAAATTGCTACTATCCACAATATTGACATAGAATTGAAATGTGGTTTGGTATGGTTTTATGTATTACGACTACTACGTACCTTACTATTCTCCTGCTGACATTTTGTTGACCGTTCAGAGGTCCTTCCTCATGAGCTACATCCGCGACCACGCTCGACGGTCGTAAGACGGAAACTGACTTGGCCTCGCCGCTCTGCTCTACCCTTTGCGCGCGGCTGCATAGTAGCATCGGTGCCGGCGCGTACGGCGGCAGGGAGGTAGCTACCCGTTCAGGAGGATAGTTAAGTACGTGGTATAGTCGTTATAATATCCTAACATAATTTTTTCAGCTCAAATCCTCAGTAGAACATAATATTCTTCGTCCACTGCCTATATCGCATATGTCATCCATCACTATTTCTCTTCCAGATGACATCTGCATTGTTAGAATCTTGAGGAGGACAGCTTCTGGTCTCTGCAAGTCTATTTCCATCACCATAACCATTAAACCATTTTTCAGATGACATCAGGTCTGCACGGGCATGGACATCAGATCTCGCAGCCGCCCGCGCATCATCTAGATAACACCACGGTTATACCTCCTAAAGAAAAGACTGTCCATGGCAAGGAGAAAACCTTTAAGGTAGGACGCTTTGCCAGTGACATAAGAGGAACCAATTTACTTGGTAATTCATAGGTAATAGATTAGAATCGGGCGTGTTTTACTATCCTGCATACAGAGCTGAGCTGCAGCACAGATGTAAACATTAGAAGCTTCGTAACAGATCAGCAAGCTTTACCAAGGTTCCGCCAACAGGATTAGCGTGAGTATCGAGTTTATGCACGAGAAGACAAAAAAAAACTTCCATTTTGTTTTCCATCCAACAAAAGAGAGACATAAAATATTATTGGCGTCTCTTCGATTTACAAAACCGGTGCTCACCCTGTAAATGGTTCTGGTCACCATGTGAATGAGTGAACGGTTTTGCATTTAGAACTGTAAGGTTTCTTGCTTCGAAGGACATGCTTCGATATAAGCTGTTGACATCGACTATAGTCGTTGGCCTTCGGACGGCTTAAAAACTCCGGCCCCAGATTTGGCGACTGCTTACATACCAGGTACCTGACTTATATGTAGTGCATTAAGATAGTGATAGTGCAGCCGATAGATAGGGATTTCTATCGGCTGATATCATAAGGGAACTCCCCTCACCGCACATAGTCCCGATAGAACCTTCGTTTGCTGATGCGTAGGTACTTTAAATCTTCAATTCTTCCGGCGAAAAAAGAGAGTTGTTATAAGTTTAAAGCTTTTGTCTGTATGTGCGTTTGTCTTTCGCTGTCTGCATCATCTCAACTCCATAACGGAAGCCGGTTAGTTGGTATGGTTCTTAGATAGGCTTTATTTGGTCGAGGGTCTTCTAATTTTTGTAAAAATGTACATTATTTTCAGGTGGTGGTCCCAGGCAGTGAGGTCGGCGTGATGAAAACGCCCGTAATGGGCGCGCGGCCCTACGGCAACGCTCTCGCCATCATCCACACTCAACAGAGCAGCACCTTTGATATGCTCAACTCTCTTACTACTAGTGTGGTGAGTTCCGTTTAATAATTCTAGTGAAAAGTATAAAAAATGTGTCTCAAAAGTACCGATCCAGCGGCTGCCTTACTTGGTTCTAGCTGATGCTAGATCCGAATGTAATGGGCACTATATTTTCAGCTAATCACTATATTATGCCCTCAGAAACAAGAACATTATTTCATTGCTTCGTCTTCCGCCATCACCTCGATAGCTAGGCCATAATGGAGTACTTATGCGAAATCGTGAAATATATAGATCATTTGCAACTAGACGTCTCATTCTAACCTAAGATGTACTATTATTACATTTTCTGTAGAATAGTTGAACGAATTATTGACAAATTCAAGGTCAATAGTTTTTTATTAAGTGAAATCACAAGGATTATATTAGAAACGTCAACTTATAAACAATGTGACTTTAAATCTTTAAGTGTTTGATGATTTATCTTTACGCCGATTCCTCACGAGCAAACACACTCTGCTATATCTATTTGTTTATTCAGGCAAGTCAACCAGTAGTCGGCGTGGGCGGTTACCGTCGCCGTAGCTCGGGTCAGGGAGCTATCTGTGACCCAGAACTAGACGACAGCGGCAATAAGCTCGTCGCCAGACTCGAAGACGATGCTTTCATATCGGAACAAGACTTGGTAAGTGACTTTAAAATCCCTGCTACAGCTGTTGCTGTTGAAACGCAAGTAGATAAGTGTTCACACAGCGGCGTTATTAAGTTTCTATTTACACTTGTTTTTTATTTTAGATTCTGTCCAAGTGTCTGTATAAACTAGTGTTAATTTATCGAAACATATTTGTTTATTGAATATTTTTACTGATACGACTACCTATTCGGTATCCGAGATCCGATCTGATACAGCTTAATTTAAAATCAGATACAGGAACGTACCAAAATAACTGATTATGCCGGATAGTAAACGGATATCCGTTGCATCATTAATGCTAGTTGCCCATTGCACTCGTACAATAAAGTATTTTCATTCATTCATTTTTTTATGCGTTGTTCGATGTTTACAGGAAGAGAACATAGAGATAGCGACGGCTACGCAAAAGGGTCTTCCGCATCCGACAGCCGACGCGACGGGAGAGGAACAGCCGCAAGAACAACAAAACGGTATGATATCTCTTGCATTTCACATTACCACCAACCAATGAGAAAACCTCTCATTTGTAAATATATATTATTTGGTTATTATCTAAAGTGATAACTGCACTTATGGAACTACACTTACTTAGCTGAATATAAAGTGGCCAGTAAATTTGGACTCGATTTAAAATTTGATCACTCGATTCATGGCGAATTGGTCAAAGCATTGCCGATGAGAGGCGAAAATTTAAAGAAAACAACGATTTTATATTATGTCCATGATTAATTTTCAGGTCTAGTCTATGGTCCTATCTACGAGCTGGATAAACTCGAAGAAAAGGACAAAGAAAAGGATGACAAGGAGGATGAAGAGGAACCGATTGGAGTCTCGCCGTGTGGCCGGTGAGCATCAACATCGTTATTACCACAGTCTCATTTGTTGGAATTGTCGCATACTCTTGTCTGGTGAGAGTGCTGGAAGGCCGTCTTTATCGAGGGGAACTTCAGCGTTTGTCGGTTCAGCGAGCAATATGGCATGTCCATTGCCTCTTCAATTTGTTTATTCTCACCATGGAAAATCACCATTCAGTGTATCAAATTTTTCATAAATACAAATACAACATCTAAAATCTTTCGTTATATTTATGAACTAAAAAAATATAAAAATAAAATTAGATAACACAATTTATTATTAAATAATAACCGGTCAAGTATGATCGCAGTCGCGCACTTATAGTTCCGTATCACCACATAATTTAGACAAGAATTCTTTGGTAAATAATAAAATAGTTGCATTTTTTGGGACTTGTTATTTTTTTTATTACCTGCCATAAAAGAGGCTATAGTAACATTATATTCCGTTAAAAATGACTACATATTACAGTTAAAAGATGGATCATTCGCGGTATGAACAATTATCAGTTCCAGTTCCTGTACTCCTGCACAAACACTATATTTTAATGAAACAATCAATTTAGGAATCAAAATACTGAAAAGTCTTACCTTACAGCCCTGTCACAGACGTTTCATCATTTTATGTATGGGTTCAGCCTTGACTTTTGTTAATATTTATTTTGAATATCGTTATTCACAGGTTTTTCAAATACGACAAAGAAGTCGGTCGGGGTTCCTTCAAAACAGTCTACCATGGTTTGGACACTCAGACTGGAGTTGCTGTGGCTTGGTGCGAGTTGTTGGTATGCAAAAATTCAGTCTTTTTATTAGACGTTACGTAAGTCTTGATTACGCTGGTAAACTAAAAACGAGAGCGCTTAATATTTCACTTATGGTCACACTCGGTCTTGAAGTAATATCTCTGTTCTCAGGAGAAAAAGCTAAACAAAACAGAGCGTCTTCGCTTTCGAGAAGAAGCGGATATGCTGAAGAAACTCCAGCATCCGAATATCGTGCGTTTCTACAACTACTGGGAAGGAACCGTGGCGAAGAAGAAAAACATTGTTCTGATAACTGAACTCATGCTGTCTGGGACATTGAAAGCGTAAGAACAAGATTTTTTGTTCAGCATCTACAAATGTTTTATGATTAGGGGACTTTAAGGACTTTTTATAGTTATTAATTAATATTTTGGGAAGTTGGTGGATGAAAGTGGGTCAAGACGTTTTTCATGGCAGTCACAAAATCACAAATATTGATGACGATATTTGTGATTTTAATGGAAATAAAACCAACCCTGTCCCGAAGTAACTTATTCAATCAAATCATATAATTCCCAAAATATCTAAAACACTATTTCCATGCATACAAGTGAACATTAACATTTCACTGGTACTGCGGAGATTTTTTTATATTTTAAATGAGTTTTGTTTCCTTGCAGGTACCTCCGAAGGTTCAAGACCATAAATCCGAAAGTGCTGAAGTCGTGGTGCCGCCAAATTCTCAAGGGTCTGAATTTTTTACACTCAAGAACACCGCCTATCATTCATAGGTAATTTTTTTAAATACAAATATGGAGAAACCTCGAATTGGTGAGGGATAACAATAAATTCGTGAAGAAATCCTTGAATCAAAATTTTTAAGGCATGTGACATACGAGGCACATTAAATCCTTTAACCACAATTGTTCTTTCAATTAGTCATTATACCTCAATCTGCCACTTAATCAATAGCTGGGTACTGATCGAGCGAGGCAGCCTCGATTTGAAGATTTATTGTACAAGGCCGAGTCAACTTGTCTGTGCTTTGTTAATTTACCTTAAAATCGTCATGAGATCCAATGTAAGGAAAGCTGTCGCCGTCACAGCAATTAAAGTTATTCTTCGCCTTAGAAAAAAATTGAATGAAAAATCTAATCGCAATTGGAGTTTGCGAAAGTAGATTAAAAGCTGATAGCGACTCATAATTCTAACCCTATACTAGGATTCCCTGTATCGTGGGCATGCGATACGATTACCATGGTACCAAAACACCCAGACCCAGAACTATATCTGCAGGCCATGCAATCGTTTGTTCCACAGCGGGAACACAAACCTCACCACCCCACCCTCGTCTCATCCGGCTGCTCGCCCACCGCGCCATCGAGGTCCTGAAATGACGAATGTCGTAACTCTTGCATTTTATATTTCAGAGATCTGAAATGTGACAACATCTTCATCACCGGCACTACAGGCAGTGTGAAGATTGGTGATTTGGGGCTTGCCACTTTGAAGAATCGAAGTTTTGCTAAATCTGTCATAGGTCAGTATCTGTTAATATTAGAGTTTATACAACCAAAATCACAACTGCAATTGCGCAGCGACGGCCCATATACAATGTCAATTAAAATCTATAACTAACTCCCAAAACAAATCACGGAATTACAAAAAGATTCGCTTTTCACTAAACAACTAAAATGATTCGTAATTGACTTTCTTTATTCCACAGCTATTAGCCCGCAGCTTCCATATGAAACATAGCCTTAGTGTTATTCTAGGTTCGTAACCTAGAATAATTCATAGGCTATCTTTGTGACTGTTGGTTGTTATTCATTTATGCTTCTGTAGTACCAGTAGCATAACCATTCAAAAACAACGTTTTTGTCTACAGAAAAGAAAACAAAAAATATTTATGTTGTAGTATGTTTGAGAGAAAAACAGAAGTAAGTTTTGGTGTGTAGCTTAGAGATTGGTTTTGTCGACGCAAGAGAAGAAGAAAATTGTTTCTATATCTGTTTTTTATCTGACGGAAACGGAAGTGAGTCTTCTCTTCCTTAGGTAAAACTTGGGATTCGTTATAAATTTGTTCATTCTACGCCTGCAGGACACAAAACAAAATTATTTGCGATCCAGCAAAGACTATTTCGTTTCTCAATAAAAAAATTCTATCCATCCCCCCACAGGAACACCAGAATTCATGGCGCCGGAAATGTACGAAGAGCATTACGACGAATCAGTAGACGTCTACGCATTTGGCATGTGCATGTTGGAGATGGCTACCGGGGAATACCCTTACAGCGAGTGCAGCGGACCCGCCCAGATCTACAAAAAAGTCGTTTCTGTGAGTCGATTTTACTTTATGACCATTTATTCCTCTATTTGTAAAGGGGAATATCCTCTGTTCCGCTGGCCCGAGGTCCTAGGACCGACTGTTGTTGTCGGGAGCTATTTAATGTTCAAACTCTCATAAATTTTATTTGGTAGCACTTAGCTTCTTATAACAGCGTCGTTGCTCTTCGCCGATGTGATGTAACGAATTTCAATTATGTGGCGAGAGATATAATTTTATAGTCTGTAGAATTCATATTACGTTGCGTATGTGCAACATAAGTATTTATAGTTCATCATCATCAGCGAGTAGAACTCCACTTCTGGACATAGACCTCCATCAAAGAGTGCTATTACAAACGATCTTGAACTACTCTTGAACTCAACAAATGATCACAAAATGAGCCTGAGTATTAAAGCCATTTAGCTCGCGGAACCGACAACCGCTGGGGAAGAAAGGTTCTCGAATGGCGACCATAAACCGGATGATGAAGTCCAGGAACGCCACCCACTCGATGGACCGATGACATCGTAAAGGTTGCGGTAAGTCGATGCGATGGATGGCTGTGGTCTAAGATTGTTCATCATGGCACCCTTTGGGGAGGCCTATTTCCAGTGGTCTTCGACAAGCTGTCGTTGATGATGATGAATTCCGATAATACCTCGTCTATGTGCGACTTAGGACTGTAAAGGTCCACTGCTGGACCTCCCCCAAAGAGTGCCATGTCGAACTTTCGTATTCCATCGACTTCCTGCACTTTTTAGGACTTCATCCATCCATCGGGCGGGGGTCTAAATCCCTGTGAAGAGTAGGTATTCTTACTACGACAGTCCATTATAAGTTATTATCGCCATTGTGGTATATTTTAAATTTTATTTTATTTGAGCAGGGAGTGAAACCGCAAAGCATGGAGAAAGTCGCCATCAATGAGGTGAAAGACATCATCGAATCCTGTATCAAGCCTAATAAGGGCGACAGGTAAATACATTGTGTAACTTATTCCTTATAATATGTGGGATATAATATAAGGTTTATATCATCATCTGGAAGACGGTATGGACCCGTTAGACTATTTAGTAAAAAAAAACAATAGCAAACTTCAAGGCGGGCATACTAGATAGGTTTCAATAACCTAAAGCAGAGTAACTAATCTCGGATTCCAATTACAGACGTAAATCTACAAAGTCTCGTTTCTCTATGAAAAACTTCAAGGAATAACGAGACGTCGTTCGGTTGCGGCTGTTATTGGAACCCGGAGTAAGAAGGAAATTGAGCAACGATACTACGAACGATAGACTATCAAAGGTTAAAAACACGTATAAATATGTTTGTTGCTGAACCGATTGAGATGAAATTTGGAAAAGCTCCCGACTAATTAAATTATCATCGCAAGCTCGTATTCTGTGGCCAAGTTTTGACTCGTCATAGAATCACCTTCAGATATATAATAGGGGACTGGTATAGTTTGTGACCTAGGATAACATGGGCTTCTTTTCTTCCGGGTACAACGCGGGCGAAGCCTTGGGAAGAGGCTAGTCTTATCTAAACATATAAAATAGTTGCGTGGTACTGACTAACTCACTGAAAATCAACGCACAGCCTAAACCGTAAGTCCCTGGTAAGTAAGTCAAATCTGAATGTTCCTTGTGGTCATTAAGGCCTGAATTCATAGTCGGAGGTTGAACAGTCCCCCAAAATCCACCATTCAGCATTCGTCTGTGCGAATTCAACCTTTATGGCTGGGTGTATAAAGGTTGAATTCGCACTTGAATTTTTACTTAGCGCCTGAACAGTCCCCTAGGGGAGCCCCTAATCGACTATGAATTCGGGCCTAAATCAAAGGTATTATTGTTTCTCAACAGGCCAAAAGTAAAAGACCTTCTGAACCACGAATTCTTCGGCGAAGACATCGGGCTGCGGCTCGAGATCGTGGGTCGGGACCTCGTGACGTCATCAGATATAGCCAAGATACAGTTCCGGCTGAAGATCATCGATCCCAAGAAACGGTAAGGTACTAAAGAACGACTTTTAGATACCCTTATATTAATATCCTTATATTCTTTGAACACAACCAACAATCGCCAAGTTTTTGACGTCCTCGATGGCGAGTAGTACATTTTTGCAAAATTATGTAAAAGAAATCGTCTCCGACGTGTTTTTGTATGTTTTGTATCATCATGTATCGCCCCTAGTGACTTGTAGCAGTAAAACCTATTTACGTACCATCCTTAAAGTCGTCCAGATCGATTGCTAAAGCCCACATTCCAATCGGATGAGCCGTTTCCCAGATAAATGGTAACATAGCATTAAAATTATCGTCAACAAAACGTCAGCAGGAAAATAGTAAAGTACGTAGTATAGTTGTAATAATATCCTAAAATAAATGGTAACACCCAAACATATAAAACATGTGTACATACACATATACGTCGCGGGTAAAAAAATAAAAATAATAAAAGTTACCTTCTCTTATCCCAGTTCGTACACACACAAGGAGAACGAAGCAATCCAATTCGAGTTCGATATGGAGCATGATGATTGCGAGGAACTGGCTAACGAAATGGCGAAGGCTGGTCTCATCATGGAGGAGGACGCAAGGATAGTCTTCAAGCTGCTGAAGAGCCAACTGATCAGCTTGAACCGGTGAGTTTTAGACGCTGCAGTGAGTTTAGATTTTGCTAGTGAGTTCTAGATGTAGTCAGTGAGTTGTTGATGTAGTTAGCGAATCGCATATAATAAATAGGACCTATGAAATTTCCGTTTTGTCGAACAGGCTACTTTGAACTGAAATATTTGCTGTTGACTTTAAATTCAAATTTGGTTGTTTTTAAGGCATTCTATTTTATTTTCAAAAACAATAATTCATTTGTTTTTGGGTCTTCACCTCCAATTTCATTACATTTGTGACCATGGTCTCGCGTTATTTTGGAACATGACTTACGACGAGGAAACAATGGGTCTCAAACGGTACGCAATATTAACGACCACTACCAACTAACGAACAGTGCGTTATTGGTTCAACCGCTGGAAATTTGTAATGACGCAAGCGAACTTCGTGTACGCCCGGAGAACAACGCTGATGATGACGAATTCAAAGCGGAACCTCTTTAAACCACAGTTTGAGGTTCTGCTTTAAATTCGTAAAAGCCGCTCAGCTGTATCTGAGCTTGCATAGGCTTTTGACGTTAGTATCAATTGCCCAATATTATTGGGCTATTTGTGGCAAAGCAAAGAAGCTAAATCGGATTACTATTATAACCTCTAACATGTAGAGGTAGGCAGTGAATTAAAGATGTAGTTGTGAGATGTGTAGTCGGTTGAGAGTTTCGCCAGTGAGTAAACAAAGCCTTCCCAGCCATATACTAGATATAAAATACAACAGTTTGAAACTTCCAAAGAGCCAGCTGATCAGAAAAAATCGGTGGGTTGAAGATGTTATTTTTATTGTCAATGTGTTGTAGTTATTTCAGTGTGAGAATATTCATGAAGAAAAAAATATCTGTCACATTGTTTGATCAGCAGTTAAAGAGGTCGTTGTTTGTAGAACATTTGAGTACATATTTGTTTTTAATAACTTCGTTTATAGACTGGTTTTATATTCGTATACGGCCCATATTTTTTTCTGAGCGGAAAATCCGTTGGTATTAGGGCAATACAAAGCCGTATTAATTATCAAGATCAATTATCGAAACAACAATACTAAAACTATAAAATGATAGGTGCGCCCCGGTTCATCGCACAGAACAATTACGTTAGATTATGCGTCGACCTTCGACTTCTCATTGTAATTACTGTGATGAGTTGATATCGATGTGTTTATGCGAGCAGAGGCATGAGGTTTTATTGATACGTGTTCTGAACGCTATGAGGAAATCGACGTGTCCTAGAACCAATAATTCTAAGGTATACATACACCATTGGTTTAAGTTCCAATAAGCGGCGATGAGCTTTCAAACTGTTACGCGGAAAATAAATACCCAAAAGACGCAAACATACATAGCTCCTGACCTTACTCTAAGGTTTCTTGTGTCGTGGGTATCGGGAATAATAAGTCGCATGTACCACATCATCCTGAGTCAGAACATATATCACATCATCGTTTGCCCCGCAGCGTGAATAGAGCCCGCACTTTGTGCGTCTCGACCCCGCCATTGTGATCGTCAATTGTTAGCCTCTGACTAACTAGCCCCTACTTGGTACCGTGAGGAAGACAGTCGTGATAGTTGTTTTGTCTTCAAAGATTTATCAATTGCCTACCTATTCTATTATTCCTATAGCTGTGAAAGTCTGTTGTTTGTATGTATACGTTGTACAAACGTTGCGAGTTCAAGTTCCGATGGCAATGCAATACACGTTATTGTACTTTTTATGCCTTAATTACAAATTTCACAAAAACTTATTCAGAAATCAATCGATAATCAATGTCCGGAAACGGGAAGATGGTATTTATATAATATTGGCTTAAATAAAAATTAAATATTATGTAAAAGAATACTTTTACCCAAAAACGTAAATGCCAAAATTCTAGTCTTATTAAAAAACTGTCTAGTCCATGTCTAGGCATGTTTGCGTGAACTGCCGCTTCCGATCTAAATTATGAAAAACATGATAATATAGGCAGCTTGCTACGGTATATTTCGCTTTTTGCCAGCGGATGGTTTGCGTGAAATCGTCGTCGAAACTCGGCACTGTCACGCGATTCGTTACCGCTGTTTGATTGATTCATAGTTACAGTATTTATATATTGATGGCGAAAATATTGCTGAATTTCGACTTATCTTCGACCTTTATGTGCGTATTTAAAACGTAAAGGAAGGCATCATGTGGAAATTGGCACACCCTAGAACCACAATTTGAAGGCATGTACCATCGGTTAGTGTTCCAATGAGCGCCGATGGGCTAATGAAATGCTAATTAATTTGTTAAACATGAGCAATTGGTCAGAGTATGCTAAATATTATACGATGGCACTGAAAAGGGCCTAGCGACCGAACCAGTGGTTGCTGGTTTGTTGAACGAACCAGTGTGGTGAGACGATTCAGTTTGCAGAGTCTCTTATAATTATAATATGCATTATCAATTTTATCTTCTCAATTCAGCCGGAAACACCCTCTGCTTCCAGTAAATAATTATTATTTTAAAGTTACCTAACATTATTCCTATGAAACTGCTTCATGGAAATAGCCTTTATTTTTCAAGTAAAGAATTAAAGGCCATTTCCATAAAGCTTTTCCTGGCAATTTGATGATGATGAAATACTTTTTTACAACCGCACCCTGACTTGTTAGTCTTCCGCGGTTCTGTGATAGCCTTATAGGGTGCAGGATCCTTATCTTAGCCATTCCACTACCCCGGGTCTGCAAATTATTATATCTAGACCAGCGCTTTATTAATTTAATTTAAAAGGATAATTTTGAAACGACGTGCGTGACTTGATTTATACATCGAAATTTGAATGATTGCCAAATTCAAAAAGGGAGCTATTGACTTTAGCAAATCAAAACATTCGCTTATATCGTATTTAAAAAAAAACATGACCAGTATTCGAAACTTGTGTTTCATATTGAAAAATGATTATGGATATTAAAGTAATTTAAAAGGATAATTTTGAAACGACGTGCGTGACTTGATTTATACATCGACATTTGAATGATTGCCAAATTCAAAGAGGGAGCTATTGACTTTAGCAAATCAAAACATTCGCTTATATCGTATTTAAAAAAAAACATGACCAGTATTCGAAACTTGTGTTTCATATTGAAAAATGATTATGGATATTAAAGTAATTTAAAAGGATA
This sequence comes from Perizoma flavofasciatum, assembly GCA_958496245.1. Lineage (NCBI taxonomy): Eukaryota > Metazoa > Arthropoda > Insecta > Lepidoptera > Geometridae > Perizoma > Perizoma flavofasciatum. The sequence goes on along the minus strand of OY292419.1, from coordinate 6,364,743 downwards.
ATTTTGAAACGACGTGCGTGACTTGATTTATACATCGACATTTGAATGATTGCCAAATTCAAAGAGGGAGCTATTGACTTTAGCAAATCAAAACATTCGCTTATATCGTATTTAAAAAAAAACATGACCAGTATTCGAAACTTGTGTTTCATATTGAAAAATGATTATGGATATTAAAGTAATTTAAAAGGATAATTTTGAAACGACGTGCGTGACTTGATTTATACATCGACATTTGAATGATTGCCAAATTCAAAGAGGGAGCTATTGACTTTAGCAAATCAAAACATTCGCTTATATCGTATTTAAAAAAAAACATGACCAGTATTCGAAACTTGTGTTTCATATTGAAAAATGATTATGGATATTAATTTAATTTAAAAGGATAATTTTGAAACGACGTGCGTGACTTGATTTATACATCGACATTTGAATGATTGCCAAATTCAAAAAGGGAGCTATTGACTTTAGCAAATCAAAACATTCGCTTATATCGTATTTTAAAAAAACATGACCAGTATTCGAAACTTGTGTTTCATATTGAAAAATGATTATGGATATTAATTTAATTTAAAAGGATAATTTTGAAACGACGTGCGTGACTTGATTTATACATCGACATTTGAATGATTGCCAAATTCAAAAAGGGAGCTATTGACTTTAGCAAATCAAAACATTCGCTTATATCGTATTTTAAAAAAACATGACCAGTATTCGAAACTTGTGTTTCATATTGAAAAATGATTATGGATAGTATCTTGTTATTCCAGTCACGATCCATATTGCTGTTTTTCAGTGAAATTTAAGTCGTGATTCTCTCTCGCATAATGCACAAATCCGTTGTTTATTCGCAACATTGCGCACTATTAATTGCAAGAACGTTGACGCAACTGCCCACATCCGAATAAGGCCGTACGTAGTACGTAGTAATAACGGCTAGTATACATACGCACTGTCGTGACAAGTGCTGATTTATAGTGGTTTTGGTAGGAAAGTACATTTTAATAGTTTTGTAACGCAAATACCAAACGTCACACGAGTACGTACTCATCAGTTTAAACACAAACGTACTTACAGCGTGTATTGTTGTTGTGGTTTTAATTGAATCTTGTTGTAATTAGATAAAATATTATCAAAAGTGCTATAAAAGAAAACAATGTGAGAATAAAGAAAAAAATGTGAATAACTTTACTGATAACAGAGTAATCAGTTATTTTAGGAATTAATATACTTTTAGAAAGATAAAACGCAAACGGTTTCATTTCAAGTGACAAAAATGAGATGTTTGGTAAAAATAATCTCTTTTGTAAAATTAAATTGAATTGAATTGGTAAATAATTAACCAGATGTTGTCAGTGATAATAAGGAAACTTGTTTTTGTTAAAACAATTTAATTGTTGTATATATTGACGTGTACGAATGATGCAAGTAACAACGTGGCGGATTTGCAGTTTAAGTGAAAGCGATCTTAGTGTATTTTGGTGTTAAATATTTAAAACAAAAGTGTTTGTAATATTGTCCATAGAATGATATCATTGTGTGGTGATGAAGTCGTCTTATCAGTGTGTGAAATAACTCGTTTGATGTGACTATGTTTATAAAGGTAATTGATTGTATTATTTTTAAACTGGTAATAGGTACCTTTATTGAATGAAGTGTCACTTGTGAATGTTTGATTGTGTTACTTCTTGCAACCGGAAATATAGTCTGATCTTTCATTCTTTTTATAAGTTTAGCGGCTAGACAGAATAAAGGTGGAAGGGCACGGTACTGTTATTCATAAATTGTACAATACAAATGCCAGTTTGGTATACCAATCTCACTTTTGGGGTTTGCAAGAAATCCAAAAGTTATGTAGATTGAAACCTACTGATTCTCTACTGTACTATATTGAAACAAATAAGTACATAGTTGACCAATATTCCTGAGAAAGTACCAACCAAAGCAATCTCTTCCTTGTATTGAAATGGCAATAAAATCATGATTTGTGTGATTAAATAAAACTACATTCATGTTATTGCAAGCAGTTTTAATACATTTATAACGATTTTTCACAACCTGGTACATAGTTGATCGCAGCAACCTGTGGATAAAGTAGCGGGTAACTTATGACAAGCTATTAATCAATTTTTTCACGTATCATCAACCCATATAAGATTTTTTGTATTTTTTTTTTATTCTGCGTTATTAATAATATTAATAATATTGAAAATGCCAAAGTTGAAGTCTTGAAGTGTAACCCTATTCAAGTTTTAGCAGTTTTGGACATTGCTAAGCCTGATCATTTGCCGTTCTTAATTCTAAACTTAGCTGATCTGCTTAGAAAAGCTAGACAGAAAAGGCCACGAGCAACTAAAACCTGTGATACGCCTTATGTCATTTCAACTTCTGCATTGCCTTTTAACAACTATATTAATGTTTATAAAGATATATAATAACTACACCGGCTCGCAATAATACGCAACTTGTGGTGGTGCAAGAGTCACTCCGATCGTTCCTCTCATTTCTTCCTCAGTCGGGGGTTCTGATGCGAGACGGATCCGGCATTTACTAAACAGCCTCGATACTAGACCGCATGACAGCATTCGGGATAGCTCGTCCCCTGGGCACATTCGTTTACCTGTAGAAATAATGGTTTTTGTTAGTTCAAAATCAATCAAGAACTGTCTTATAGATAAAATAGGATGTTGGGGACTGCCGTAGAAAAGGAAATGTAATTGAACAAAAAGTAAGAATATTATTAGAATCCATAAGAATTTTCCATTATCAGGGGAACTTAGTAGCCAGTGCTTTATTATTAGTATGTTTTCCCGCATGTTGGATTGGATTTCAATTTACAAGCAATTTGTCGGCATTTTTGTGTGTCGCAAAATCAGTCTGTTTATTTTTCTACCAAAAGGTGCCAACGGGACCCTATTACTAAGCCGACTATCGTCTTTATTATTTTCTTTCGTTTTTTTATTATTTGTTGTCCTCAACGTTTCGATCAAAATTCTTTCCACATTATTAATAAGCTTTTTTATAATATATCTTCAAATCCCGCCCATAAACCCATTAAGACCCTTAACTACTACTAAAACTTAAAAAAAACCTGTCTGAAATGGTATGAATTCCTGAGGCTTCAGCAAACTTCCATCTTCGGCTAAGAACCGGTCCGGTCTGAACTCATCAGGATCCTCCCATACATCAGGATCCATGTGTATAGCCCATTGAAGCGGGATCACCATCGCTCCTTTGGGCACTCTGTAGTTGCCTATATAGGTGTCCTAAAATATAACAATCATCTGTAGCTTAATTGAGAACACTTGCTCCATTACCCTGAGCACAAGACGACGGTTCCATCGACGGAAGAGAAGACAAAAACGATTTCTAACTCTATCTCATTTCTCTGACAGAAATGAGAAACAGGAAAAAGTTGTTGTCTTCTCTTCCTTAGTCAACACTGATGTCTTGGTGCTCATGCTAAGATAGCTGGGAAAGGTTAAGGAAATTGTAAGAGAGATAATCGGGAATAATCTTTTCGAAGCTTTGTTTATTTTTTCAGCCTGTAGGACCTAGCCAGATCGTTTTCGCGTACCAAAACCCCTGTTTCTGGGTCTTTTTCTGTCCAAAAAGAGATATAAACTGTTAGTTTGTTTGAAAATAGTTGGGTATCTGTTATTTTAATACCTCTATGCATCCATGTGGTATGCCAACCGGTGTAATAGACCGAATGCGTTGCGTTTCGCATAAAGCTGCCATAACACGAGGTAGTTTAGCACCGTCCACCGCTTCATCTTCAGAACAGACTGACAGAATCTCTTTGCGTACTTTTTCCTGAAAACCATACAAAACGTAATGTACGTTACTTTTATGTAACTTGGAGGCAATTATATGCAAACTCAAAGCCCACCAGGTGGTAAGCGTTTATCGTCTCTTACATGAACATCTGCAACACCAAGGGCATTGCTTATGTGCTGCCTGCCCTAAAGACAAAGTTAAAAAGTCAATTTCACCGCTACGCATAGTCGCATACCCTCTAAACACAGCAATGCAAGCATTACTTCTTAGCGACAGAAATATTTCTGTTCAAAATCAGTAGGACGCGGAATACGGATCTTAGAATACGGATTTAGGTTCGTATTACAGAACTATAATCTCAAAATGAGTTGCGGCTAAACAACATTTCTTTTAAATGTAACTAATGTTACTTAGCTCTCAGCTTAGAATATATTTTGTCAGTTAAACAGTTGGCAAAGTTTGAAAACTTACCTGTTCTTCAGGATGCAAGGCCATAAACAGCAAGAACCACGATAAAGTAACCGACGTTGTATCCAATCCTGCGCCAAACATATCAGCCAATAGGAAATGCAGTTGCTCATCAGTCACAAACCTCGACGATTCTTCGCCATTCTCGAACCTTCTTTTCTGTTCTATCAGAAAATTGTCCAAAATACATTCTCCGGATGTTGGAGTAAGGATGTTCGGGTCAAAGAAGTGCTCTTCGGTATTTGATGCATGCTTGCTGTACTTTATACACTTGATGTGGCCTTCTGGATGGTCGTTGAATAGATCTTTATGCGGTTCGTATTCGGCTCCTTTTGGCTTGTCTAGTCCGAGCATGCTTCGGCGTCGTTTTATCATACTGGCGTATAATCTATGGGTTTGAGCTTGGCCTCGGATAATCACTTCCATGGTCTTTCGGGAGGATGATGAAATGAATCTGAAAGCAAAGAATGTTCAGGGTTTTAGAAGAAGCAGTCATTGTTAAATAAAAGTAAATTGCGTAATGTAATAATTATTGTACATACAAAAGATCGTCAGTGTACGAATGTTCCTGGCATTCTCAGTTGCCTCAAGGTACACTCTACTAAACCTTCCATTGATAATTTTATCTACTTGCCTGGAGAAACGAATAGATAGACAAATTTGTATTCTGTTTTAATACCGTTTTACCGCAAAAATTGTTTTAATACCGTTTTGTTCTTCCTATGATCATCATGATGGGTGTCTTGTAGTAACCTACTGTTGACCATAAAGGTTCCCCAAATGACACTCCAGTTGCTTCTTGGTCTTTTGCAACCAGGTGTCTTCCCCTGTACGGCAAGAATATCATTTTTCCTAGCTGTCTGCTACCAAGGCCCCTATTAACTAGGGGCCTTGGTACCTCGTGTTGCTAGTGTTCTTAGAATATTCTTGTTAAAAGTTTCTATATCTAACCTGACAAAAGGCAGAAAGTTGACAACTCCAGCCACGCCCATCTCATTGCAACCTTCCTCCATTATCTGCCTAAACCAGACCCAGGTCTTGTCTTCAGGTGGGAACTTGAAGCCGAAAATTATGTCGTTGACCACGTTTCCAAGTGAGTTTGTCAGCATATGCTGTAGGTCTATTTCTGATCCTGATGCCTTATCTACGTTCTGAAAACATAACAAAAACGTTTTTACTCGTGACCTAAGGAGCCTGTATATGCGTTTGCAATGCGAGGTTGTTTGTTTGTGTGTTTGTCTGTTACAATTTATCTCCAAAACGGCTTACCGCATTGCGGTGTTTTTCAATAGATTTTTATATGGATGTTTCTTAACTACAAGTCATAAGGGGGTAACGCTGTAATCAGTGATGGAAAAACATGTCAAGGGTTTTTTTTTTATAATAAACAAGTTTGCTCAAACACGCGCGGAAATAATGTCACTTTTGAAAAACACAAAGTATCATTTTTACGTACACAGGATCAGTTTTGAATGTGGAACAAAAAACGCGCCGGCTAATAATGACTACCACAAAACTTTGCCATATTTGAATTTGGGTCCCTTTCATTAACGATGGAAAACTTGAAACACTTTTAAATTCCTTACATTGTTTTGAGAAAAACACTATATTTGCGTCGGCGGAAATGGCCTATTTCGCGGCCTCTGCAATAATGTACTAATATTGAGGGTACGCGTACTCCCAATGAGATTAATGAGAAAAATAATGTGGTCTTCATAAGTCGATAAGTTGCATCCACTTTTCATTAGTCATTAAATTTTTACATAGAGAAAGGCAAGGTTAAGAATACCCTAAACCGATGTGCGTGTATGTAGGATGTGATGTGAGTGAATGAAGCAAATTAGGTATGCCAGGAACGTATCCAGTAGAAATATACCACTCCGGGAAAAAGGCGTGATTTTATTATGTATGTTACAGAATCGACACTTATCTACTCCATAAAAATGTAAATATCGTTTGGAGTCGCTATCTAATTTGAAAGTTAATACTTAAAGTGAATACATGTTTATCAACTAGCTTCTGTCCTGAGCTACCTTATTGTTACCTAGCAAAAATCTATCCTATGAATCTTCTTTTATATCCTCGAAACATGAATGACTGACTGTCAAACAACGCACTACTTAAACAGCACCACATCTTTTGGTATTTAGGGGTACACTAAGAAAGGATTTTCCTAAAATCCACCTAAAAACTCATCGTGGACGAAGTTGCGGGGCGTTCCACTAGTAAATAAATTCAATATTTTTATGACTGACTGAATAACAGCCTAAAATGTGAGTCTTCAAACTCTGGAACTTTTTCGTGTCCGATTTGGTGATTGGGTACAATAGAAATAACATTTCTAACCCGTAAAAGAGTATAGCGGGGGAAGTGTGTATCAAAAACCTTTACGCCAACTAAATTGCAAGCGTTATCCTACTAATAATATAAATGCGAAAGTTTTGATGTTTGTTGCTTATAACCTCCGTATACAGCTAAAACGATTTGGATGAATTTCAGGTATAGTTTGTGATCTGGAATACATATAGGCTACTATTTAGCCAGTTACCACGCAGGCGAAGTCACGGACAGAGGCTAGCTTATAATATAAGTAGGATAGGGTAGTATTCTGATACGTACTTCTAGAATCTCATAGACGCCAGCTGCAATTCGTTTCTCTAGCTTCTCTCTTGACACGCTGTGTTTGCTCATGCCAAAGTTTTTCAGCCACAACGATACCAGCTTTCTCTGGTCTTTCCATAGTGGTCCTTCCGCACAAATTATACCTTAAGGTAAAAAAAGGAAGACTTATTACATCTAAATATTTGCGTGACTCACTGTTTGACTATAAACGAACGGCTACCGTAAATCCTGAAATTTTACTGGTACTGAAACGAATAATCAAAATTATTCGTATTCGGGTTTATACCAATACCCCATCCAAAACACCAAAGTATTGGTAAATCTTCGTTATTTTTTATATTTGTTAGTAAATAACACTCCCCAATAAGGCTTCACACTTTTAGCACGCCTCTTTGTTCGTACATAGTGTTATTACGGATTTTTTTTGGTCACCATATGTAGGTCAGTGACCAGGTTGAGGTAAGGTCACTGAAATCAATCTGAATTTATAGTAATGTAGCCTTATTTACAAGAGCTTTTTGAATATCAGTGATCAGTTGCTGTCGGCTACCCGGCACAGATACTTGCCCCCATTATCAAACTGGGAATTCCAGTATTATACTTATTATTTCACGAAGAATATGTATACATTGTCCCATTATCTGGATTATTTTCCTGTTACACTCCGAAACTGCTTGTCTGGTGTCAGTACAGTGAAGTGTTTATTATAGAATGTTAATTTAAAGAGTGAATTACATTAAAATAGTGTCAAAAGTGACTAGGTATCTCGACCAATAGCCTAGGCACGCAAGACAACGGTTTTGCTACGGAAAATAAAACAAAACATATATACCGGCCTCTCTCTTTGACGGCTTGTATTATAATATCTGAGATGACGGAAAAAAGAAACAAAATTTTATTTGTTTCTTATTTTTTGTCTTATCTTCTGTAGATAAAACGGTTGTATTGGTGTGCCTGCTAGAAAGTGATGATATTGATGAATCAAAATCAAATATTCACCATTCCCATGCATAATCCCATGCGTCAGATACAACGGCGCTCGTCCCGAGAAACTTTCCTTCGCAAACGCTTCCCTTATCAACTTATGATCAGACAACACCACAGCATAGATGTTCCCCATGCTGATACCGTAAACTGAGCCGTATTTCCTGGACAGATCGACTAAAGTCAAATGCGGCCACTTCTGGTTGATGAAAGGAAGGTATCCTATGACGGGAAGGCCCCATGGCCCGGGGGGTAGGGACTGCCATTGTTTAATCTTCTTGCATAACCAAAAACCAGCTACGAATGTGCATAGCCATAGGAAGAATAGATCCATTGCTCAACTGTAACAAACACGACAAAAACATGTACTTAAATTGAATAAAAGCACGTTTACTTTCTACCAATATTTTCTCGCAGCAACCTCTGTTGTTTAATTAATTTATATATTTTCAAGCTGGATAATGTTTAATAATACTATGTTTGAACCAGAATTATGTATTTATTACTTTATATTTCTACACTCAGACAAAAACAAACGCATTTGAGGTAAGTATAGGTTTATTCACTCACTATTTCTATTTATTTACTTGGAATTTAATATATTCGCAACAAAACTTACCAACTTTGTCTACAATACTAAAATGACCTTGGTCATCTGTTGCCTAATAGAAACGCAAAATTACATGTCAGTGACTCACAGTGGTGCCAACCTTATAAAATCATGATAGGCATGCGTAGGAGAAACGTGACACCGTTTTGATAACATGGACGCACTATTAAATAACATCGTGAACTACCTAGTCTTATCAAGAATCGGAACTTCACTACTATGAAAGAACAACATCCGTCTGTACTGAGTCCTAATAGACGAATTTCAATGTAGTTTTAAAATGACATGCTTGCATTTAGAGAGTTACGGGTACAGATCTGTCCTGCCCTAAAAGCAAAGTAAAAAAAAAGTATTTTGCTTGAAGTTTCCCCGGCTCCCATAACCTTCAAACTAGAACACAGCAATGCGAGCATTACTGCTTGGCGTCAGAAATATTTAGATGTACTGAGTAGGTACGATAAGTATTATCTTAAAACATATATTAGGTTTGTCTAGACACTAGGTTCTCGATGTGTTATTGAATAAAAACGTGGTATTTTCCCGAACGAACTCTTTCACAAAGAACTACTATTTGTTAATTATTCCGTAGACTTTTATAAATAATATTTAAAGGTATAACAGACTCACCTTACAGATGATACTTAGATCATCAAAGAGATGATTGTGGGTGAGGTACGTCTTTGCTAAAAAGCTTTTCTGGTGCGTAGTTTTCAAAATGGACTTGCAGTCACGTGGACAGATACCAACCAACTGATCATAGGACTGAACAATCCGGCCTTTCGAATGGAGATTGAAAATTGATTCCAGATTTTGATTTTCAAATATCGCAAATTATGCAGGACAGCGTCCGGGCGTGATGTGGGGAGACGAAAAAGCTGTCTGTATATCTTTGTTGAATGATAATTTGGCTTTTAGTCCCGTTATTTTAACTTAAACATGAATTCGTAAATTTGATTTCAAAAACAAAATTATACCTACTGGGCATGGAAGTTTAGAAATGATAAACAGACGTATGTACCAAAATAATGATGCACAGGATAATAATGTTTTAGGATAATAATGAAATATTGAATGCTCATAGCTGGGATTTAATATTTAATTGTATTTATTTAATTTTCCTTCACCATTATTAGGATCCTACGCCTTCGCCCCGTCCGGTGAGAGGGCAGTATCTTATTCACCATAATACGTAACCTGTTGAAATTTACATAGCATACGTGTTACTCTAACGTAGCAAATAATTAAAAAAAAAACAAGTCATACTCAAAGGGAGGGGGAGATACATAAAAAGTAGAAAAAACCCAACTCTCTTATTATTGTACATTGAACACGCAACATTATAATAAGAAGCTACATAGCTTTTACAAAATTCAGTCACCTGACCCTGAAAATATTTATAGCTGAAACACGTAACCATGGGACCGACAGTGAACTAAATTCGCCTTAAAGGTTCAGTAGGCTTTAACTCAACCCCGCGCGACCTCGCGTGATCATACCTGCTTACGAGTACGAACGGGGGCACTATAACAAAGTTGTATGTGCAAATTTAAAATTTAAGCTCATTAATTTTAATAGAAGATATGCGTGTATACTATAGGAATATTGGAATGAGAGCTTGGAGCCGAGTTTCTTATCGGTCTGGAAGTGCTTATTTCTTTCATAAATAAAAATTGAAAAATCTTCGAAAATAATCAGTCATATTATTTGTCGGTAATGTTACGTCGAAAAATAGTTCAACGTCGGAGACTGCGCGATAAACCTTAAATTATATGGAGGTGCGCAGCACACCTGACCACATAGTGATGGCCGATGAAGCAAAGTATTGTCCGACTGGTGGCCGTAGCGCTTTGGGGTGACCAAGAAAGAAGAGAGTGGCGAAAGCGAAAGGAGGCCTACTTATACCCAGCGAGTGAATCTGGGCTGTAATGATGACGTTCATCAACACGTTCGCTAGCAGCTTATAAATGTTCCAAAATAGAACAGACAAAAAGAGGCCTACACCCAGCAATGGGACGAGAAATTATGGATAGTGGATGATGAATAATTACGCTGAATGATCAATCTTGTGTTTATAAATGCCGTAGTGTAAGGAAATTGGTATAATTATTTGTACTAAGATCATCCGGTGTAATGTGATCCAGTTGTGGTATTATACGCAGCAAATAACTTGTGTATGTTTTCATATCTAAAGCTCTTGAAACGCTCGTCTAGCCTGCGCTCTTGCCTGCTTACATTTAATATAGCGTGTGTCGTGATGAGACGATTTCAAATATGTATATTCGGTTTTTAAGAACTATTCCTATTAAAGCCTGCCAAAAAGACACGCTATGCACCAAAAGCGTTTTTATTTTAAATTATGACTTACTGTAGTTTAAATACTGCCAGTTTTATCTTATCCTAAAATTACAGTCAGTTTCAACCTACGTTTTTTTAGCCTACTACAGTTTTGCAATTAATTAATAATTTTGTTTCTGTGACCAGTGAAAGAAGCGAGAAGAAGGCGCAGATGAAGTTCAACCAGGAGGCGATCATCGAGCAGAACCGCCAACAGCAGCTGTACGACCAACAACAGCAATTGCAGCTTTACGAAACACTGCAGGTAACATCCTTTATCAGCTCTCAACTTCATACGGTTCCGAACTGCCAACGAATTATGATTCGAAGGATTTCCAATGATAACCTTTCCTTGTGAAAGAACTGCCGCTGTGTTCCGGTTTGAAGGGCATGGTTGCCGGTGAAATTGACTTGCAGGCACATGGGAGTACGCTATTATGTCTCAGGTCGGCAATGCGCAAGTAAAACCTCTGGTGTTGCCAGCGTCCATAGGTTACGGTAGCCGCTTACCAACAGGTGGGACTTATGCTTGTTTGCCACTTACGATATATAAATAAACTGTTGCTGTTGGGCAGTTTTATTAACATACAGAGGTTGTTAACTTGGAGGCTATTTATCTTTACGGTATCATCAAATGTAGCCAGTACATTTTTTAAGGGCCTTAAATCTGTGGGTATGTATGTTAACATTTTTATTATATTTATAATATGTATTGTATTGTGTAGTTAATATTCTTTTGTTTTTATTTTTTGTACACCCCCGCCGCTCGCACAATCTGTTACTATCTTCTCAATCCAAAGGTTGTCTGGAAAAGATCGCTTCTAAGCGATAAGACCGCCCATTGTACTTTCTCTAGAATAAGATTATTTTATTATGTTTTTTTGCTTAAGGTGTACAATAAAGTATTTTAATTAATTCATTCATTATACAGGCCTCTGGCCAGTTTTTAATTGTGTCTATTTTCTCAGATGAAAATGATTCAAAACCAGCAACAGCCAGGTACGGTGGATCAAACGGGTCTACTGAACGGTGTCGGGACACAACCTATGGGCGCGGTGCAGTAAGTACCCTCTATATTGAAAGCTTCAGCGGCGTTGAAGCAGATTGAAGTGATCTTCTAATTGTGATGAATCAGAATCGATTGGATCAATAAGTATGTAGATTGTATATTGACTTTTATGTGTTCACTTATTATTAGGTGGAATGATATCTATTTACAGACTTGATCAGCAATCCCAGCTGTTACAAGCCCAGCAGCAGTACCTGCAAACACAACTACAGCTGAAGAATGAAGAGACCGCCATGAAGTTGCTGCAACATAACATGATGCAGTCGAGGGTGTCGCCGGCGGATCAGCAACAACTGTTGCAGCAACACGCGTATTTACAGCAAAAGGTAAACATTCAGAGCTCCTGACCAGAAAACCTATACAAAAAGTTTCATACATCATATTTTTATGTTGTAACCACATAAACCAAGGTAGGTTTGTGTTGGTTACCCACATTCGCTAGGTTTGCATTTTTATTAGCTAGTTACATTAGGTATATTTATCTAAACCTACTTAAGCATATAAACATCATACAACATATATTAACGACATCTCTTACTCAAAAACAGGAAATAACATGGGGAGGTATTTACTTTTATCCTTTCTTTTGTAGGTATTTGGCAAAATGTAATTTTAGTTACAATGTTAAATTTTTTCAATGGAATTTTAATCTCTTACTATACAAGTCTGTTCTCAATAATATGATTCAATGATAATTGGACTAAGATAATTAGGGATTGTAGGACCTTCATTTCCCTTTGTCGTGATTTTTTTTTATCTGCCAGATTACTTTATCAACACTTGGTAGGAAAGGCACTAAAATACTGTCATAAGCGCGGTCGCCGACTAGAAATAAATTGGGTTGTTTTCGGTTCGCCGGATACAGGCCGAGAGCATAGTGTGGAGTCATTTGTAATAAAACCAAAATAACTATTTAACATAAGCGAATATGTATGTACTTACCTTAATTTAAAACTTGTGTGTATTGTGTAAATTTAATCTAAATAAATTTTTATACTGAAATTCTTTACATTCTTTTTAGGTAATGGAACAGCATCACTTGAACCAGCACATGCTGGAGCAAACAGTGGAAGGCCAGCTGTTGGAGCAGCAGAGGAACTACCTCGAGCAAAACCAGGCGCAGACGCAGACTTATAACCAGCAGCTGACGGATCAGATCAGCAACCAGAACCAGGTAGGGGCTGAGAGTCGACTGCGGGAGGACCTGAGTTGATGGAAGAACTAATTCCATTGCGGTAGGGGCTAATTTGATTGAAGAAGAGGCTAAGTTGATTGTGCAAAGAGCCGAGTTTACAGCAGAAAGAGTTATTAAATTGCGGTAATAGTATCCTTTTCTATGCATAGTTTACTTTGGACCTTAATAAAATTAAAGGAAAGCGCGCTATAATTGTTGCCTTTATTCCTAGCTTTGGAGGCGAGAAGTAAACTTAGAAGATCACAAAAAAACAATTGGTCCCATTGTGCTGCCTTTGTTTATCAAACAATAAAATTACATTTAATTTCAGGTGCTACAACAACAAATAATTCAACAACAAGATTGCATCATCGCTCACCAAGCCGCAACCATCCAACAAAAACAATTCGAAGAACAATTACAACAAGACAACATTTTGAACGCACCGCACAATCTCGTTTCAAACCAAATGCTCGACCCTTCTTTACAAAACTTACAAAACGTGCTATCACAAATTATCCAAAGGCCTGACACGTTACAATCTAGAAAGGAATCAGAATCGGAAAACCAACAACAGACGCAACAGCAGCCGCAAATGATGACGGAAAACATCGAGCAAAGCCAAGAGCCAGATATGCAGCGAATGCAACAAAAAATGCAGAATCTAATCGGTGCTCAAATGCAACAACAAAACTACAACCAACAAAACCAGTACTACAAACCTATCCTGTCCTCTGCTGTCGATCCAACAATCATGGCACAGAACCAACAAGTCATGCAAGTCCAACAACAAGTAGCTCAGGCACAACAACAGCTCAATGTGCAGAAGCAAATGCTACAACAACAACAAATAGTCCTACAACAGCAAATGATCAGCCAACAACAAATGCCCGGTCAAACTCTATCTCCACAACATATAAGAAACCTACAACATCAGCAATACTTGGCTCAGCAAGAACTGCAACTGCAAAGCCAACAAAACTACATTGATCAGCAAAATCTAGCTTTATACGCGCAGAAGCAGCAATTAATTGGTCAGCATCATCAAAAAGTCGAAGAAATGTTTCGTAATCAACGCCCTATGTACCAACGGCAAGGCTCAGAACAAAGCCAAATCAGTTCTACAGACCATCACGAATACATTATGCCTGAATACCAAAAACAAATACTTCAGCAACAAATGTCAATAGACCAACTAAACTACCAGAACCAGTATGTGGAGATGCAAAAACAGCAGCAAATACAAGATGATCCTTACCAATTACTGCATACATTGCCAGGGCAGTCGTTGCAACATAACATTGTAATGGCGCAGAACTACTTAGTGCAACAGGAGAGGCAGATATCTAGTCATGAAGGCACGCCCGTTCAAAATTACTCTGCCAATCCTTTGCAAATGTACCAAAATCAGCCTGTGCAATTGATGCCGTATCAGGTAGAACAAGCTCTTCAGCAAAACATGGAAAAAATTAATCAATCTATACCTCAGTCCATGACGTCAGTTCCTCAATCTATGCAGTCAATGCCTCAGACTATGGTGCATCATATGAATCAATCACAAGGTCAAACGATGCTGCAAGGGCAGTCGATGTCTCAACCTCCAACTATTCAGTCCGGTATTCAATCAATCCCTCAATCCTCTCAATCAATCCCTCAACAAGTTTCCCAACCGACTCAAAGCATTCCCCAGCCTGTTCAATCGGTGCCTCAACAGATTCCGCCCCAAATACCACCAACTCAATCGCTTCCCCAATCGTCTCTACCGTTACCCCAGCCAATTCTATCCCTACCCCAGTCAACCCAGCCCCTACCACAATCAACTCAACAATTAGCCCAGTCAACGCAGCCAATAACACAACCGGTACCCCAATCAATTCAACCGCTATCCCAACCAAATCAACCTCTACCCCAATCAACTCAACCTTTATCTCAATCAACTTTACCAATACCCCAATCAAGTCAGCAACTACCCCAAGCAATCACCCCCCAACCAGCCCCTACTTCCCAATCCATCCAAACCATTCCCCAAATCCCCATTACTCCGCAACCCCAAGAGTTGAGCCTTCAGAAGTTAAGCTTGCCAGAGGAGAATGGGTTCAATAACAATGGCGTGAAGGAACAGTTCCTGACTCCGATGAGTGAATTCCCATCAGGTGCGACGCACGGGGAAGCGATCAGGCAGCCGGAACTCAGTTCTGTTGGGGAGAAGCTCGAGGAACAGACGGAAGGTAAAAACTCATAATTAACTACTATTTTTCCAAAGTTCCTTAATTCTTGTTAGCATTTATTACCATCTTAAAGGTGCGGAAAGTCGGTGAATGAAGGTGGCCCGAGACCGTTCGTCATGGCACCTTTTGGAGTTTGCCTTTGTCCAGCATACTAAATATCTATCTAACAAAGCACTAAATCTAACGTTAGTGACTTGGATAACTGCAAAGTTTCCCGGCGCTTCGAGCCGAAACATCTCTAGAATTTTGATCAGACGTAACGATCTCGTGGCTCACTTGGTAAAGCACCCGCGTACCATGCGGAAGGTCGCGGGTTCGAGTCCTGTCGAGGATGTTATTTTGGGATATATTAAAAATCTTGAACTAGAATACATACTGAAAGTACAAACGTTGTTAACATAGAAAAGTTAAAGATCAAATAAATTGTTATAGTGAGCACTGCAATTCCTTCTCCCATCGCAAGCGAGAAGAAATCCCGCGGCTCCAAGAAACGTTCCCGGGAGAAAGACAAGCTCCCCAAGCTCTCCGTACTGGGGGTCAACGAGGAATCAACCGTGGTCGAATGTCAGTTGGAGTCGAAATGCAACACTGTCACCTTCAAGTTCGATGTGACAGACGTCAACCCTGAAGAGATTACTACTAACTTGGTAAGATTTTGCAGACTGAGGGCTTTTCAAAGTTTTATTTCCAAGATAATAATTTGAAGTTGTTTGATACCTTTATTCAGAGGTTTATTGATCTTTGTACCAATCCTAAGACTTATATTAAATATTCCAGAAGTTTGATACAGGGTTATTTATCTAAAACAGCTGACTTATTAGATTTTAACTGAACACAGACGATTTTTACTAATTTCACCAAAGCTTTGTACGGGCTGTGCCGTACACAGAGGAGTAGAAATGGTGTGATGATGTAAAAGTGGTTCCTTTTGCATCATGGTGCTTGGAGATGCCTTGAATGACTTGGATTACCTGTGATGCTGTGATGGGCGGTGTGCTTGGAGGAAGAATAAATAAAACTACCGCCCGAGTTCGTCACCAACGATGTATTTATTTCAATAATTACATCGTTCGTTTATAGCAGTGCGAGTAACCTAGAAGCAGGACAAACACACATAAAGGTTCTATCTTTCTTAAAATAAGACCCTTTTAAACAATAATGCAATATTGTTATTTCAGGTATCAAACAACCTACTCCCGGAATGGCAGAGCAGTACGTTCATGGAACTCATCAGAGACATAGTGAACCAGCTGAAAACTAACCCGGGAGTGACGCCTGTCTTCAGCCCCGCACACCATTCCGCACTCAGACTCAACATTGATAAGGTTGGTTTTACAATACACGTTTTTGGTCAGTTATACGGGGATTTTGGTCAGTTCTACCTCGTGTGTTCATAAGTCTTGAGACACAGTAAAACTAAAATAATTTTGGAGCTAAGTTGAGTATTCATTTATTGGATATTAAAATTAAAACTACTGACATCTAGATCTGTATTTAAAAATAAATCATTCAAAATGGCCGCCTTTGCATTCAATGCAGGCCTTCAAACGCGTGCGCCATTCATCTATGGCGGCACGAATCTTTTCAATGGGAATCCGTTTCGATTCTTTAATAAGGGCTCGCTTGAGAGAATCCAGGTTTGGGTGAGACTTTCTGCATGCCCTCAGCTCCAATTCCGTCCATAAAGAATAATCCAAAGGATTCAAGTCAGGGCTTGACGAGGGCCAATCTTCGCTCCGAATGAAGCCTGGCAAATTGGCCTCCAGCCAACGTTGGGTAGTCTTAGCTTTATGGGAGGGAGCAGAGTCCTGTTGGAAAACCCAGTATTTTCCAGCGAATAGCGTATCATTTAATGGTTTAACCACCGCTTCCAATATGTCGGTTTGGTAATTTTGTGCCTTCACCTTGACGCCTTGCTGGCAAAAATGAAGCGAAGTGACCCCCTCGTAGGAAACACCCCACCAAACCATCACACTTGCTGGATGATGAGTGCGCTGGACATTGCGTACAGATGGCTGGACGTCCTTTGAACTTCTGGCGTAAACCTTATTGTTCTGCCGGTTAAACTTTTCTTCCACCGTGAAGATCTTTTCATCGGTAAACAGGATATTTTTTGGATCGTGTCTCTTCAATAGGTTCCGACATCGTTCCAGTCGCAATTTACGAAGACGCTCGTTTAAATAATGCACTTTCCTTCGACTGTAGGCCTTTAGTTTAAGATCATATTTAAGTATCCTGTTCACCGATATTCGCGAAATGTTGGTCTGCAGAGCTAATTTCTTTTGAGTCCGGCAAGGGTTGCGACGAATTCGCTCTCTGATTACTTTGATGTTGGCGGGCGTCCTTACAGACCGCGGGCGGCCACATCTTCCACGGTCTTCTAAAGAACCGGTCTCCTTGTACCTCTTTATGGTATAATACACAAAGTTCCGACTACATCCCAAACTTTGGATTTCACTAAAAACTTGCATTGGTTTTTTTCCTGCTTGAAACAGTGAAATTACAGTCGCACGCAAATCTTTTGTTGGCGCCATTTTCACGGAGAATGAAACAAATATTCAAATGTATATTTTTTCTGATTCAAAACATTCGAAATTTAAAATTTTAAAAGTTTAAAAAAGGTTGCATGAATTACTTTCTTTTTAAATTAATTAAATAAGTTCGTCTCAAAACTTATGAACACAAGAGGTATATTGATTCTAGGAATTATTGAGGTATATGGTCAGACCTAAAGGGATTTTTCAAGTTTGTATTCAACTCTACAGAGCTTCTTTGATTTTTTATGTGGATGTTTATGGGATTCTTGGTGTTTAAAGACCTAAGTGATTCACAAAGTGTGGTTTCTTTGTTAGTTTGTATCGCCAAAAGTCACTATGGATGATAATAGACACATCGGGGGTTTTAAAATCTTGCAAAAATTTACTTGTTTCGGCATGCGTCTAAATAAGTTTGTTCCTTGCAGACTGACTACGACTCTGAGACCACGGAACGCGAAGAGAACCTCACAGACTCGAACCAGGACAACTCTGAGTGCACCACCCCCACCGCCTCGCACGACAACATCGCCGCCGAGCTGGCGCTGGAACCCCCTCCCTCCCTCCACGCGGACCTCCTCCCGCGCAAGATATCGACAGCTTCCTCCATTGGTGAGTTTGAGACCAGGAGAAATCGGAAAAATTGGGGCGTGTCCCCCACGGTGCGGTGCCTACGCGGAACTGGTTATCGCGTGTTTAATATCACCACTAATCTTAAGAATTACTTTATTTAGCTTCACTGTTAGAATAAGCAATAATTTTAGAAGGTAGATAAAAATAAATGTCGGATTGCAACAATATACTAATGGAAAAAAATATAGTTGGTAAGCAAGTAAGTATGCGATTAAAGGAATTTGATCTCCCGTGCTGGTTTCAAACTGTGTGATGGCAAGGTATCTTGGAATCACTATTTACGAAAAGTCGTATTCTTGAATGACTCTGTCATATACCTACAGTTGCTATGATAGTGTATGTTTTTTCTGAATGTCAGGTTCAAATCAATCAGATGGTGGGTCGGCGGCCGATCGCGCCGGCAGCACGGAGCCCACGGGCGGCGAGAAGAAGCCGTCCAAACCCAGTCGCAAGATATCCCGCTTTCTAGTCAGTCCCGTGGTGGACCGCGGCGACAACCTACCCGAGGAGTCCATCCCGGAGGCAGAGAAACTGGAGGTCAACGAGAATGGACTCGATCAGGTAACAATACAGAGAGCACATCTTACTTTCAACATTTTGCTCTAAAGCAGTATATACGGGAACCAAATTCTATAACAGTCATAACGTTTTATTCCGCTTTTTAGTGAAGCACTGACGTCGACTAGCTCGATTTTCATTCATAATTTTGAAACAGATTTGTTAAATTTGTCGCTACAAGCCATGATTAACTTTTTATCATCGTAAGTTTACTCCAAAAAATAACACTGTAACTTTAACATTTGGTTCCTCAGGTCATACCTCAAGAAAACTTAGTTCCTACACACCAGTATTCGGCGCCCATGCCGCAAACCATCACCGACCACCGACCGGAAATGAAGCCGACGGAACCGGAAGTGAAGCCGGAAGTACATATGTCGCAGGAGGTTTCACATCACCTACCACAAGAGCCTCCTCAGAAAACGCTTATACCACAGGTACAGTTATACAGGGTGAAAAGGGACAAGGTAGTTATCATTTTGAATGCTGTTTGTTGGTAAGTTGTGGCATTGGCGTGGCGTGGTTGGCATCACAGCTGATTTGGCTATTTGTTATAAATGTTCCTTATAGTCCAAATAAGGTTTTTATGGGAAGGAAAATTCCATAAAAACAACCTATTGAAGAAGGGCAACCACAAACCTGTGGACCGATGACATTGAAAAGGTTGCGGCTAGCATAAGTTTTGTAACTCATATTTCCATTAATAACTTGTCAAAAAATAATGTATTTCGGTCTGGATTCAATTTGAGATTCAGGCCTGAATCTCAATAGGTGATAGGTGAATATCTTGATAGGTGAAATATAGTCCCAAATATCTGACGGACATAAATGTTATCTCAACTAAGTTTGATTTTGGTAACCTTTTTTACCATTTGACAGGAGCCACCACAAACGCATATACCACAAGAGCCTACGCATATGCCGCAAGAGCTAAAAGAGCCACATAGGCCCCTTCAAAATATACCACAAGAGATCACAGAGCCACTAAGGCCCATTCAGAATATAACACAAGAGATCAAAGAGCCACAGAGGCCCCTTAAGAATATACCACAAGAGATAAAAGAGCCACAGAGATCCGTTCAGAACATTATGAACAGCAACCTGCTGAATGCTACGATGCTTCAGCCGAACCTGACCACGCCGCTGCAGATTGCTACTGATTCGCCTTTACTGGGTAAGTTACCGGCTTCTTTATTATAGAAAAGGGACAGAAGAAGAAAAATTCGGCACATTTCGAAAACCAAGGTACCTCATGAACCTAAAGAGTTAATAAAAAATAGTAACCTATCTTTCAAATGTCAGGGCTGCTCAAAGTTTAATCACGGTTTAAGAACGATTAGAAAATTATAATTTTATACATTGCATTAGCGCGGTGAGTTAGTAACCGGCTGAGTCCTAAGAGGGTGCGGGGTTAATTCCCGCTGCGGGAAAAATGTTTGCATGCTCTTATTGGTTCTAGGTCTGGGTTTTATGGTACCATGATACTTGTAGTTCCTGATACCTATGTTAAAAGGGATCCTAGTGTGGTGTCTGGACTGTGTGTGTGACCGTTGAGTGTTTATTAATTGAACTATTTAAATCTACTCTAATCTACTTATATCTTGAGTAACGTTACAGTTTTTTGCCGAAGTCTTGATTTCATGAATTAATGAAATTACTTTATTGTATACCACAGAAAAAATACAAAAATAACAAAACTTTACATAACTAAAAGAAGTCTTAAGGCAGTCTTATCGCTCAGGAGCGAATCTATAAGATTCCTGCAGATTCTAGAAGTGTTGGTCAATCATGAAGTGAGTCTTAGAGAGATTATGTCGTATAAAGGTCTACTACTTTGTTCACAGGTCTTAGCCAGGTGTGTACACCGATGGCGGGCGAGCTCGGGCTCGGCCTAGGCGCAGGCGCGGACCCGCTCCACCCGGCCCCGCCGCCTGACTCCATGCCCACCGCCGACAACATACAGCGGATGCTCTTGAAACAGAACATCATCAGGTAACGCACGAGAGACGAAAGACGACAAATGCCTCACGTCTCTTAATAGGTGGCATGCGGGCAGAGGCTAGTACTACATAAAGCTTTTAATACAATTTATAACATGAACGGGATAAATATCATGATTTATGAATTACTAGCTTCTGCCCAAGGCTTCGCCCGCATGGTACCCGGATAAAAAGTAGCCTGTGTTATTCTGATGTATACGCTATATTACTGTAAAGTTTCATCAAAATCCGTTCAGTAGTTTTTGCGTGAAAGAGTAACAAACATCCATCCTCACAAACTTTCGCGTTTATAATATTAGTAGGATATTGTTTTCCATTATTTCGAAAAGAAAGGTTTCAAATTGTATATCATTTTAGTGAAAAAAAATTTGCAAATAATGCTACGGAAACTATCATTTTAAACGTTTTTTTTTTCGAAATAATGAAAACGATTATAAATCAAATCATGATATTTATCCCGTTCTTATTGAAAATTTTATTAAAAGCTTTACTTAGTACTAGCCTCTGTTCGCATGGCACCCTTAATAATACACTACGTGTTATTCGTGGTCATAAACTATACTTGTTGCAAATTTCATCTAAATCGGTCCAGCAGTTACGGAGATTATTAGCAGCAAACATCCAAATTTGACATTTATAATATTATTAAGAAAATCTTTAAAAAAAAATTGTCAAGTAAGTGTCATCTGGGCTCGGAAACGTTATCAAGATTTTAGAGATCTTTGCACTGTTCTCGTAATATTTAGTAGTGAAATGAAATTTCTTCTCATTACAGCCAGCAGCAGAATCTCTCGGGGCCTAATTTACTCGGTCTTTTAAACCAGCCGGCCTTCCCTCAGCCAGAAATGAGTTTCAACAATCCTCTCCTCAACAATGCTCCACCAGGTATGACGCCAAACACATCTCTCCAGCTCCGTATAAACACTACCTGTCTCTATCTAGGAGAATTAGTTAGTTTGTACTTACGCAGAAGATTCCACGCTGATTCCACGTAGATTATGTAAAATTTGTCTCAGTATCGGCAGCGTGCGGGTACGATAACCGCTTGCCCACGGATGGGGCCGTATGCTTGTTTGCCACAGTAATTATAAAAAAAAACTTGTCCTTATTTGGCTTGGATTCTGTGTCTAGAAGAGCTATGAATGAATATATATTTGATAAACAATAATTTCTCTGATAGTATTGCTTGCCACTTAATACTGAAACGCTACTTAACGTCTGAAGCTCAAGGACTATTAGAAATCACTTTCCAACTCTACTCGAATCTTGAGAAGCGTTTCAGTCTTCGGCAGTTTATCAGATAGCATATAAAGAGATCGCTGAAGCTCGTTTATTCTTGTTCTATACAATTGAAAGCTTTTTCTTAATAGATCAATATCTACGATTGAAAGCTTGAAAAAGCAAGCTATTTATCGCAATTCTTGCGGTCATTAGTGACGCGCTATTTTTCCCCTGCATTTTGTGTTTTAGTAGCACTTAATATTATTCGTGTAATAACTTTATTCATCATATTCACGTAAGTGTTTTAGATATTTTCATCAGAATCTCTAGAATACAGATCAATTCAATTCATACAAAATCATATCTGAACACTAAAAATGTAGTGTAGTAAAACTTGTTTCACAATGACGCTCAGAAACAGTAAGGGCTCATTTACGGAGAAGCGGCGCAGCCCCGCCCGCAGTAAATTCAAACATTATGGCGATGTATATGCGCGTTTATATCAAGCAAACGCGCGTAAAATCTCCAAACGCTCTCATACATCGCCATATGTTTGAATTTTATGCGGGCCGCGCCGCATCCTTGAGCCCTGACGGCCTGTCTCACCCTTGTCAGTTTTTTCTTCTTCTTTATTTTATGATTGAGTTTACAAAGTCGTGATCAATCAAGCTTCCAGTTTTGATGATAGATGGCGTTGTACCTACCGCATAATAAAGTCAAATGCCAAAGCAAAAAATAATGTTTGAAAATTTTAATAATGTAATTTAACTTTAGCTTCAATCAAAACTTTTGAGCCTATCTTCGCTATGCTGGGTCAGCGCCATCTATCAAGTCAGTCAGTACTGCCTGCTTAGCATGATGACCTAAGATAACGGTTTTGTCATTTTGCCCCTTTCTTTTTTTTGTCAGAATAGGCGACAGAAATAGTTTTTGTTTTCTCTTTCGTAGACAAAACGTTGCTAAGCGGGCTGGTTTTAAATGTCCCTGAAATCATTTATCAGAATCGGCGAGACAGGCCTTTATAACGTCTCTGATTTTTATTACAATGTTTTCTGGTTTTTATTACAATGTTTTAGTTCACAAAAACACGTTTATTTTCTCTCTCTGTATGTATCCTCTCATTGTATACTCGTGCTTGCGTGTGTGTGTGTGACTAACCCGGCGTGTGACGTCACTAGTAGCGGGCGGACGGCTTCCGGCGCAGTACCAACAGAAGCAATACTACCAACCGATGCTGCAAACGGCTAACGACTTTATAGGTAAGATGGTAAGATTGGTTGTAGCTTGCGGTCTAAGGGTGAAATCTGAAGCGTACTTGTATTTAATGTTAGCTCTGATAGATAATCAAACTTATGTTGAACGTAAAAAAGAAAGAAGGTACTCAATTTAAAAAAGTTTTCTGAGGGTACTTCGTTTAACTACTTAAGAAAAAGGGCGAAGCTTTAAAAATGTCAGCAATGTGCTGGACGTAACATAACAGGCACATTCTTAAACGTGACACCAAAATAGGATTCTCGGTTTCGTGGGTATCAGAGACCGAGTTGTGAAATTTGATAACCATGTCAGAAAATTCATTGCAAATGGGAAATGTGCGCTTCCAGATTTCAACCTTAGACCGGCTTTGAATATGTGATAACTTCCTATTTAGTTGTCAGATGACAATATGCCTCTGTACGCACTCTGATTGTTTTGCATTTCACGTTCCGTATGTCCCTTCATTTTAGACTGCCACTAGTATTAAGAATGGACTTAGTTGTGCCGCGAAAATTTAACATTTGCTGTTTCTAATATATACTACATTCCAGCAGTAATAAGATAAACATAAAATGAATTTGCGAGAATTGTAAATATTTTGTAAATTGAGAATTACCAAATTTAGTAACAGGAAATCGCTATATTTCATTTCTCACCGCAGCTTGGTCCGTTCACCTTAACGGCAAACATTTTAAAGTAACTATCTTAACGCGGTCTACGACAATTGACAAGGTTACAGATACTTACGCTGAGTATCGACTTCCAGTACGAATGAGTCAGAAAACTGAGGCCGCAATCAAAACGAAATCTACATTCGTTCATAATTTGACGACTTAATAAGGGTATAAATAACACATGATGATCCAACCACGGCGCAGATATATGAAGAAGAAAGACTTGGATTAGGTTTGATAGATAACCGTTATCTTTAGCGCAACAAAGAGATTAAAGATGTCAAGTCGATAAATTTTAATGTAGGTATCGTTAGTAAACACGTGGGCGAGATTCACCGATGAGTGAAATATTGCAACAAAAAGTGGGGGAAGTTGCATGCTACGATCATAGTACAAAACAAAGACTGCTTAATGCCTTGTGTCTGAGAGTCACCAATATAACTGGAAGCGCTCGTGGCATAGTCGCTCTTAACAGATCAGCTAGGTTATACAGCTTTCCATCGGGTCACCATTTGGGTTGCCGGGGTGGTGGAAATTAGATCGGAGTGCTTCATCCGTATTTCGGAGGGCACGTTAAGATTTCCGTCCTGGTTATAAAAGTCAGACCTACGTTTGGCCTAAAGTTCTTAACACTAGAGTGATCCACTAGCTTGAACGAACTAATAATGAAAGCATAATGCTTTAATTTTTAGTGTGAAAGCGTTCTATTTGAGGGTCACCAATAAAATTGATGTCCTCAGCCCAACAACAAGCGCTACAATCGCAAGTGAACCTGGCTAGTCAGCAAATGGGTGGCATGGGACAGTACGGGCTAGGGTTCGCGTTACCGCCGCCCCTGCCGCCGTGCAA
The DNA here is from genome assembly GCA_958496245.1 of Perizoma flavofasciatum. Taxonomy (NCBI): domain Eukaryota; kingdom Metazoa; phylum Arthropoda; class Insecta; order Lepidoptera; family Geometridae; genus Perizoma; species Perizoma flavofasciatum. Next base: position 6,339,751 of record OY292419.1, on the reverse strand, counting down.
CCTGGCGCTTCAGCAGGGCATGGTGCGACAGAACCTCATGGCGCAGAACCTGGGACAGAACCTAGGTAAGTGTACCAATATTAGACAATATCTTTGTAGTGTCCCTCCGCTATCATAAGTAAACTAAACATGTAATTGTATGTATAATATTAGACAAAACCTAGGGAAGTGTCCCATTATTACAAACAAAACATAAGTGTCTGAAATACTATCACAATTGTACCTGGGCCTTCACCAAAATAACGGCCATTTTGCATGCTGTATTACTACCTTTACGGTAGCAATTGGCAGAGTAACTACGAAAGTGACCCTATTTAAGGTTAATATAATTATAACTGGTTGTTTTCAGGACTAACTGGTCAGAATCTAGGATTAGCAGGGCAGAATCTCATCGGCGGTCAGAACCTCGGCCTGGGCGGACAGAACCTTGGCCTGGGTGGACAGAACTTGGGCTTGGGCGGACAGAACCTAGGTCTGGGCGGGCAGAATCTGGGCATTATAGGGCAGAACCTTGGGCATTTTGTGGCACAGAGAGCGGTGCAGAACGCTTTGGCGAGAAGAGCTGTAGATATGGACCTAAGTAAGTTGCTTTAAATTGAAATTATTGGATTCATAATTCATTAATTTAATTATTTGGAGAAGTGAAAAAAATCTTATTCAATTCGCCAAAGACGCCACATAGTTTATTTTATCATAAAATCTTGTAGTTATTTATTGATGTTTATATAGGCATGACGAACGCGAATTCCGCCGGTTCCACGCAACCCGGCACTCCGAGCAAGGGACAGACCTACAACGAATACATGCTCTCTCTGCAGCAGAAACTCTCCTCCATATCCAACAGCGTGAGTGTTTTTTAACTTTAAAGGGCTCATAAAATTCTGACAAAATATAAACCAAGTTTATGTTATTGTCATATTTTATCATGGCATAGCGACAAGAGTTTACATTTCTTCACAGATTCCTAGTCACCAAGCGTTAGTTCGGTGATCTGACTAGCTCCCTAATTACATTAGCTAAATGGCTATGGGAATGAGACAATTACTCATATTGTTATAATGTTTGCGTCAAGACGTTTGCCTGCCTGTTTATATGAGTCGTTCCCCATTGCCATTTTGTTAGTATAATTAGAGGCAGGTATGGATATGGTCGCCCTGAAAAGAGTAGTTACCGATGGTTAAGCAAAGGTAGTAGGGAAACAATGGTAATGACATTTATAGACAACTCTATCTAAAGTTCAATATAAAGTAGCTTTAGAACCAAAAGTTTGAAGGCATGTTAGTGTTCCAATAATGCGGCGATGGGCTTGCAATCAGTCACGTGGAATGCTAACTACTATATAAACGTCGGTATGTGCCAAATATAATGTCAGATAGATAGAAAAATAAAAAATACACATATGCTGCACTTTGATGTTTTCATTATAGATTTTTCGTGATTGTGATTATTGTGATGTGGCTTCTACCGGTATTTAGCGTCAAGAATAAAGTAAAGTAAAGTAAAGTAAAGTTGAATCATTCATTTAGGTCACTTGACTACGAATACCGGTATTTATGTTAAAAACGACCCTGAGTTGCCGGCAGATAGAGGTCGGATTCGGTTCCCGCCCCGGGGCAAATTGTTGCATCATCTCCAATTATTTGGTCCGGCTCCTTAATTACATTAGCAAAATGGCAATATGAACAAGACAATGGCACACTTTCCCTGCCTTAACAATGTTCAAACGCACGCTTTTCAAAACAGCTTTTTAAGTAGAGTTCGAAGAAGGTTATTTGGCGATAAGTCTGAGAAAATGAGTCGTTCCCCATTGCCATTTTGTTAGCGTAACTAGGGAGTGGGTCTGGGTGTTGCAGTGTTATTGTACCCGTAGTACCTGATAACATTCCTGATACCCTTGATACAGGTTATGTGCCTGGGTTCAGGACATCGGACTATGTTTGTGATTGTTGCGTGTTATGTTTTATGTTGTTTTTGTATGATTGGTCAGGGTCCCGTGTCGCCCCAGTCTCCATTAGAATACAGTCCTGCTTTATCGCCCACACACCGCACACTACACAACATTACAAAAGTGAGTACGAGACCAAAAGATCATGAAAGATTGTGATGTCCGTCACGCGAAATATATATATTTTTTATTATATTTAGATCATGTTTTGCTTTAATATCTTTATTATTTTGTAAAATTTTACTGAAAGTAATTTCGGGCGCTTCTACACGAGAATTCCACCTTGTAACCAACACAAAATCTGCATCTTGTAACCAACATTTTTAAAATCGTGCTTTGTTGATTTATGATCAACAAAGGCTGGTTTCATCGTGATCGTTCCTATGTTTTATCTGCACTAGGCTGCAATACGTGATGCAATACACAAACTGATGAAATACAATCGATGTTTTCTATAAAGTAAACATGAATTTGGCATCTTAACGTCTCAAGAGCACGCAACGTGTTCCAGAACGGCGGTGCGGGTTCGGGTACCGGCGGCGGCGCGGCCCGGCACGTCGCACAGCTAGCGGAGCTGGACCACGAGCTCAGCAAGATCAGCCTGCACTACAAACACAACCAGAACAAGGACGTCTTCATCGAACACAACGCCGAGGAGCATGATATGCTGGCCGCGGGCATCAGTGACAACGCTGCCAGCAATTACGAAGAAGGTAACGTTGTGTTATCAGTATCACAATACTCGATCTATATTATATACTAAGTCAAACACTTTTCACTACGACTGTATCCACCATGAACACTTACCGATGATGTTCCTGAACGCACCTCAGAGAGATAGATGGTCGTCGGTAAATGATCAACTTTTATGTGTCCTAGTTGAATGTGATTGAGGTGGTATTACTTTCGGTCGGCATGTTTATAAGTGTGTGTGTGTGTGTGTTGGTGTGCAGAGGCGGGGTCGGAGTGGGAGTGCGGCGGCGCGGAGGCGGCGGCGGCCGGCGTGAGCGTGGCGCGCGCCGCCGCCTGCCGCCCCTACGCGCTCTGCAGGCTGCTGCCGCCCAATAACGGTAAACTCATACACGTTTCACCCCTTCGCCCGGATTACAAACTAGTACCTAGTAGTAAAAAAATATTTTCATTCCTTAAATTACATGCGAAATTAAATTTTCTCACAGAGGGAGTTGAAAAGTAGAGTGTAACACACTCTACTTTTTAAAATAATTTAGTTCCCTTGTTCTACAATCTACTATTTGTAACTACTACCGCAATCTTCTCTGCTTGAGAAGAGAATGAGAGCAGTTTTGACGCAACAAGACTGCTCAAACTTTTCTCGCCCGATATGTAACAACCTCGACAGCTGCATCTGTTGCCAAAATCAATTCATCCCGAGTGCAGGAAGTCATGCATAATGGACAAGAAAGTAGGTGCGGTATGTCATGCGGGCTGCGCACTCACAACGTACATTGGACGAGTCGATTATATCCCATTTGGACAGATTTTCGTGTAGCAGTTTACTACCGCAATAACAATATGGATATTCCTCTGTGACCGTATTCCAGAACCAAAAACTGAAGTATAGATTGAGTTGTTGTCATTGGAATCTCTGGAAAAAAAAACTATGCTTGCGTCAAAATTTTGTTTGAGATCCGATCTGGAATATGGGTCTGAGTTTTCTCATGGTATATTTATTAATATACTTGCACCACCGCATGCAAAGTCGCACTGCAAGAGCTCATTGAATCATGCTCTCCTTCATCAACAACCCCCACGGGATCGAGGATACTGAAACACTGCTGTCATCAACCCAAAGTCCTTCTCCGCTATTTTAAGCAACTGGGATGGTTAGGGTCATGTTAGAAGTCACACATGCAGAACGTTAGTGTGGTTCTTCCACTTAGAATTAGACTGTTTTATTTCAGCGAAAGAAAAACTCGAACTGCTATCTCAAAGCCAGTTCCCCACCGACACGGCCCTCGACGAGCTATCCTGCGCCGACAATAACTCCTCGTACGAGGAGGCTTCCTGCGCGCCGCAAGCCGACACCTACGTCATCACGCCGGCGCGCGCCAGGACCTACTTGGTGCTGGACGCTTTGCACGATAGGATATCCACCATCATAGAACCACAGGCTGCTGAAACTAAAGAGGTACGAACTAATGACTGCTAGTGTGTTCATTTAAACATAGCCTGAATATGCGTTTGCCGCAAGTCCTTATCCAAAATCCCGCCTCAAAATCCGCGTATAGGTGCTGGTGAAACTAAAGGAAACTGCACGTGTTGATATTTTCGTCCGTTTCTCTCACATAGGAAGGCACATAACCGTTCTGATTGTTCCTCAGAGTGAAGCCAGCCCCGAGCTAGTCGAGGAGGAAGACCGCAGCTACCTGATAATAGACGCGGGCCGGTCGCTCACGTGCACGGTGATCGACCGCGCGCTGGCATTGCCGCGCGACGCTGCCTTCGCGCCCTTCACCGAGCGCAAGTACGCGGCGCTGCCCGCCTCCACCGACCTGCCCGAGGTGAGGACCACTCTCTGATAATATACGCGGGCCGATCGCTCACGTGCACCGCGCGCTGGCGTTGCCACGCGAAGGTCTGTATATTCCGGCCGTGAGGAATCGACGTAATAACAAACAAAACACGTTGAAGCCTTGAAAATTTAACTTAATTACCAATTTTTTTGTGATTTCAATGAATTTCACAGCATGGATGAACGAAAAAGCGAACCTCTACGTCGTTTTTATCTACATCGCGACCGTATCGATGCTGTTTTAGCGCCTGTATGGCGAAATTAGCGATACGATTGCGGCTTTTTGAGACTGTATCGCCGTAAAGTCGCAGTGGGCGACGGCCCTTACAATAGAGTTTGAATCACTAGATATTCATGTCGAACTCTTAAAAAATTAAGTATCTATAGAACACTCATATTCAACATAATACAATGATTTTAAACTTTCAGGGCGTAGAGACGGTGTCGGCATCCGAAGAGCTATCAAAATGGCGGACGATAGAGCTGGAAGACCGCTCGTGGCGGGAAGGCAGCTCCCTCCCCGCGGGGGAGTGCGCCGCGCGGGGGGGAGCAGTGGGGGGAGGGGGAGGGGGCACGTTCAGAGCGCGCGTCGCCGGGAGCCAAGCTGAAGTGCTTGTGCACGAAACTCTAACTGATAAAGGTATGTCGTTATTTTTGTGTATGGAGGATCAAGATCAAGATGGCGCGGCGGGCACTGCCAGCTGCGACGCACTAAGTGATGGTTCGATTCCTACTGCGGGACAAATGTTAACATGTTCTGCAGATATTTGTTCCATGGTATCATGTTACCCGGAGTAATGTGGTACCATGATTCTCGTAGTTGTTGATACCCAGCCAGCCACATGGGGTCAGGACTATGTATGCTGACTGTGACTGTTGGGTGTGACAATTTTTTCTCCAAACTATAATACAATTTTCGCATTATACCTAATACAATTTAAGTAAATCCTCTTGTCAGTAGTTTAATCTAAATATTGACTACTGAGCTGTCATTATCGTCATTACAAAAGCCTGTCAAGTTCACTGCTGGGCTTAGGCCTCCCCTAAAGAGTGCCATAACAAACAATCTTGGACCTCTGAATTTCCTCAATCTCTAAGATGTCACTCTGTCGTCTGGTTTGTCGTCGTCATTTGAGAACCTTTCGTCCCCAGCGGTTTTCGGTTCTATGTCGGTGTCTGTTCTGCTACGAATGTTGATGTTACTCTTACCTTTCAAATTAAAACACAGTTACAGTACGTGGCTATTACTGCAGCCATTATTGCATTATTATTGTTAACGGTTTTTGTTTTGTTTCAGTGCTGTGCCGTCAGGTGGTGCTCTTGTCAATAGAACCGGCTCAGTTATGACATGTGTAACGTTCACCTTTGTACCTTATATATTTATTGTACGATGTAACATATACTATATCTATATCATTACTCGTAATTAAAATATTCATATGTGATATCTATTCAGTTGTTTCAATGTGCTTTTGTTTTTCTTTTGGTTCGATTTTTTCTACTTTGGCAGATCTTTCGTTCTCGCGACCTTTCATCGGTTCTTTCTTATTTATTCAGAGAATAATTAGCAATTAAGTTAGTGGTTATTTGCTTTCTGCGGGCCTAGCATGGGCCGTGGACAAATTGTCTTTCCACCCTTTTTGTCCACTTGACAGTAGAAATAATTATCTTCTCCACCTGTCATAGCATGGCGACAGGGGAAAGGGATAAAATGTTTCCACTTGACGTTTGTCGTAGACATTATGTCCCGCTATTCCCGTGACATAGCATGGACTCGGAGAAACGAGTATAAAATACTCTCCGATTGACGTAAGAAAGGGAATAACTATCATCTGTCTTGAAGGTGGGTATAAAAGTTTATCTTCATAAAAACAAAATGTCGCGAGCATTTTACAAATAAATTGAGTGGTGAAACATTGAAACTATCAAAAGAAAATCACATCGGAGGTCTTAAGATGCCAGTAATCCACTCGAGTGTCCGGATGATGAATTTCACCGGCTATTTCGGCTCAATAAAGTTATGGCGTTATATTTATGTGTGGAGCTGAACGATGCCTTGCAGCCTCGAAATCATCGGGATAGATTGCCGGTACGTACAAAGGTTATTATTTAGATATAACTTAGCCATAACTTACTTACATTCTGTGAAATACCTAAGCTAAATGGCACTACCTACCACATAACCTACATTTGTTTTTCTGTTATAGGGCGTAGGTATGTAGGCATTCATACCCTTTTTGGTCAATGAAATGGAGAACCGTGATATCGCTATTCCCTCCAGACGGAGGGAATAGCGATATCACGGTTCTCCATTTACGGAGATTCATTCACGGTAGATGTCATTAGATAGACATCTACCGTGGATATACTATCCACCGGTGTGGCCATGCTCGGAGGGTGGACAAACATTACAACCGGGAAAGGATTTTTGTCCTCTCCCCGTAGAAAAGCTATCCACCGCCCGTGCTAGGCCTGCTGATGTGGCCTTGAATAAGGCCTAGTGACTGATGGTGAAAAAACTCATATAACACTGTAATAGATGTTTGAATCCGATGATGATGATGATAGTGTGGTGGAAGAAATGCGCTTCAAAAACTCCATTCATGCACGTGCAGTTTTTGGTTCTAGGACAACGGACCACACCCTTCAATAGGACTATACGATAGGACTATGCATCAAAGATAATTAGGAATGATTGCAAGTTTTGCTAACAAAGACTAACAAACATATTTTTATAAAAAACAATTTTATTGTTCAAAATACAAAACAATCGTAATCTATATACACTTTTATAGCCTATGTGGCTTGGCGGACGAGTGCGAGTGCGACGAGTGGAAGTTGCGGTACCATGGTACTCGCAGTTCCTAGCCCACGATCCCCAGTATAGTATGTATAAGGTGATGTTATTTAATTTGGATACTTGCCTAATTATTTTAAATGACTTAAATCACCGATTATCAAAGTCAATAATAAAGATATTATTATCAGAATGCCACTGACGTTGACCAGCGGTGGGCTTGCGTTGTACCGGGTAATCTGTAAAACAAAACATTAATAAATATTTGTTGTAAATATGGCATAAATAGGCGACGATCCTAAATGTGATTTCATGTTTCCTTCTATTGTTGGACCTTACTTCGGAAATGTACACTTCATGTATTCCAACGAATACAGTCAGGTCAAAGTCCTGACTACACACTAGGATTACTTGTGTCGCGGGTATCAGGGACCATTTTTCATGCAGCGTGAATCGAACCGACAACACCTCTTGCCAACCGGCAACTCACCCGCCACGCCGCGCCGCCGAGGTCGCGTCGTTATAAATTGTACTTCTTGTAATTCTTTATCAAAAAGGTTTACGGTGGAATCGCGACAGTTATCTTTGTCATCGTGTCAGCATTATACCCAAATGTGTGGACTTATCCAAAATTGATAGTTTACCATTACATTACAAGATAAGCTATTAATATTTATAATGATAGCTGATGTTTTGTTACTCATATCGTAGATAAAACTTGATTACTGCGAATGACTGGAATTTCCTTATTTGTACAGTAAAGTCGGTTTTTTATTTGTGGACCGCTTCGATTATACTTGATTAAAATGGAGCTTAAAAAACTTCAGGTATGTTATTAACGTACCTACATACAACTTCATATAACCGTAGGTATGTATATACCAGATGAAACTGACGCGGTGGCGGTGGCAATCAAACGGAAATGCTTTTCAAGTGGTTGTCAAAGTTCGCGTGAATGTATTAATACCACCGCCTCAGCTTGACCGGGCCCTTAGCGTTTTAGATTGGAAGTAGGATTTTGTAGTTCAAATTAACATAAAATATAAGTAGTTTCTTCTGTTATTCTAGGTTACTATAGTTGGTGCCTGTTTCAAATTTCATGCAAATTGGTTAAACCGTTACGGAGATTCTAAATAACAAACATGCAAACATTATTATACAAGTAGGATGGCTGAGGGCTAATAAAATAAATTTAAAATTTGTCGTATAAACTAGATAAACAAGCCTAGAGGATTCTAAGAAATAAACACGTCGCGCTTTCTTTTAATCTGCGCACTATGAGATTACCTCTTTCCTGTGTTGTATCTGTTTACTCACCGTTACATTAATCCAGTTGGTGTAGGCTGCGGCCTTCGCGTTGACACCAGGGAACAGGGGCTCAGCGCACCTGTACCCCCACGAGGTGACCCCCACCACGATCCCGCGGTACACGAGGGGGCCGCCGCTGTCCCCCTGACACGCGTCTTTACCTGACAACAGTAACATTGGTGAGCGAAGCAAGCAGATTTAAATTCTAAAAAGTGTTAGAAGCTCCTAACATGTCTTCAATCTCCATTTTTAGTTTTAGGACGTACTAGATATTTCACGAGGTTTTAATGGGTTTGACGGGGATTAGGCCGATTAACAAATTGAGTATTGAGGTGCCCTTTTCTTCGGGCTTAACAAGGAATAGGTAACTTTAGACTGCAAATAGTCTTTTCTTCAAATGAAGCCTTACAATTATTTTGATCTACATACAGTAGTACACTTGTACTTGTTTTTTTTTATTCTGACGACCTCTGTGGCGCAGTGAGCGAAGCCCCGCCTGAGACGCAGAAGGTTGCGGGTTCGATTCCCGCTACGGGACAAATGTTTGTATTTACAAAAAAAATATATAAGTAGTAAGTATATCAGTCATGTAGTTCCTATAAAACAAGCTCTGCTTACTTTGGGGCTAATCGAAACTGTTAATCTGCTTTTCTCGCCGACACACAAACTTCATTCAACTTCAAACTATTAAACCATAGCATACCTCCAATACCAAGCAGTCCTGAGCAGATCATGTTTCTTGTAACAGGGTAGCTCTGGTTCGTAAGTCCCTCTAGAATCCGGTACTGATCGCGGCACACCTCGTAGTTCACAGTCCTGATTTCCACTTGTCTGAGAGTCTGTGATGCTGAGGCTATGTTCACCTGGAGTTATTATTTTTAAATATTAGATATTCTATATTACTACCAAAGAAAAGATGATGGATTGTGTAAAAACGACGTGGTTAAAAAAGCAGTGAGTATTGAGATGACGGCTGATAGAGAAGAGTGGAAGAAGAAAACATGTGCTGACCCTACGTAATGTGGGGTAACGACAAGAAGATGATGATTATATGACTCACTCCAACTCCAGACGATAGCAGCCTATCTAGCCCTCCAACGGCGGAAATAGAAAACAGACTGAAACTGAACTCCGAAAAGCAGCACCGGAAAATAAAGCATAGCCAAAAATAACAAAACAACAAACACTTTATTAAAAGCGAGATCATCACGAGACATTGTGTTCTGAATCCCCATCTCCTTAAGTTAGGGGCCACATACAGTGGACTTTGTCGAGGTTGTCTCCAGGATGAAGAGACTGTGGAGCATGTGGTAAACTTTGTCGAGGTTGTCTCCAGGATGAAGAGACTGTGGAGCATGTGGTAATACACTGCACCGCCACAAATGAAGTTAGGTCGAAAACGGGACTGCAATAACTTATCAATTTACGCTCTCCGTCATCACTACTGGAACACATTGCGTGCTGTGTTCACTAGTTTTATAAATTACACCGAAAATGTTACTAATTAATGTGTCCTGTTATAAATATTATGTGATCATTTTAAATTGTTAACCAACAATAATATAAAAAAAACACTGATTGATGACATCAGTGTTTTTTTTCAGAGTCCTCCGCTATTTCAAGGAGTTGGGCTGGTTGGGGTCAGGTTAGAAGAAGGATAATGCACAATACACTCCAATGCGGGACGTCCGGGCAGACCTTAGTACCTACTTAGAATCAGAATAACCTGAAAAAGTCTGAGGAAATTCGTAAAAAACTAAAGTCATCGACTCAGCTTTTGGAATTAGGGAGTTGAATGGGAAGGCCAAAATCGTTACGAAGATTTATATAAGATTTAATAGTATTAAGTTGTTATTAAATTAATTATGATAGCATTTTTTATCAACTTTTGGAAATTATGGCACCGACGATTTTTATCTTCTTAAGTAGATAAAATATCTTTTGTTTTAAGATTATCATACTATCCTCTGCCCACGGCTTCGCCCGCGTGGTACGCGGATAAAATGTACATCCAAAAAATATCTTAACATACAAACTTTGACTTTATAATATTAGTAGTATCTTTCCTATTCTCCTACTTATATTAGAAAAACGAAAGTATAGATACTTAATTGTTGGCAATTATCGTCGTGAATATTGTAACGGACATAAATCTCGACATGGAACAACACGTTTCCCAGGTAGCACTCGAGCGACACTATTTATTTATTTATTTGCATAAACGAATTCGTCATCATCATCATCAACCGATATTAGTCCACTGCTGGACATAGGCCTCCCCTAATGAGCGCCATAGCGCCCTGTCTTCAGCTTGCCGCATCCAGCATCTGTCTGAAATCTTTCGCAGATCGTCATCCCACCTGGCCGGAGGGCGTCCTACACTACGTTTGCCGAGTCGCGGTCTCCACTCAAGAACACGTTTACCCCAGCGGTTGTCGGTTCTTCGCGAGATATGACCGGCCCACTGCCACTTCAGCTTGCTTATTCGTTGAGCTATGTCGATAACTTTGTTTCTCTGACGGATGTATTCGTTACGAATCCTATCCTTCAAAGAGACTCCGAGCATAGCTTGGAACTGGTGGACCAGCCCTATCGCGAGTGTCAACGATTCAGCTCCGTAGGTCATGACGGGTAGGACGCACTGATTGAAAACTTTTGTTTTCAAGCATAAACAAATTAGATATCTGATTTTACATGCGATGTGTGTGGTTGGTCGGTCTCGTCCACACGTTGGCTGCAGTCGCTTCAAGCTACTAGGTACGCGTTTTCATACGAATGCGTGCTCGACGACTTTTTTATCGCTGCGTGGCTGAAAGTGTGGTTGCGACGTCGTCCGTCTAAAGAAAGGGAGACTTACGTTAGTCCTGCCCCAGCCGACGTGGGTGACGGCCACATTGTCTGGCACCTCCTGTCCTTGCACAGGTAGGGACGCGACGGCGATGCTTCGCCCGAGGCGGACGGCTGACGACAACAATATCACGGCTATATCGTTGTCTCGGATTATGGGAGTGTTGTAGCGTTCGTGGATGATTACTGTCGACACGGAGATCACAGATCCACCTGGAAATAGAGAATTAGGCGAAATGTAGTTAAAATGTTATTGTCTTATCGCTGAAAACGATTTCTTTCAGACAACCGATGGAGAGAACTATTTAATTTACTTTTAGTTACTTCCTATTTCTTATAATTTGGCGTTCTTTGCTTCCTACCTTACAGTTAGTTGTGATTTTAGTTTTGTATAATAATAGTAGATTACAAGTGTTACTGTGTACGAACCACAGAAAATAGGGGGCTCTTTTAATACAGGTTTATTTAAACTTAACTAAAGAGATCTCAACCATTCATGTTCCGTAACTTGTAATTTTGAATATATATTTTTTCGGCTACTGATAGTGATATGCCTCAACAGCTAAGAATCTACACCTTTTTTAAATTATCTCTCTATTTTCTCACCACTTTGTAATTTGCTGGTCCCCGCTCGAACAGTGTAATGTATATGGCTCACGAACTGACCTCGTCTGGAAAATAATGATTGAACACATTATTATGGAAACTGTTGCAACAATCCTAGCGGCTAGGGTTGCGCTAACAGTATATTATTATTTATTAATTTATGGAATTCTATCAATGAAACATAAATTTCCCACGATTGACTGATTAAAAATAATTCCTACGTTTATTGTGTTGTGTCCCTCTTGGTCACTAACTTTCAGCCCCTTAGTTAAAAAACTAGCAAAATTGCTATGGAACGAGAAAATGGTATTCAGGTTTAGAAAAATGCAATACTTAAACTTAAAAATGGGAAAGTTTTGGTCGCGAAGTGTCCACTTTTCATGTTATGGATTGCTAAGGTAGTGCAAAATAAGTCTTATATCCCATTAGAATTTTGTTAGTATAATCAAGGGCTGCTAGTCATGTAGGCCCTGACAAATGCCTTGTGACCTATGGTTCACGGTGATGAAATAATATAGTGCGCTTTGTTTGTTCTTTTTTGCACAAGAAATTCACACTACTTGATAGACGATTCAGAATGGCATTTTACACAACAGTTCCCTTACAAAAATTGATGTGCCATCGGTTTAAGTTCCAATTAGCGGCGATAGGCTGGCAATCTGTCATGTGGAATGCTTACTACTATCCAAAACGTGGACGTGTGCCAAATATGTTTCGAATTGCCTATCACTACCGCTACTTGGTATTCTAACGGATCTGCGCACAGCACCAGCAGTCATGAGCATGTTTTTTTGCAGGATTCTGGAATACGAAAGTCATTTAGATTTCTCACGTTTTGAATAATAAGCTAGTGATGATTCTTACTCGTCAAAGAAGCAGTGAGCTGCTGTCAAAACATGACGTCTGGTGACCAGCGAGCCGCCACAAGCTAGGCGGCGTAGATACTGCACCTAATAAAAATAATCAGAATCAGAATAGTAGGCTGTTGTTACATAAGATAGTTTTATAAAAAAACAATTGCCCTTTTCGGGCATACAATAGATAATAGGACGCCCGCAAGAACGCTGGGCCGACGAAATCATCAAAGTCGCAGGACAAAGCTGGATGGAAAAAGCTCAAAATAGAGTAACGTGGAAAAACTTGGCTTTTTAATCAAGGCCCCTTTCGGGTATAGGCCCCCATACCCGAAAGGGGCCTTGATTAAATCTAGTTAAAAAAAACTATTTAGATCATAAGAATATTTAGTCTAGAAAATAAAATAGGTTTATTATTATTATTTTAATCATGAAAGGATTAGGTTTATTTCTAGGTACCTACAAATAAAGTGCCCTAGCTATTAACATAACTCGAGATTGCGATAGGTAAAGTCTCGGTCACTAATTTGCGGACCGGTTGACAAAAATTCTCAAGTTTAGTTTGTTGGTTTATTGGCGCTACAATAGATATTGGAATGTAAAACGGATGGACCGATTGTCATGCATTTTTTTTAATACGTTTTTTTTTGTTATACCACCAAGGTGGCTTGCAACACCAGAGGAATCACACACGCGTTGCCGACCATTATATTTTTAAAACACTTACTTTGAAGATGTAGTTACCTGGGAAAACCTGAGCAGGGAGATCATTGCATAACCTGAGTGATCGCGGGAGGAAGTTCCTCTGAAAGCGCACGGTACGCGACCAACCAGGCTCTAGGGTGTGAGGATCCCCTTGGAATCCCTTGCCGATGGCGAGCTATTATTAAATGGTAGCTGTAGATATGCAGGTTAAAAAAAACAAGTTTATTTGGTTAGTATATAGAGCGTCTTACCTGGACAATATACGGGAACCTCTGTATAGTGGTCGTCGACCCTCCAATTATGCGTGTGTGGGTATCTGTGTCATTTGTAGTTGGTAGCTTTACTGTTTCGATTGTATACTCCTGTGCCACGCCTGCCATTAAAACCATAGATTTATACGATCAATAGCCTTCAACCACACTGGTTTCTATCAACGTCAATCAAGTTACCATACGAAGAAAACAGAGACCGAAAAAGAAGTTTGCGTTGAGAAAAGGGCACATAAACAGGGAATGGCTAAACGGTACATTTTCGGAACGGAATAGCGTGAAAATAGTCTCGTTGTAGCGAATGTAACAAACCAAAAAAACAATTTAAAAAATAAATATTTGACATACCTACGCACAACAAACTAGTACCTAATACTATGAATATGAAATTACAGATGTTTGTTACTGATATCTTTGCAACGGCTAAATCGATTTGGATGATATTGGTACAGGCATGACTTATTATTAAACTAGCTAAATGCCGATGGGGAACAAATTGTTTATTTATTATTTATTTATATTATAAACTAACCTTTCCTTTATTAAATGAAGTGCAATTGTCTCATTCCCATTACAAAATTAGGTAATGTAATTTACAGGGCCACTCTTTAATTAAGTACTAAAATTACAAAGAGGTCGACTCATTTTGAACAAAATCAAATTAGCTTAGCACAAGCTTAGCATTTATATATTTGGAACAATGACTGATAGAAAACAAAATCAAAATCGATGAAATCTTCAAAAAATCTAAATCTTGTGTATCCCTTCTACAATTTGCGACCGAATCTCAAGTTTTTGTCATTTTGGACGACGACGGGTCCGGTCAAACTGACGCGATGGCGGTGGCAATACATTTACATGAACTTTGATTGTTATCAAGTGATTACTTGAGAACCATTTACCTTTGATCGCCACAGGCCACGGGCGTCAGTTTGACCGGACCTTTAGTCCGCAAAATAAGTGGCATGGTCTTGTTCCCAATGCCATTTCTTAGTGTTATTAAAAGCGGCTTTTTATCCAATAACACGCAAGTAGCTAAAGGAAGCCGTAGCTAGCAAAGCATATGCAAGTAGATAATAAAACACATTACTCACAACACAGAGATAAAAAGATCACTGAAAACCACTTCATGTCGACGGCTATAACCTACTGTGCCCTAAAAATGCCAATACCTGATACCCTTATCAAGAAACTGATAGGTAATCTGCAAGCCCGATTTTATGCGTAAGTAATCTATATCTGAGAACTGATGTTTACTTCAAAATAAAATAATTATAAGTTTTCTTGTATGTATAGAAGGCTAGGGCCCGTATTCTGAATCCGATCAGGTATTCTGATCAGAAATCAAATCTATACTTGAGCATCGTTATATTATTTACTTAAGTAGGACTTATTTTTATTCTATTGATTTAAAAATTGAAGCCTTTTCTTGACTTGTACTTATCTTGCTTTATTTTTTATTCCAAATAAAGTAAAAAAAACGTTCCGGATTACTTAAATAAAAATATCCACTTTGTGCCATATCTTTATTTTTTCAATAAAACAAAACACTTCACTTATTGCAAACATCACAACGACTCAAGTACACGATCTTACACAATGTAATATCCTCTGCGTTAGTACATAGTAAAGTATATAAAATAGAGAAAGTAAGTAGTAAATAGAATTATGTAAGTATAAGATTCCAAATACAGATCTACAATGGAATATGAATGATTATAAAATAGGAATGTATTTGTTAGACAATGGCATGTTGCAGATAAAGAAAAAAAATGTTTACACAGAAAAAATCCTAGTTATACACTAATATGCTCGTACTCGTTCATTTAACGTGTTTACTAGCTTCTGCAACATACCTAATAAAACAATATAATAAACTAAATATTGAATACACGCTTATAGAGAATAATTAATAATCGATTTATTTATCCTAAGAGTTGGTCAAAGATCTAAGTAGTAAGGTCAATTTTGATCAATTAATGTGTTAATACTATATTTGGCTTTAAATCGGACGAAATTATTTACTAATATTTAGTAGTCCTTTAATTTGTCGATCGTGACCATTGTATATAAACATGGGCCGAAACAATAAAAATAATGTTTATATGAATAGATAATATTTTATAAAAAGAAATGCGAAGACACGACGGAATGTAAGTTAGTTTGTATAAATGCTTAGTAACATTTTTAATATACATATATCACATAATGTATAATTAATAGATATATATTACGATGAAAGAGAGGAAACATCTTAAGTACATAATAGTTTAAAACAGATCAACAACTTGATAACTACATTTAAATAACATTTTTGAATATTTGGCCTAAATAGTAGAAACTATCTCAATAGTACAATATTTATAATTTAAACAACAGCAAAAAAACATATTTTTTCATATTTTTACCAAAAATTGGTAAAAATACGTGATACGTGGTTATTGTTAAAAGTGACATTGACCGTAACATAATGTTTGAAGTAAGCTGGAAAAATGGCACAGCATTATATATATGGCTTTAAAAAGTATAAAGTCAAAATATTAAAATAGTTAAATAATAAAAAGTTTGTTTCATCTGATTAAAATAACTCTTAAAGCATATTTGATTCAAAACTTGGTTTAATTCATACGCTGATTTCTTAGGTATGTCTATTTTTGTATTTAAACCAGTTTTTAACAAACATTCTTTTCCAGCTATTAGTTACAAAGTAAAATATAAAATAGGTATGTCCTTATTTTAAATATAATATTGTAAAATGGATGGTATGTATATTGCTTCATTTGCTTGTAGTTCTAAAGAACGTTTCGTTTCAAGTCACTTTCATGACAACCATAATAAAAATGGTCGGAAACAAAATAGTACACTTAATAACCTAAAACGCTTTATCTAAAAAAAATATCCATAACCTTCATGATATAACGGGGCACCTAAATTTTGAAATGGAACTTTAATTTTAAAGAACGACGATACATTAAAAAAATATCCTTGATCTAAAAACCAATTACGAAGTAAAACTATCAAACACCACAACTCGAAAGATAAAATATTTTCAGATCTTTTAAAGATATTTAAACATAATTATTAAAATCGCTTTATTATTAAGCTAACTACATGATAACAGGTTTGAGCTAGGTATTGCACGAAGTTTCCTAAGGGGGAGCGAAAATTTCGTACGCTTATCAAATATTCGCGTATACCTACGCTTTTTTGTCACAAATTTTCGTATTCGTACTTCAAAAAGATGCCGTAAAGTCGCTGGATTTAAAAATATTGTCCAACGTGACATCATAAGAATAAATAATTTATTTGAAAACATGAGAATTAATATACTAAGCTCAATGGAAACAGTTTTTGTTCAAGCCTCATAAATTCCCCCAAATTTTAGTGGTAGTACTAATGAACACTACTCTAGAATATTTGATCGAATACCTAAGTATAACAATAGAAGAAACTTCACAATAATGATGATCTAACAACCCCTGAACAACCCTCTTTAAAACAGTGCAAGTAGATTCATAGATAAAGATCTAAGGATGTTGCAAATCTTGCAGTGGCAATTACATTATTTATAAAATATATTTTGAGGACATATAATACTTAGTTATTTTTATATTTTTTCTTTTTTTAAGTATGTATGTAATTAATCTGAAGCTTTCACGAAGAAGTAAGTTTCACGCGGCTGTACATTTTGTTAATGCCTTGTAAGATTCGCAACCAATCCCTGTTAACAATTTAAACTAATCAAATCCTTCGTTTTACTATCTACGATTTGGCTAACTATGAATATCATTAGATATATCTACGCTACATTTATGAATAAGGATGACCTCCAATTATTAGCACTGCCAGTATTCAATACTTGAAAGAAAGAAAAATAGAAAAACTAAAGAGAGAGGTAAGATAAAATTATAATAAAAACTTGTATATTTTAGTGCCAATAATTGGGTAACTCACTTAAAGTTCACAAATATAGTAACTTCATGTTTACGTATATAATTATTAATTTGTCAATATAAACTTTGTACAGTTAAGTACGATAATTTAAAACTTAACACCTCCATATAAACGTCAGGTAATAAGACGTTTTTTTTATAATTTGTCGATTAAATAATAAATTAATGTTCTTTCTTGGTCAAAGTAACGATTGGTGTTATAGGAAATCAAATTTGAAAATAAATTTTCTATTAAATAGACTGTTGTGCGATATATGCTGATGTCTTATGAGTGTAAGAGGTGTGAATATGTTAATAAATGGTGACACACAGAACAAAAACTTTCAATTTCGAGTAGCAAACATTATAAGTGGTTTTTTGTTTTATTCGAACATACCAAAATACAATTTAGTTTCTTTCATGTTGAAAATTTCGGTGCGCTCGCTAGCGCTTCGGTAGCGCTTAAATTAAGACGTCAGGCAGGCAAGACCGTGGGTGAAATGTCACGCTCCGTGATTTAAGATCATCTTTACGAATAAAGAACAAAATATCTCTTGACCTTTTCTTCTTTTAAACTATTTTAATGCTATTTGGAGGTCCATGAACGGGTGAGCGGTTACTGTCACCTGTGACATTCGCAACATCACAAAAATTTGTTACGTACCTATTTAAAAATAAGTAGCATCTTAATTTGTTACCGAATCATTTCTTTTGCTTGTCCATACAAGTACTATAAGTTGTAGATGGGTGCACACGATATTAAGTGTTAAAACTACCTAACTTTTTGCCCAAATACTCGGTATTCCATGGAAAGTGCCCAACAAAATCGGACTCGCGGAATAAGTCGAAACAAAGTCTGTGGCTACACCGATAGTACGGTAAGTGAAAATTCCCTTTTTATAATGAATGTAGATCATTCATTCACAATTTTTTTGGGATATAATATATCTTTTGCTAGCTACCCTCATCTCTTGCTTGGTTTGCTATTGGTTACTGTGTGTCACCATATGTATAATAGTAATAGGCATGTCGCTCACGGCGGGAGATTCATCTGCAAGTTCTGTAGATACGCCGAGGTTGAGTTCAGCAATCCGATGCGCTGTTTCTGCTTCCTCTGTTCTGTCATCTGTGGATAGTGTATTTTTTGTTAAATTTTTAATGTGCTTACGTGTATTATTATAAAAAATAATAAAAAGCATTTATTTCAAAAATGTCTTTACAAGTTTTAACTGCCATAGTGAGTTTGCCAAAAAATGACAGGAATTCATTCGGAGAGGAGCATTCTTAGAGTTAAACGAGCTGATTTAATCAGGAACATGATCGTATTAATTTTAATTATCCTATGATAATTAAAATTAATACGATTATAAAAACTGGCATAATTAATGTAAGGTTATCGCACACATATCATCATATCATCATATAATCATATCATAATTATATTTAGAGATATTATTAATCATCAGTTGATATAAAAAACCCAGCGACCGAAGTAAGCCACGAAAACATTTTTATGTTGTGTCGCAGTTATAAACTTACTTGGTCCCGGAGTTCCGTGAGAAGCGCAGTCAGGGTGTGCACTGCTTGCTGCGCCACTTCGAGCTGCGCCTGCAACGCGCGCAACTCCACCTCCCCCCCTTCACCCTCCCCTCCGCCGACCAGGGAGAGTGCGCGGAGACGCGGGAACCAGTCTAGGTTGTTTGACTGACAATAAAAATACACATTTGAGACGGAATCGGTGAGGTACCGCTAAGGATAGCGACGGATTCATTATTAGATATTAAATATATGTACTCAAACTCATTTATTTTAAACCATGGAAACCACACCACATGGTACACTTGGTTACGTCGAAAACTTACATTTTAGGACTTGGAAGGGTGCTAAGGTGCTATAGATAAAATAACTAAAATAATAAATGTTTATATCTGTTTTCTGCAGAAAAATGCGAAAAATATATTTTTGTCTTCTCTTCTGTCAACAAAACCCTTGTTGCTCATGCTACTGATACAATTTTGTTTTACACTAACGAAGTGCGTGTTTAAGAACTGTGAATTTGTGACTATCATACCATACTTTACGGAAATAAAGGATAACATCTTTTGTACGAACCAATGTTTTATGAAACAAATAAACTTTTTACTTTTAAAGTAGGTTTACCCATTATGTATTCATTATTTGTGCCAAATAAACGTTAATAGTATTAAACTGGCGCAGCTGGTAGGATGAGCATGATACAAAAATATAAAATTGGCGCAGCCTGTAGGTTTTTTTTTTGTTTCGTCTGTTACCTTTATCATAGAGTGCACGTAGCTCTCGGGGCCGGTGAACTCTGTGGGGTCCTTGACCCGCACAAGCACCATGAAGTACAGATAGTGCCACATGTTGTGTTCGCTCTTTATGTGTTCCTCGAATGAGACGGTCTTGTTGTCAAATGCCGACCTGTTCAATCCTGAAAAACGGTAACCATCTATGAAATTCAAGTTTTGGAATAACCTCTCTGTTTTCACCCTTAACTACATGAGCTCATGGATGCTTAGGATATTCGTTGATTGGTATAGGCAGTAAAGGCCCGGCAAATTGGCGCGGTGGCGCTGGCGATCAAAGGGAAAAGGTTGTCAACTAGTTATCAAAGTTCGCAAAGTGTTCTGATCGCCACCACCACCGAGCCAGTTTCTAACGCAATGACACATATTTTTAGATTCAACACTTTTGTTAACAAAATCAACCTTCACTTAGATATTTGGTTCTTAGCATTAAGTTGCGGTCTATTTTCTGAGCGTATAATAAATAGACCTAAATCATTTTGCCAGTGTAATCAGTGTATATCAGGGGGTAGATCCTCACCGCATACGAAACAGGTGTTTTTGAGTATGAGCTCCTTTTGCTGCTTCTCGCTACGTAAGTCAGCGAAGGTGTCGATGATCACGCCGAAAATGAGATTCAGTACTATGATGATAACCACGAAGAAGAATAGGAGGTCGTACACCACGCGCGCTACAAACAGCGGCTCCTGGAAGTTACAAAATCATCATTTTGAGTAATGGTTTTTTTATACAACTAAAGAGACAAACAAAGCGTACGGCCCGCCTTATGGTACGCGGTTACCGTAGCCTATGGACGTTTGCAACACCGGAGGTAACAAACGCGCGTTGCCGACCCTGAGAGATAACGGGTGAAAAGACTCTTGTGTCTGTAATTTAACCGACACCCATACTTTTCAAACCAGAATACAGCAATACGATTACTGCTTGGCGGCAGAAATATGTATGGTGGTAGATGGTATTCCCCGAGTACTACTCCCGGGAATAGGGATAGTTCCGCGGACTAGTGTTGGTCTAGAGGGGTCTAGAGGTGTCCGGAATTCAATCCGAAAGTAGTGGGGTCGATCCGGCGTGGCGCCGGCCGGCCTTGTTGTGATGACTGTCATATTCCTCTATTTTGACAGACATACTCGGTATAGACCCGTATTAGAAGATTTTTACCACCATTACTGATCCCAAGTTACAAGTCGCGAACCAATGGATTTTCCCACCATCCTTCAGCTCGCCCTCTACAGAAAAAATCCACGAGTGTCAGGAGCATTGACCCCCTTCCTTCAGCTCGTCCCATACGGAGACGAGCCACGAGTCTTAAAACTTTGACCCCCTCCTTCAGGCACTTGCTGGAAGGTTCTTGTACTTACAAAACTAGCCGGCGCGCGCAGTATATCCCCGATTCCTCCCCCGTTCCTAAGGCCCTGGTTCAGGGTGGTGACTATACACATGATCAGCGAGTCACAGCTGCGTTCCTTGAGCTCGCCGCCTACGGAGACGAGTCGCGAGGGTCTTGAACATTGACCCCCTTCCTTCAGGTACTTGCTGGAGGGGTCGTCCAAGCAGCTCGGCTCGAAGCGGGGATCGTCGTCATCTGTAGAGTACAATATACGATATTGAGTATAAAAGTAGCGTGATAGTGAGAAGTCTCAGGTAAAGTACGGTAGTGACACCAGTACTATGAGCACTCAAGACAACGGTTTTGTCGATAAAAGAGAAGACAACCATTATTTCTTTTTTTGTTTGACGGAAAAAGTAATTTTAGTCTTCTTTTCCGTTGATAAAACGATAAATTATACTTTCTTTGTCCAAAACATCAATTTTGTTTTGAATAAAACACAATAACTCGTTGATGACAATATTGCACTGAGAACATTTTAATGTCGCATCTTGATTTCTACACCCGTTCGCTAACGCGTTCACGCGTAATGCTAGTAAGCTTGGAGTAAGTAGCCGAAATTGACGTTATATGACGTTGGAGTATTTTAATTGTTTTAAAACTATGATCATTTCGCTTAAGGCTGCCTTTACCCTATTAGAAGTTTTGTGCCTTCGACTAACCATCACTGGGTAACCTATCTACATTGGTATGCACCTCACGTTACGGAGTGTGAGGTAGTTCATCCTTAAATACCAATGTTAAAAATAGTTGTTCTATACTGACCGTCGAGCCTGTCGACGCTGACGAGGAAGTGGTCCCGGAAGAACATGTAGCCGACGATGGAGAACATGTAGACCAGCACCAGCGCCAGTACGGCCGTCAGCAAGATCGACCGCCCGTTGCGTGTTACTGACCGCATCACGTTCAGTAGCGTCTCTTCGCGGTACACTATGTCGAGGAGCTGACAACAAATTTACATCACATATTTGGGTAGGCACGAAAAACTGTAAACTGAAAAAAACATCCGCCTCCTGCTGAGTGCGTTCAATTGGAATACACCAAGGTTGATAATCTTTGAACAACTGTGGTTTTCTTCCGCTGAACGCAAATGAATGCATGGTTCATGACATGGAATTTTTGGAGTCTAGCAATATCATCTTCAATAGTGGACTACATGAACGCAAATTCATTTCATGACCCAAACAAACATGCATGAATGCATGGTTCATGAAATGGAATTTTTGGAGTCTAGCAATGTCAGTGGACATAATTCCATATTATTCCATAATTCTTTTTTTTTTAATAATGTGTGAATATGCCTCTTAAACTTAATTAACTAGTAGAATGGTAACAAGATAATATCTGTTATTTTGCCACGTTCAGCAATGTCCAAAACTTGAAATTTTTTAATGATCAGGTCAAAAAGTATCCTATTTTAAGTTTTAGAAGTTTTGGACATTGCTAATCCAGCCAAAATGAATCGTTCTCCATTCCCATTTTAGTGTCTTTAGTTTTGGACTACAAAAACTTGTAAAGGGAAACTTTAAGTTAATTAAGATGACGACTTTGTAACAGTATCATGTATGAACTCACCAGAACTGAAAAGAAGAAGGGATGGCAGCATATTCCGAGGAAGCAGATCAGCAAGTAGACGGAGTGGTACAGCAGCTCGGGGTCGGTGGCTACGTGCCGCGGGGACTTTGAGAGCGTGCCCTGATTGCCCATTATGGACACCAGGTGGATGCCCTTCACCACTATCTGTGAGACCACTCATACTGTTAATACTAGAAACAAGAATAAACTGTCTGTTCTCACAACAAGCCTCGATACATTTAGTGAGTAAAGTGAAAAGCAATGTGTACTTATGGACGCCAGCCCGCTTAGCATGAGCACCCAAGATAAAGTTTTGTCTACGAAAGAGAAGACAAAAACTTTGGTAGACAAAACTATTTCTGTCGCCTATTCTGTCAAACAAAAGAGAGGGACAAAATATTTTTTGTCTTCTCGGCGGTAGACAAAACCATTGTCTTAGGTATCCATGCTAAGCAGACTGGTCAGATGTCTTTCATCACTGTCTGGGTGATAATTCATACTTTTAAGGCCTTATGTTTTTGTGAATATTAGATTTTCAGAGCTTACAAGGTTTTTAGGCCCACAAGGTCTACCTTATGGAAAGCGGTTATCAATATTGACATTAGCAACACCAGACGGCCAGGTTACTGTACTGTCAAGTTAACCAGCTTTATAAGTACTCCCAAAAGATAAGAACAATAATAAGCTTATCACTGCTCAAATCTCAGGTCAAGTGATTATTTTTTTGAACGTCATCAATCATGTTGAGTGGTTAGCACTAGTGGTGTTGTGACTGGAGTCCCGACTTTTGTTCCGAAGGTCGCAGGTTCGAATCCCATCGTGCACCAATGTATTGTTTCACGTGAAAAAATATGCGCTCCCAAACGATGAAGGAAATATCGTGAGGAATATCTCAGAACTAACCAAAAATTCGAATCACATGCATGAAAGGAGTCTCTGCGATGCACACTGAATCCTTTCATCACACTGGTTCTATTACCATCGGTCACTAGGTCATTGACCTAACGCAGAGTGACCAAGAAAGATTCGGTGAGGCAACGAACAGGTTCCTAGACATGAGATTTGACAATAGCTTAGTTAGTTCGATCAGTGTTTCAGATAGCGGCCGTCATACTCACAGTGAGCATCGCAAGGGTCCATAGCGTGGGTTCAGGGCCGGCGGAGTACATGAGCCGTACTATGCCGCTGGCGAGTAGAGCCCTCACGCCGGAAGACCGAGGCAGGCAGGTGACCAGAGCCCCCGCGACCACGGATACACACCATACCACCAGCGATAAGTGCTGACCGAGTTCTGACGAATTACAACAGAATACTAGTTACCAAATAGTGATAAGTTATGTTGGCAACCCAACAAAGTAGTCTTTGTTGTACCTAAGAAGAATATCTATGGATTGATTAATTTAATCTATGGTGTGTCGGAAGTTGTCTGCCCTGTCACCGACTACACCTCGTTTCGCTATGTAGCAACCTTTTCATGCATGCCCCTGGATCGAAGCCATTCGATCCAGGGGCATGTATGAAAAAGTAAATTAGTCAATAAACAATGATTATTAATAAATACATGCCTTATAAAGCTTTATCGCCTGAAAAAATAAATTAAAAGCGCAAAAACTATGCCCCGGGTGAGGATCGAACTCACGACCTTAAGATTATGAGACTTACGCGCTGCCTACTGCGCCACCGAGGCTTATGACTCATAAAACGAAATAGGCCAACACATGTATGTATCGTCTTTTGTTTTTCTTTTTTAGCCAAAACAGGATAGACTTACTGATTTGTCGATATTCTATACTAAATTATGGGGAATATCTGTTCTGCCACGATAATTTCAAAAGTTATATATGCGTTGTCTGTTAGTCAGTAACGCTTATTATTTTTTAAGGATAAATATTATATAAATATTTACTCCAAAAACTAGTAACTCGTGAACTTGACTATTCATATTGTAAAAACGGGAATTTTCACGTACTGCACCATCGGTGAAGACACCGACTAAGTTTCGTCTTCATCAGGGTGAGTGGTCACGACTTTCTTCGGAGGTCGACTTTATGTCGGAGCCTTTACCGATAGTGCAGTACGTGAAAATTCCCGTTTTTACATTATGAATAAATATTTACTTATGTATTGCTAGTAAAATGGGCACTTACTTGGATTTTCGTCTTGAAATGGATAGAAAAAGGCCACTATGACGTTGATTAGAACAGCGAAGTTGAATAGTATATTGCTCCACAGAGACATGTAGGACGAAACCCAGAACAGAAGAGGTTGGCCTGAGGATAAAATAACACACATAAATTGTTAATTAAAGCAATTAAGCCTGTTATTTAGTCAATATTAGTAATGTTGTAGATTACCGTAAATAAATAAATTATATCACTTTATTTACTGTTTTTTCACCCCCAATAACATAAACATAATTCTCCAATAACACTCGTAAAACGGCAATGGGAAATGAGTCATTTTGTCAGGCTAAGTAAAGGCTGTGTGAAACTTCACAAACTTGATACGGGGTCATATTAAGTTTGGGGGCATTTTACTAGTCCTGGTAAAATAACTGCCAATATCTCGTTTCCACACGGCCACCAGACATGACATTTTGTACTGGCAATTTCACCGGCATTTCACCCTTCACACGGGAACACAGCAATGCTAGAATTACTAGTGGCGGCAGAAATTGATAAGATAGTGAGTGTTTCTTCTCCGGACGGACTGGTGAAAACATACTGGCTTGGTCACGGAAGAACAGGCAGTAGATAAAAACTGACGTTTCAAAGTGGTCCTTGTGATTTTAATAAATAAATGAACTTTGAATTTGACTTTCATACCTCTTAACTTCTTCTGCCACTTCATTTCGTGAAACAGGTTGTCAAGTCTTGAGAAGAAGTCTGCCACTTTGCTGCCCTGCAATAAAATTACAATAAATTTACATTTAATATCACATGTTTTTAACTTGCTTTACATTGCTACATTTAACTTGCTTGCACCACAGTCTGGCATTTCATTTTTGAATATCACTGCACAGAGCTTCAGTTCTAATCACTGATAACTGAAATCACTATATACCATAAGTCATATTTTTGAAGGTACTCTTTCATACAACTGCGTTTTATTATATGCTTATCGTACGTAACATATTTATAAATGTCCAGTTATTGGTAGGGGCACACGTAATTTATATCTTAGGTGTGAAAATTTTAACCATACACTTTCTAAAATACTTTGAGAAATCGGTGTTCCACACATCCATCTCGACATTTGCATTTTAACCACATGCGCTCTTTTTTCATCAATCACTCCTGATGCCCTAATAATCTCCTTAAAAGTATGAGTGCACTATTTTTATGTGTTCCTTTACCTGATCGTCACGCTCCGCGCTTTGCAATACGCGGTGCTTACTGTCAGCCGGCAGATACTCGCAGATCTCCGGAATAGGGAACACTATCTGTTCCATGCTCCGGTCCGTGCGGACTATCTGGAACAAAATTATTACGAGGATCATATAACAAGTTTAGTTTTGCAAAATTTTCAAGAAACATCTAACGTGTTTTCTATCGTCTATTGCAGCGCTTCCTAGTGACATTGTGATATAAAAACTTTCCTTCAAGTATTATAAAAACAAAATGTTATGTAATTATGATCTAGGCGTGTTTAACCAAATACGAATCTAAGAAGACTAGCACTGCCCGTACGTCCGCAATTAGCTTAATAAATAATAATGGCGTGTATTACGGACAGTAGTTCGTAGAACATGCCTAATTCAGAAGAGCATTCGATTTGGCGCAGTCGGTGGGATCAACGGCCACGTGATCCGTATGATGTAATGCATCATATATTTGCACAGTCCGACTGTCAGAGGACTTTAAATCGATTATCAGTGCTCAGGAAGTTGGCAGAATTATCATGTGGGCGCAGTCGGAGCAATGAGAGATTTAACCTCTTATTTGCGCCGAGCCTACTCGATGTAATATCTAGAAAAATAGAATATTTTCTCCAAAGAAAGCGACTGCAATTAGAAAAACAATTTGTTCTGTCGTGGTACCTCTATCTGCGCCGTGTGAGTACGGTAGTACTGCAGCGCGTGCGTGTGGGCGGAGGCGTGCGCGCGCGGGTGCGTGTGCCGCACCAGCGTCGCCAGCTCCTTGTTGTGGGCCGCCAGTTGGTGACACAGGATGTAGATGTTGTGCCCCACCTGCAACCATTACACCATATGACACCCAATCACAGGATAGGTGGATATAGATCCACCATACAAAATTACATGCTATTACGTAAACACAATACAAGGTTATATACATTCTTGTTAACCCAATAGTAGGAGTTTGAATGGACGACGCTGTGGGTCAACATTTACATAACATTGTTTTCTTTAGTTAAGTCATAGTAACAAGTTATGACTTAATGTTTGACTGTTTATCGTTCAATACAATACAAGATTACACCTTTTTTGTAACTACCTATCATGCAAGATTACATAATCACAATGATTACATCCTGTCTATTTTCTTAATGAAGACAAACGAAAGTGCACTGACCTCTTTCGGAGAGACGCCTTGAACGGGCGTGTCGTCCTCCGAATCAGAATCAGCGTCCATCGCGTGTTCTTGGTGGAAGGCGGAGCAGGCAACATCAACCTTAAACACAGAACAATAAGTATCCTTTCAGCGTTGCTTTCGGAGTCGTTTCTGGACTCAATTATGGAATTCGAGTCAACCGCCAATGCTCGCATTGCGGTGTTCCAGTTTGAAGGGTATGCCACTTTCACCCGTTATGTCCTGGGGTCGTCAACCCGCGAGTGATACGTCAGGTATTGTCGTCTTAGGTTACGGTAACCGCTTACTAACAAGTGGGGCGTATGTCTGTTTGCCAATTTAATTGTAAAAAAAAGTGTGTCACTCACCAGCTGTTTTGGATTCATGTTGTAAAGAATCCTTTCGGCGTTGTTTTCGGAGTCGTTTCTGGACTCCATAATGGCAAGTAGCAGTTTCGAGGCGTTGTTCTTGAGTTCTAGGACCAGGTCCATGCGTGTCTTGCCGAGTGGGTTTATGTCGTTCAGTATCAGTGCCGTTATTATGTCCAATCCGTTGCTCTCGTGTGTCGCTATGCAGTTCTGATTGTCGTGACATGGGCCTGAAGCATGGGAAAAGCTGATATCAATATTCAATACATTTATAACATTGAAATGGTAACAAAGTTGTTATAACATCTCTAATAAGAATCTTATCTTTAGAGTTATTATTTTGTTATTTAATCACAGGATCTATTAATATTGTAGTTTTATAGATTAGGTGGAAATAGGGCGTTTTTTACGCGTCAAAGCCTAGAAGTATCATTGCATGGATTCCTAGTGACTTGTGGTGTTAATCCATGAAGACATGCATACCGATTGCAGAAAACAGCATTTCAGTCGGATAAGACTTTTCGGAGAAAAATGTTAACAAACAAACAAACAACCTAAGAAGACACTCTTTATATCAATAGTAAAAAAAATGAAAAGGTTGAATCGCGAATGTCCGCGAAGGTTGAGGGTTGCTGGACTAAAGCTCTTGTTAGGGTTAAGCTCGCCTTTGTACATGTCCTATTATGTAAGTAAGTATAAAATACAGACATAAATTTAATTACAATCTGTGTATTTCAACAAATAATCTGTGTACTCACCTTGACAATACTCAGTCAATGTCTCGAGTGTCTGGTTGATGAGAGCCACGTTCCCTTCATTGATGTACAGTCCTAGGAGCCCTAGGCCTCCGGTTGTGGACCCGCAGATGCAATCCAGGAACATCAGCGTTTCAGAGACCAAGTTGTAGTTGGATTTGTTGTTTTGGTTGCGGAGGAGGTTCTGAAAATAGATGATAAAGCTCGTATTGAATGTTTTCTTATTGCATAAAAATGTGCTCAAAACGTTGAAGGAAACAGCGTGAAGAAATTGGCATGCCCTAGAACTAAAAATTGCAAGCCATCGGTTAGTGTTCCAACAAGCGGCGACGGGCTTGCAACCGGTCACGTCAATGATAACTACTTGCAAAACGCGGGCATGTGTCCAATGTTTTCTGTTGACTTTTTTGCGTATAGTTCTCTCCATCATAAGGTTGTCTGTGTGCATTCATTCTACTAAGTTTTTATATTTTTGTATTAACAATATAAATACTATGAAGATTTTATCTATCTGTAGTTCTGTAGCCCATTCAAAGTAGGTGTACGAAATTAGTAGTTGTTTTTTTTTGTTGAGGGAACAGTGGAGGAATTTTCCCTTCTGCTTCGAATTAATTTACGACACGATAGATCTAATTCTAAGTGACAACGCTAAGATCTGCATCGACGTCTCGCATTGGGGTATATTGCCCCCCTCCTGACAGGACCTCAACCATTTCAACTCCTTGAAATAGCGGAGACGGATTTTGGGTTTTTGCTGACTTGAGGCTAAATAAGAGCTATTAAAATACTCTATGCTATGCTCCACGGTTCTTTGAAGGATAAAATCCGTAACGTGATTATCCGACAGAGAACGAAAGTCATCGACATAGCTCAGAGGATTAGTAGGCTGAAGTGGCAATGGGCTGGTCATATATACTGAAGAACCGACAACCGTTGGGGTAAACCGAGTTCTAGGAGACCGCGTCTTGGAAAACGTATTGTGGGGCGACCCCCGGCTAGGTGAAGCGATTACTTAAGAAAGGCGATGGAGAGGAAGTGGATGAGCAGAGCCGGACACCGGACTCAGTAGACTTCAGCCCACTACTGTCCAGCAGTGGACAGTAGTGGGCTGAAGATGTAAATACTTGCCTGTAGTTCAGGGTTGTGGTTTTCGCACAGTAGCTGCAGACACCTGAGGATCGGCCTCATGACCGACACCTTAGCTGGAAGAATGTCTGACGAGCCGCTCTCGCGTTTCTTCTCAGACATTATCTCTTCCAGAACTGTTGTGCCTTTAAAAAATAACACTATCATTTATGAAATGAAATAGTTTTCTATTTTTAACAAACGTGGTGTGTAATACATATATTTTTCGTCGAACAAACGTGGTGTCTTCGATCTCTTCCAGACAACCGTAAGACATGTCTTACGTCATGATATGTCACATGTCCGTCTTCCAGACATGTTTATGAAAATTATCTATAAAATGAGTCGTAGAACAGAAGAGGTTCTGCGACCCTTTACAACAACTATATCTATCACCATCAGTCACCAGGGGCCTATGCATGAAGTCTTACAGCGATTCAGTTAAGGAAAAGATGTCACTTTCTGCTTAGCAATTAAAGACGCTATGGTGTAGTTAAAGCATTATTATTCGCAAAGCGGGATTT
This sequence comes from Perizoma flavofasciatum, assembly GCA_958496245.1. Taxonomy (NCBI): domain Eukaryota; kingdom Metazoa; phylum Arthropoda; class Insecta; order Lepidoptera; family Geometridae; genus Perizoma; species Perizoma flavofasciatum. The sequence continues at coordinate 6,309,365 of OY292419.1, read as the reverse complement.
GACATCTTTGCTTATTGAATTGCGATAAGACTTGATGGTTAGGCCCCTAGCCTTTTCAGATAATGGGAAATGAAGGGGTGAAAGTTTGTATAGGAGTATTTTTTTAAAGGTACGAACTTGAATTGAAAAAAAAAACACATTTTAAGAGGTTGGCCTGTAAAACCACTGGCAACAGCTAGTTCAAAAATCTTACCATGCGACATAGTATGTATATCAGAGTACGCGTGAACAGCGGAACCACAGGCATTGGTGACTTCGTCGTCCATTTCCTCACCGACCACTATGGGCCCCGGGGTGGGTTTACCTACAAAACAAAAAGTTACCTAGATACAAATATGTATGTCTTATGAGCTCAACGTCTGTTACCCGACGGGGTAGAGGGATTTCCACTTGCTACGATCCTGGCATACATGCATATACAGGCTCTACAAAGCTAGAATTTTGAATTAGAAAATCCATTGGTAAAGGACCGGGTTGTATCATCTATTTGAATGAAAAAATGAAAATACTTAATTGTACACCTTAAGATACAAACAAAATAAATAGTAACACATTATGGTAAAGGTACAATGGTAGGTCTTATCGCTTAAAAGCGATCTCTTTCAGACAACCTTTGGATGGAGAGGATTATGCATGATTTTGAAGTGGCCGGGATTTATACTAGAAATAAAGCTGAAAAGTTTGTTTTTTGGTTGAACGCGCTAATCTCTGATCTAGACGGATTCCAAAAAATATTTTTGCACTTGATACCCCATTTCTTGAGGAAGGTTATAATAATATCACGCTACGACCTTTAGCAAAATAAGTAATAGCGAGGGCGGGCGTTGCGACGCGGTGGGCTGGGGGCCGAGGGCGGCCGTGGCACAGCTAGTATTATTATATGCATCCGGAAGTCAGGGTACAGGGTAGCGCCCAGTAGACCAAACACGGCCGGAGGGATATCAAAGCTAGATAAAAAAATTAAGGTTGGCAATCCTACCATCGGCAGTAATCGGTTTCTTGAGTTCGGGATGGGTCGAGCGCTGCTTGTCGGAACCGGCCGCCGCCGTGCTGCTGGCTGCCAGAGATCTTATCTCCTGCTGTGCTTCACGCATCTTGTCGTAGAAAACCTGTCGACAGCATATTTTATACAATGAAAGAAGAAAAGGGTACATTTTAATACAGAAAGAATAATGTAGCTACATAATTTTTTTTAGGAAAATTTAATAATGACTTCAAATTGTCAAAATTTCGACAAAGTTGTTAAAATGTCCAATATGACACTTCATCGCCTATTTTTTACCCGTAGGGTGGAATTTTTTATAAAATTTATATGGGACCCTTGTGAGTATACCCTATTCATTAAAAATATATTCAATCGGTTCACGATTGGCGAAGATATCGCGTAACAAACACACAAAAAAATAGAAGAATTGAGTACGTCCTCCTGTTTTGAAAGTGTTGAAAATACTTTATCGCACACCATTTCATTTCAATCGGATTAACAGTTTTGGAGATAAATTGTAACAGACGAACATATAAATAAACGTTGGGTAGGTACAAGTGGCACCAACATTTACTCCTTTTTGCTGAGCTTTTCAGGCTGATAATGATCCCCTAGGTAGTAAGGTACGTACTTTGAGGAAAGCTTGTGATATTTCACCGTTCTGCAATTTGGTGAATATGCTTTGTTGTATTATAGGGTTGCCACCTTCTAGAAGAGCAATACCTGCAAAAAAAACATTTTATCTCGTGAAAGATTCAGTGTGAGCTATGAGAGATGAGGTGAGGAGGTATAAGAAATGCGGATTCGATTCCCGATGCGGGAAAAATGTTTGAATGTTCTGCAGATATTGGTTCCGGTGTTAGCGGCATTTATGGTTCGAAATGCCACTGCCGGTCACCCAGCCAAATGGTGCCTGGCGTGCCTGATCTCTCACGACAAGGATTCTTAGTGTCTTGTATTTGGTCCACCAGATTGTGAGATACGATGTCAAAAACCATTCAAACTTAGACCCTTAATAAAACATTTTTTAAAACAGTTGTTTACCTAGACAGCGTTTGTTTCCTCTGTAAAAATAAATCATAAAAGAAAAAGATAAAGCGTGTTAAAGTGTTAAGTTATCAACTAAGGCTTTACTTACTACGGAATGCCTCTTTTTTAGGCCAAAAGTTGTTAGAACTTCATAAGGAAACATTATATTTACCGAGTTGTATAGCCTCTAGGAATATAGCAGGTCGATTGGTGCTCTTGATGACCAAGTCTACCACCAGGTCCGAAGCCCCTTCCTTGTCCAGGTGTGCTTGGACTTGAGCTAGGGTCTGTCCAGTGCGCATCAGTACCTTTGCTGCAAATACATAAATACAATATAGGTAGATACAACTTTTTTGTACACCACAAGAGAAATAACATATATACTTAATACATACAAAGCTTTACAAATTAAATACATGTTGAATTGGCGGCCGTAATATCTTCCAGGCAACCTTAGAATACCATACAAAAACTATTCGGATTAGGATTACACAATTTTCTATAGATTGGTTTTGTTTATGCATGACAGCTGCGAAACAGGAACGGTCAGATGGAGTTATTGCCACGCTAAAGTCAATAAATTAACCTTGCGGGATCAAAATGGGCGTCTTTTTAATGTAAACTTAGAGATTTAAATTATAAAAAACTGAAAACTGTACGAGAGTTTACACACAGCGACTATTAGAAAGGACAATCTATCAGGAAGGATGGTACGATGTTCGAAAAATGTTAAATCAGCTTTTTAATTTAAATTTTGATATTGATCTAGTCATCGAGTGTAAGGACCATAAAAATCCAGCAGTTCAGAATTTAAAAAAACAAGCTTTTGACATAAATAAAAGTGCATTTTTTTCAATTTAACGCAGTGCTAATACGTAGGCTTGCTTGCATGATCATGCTAGTTCTATACTCTGTTCACGCAGAAAGACTAATAGGGAAATAAATACTGCACGTTATTGGATGCCTTGAAAGTGCCACTGAACAATCGCGCCCCTCAACGAACTAGTGTGTCCTTTTCGCTTTCAGTGCTTTTAAAAAGCACTATGCATTTTGGTATTTCTACGTGAACAGACTATAGGTCGAAAAGTCAGAAGCCATTGTAAAAGTGACAGTGTAGGGTCGATGAAACCACAGTTGAATGATCGACCTACCGCAAACACCCGATACCGTAGTAAAGTAAACCCACCTCTTTTCGGCTGATGTTGGTGATCTGCTCGCATGCGATGAAAATAAAGAAAAACATGTCTAATTCTACACTAGATGTTATTTAAACACAACTAACATGTTAGGAGAATGAGCTTTTATGTAAAGTGTACTAAATGTTTGATTGGCTTCCGATTTAGACTTAACATTGTATCTAATATACGCTTCGTTTGAAAAATATATCTGTAAAAGAACTAAAGTCACCGCTATAGCATAGCATCATAGAACTGACAACCGCTGGGTTCCCTGGGGGCCCTCTCCCGGGACCGAAGACATCTGTAACCTTACAGTGAAGCCTTACGTGAAGTCAGTGGATGAAGGTGGCCCATTGGCCGTCATGGCACTCTTTGTGGGAGGCCCCCCCAGTAGGTACGTCCAGCAGGGGATTTCTACATGTGATGATGTCTGTCAAAAACGGTTTTTTAACCAATATGATAAAAGCACATTCTTCTAATCTTTGTAGATTATATTAAAATATCTTACTCAATGAAGAACCTTCTAAGTGTGATGCTAATCAAGATCCAAGTTGTATTTGGTTTTAATAAGAATGAAGGTCTAATTTATCTGAACGAAGACTTCTAATTACTATCGTGTTCAATAAACTGGTAATTGTGAGATTGGTTATCAACGCCATTTAGCGGTCATCGGCGCAATGCCTTTAAAGTACAACTATTTTGTGCTCGCTAGAGTCCATAACAGGCTTGAAGTATGACCAGCCGGCTCCCCAGCCCCCACAAATTTGCATTTCAACGCTACTACACAGGGAGCCGTTATGGTTTAGTGCGGATAAAATTAGTATCTAAAAAATCTTTAGTAGAATGTTTAGTTTCAAAAACACTAGTTAATCTAGTCGAAAGCCACTATAATTTAATTACGAATATTGTCAAAAACTTACCGCCAGGTCCGTGGGTAACAGCTATCGATGGAGGAGGCTGGATCTTTGGCTCGGATTTCCGATTGATGAAGTATTGAGACAATAGCTTGTTGCGGAGTTGATTGCCCTGTAATATCATAGAAAGTTAAAATAAAAACTTTGAAGTTAAGATAAGTTATTATTTATAAACAAAATCTGTGTACAAAAAACATAGAATAAACAAGACATTTTCCAATGATGTTTTTTTTAATTCTTAAAATAAATTATTCACCATTTTCTAAATCCTATCCTACTAATAATTTATAAACGCGAAAATTTGTGAGGATGGATGTATGTTACTCTTTCACGCAATAACTACAGAACGGATTTTGATAAATCTACAGTAATATAGCTTATACATCAGAATAGCACATAGGCTACTTTTTATCCGGATACTACGCAGGCGAAGCGGTGGGCAGAAACTAGTATAAAACATAAATTACAAAACATAGAAAAAAAAAGTTCAATGCAAAAAGCAATTTCCCGTACCGGGAATCGAACCCGAGCCTCCTGGGTGAAAGCCAGGTATCCTAGCCACTAGACCATACGGGATACTGACATAATACTTGAAATTAGTAAATATAAAAGGAGAGTGATCACGAAACATAATGTTTTGCTAACATTTAATCCTCTTAGTCAAAAGCACTTGCTAACTAGTGAGTGTTAATGAATAAGAGGGTAACTTACTAACATTAGCAACTTGCTAAAAGTTGTCTGCCTCTTTTTTTGTTTGGTTTTAGATAAGGTCAGGATTAGAGTTAGCGACCTGCTAAGTCAACGAATGTTTATGAATAAGGGGCTAGTGATTATGAATAAGAGGAGAGTTTAGTTAGTAATTTTTATACCTTTTCTCCGTATTCCGGGTCGACCGCCATCATTTCTCTCAAGGTGCGCAAAACTTTAACGCATAGTTTCTCCTCCTTTTCTTCTAGAAGTTTCTCCGTGTGGCGAATCAGTCTGAACAAGAAAATGTTTACAAAACTTAAAAATATATTGCGATGATCTGTCTGTAGCTCTCAAAGGAGTATATTCCAGTTGTATGTTTTTTTTTATAAATCTGGTTCATTAATAGTGCTTCTTAAATTATTTAAGAAGCACTGTAATGAACATAAATAAGGTACCAATTTTTAACATCCGTATTTGCGCCGGTGCCAGTCATTTAAAATCCCTATAATAATAATAAATAACTAATAAAAGCAATAAACTTGCTTAAAGTAACAATCCATGTACTACATGCTAAGTAGGTAGGTACTAGGTAACCAGTACCTATGTTTGGCTCATACATATGGTAGGTAATATGTTAACTGCGATCACAGTCATGACACTATTATAACGAGTACATGGCCGAGCTCTAACTCCTAACTAGGTTTCCCTGTGTTTAGGATATCAGGACCTGGTACTTGGTAAAATATTGCATTCATGTGTTAGGTGAAAATAAAATAAAAACAATTTTACTTTTGGCTAAGAAACGCCACTTTGCGCGTAGACATGCATATAGATAAATAAGCTATATCCAAGAAATAAACTAGACCACAAGATTTTTTAGAATCCAAAAAAGTATCAACGCAGGCAGATCTAGTCCACGACCGCGTGGCATGAGTAAACAATAACTACTTCACCACTGTGTCCAGCTAACATTTTTGGGATACTACAAAAAAATTATATTTCCCATAACGGGTGCAAACTGTCAGCGTGGCAATACAGCTATCATTTTGGGGACGCTTCCTTCTGGTAATATCTGAATCAGTTGGGCTATTTAAAGATTTTCTCTATCTTTAGATGGCTAGACCGTTTCATCTATATATGTAGTTGTATCATTATTTATGTTAACATCCTACTAATATTATAAACGCGAAAGTTTGTAAGGATGGATGTTTGTTACTCTTTCACGCAAAAACTACTGAACGGATTTGGATGAAACTTTACAGTAATATAGCGTATACATCAGAATAACACATAGGCTACTTTATATCCGGGTACCACACGGGCGAAGCCGTGGGCAAAGGCTAGTAAGTAATAACTTTTAAACTAAATATATTTAATAACTTGCCTGGATATGAAAATGCCACTGGTGTCCGGTTGTGAAACCTCCCCGGGGCTAGTGAACAGTAGATGTGGTTTGTACAGTATATCAACCAGCAGCGATAGTTCGGCTTGTAAAAGTGGCCTGAGTTGCTCTTCAAGTAAAGCCACTATCTCTTGCAGTCCTTCCATTACTGACCGGTCGTTTTGTAGGTTAGACTGAAAAGTTTTTTTTTACTACTAAAGATGCAAACAAATTATGGCCCATGTACAGTCACGTACAGTGTTCATGTACAGTCACGAGCACCAATGTGTAAATGTTGGCCAACTTTAAATCCACGCAAATACAATTTCGCCACTGTACAAAATTATTTTCATACATAATAGTGGGACAAAGGCCAATTCGGTACTTATTAAAATAAAGTCAAGGAATTGCATGCATTTCTAGTTTATGTTACTGGTGATAATAATACTGGTATTTCAATCACATTGTAATTCAGACTGCGATTACCTATTTAGTTATCTGTATTTGTGTGTTTTTTTAATTACAATGTAAATAAATGGATCAGGAGATTTCTGGAACACTTGTCCACAAATCCCCTTAGCTTCCTCTTTGAGTACCGGAAGAGGATTATGCCAGGGGATTTGTGGAATAAGCCAACCTTTATACATTGGTGCTCGTAATTGTACATCCGAGGTACGAAATCTTTGAATCATTATCAGATGGTTAACTAAGTTCACATAGGTATTACTGTGTTCACGGAGAAATACATATAGAGAAATCAGGGGAATGCACGTCATTGGTGTTCACTGATTAGTAATGTACACTCACGGTGGTAGTGCGTCCTTTTTATTTCCATACAATTGTGCAACAGAGAGCGCCCTAAATTAGTATTTCTCTATTAACTGTAAATATTTCAGGCGTCTTAGCTGAATCAAAATGATTCTTGTGTTTTCAATGACATGAAATATAATAATAAAAGATAATCTCTAACTGATCTCTAGCTAAAAGTTTGCGGTAAAGCTCGCCTTTATAGATGACATTTCATTCTGTGTGTACAATAAGTGTTATTTGTGTGTAAAATAATGAGTAAAGAAAATGTATAAGCTGATAAGAAAACAAGCAATGTTTTTTATGTTTTTGCGTCCGTAAATTAGTGTTTAGATGATAAAAATAAAAACAATATTGTAATTTTACTTGTGAAGCCATCTTCTCCAGTTTCGATGTCTTGGAAGCCAGCAACCATTTACTAGTTTGACGGGACAAGGCTGCCGCTTTCTCGAAGACGGTCAGTATCTTCGCTTCTAGCTCCAAAGGTATGGCTATGCTGCGCGACTTCGCTGTAAAAAAATAATGAATTCTTCTATTTTTCTAAAGATCAACGTAAAAGTCTGTATGTACCGCTCAAAAATGACTCAATCTTTATACAATTTACAAATTATTGGGTTTTTGGGAATACAAATAGCTCTCAATGATACAAATATAGGAAAACTCTGTGCTCGGCTTCCTTCAATGAGTTCGACTTTATTTCGATGCTGATAGAGGCGAGTTTCGTTAAAATTCAGTCTGTTTAAGGTATTCTCGAGACCCAACGTACGCTAAGTTACCAAGTTAAGTCTTTGAACAAACGATATACCTTTTGATGTTTTTCTTCTTAAACTAATCATAGCAAATTTTCCCCAAGTTTCGGTTGTGTGAAGGATCATCAAAAAATAGCACGACTCGTGTTTATTGCCTCATTTTTCTAGGTCACAAGGGTATCGCCGTAAATTCATTTCGTTACTTATACAATTCAAAAAAACCTTTTTCATTTTAGTGAATAAATAGACACTTACCCACTTCACTGAGCGTTCTGATACATTTTTCTACGTTGAGTTTCTGCGGCGGAGTTAGCCATGGACATTGGTAGATGCTGAAAGTTGTCTGTAGCAGCTTCACGAATATTGACTGACGAGTCTGAAATGAGATAATAACGGTCTAGTATGTAGGGATTTTATGAACGAGTTACGAACACTCGGGTTACGAAATGATCTCCCTCTTGAAATTTTCAACGCCTGTTTTATGCATTTGGTGTTGCAAGCGTACATAGGGTACGGTAACCGCTTACCAAAAGGTGGGCCGCTTGTTTGCCTTGGTGATATTAAAAAAAAAAAAACGAGTGACATCACCAAAATAGCAGATAGATATCACGTGGAGTAGAGTAGCTAGAGACAGAGAGAGAGATTGAAGCAAATGGAGAAGGCTTTTACCGCTCTAGGCGATCCTTGTACATAACGAATAGATCCTAAATAAAAGTGAAACTTAAATAAAATTTGTTAAATAAGATAGAGTTCAATCAAATTATGTTATTTAACTATGTATATGAAAATATAGCTTAGATACCTGCTCATTCCCTAAGAGGACGAATTAGTCCTCTACTAGGCAACTGCCGTGGACTCGCTATATGTATGAATTAGTCCCAGACTATCCAAGTGTGCGTTAAATAAAGCAAATGCACACAAAGATAGTTTTGGACCAACCCGTACAGAAAGAGTGTCCATGGCAGATGCCCAGTAGAGGACCAACTCGTCCCCATAGAGAATCAACAGGTTAATACTATTATTATTATTATGTTAGGACTTTTGTTATACAAGATACATTAGAAGTGATTTGCACGTATTGGAACAAGCAATCAGACTTTAGGACAATTTAGGAAAATGCAAAAATAATATCTCGCCGCGGGAATCGAACCCGTGCTTCTCGCTTCTCACTTTGCCACGATCGTATGTTAAGTACATTTTATTTACTTACATGAAATCGATTTTCCAATCCGAACGAAGCAAATGGAACATAAGGGTAGGTACAACAAAACAAAACAGTTAAAAGCTGGTTTGGTAATCACAATACAGCAGTTTTGGAGAGGTAGTGGATTCAAAATTGCAGGGATATATTTCTGTTTATGTTCACAAGCACACAATATTTTTTAAACATTCTAAAAGTTTTTTTTTTAACTGCCAACATACACATACATAGGCCTACACTAGGATTTCCTGTGTCGTGGGTATCACGCAACGTGTACCGTGGTTCCAGAATACCCAGACCCGGAACGAATAGCTGCAGAACATGCAAATATGGGTACCGTAGCGGGAATCACACCCGCACTTCTGGCGTTCCAGCTGGCTGCTCGCCCGCCGCGCCATGAAGGCTTTTTGACCATTTGTATAGAAAGGCTTTATGAAGACTTTGCACACGCCACCGTTTTAAGACTAACTATTAGTTGAGACTCCTAAAGTGATCGGATTCATGCAAATATTTTCAAAAATCCTACTAATGTTATCGAAAGTTTGTGAGGATGGATGTTTGTTACTCTTTCACGCAATAACTACAGAACGGATTTTGATGAAACTTTACAGTATTATAACTTATAAGAATAACACATAGGCTACTTTTTATCCGGCTACCACGCGGGCGAAGCCGTGGCCAGAGGCTAATCCTCAATGATATTGCAGCAAGGATTTTGTTTAGTATTCTCAAACTATGAAACTAAACTATGAGGTTTTGATTGAACTCATGCAGAAAGGTAAAACGTCATAGCAATAAATACACTCAGAACTTTGCTCACCTGAACGGTCGTGCTCTGATCACTGAAAGGCGAATTAAAGAAAGTGCATATAGTATGCATGAGTACGTCTGTCACGTAGCTAGTCCAAGCACCACCGGGAGTTTTACCGATAAGAGGTAGGCTCATGATCTCTGCCCTGGACGGTCCTGAAATTAAAATACACATAACGGTCCAATAACATAGATCTGACCCACAATAGGATTCCGTGTCGTGGGTATCAGAAACTACCAGTACCGTGATACTACTACATATGCCTGAGTTTTGTGAGAATGTTGGGTCAAGTTAATAAGCCTGTACTTTAGCAGGAATGCTGTCATATTGTGATCTGTATATTGTTTATTTTGTAATCGTATCTGTGTAGGTACCTAATGAGTGCAAAATTTTTATTTGGATTAGTATTATGAAACACTGTTGTTGTTTTAAAATTTTAGTTTATAATGTATTTTTTGTTAATATGTATAAAGTTTTAGATTTGATTAACCCGTTATGTTACATTTAGTAAAAAAAATATGTTAGCTGAACAGTCATTTGTGGATCATGTAAAATGTTGTCCCGGCCCGTAGCGGGGTTTGAACCCCGCTACGAGCTACGGAGATATGCTGAGGAGTGTTTCTTGCTAAAATCAATCTCACACAACTATGTACAAGGTATACAAATAAAATACAGATAAACAACCAGCTTTCTTAAACCGTTGCTTAAATTAGGAATCAGGAATGCTAAATACTATGCAAAACATGGTCTTGTTGCAAAAATGTTTGGACGTAGCATGGACATACTCTATATTTCAGTGATAAGAAAGATTCCAGTAGTAAATATACGTACCAGCGACACTGCCCGTTTCTTTCTGTAGAATAGCATGCATGTCCTGAAGGAACGACCTCTCGAACAGGTCCCACATATAGTTGCTGGAGTAGATCTCCTTCATCTCCACCTCGGTGTCGATATAGCAGTGGTTCAGGAAACCGACGTAGGCTTCTTTCACCTAAAAGTTGATTTTTACACGAAATTCAAAGACTAAACTTGAAAAAAAAATATTTACACCTTAAAGAAAAACATCAATCCTACTACTATTATAAACGCGAAAGTTTGTGAGTATGGATGTATGTTACTCTTTCACGCAAAAACTACTGAACAGATTTTGATGAAACTTTACAGTAATATAGCTTATATATCGGAATAACCAAGATACAAAGCCGTGGGCAGAAGCTAGTTTACAATAAGAGGACACTAATATAAGTAATATATAGGACATACTTACATAAATAAAACAATATATATATATACACATAAATTGCTCAAATATTAAAGGTACAAAAGGCAAATTGCTTAAGATTAATCTTTGTCTTCACCGAGGAAGTGTTTGTAGACTCTAGCCCTGAACACTTCAACTGAAGACTAAGTAATAACTAAGTAAGTTAAGACTAAGTAAGTTTAAGTGATACAACTAATAGCCTAAGCTAGGATAGTAAGTATTCTGTGTGATAAGTATTTAGTAAACTAGACTGCAGGCCACCAAGCAGTAATGCTCGCATTGCTATGTTCAAGTTTGAAGGGTTTATTTGGTGTTTACAATAAAGAGTTATATATCTTGTTCACGAATCAGGGTTAAAATAAAACGATTCCATTTATATATTTAAAAAAAACTCATTCGTATTTCTAGGTCATCCTGCGTAAATTAAGCGAGGTATGGTGGGCCTTAAAAGTCACTCATGACCGATGGTGAAAGAACCGTGTGGTGAAAGACGTCAGTGCGCCTTGCAGAGGCTTCGTTCATGCACGTGACAAATGTCTTCGAAGTTTTGGTTTTACTGGTTACCGGTTATGCGCGTTAGCGTTGCGTACATAAACTTTTTCTATTGGACAAAACCATTGGAACACCACGGGATTTTAACCAACGAATTTCGTATCGGAAGTTCTAAGCACTACACTACACCACCAGAGCCATCATTTACAGACAAACGTCGCTCGTTTAATAATTATGCTGGAAATTTTCACACAGCATCATCTAGCACAAAAGGAAGCAGAGCTTGTGTTATCGGAACTACATTGACTGATAGTACTACCTAAATAATTATTTTTTTGTAAATACTTATACATAGAATCACCTAGGCCTGTGACAATATTTGCAGATTATACAAACATTTGTTTCGCGGCGGGAGTCAAACCCGCAACCTTTTGCGCCTCAGGCGGGCCTTCGTCCACTGCGCCATAGTGTCAAAAAAAATAATGTCGTCGTTTAAATAATAGTAGGAATTATGTAGGTTCTTACTTCAGGGATGCAGTCTAGATGGGTGATCATAGATACGATGTCATCTAACGGAAGGAGGCTGTGGCATTTGATCTCCGTGTACACGTTCTTGCCCATTGTACAACATGTTAGCAATTTTACTAGCTGGATATGGTACCTGGAATGAGCAAGATAAAGTTAAAGAACTTTTAAAACACACTAGGAACGAGTACCAGGGCTGATTTTTGTCATGTTAAGCCCCGGATTTAAAATACCTTTTGTTTTGCAGAAAAATATTATTGTTTTTTTTCATGATCATTAACTATAGTGTGGTGCCAATCAAACAAGTTGAACTCATTTATATAAAAGAGTTATAATCAAAGAATTAAATAAAGTCAAAAACTATCAACCTGAGTTCTTATGACAACACAAGATACACTAATAATAATAATGCGAAACCTAATGTTAAAAACTATTTTCCTTTTTTTTTCGGTGGAGAAGCTTAGTGTTGCTTGGTGTTCTGCTAAATCCATATAATTTGGATTGTTTGATATAATTTTGATTCGTCACACAAGTTGAAGAAAGATTAAAAGATTATGAAACTAATTCACCAAATGGCGCCTAGCGTCCGCCATTCTGAATTTCTTCCGCCATTCTGAAGTTCTTATCATAATGTAGCTTATTACGTATTCTAGATCAGTACGAATTACATGTACTTATTAGTCGAAATCTTAATTCATATCTTACCTCAAAGCTTCCGGCATTTCGTTAGTCTGTTTATAGAGCCTCATCATTTGTAGGAAGTAGTTGAATGATACTTTGTCATTGTAGAATACTAGTACATCTTCGCCTGCATTTACCATCTGAAAAAATGTAATTCAATTTATGAAACTTACTATCTTAACAGCAAAACTCCCATTAGAATAGGTTCATCAGTTTTTACATTATAAAGATAGCAATGCCTTACCTCTTGCATAACCAGGTCCTGACTTCTTCTAATGTACTGAGTATCAGCATGGACGATGGTTTGCAAAAAGTGCAAGTACGCGGGTCGCCGACCTCTGGATTCTATGCAGTGGACGAAATGCGCAACGACTTTTTCATTCCCTTCGTGACCGCATAGTGTGGCGTTGTCTTTAAATATCGCGCATACTGTTTGGGCTTCTCTGATCTGTGGGATTCAAACGTTAATTTGATCCTGGTTTCGGAGACGTTCTGGAGAAAGAACAGGTGTACCCTAGACAGATGAGTTTGTATTTAGAATGTGATGATGATGAATGAAGCGAAAGAGGTATGCCAGGAACGTAGCAAGTGGAAATCATGATCTTTGCCTACCCCACCGGGAAACAGGCGTGACTTTATGTTTGAAATTATGCATATTTCAGAGTTTGTAGGCCGTCAGAATTCCAAATCCAATGCACCCAATCCAGAGCACGGAAGCGTTCACTCTTTAATGTCACTACTGGTCACCTGGTGAACTGGCGGAACTTGGCTTAACCTAGCGATCTGTTGGGAATGACTAGGCAAGCTACGCACTTCGACTATTGATGGCACAACTATTGGCCTCATCCATAAACTCAAGAACCTCTTTTTTTATATAAGCCTGAACTTAAAAGGTCGCACAACGGGCCTTAGATATAGATAAAACTATACTCTGCTTTCGAAGTATCTACTAATATTATAAATGCTGGAATGCTAATATTATTAATGGATGGATGTTTGGATACTTGTTAATGATAATCTTCGAAACGGGGAAGTCGATTTGGATGATATTGGCCTTGATTCTGTAGTACACTAAACTAAATTTAAACTATCGCTCTCTTTTACTGATAGTGTACGCAAGAAAGAGATAGATATCTTTTACTGATAGTGTACGCAAGAATTTTAGTGCTGTGTGCTGCTGTCAAATCAGTTAACGTGCCGCTTTTCTTCGTGTTAATAGTCAGCATGTTTTGATATCACGACTAAATTTGTATGGAAAACTTAAATCTGACTAATTGGACAGCACTAAAATTGTAGCTATCTCTTTCTTGCTTGCACTATCAGTAAAAGAGAGCGACAGTTTTAATTTAGTTTAGTCAGTGTACTACAGAATCGAGGCCACTATAGATTTGACTAGAGGGCACGAACGAATCCGCGGGAGAATTCGAGTATAACTAACAGCTTACCCCAGCATTTAGGAAGAGGTCAAGATGTTTATGCAGGATGGCTTGGTTCTGTTGATTGCCAAGACAGAAGTGCTGTAGAAACTCGTGCGCTAAAGCCAGCAGTTCGTCCATACCGGCATCGTCTTCGTCATGAGGTACCTGCGAAACGGTAGGTATATTAGAAAAAAATACAGCTCCCAGTGATAAAACTGTCTCGAACCGGCTTTGGAGTGTAACAAGTCTATGTTTGTCTCGCAGCGGGAATGAACCCAAACCTCTTGCGTATAAGCCGGCTGCTCGCTCGTCGCGCCATCGATGTCGTCACAACGTCATTGAAGGCCAACAAGGCCCATGGAGCTACCTGAAGCTACCTCCATCCATGGGCCGCAATGGCTCAAGATCGTACGTCAAGTCACTCTTTAGAGAAGTCTTTGTCCAGCAGTGGACTTGTACAGGCTGTTGATGCTGATACCTGTAGCAGGTCTAAGACGATATTGTGAACTCCGATGTTCCTCAGCAACCGCTGTTCGTGTCTCCTCGGACGGTTGCTTTCCCCGCTGCCGCTGTTTCCTTGCGTGCAGTACTTTATCATTCGAAGTAGGATCTGTAACCAAGAATTCCATGAAAATATTTGTTTGTAATGTATAATGCGACCCCATCTTGCCCCACTTTGGTGGGGGACTGTTAACCGGGGGGTTTTAGTGGGTTGGAGTCTCACATACCCACTTTCACCACCCCCGTGGCGGAAGAGTAATGGGCAGCATTTCCCCCCTCAAAAAAATTTGTTAGTAGTAGTAAGTACAATATGCGAGAGGGGCACCGGTGCGTTCCTTTGAAGATCCCGGAGCCCTTTGACATGCATCGAGGCTGGCCACCGGGGGGGTTTTAGTAAGTCCACGTGTCCGAGGGTGTGATAGGGTAATATGAGTTACCCTATCACACCCTCGATGTGGTAGGGTATCTGTTAGCAGATTTCTCCCTCGTCACAAAATAGTAGTACATAGTAGGATTAACCTACTTACACAGCTAAAAAAAAAAATGACGGCACTTAAAATGTTGCCTAGTTGAACTGAAATGATAGTAAACTTTTACAACATTTTAAAACCCTGAAGTGTATTTCTGTCATCGATTGCATCGCCCTCCACTGCATTGTGGCGTTAAAACAACTGCGTATCGAAGAATAAAATTATACGAATCGATTGGAAAAATACCGCATTTCACTCGGAGATGCATTGTAACAGACAAACAACCTCATTTGTCAAACGCATATACGGCGCTATATAATTACGTCGCTGGTAAAACGATTTTATTAAAAGATAATCGATAACACTATTTTTAGTCCTTAGATTAGCTTTAAAAAATGCAACATAGTATCGCTACTACTCGTAAAGTACCTCAGTTTATTAATACATTTTTATTCTTATTAGAAAAGTAGGGCCCGCACAAACTGGCGCGGTCTTGGCGACGATGACGGTGGCGTTTAGTACATTGTCGCGAACTTTGACTTGACAACCTTTTCCCGCCACTGCATCAGTTTGACCGGGCTATAACTCACCTCTTTGATTTTCTTGTATTCGTTGTGATCGTGTTTGGCCGTTTTCGATGTGTCTAAAACGTTATCCATTGAAGCGTTTCGCTCTAGGACCGAGCCGCCCGGACCCACTGTGCCGGACATACCTATCAAACAAAACAATACAACAGCTACTGAGTGAAAGAGTGCGGCCGGAGAAATACTTATACCATCGTATCTATTTACGACCTGTGCGACGCAGTGTGCAAAGGCCCGCCTGGGACGCAGAAGGTTGCGGGTTTGATTCCCGATGAATGTTTGTATGATCTGCAAATATTTGTCTCAGGTATGGGTGTTTTCTATGTATTATATGTATACTGTATTTACCAAAAAAGTATTTTGTATAGGTAACTAGTATATCAGTCATTTAGTTCCCATAATACAAGCTCTGCTTAGTTCGGGTTTAGATGATGTGTGTGAAAAACATCCAGCATTATTTATCTATTTCTGGTTCGAAGGGTAGATAGATTGAAAATACTTTGTTGCACATGATAAAACGAGTTCATAACGAACTTAATTCTAGTCAGCATTTTCTTCAGTTTACGGGTAGGCTAAGAGTATGGGTGCGGGTGAAGCAGGCATACGAGAATTCCATTAAAAAAAAAAAGCGGATTAAAAACCGACTGGAGCGGTGTTTGAGGAAGGAAACTCACCATAGGTTATGGTAATCGCTTACTAGCAGATGGGCGGATCATTGAATGTCACTCGAGTAGTGTATAAAAAAAACAAGATTTTAGGTATCAACGATGTAAGGACGTAATATTTGGTTTATTAAGGATATGATAGAAAACTATGCAGCCTGTTTTTTTATAATTTCAAGCCACTATGTTATGTTTGCAATACATCTATGGTGCCAATAATGATGATCAAAAGATATTTTAATCCCAAAAAACTATCGTGAATTTTCACGTCCGTACTATCAATGAAGGCACCTAGATGAAGGTAAAAAGTTAAAGGGTGCCTTCGCCGATAGTACGGTACGTGGAAATTCCAGTTTTACAACATGAATTATCAAAATATCCTGTAGTAGGTAAATACAACTATTTGAACATACCAGTATGGTCGTCCATCAAAACCGCGCGTCCTTTATTGAAGACCCACAGTTCGGACTTCTCAACGCTCTGCCGCAGTAAGTCTAGGTCCGCTTTTATCTGCTTGTACGATTCCACGTCCGCATCCGAAACCAAGAGTTGAACCTGGACAGAACAAAAAACTGATTACCTACTTAAATTAGGTATGTACATACCTTTTTACTACTTGGCTAATTTATGCTTAGCCATCTTCAATCAAATATAGTAATAATTGATATTATTGACGACCTCTGTGGCGCAGTGGGCGAAGGCCTGCCTGAGACACAGAAGGTTGCGGATTCGATTCCCGCTGCGGGACAAATTTTTGTATGATTAGCAAATGTTTGTCTCAGGTCTGGGTGTTTTCTATGTATAAAATGTATGTATTTACAAAAAAAAAGTACATAAGTAGTATTATATCAGTCATGTAGTTTATGAACATGGCTCATAATAACAAGCTCTGCTTAGTTCGGACACAGATATTATAATATCGGGGCTAGATGATGCTGTGTAAAAAATGTCCAGCATTATTATTATTATTATGAAACTAAGCACTGAGCATGGATTTGTGAATGACCAACGTGGAGATTACATTCCTGAGCGTGTTGGTTTGCTTTCGTTCTGAGTTTCCGTGAAAAAACGGAACTAACAACATGGAAACCGCGTATAAAAAAACCAAGCTATCACGATTTGTCTACGCACTTAGTATTTAAAAATAAAATACCAATTATGCCGCACTCTCAGCATACTACGCATATGCCTACTCTTGGCTCAATAAGGTACGCCACTATTATGTGGGACGAAAGCGCTGACTTTAACAAATTATTTATATTTCAGAAAAAATGCATACGAATCTTAGTAAACATCAAACGCTAGGTAAGCTGCGGGCCATATTTTATTATAGAATCAATTTTAACCTTACCGTCTATCTACTACCTACAGGCTTGCTTATTTGTAAGGAATAATAATAGACGAAACAGAAACAAACTTAAGCTACCCGCGACAGCCTTGCAAACAGTACATAACATTCCTGCCTATAGACTTTAAAAATATATAACAAGTTGCCCGAACAAATAAAAAGTGAAGAAAAGGACTCATTCCAAAAACACATGAAAACAATCCTGACAAAAAAAGCTTACTACACTGTTGACCAATACTTATCTGACAAACTTGCATGATCTGCTTACAAACTACCTAGGTACCTATTCTTGACCATTTCACTCTTTGACTCCGACATTTTTACCTAACAAAATAAAACGTACCTACTCATCTATAGAATATCCCAAATCTTAACCTACTTTGACATTGATTATTGAACTACCTAGGTACCTACTTCGTGATATTATGATAATTTCTGACATTTTGTATGATTATTGTCATTTTTATTTTTTTGTATAGCTAACTAATTCGCTTAATTGTTTAGCTAAACATTGTTATCATTAAAATGTTATATTGTGTTTAATTGTAAAAATAATACCTACCCCTGCAACGCCCTGACAGAGCTGATGTACCTACCAACCTACTTGAGGTACACTAGATCTAAGCTTAACCATTGTATGTAGAACATTAAGCATGAATAAATAAAATTGAAAAAAAAAACATGTTGACTACTTGACGCCCGTAAAGGTATGAGGTTGGATTCCAATTAAAAAAGGATTTTAATTAACTTCCAATTAAACAGATCGAAATCAGGTTTTTAATAATCGATTTGTATGACTTTTAAGAATGGTTCTTAGAATTACTAGGGAGCGCTGCAATAGACGATGAAAAACACGTCAAATAGCTATTTCTAAATGAGAGCACAGAATAATAACTATGAAAGTTATATTTTAGATATTTTTAAAATCTGCTATATATTTACAAATATATTCAATCAAATTTTCTGTCTTCATCATCAAAACGGCTCCTACAACTCTATTCAACTATTTCAACTGAATAGCTGCTCTTTCGTGTGGATGCCAAGAGATGGCGTCACTGTGGCAATAACACATTACTATTGTAGGAAAACCGCCGATTTTGGTAAAAGATCTTACATTAAACCAAAATTTTCTTTGTTATCAATATTATCGTTGTTTCTACAAGAGTCGCTACATAAATAACACTTGTTTACCACGATTTTGTATCAATTTTGTCATTTTTCAGTGTCAATTCCTAGATCGCGCAAACGATGTTTCCTTGACATTTTGACGTATAATCAACTTCCATAACTGGCACATCGGGGATCAACTATCTTGCGGTAAACCAGTATCGTCAAGCTGGTCTAAATTGACGACCATTCAGATGTTCGCCTTTCGAGGTGGAAAATATTATACCAACGCATCGTACGGAAGCGTAGTTACGAATGTAACTCCCGCAAGCGGAGTACGCACCCGTGTTACACACGCCGTAGCTCGATCCCCTTTTTGCCGAAATGGAATGTATTTTCATGCTATTTTAGAAATTTGCACTTGGCCAAAACTATTTTAAATTAACTATTGATTAATTTCATAGATTTAGATAACATTTGGAAGTTTTCAACAGTTATCGATACATGGCGTTACTCCACTAGACAAAAATGGAATTACTCTTATTTCTATAAGTAACACGCCATATTGATGAATTTTTAGTTGTTACACAAAAGAGACGTATTACGTATATTTTTATGGTTATTAGTTATTACCGAGTGGAATCCTAGATCGCGCAAACGATATTTTTACGGCTGTTGGACCTAGTTATATTAAATTTTCTTTAACTCAATTATCAGGGGTGAGCCACCTTACGGGAAACCAGTATAGTCAAGCTGGACTAAATTGACTGACATTCCATTGCACTTACATGGAAGTAAGTAATCTTTACCAACTCCGGCAATTCAGGTCAACACACTCGGAATTTTTGGAACACATTTAAATTTAATGTTCTGTATAAAAAAATTGTATTAACATTAAAATAAACATTGAAAAAAAAACTAGCGGTGCCATCTCGTCAATCGCACGAACGAGTTTCGGACGTTAAGCAAGACTTTCCGATTGAGACATCTGTAGATAGCACGCATCAGCGCCTAAGCTGAATAGAAAGTGCTCAATAAATTCGGGCACGCTGTGTCCGAATTTATTGAACACTTTACTCGATTCATAGCTTAATTGGCCAACGCCGATTAGATGTAAAGATGCGGGTTCAAGTCCCGCTGAATCGGAAGTTTTGGGACACATTTAAATAGAACTCGTTTACTATGTGAGGGTAGTCTTTTAGGGTGGCTTAATGTCTCACAACACGCGACTTCACCTTGAGAAAAGCAACGCATGTAAATAGACGAATGCCGAACTGCACGTTTGGAGCCTAGCGACACTGGCGTGTTGTGAAGCGTTTGAATGTGCTTAGATTTTATATCCAAAAATACAACCTCGACGAGGACTCGAACCGGAACCGCTTGGTACGCGGGGACTGGTATAGCCAACTATGCCACGAGATTTTTTCCAGAGCTAGGCGCATAACGACGACATACCCATGCGCCCACCGTGTATCGTAGTTAGCAGTCAATTTGGCCTCAATCAATACTACCCACGCCTATCCGAACGGGTTCATACAACATGTAATTTTATCACTTACTTGTTTGAACGCTGCCAAGACCTCCTGTCGCTGGCTGAAGTGCCGAAACAGCAGCGCCAATGCGCCAGACACTAGCGCCGCTGATGCGCCTTGCGAACACAACTGTAGCAACACTCGAAGGACCATCCTTCCTCCGCATTCGTCTAAGTCCAGTCCGTCCCTGGATTTAAAACCTTCACTATAGGAGAGTCAATGTGAAAGTTGGATAGCGAAAGCGTAGGATGGGTTGTGAACTTTGGTCAGCATTGTTTTAAAGCAAGTGAGCTGTTAATCAAGGATAGGTTCTAGAATCCCCAAATCGATGGACCAATGACAGTTTGCGGGGAGACGGTTTCGGTGGTACAGCGGCTGAGAAGCAAGATACGGGTTTGATTCCCGCGGGACAAATGTTTGCATATCTGCAGTTATTTGTTCCGGAGGTGTTGTGGTACCATTGGTACTCGTAGTTCCTGATACCCACGGGATACAGGCACCTAGTGTTGGGTCAAAAACTAGATTGTGACTGTTGCATTTACCTATTTATTATTAATTATTAAATCAATGGATGGAAGTGGATCATGAGCGTTCGTCTATCGCTCTGTTTGGGAGGCCTAGGTATGCCTGGCAGAGGAATGTCTACAGGATAATTATAATGATGAGGGTCTAAAAAGCTTCAGAGTTCGGACGTTTCTTGCTTGAAAGCGCGGCTTGAGCGTGCTTTTATTGTCTATCATTCTGTAAATTTAATAAAAACTCCATTCCTTATACATTCAGTGGAGTAAAAAATATGGGGATCAATATTTCAACACATGTTAGTTTACATTTTAAACATTACATTGCAAACTTGGACGTACAGTAGGACACATTTCCGATCAATCACAATTATTTTCAAAACAACACGAAAAAAAATCTGTTTTTCAGAGTTCATAAGCTTATCTCAATATATATAAAACATTAATATAATTTGAAGGAAAGAGACAATGAGAAAAAAGTTACAGTTTTTAAACAGAAAACAGGAGTTAAGGTTTTAGGGTGAATCTAAAGACGTGTATACATGTTAGTTTACCATGCCTAGCTAGGGCGGGGGCGGATTAGGTTTTGTTTAACAGCGATGCCTAAGCAGGGTTTTATTAGTGGCAATAGCTAAAATTCTGAACAATGTTCTAAAATTAGGAAATCCTACCTTTCTCATGCTGTTTAGAGTATAAGTTGAATATAGTATTTGACATAAAATAAGTTTCGAGTAGCGGGTTTGTTTTTCGATTTAGCATTTAATTCTTTAACACACTTGTGTTTGTTATTAAGGTATGGACTTGGTAAGCTGTTTTTTAATTAAATAAATAAAATCCGAAAGTTAGTGGGGCTGTGCCAAATATATATTTGGACTTGCTTATTACTCCCATGGTATCCCCACGGATCAATGTGGTCAGTATGGATACGGAGCATGGTCTATAAACCGTTCCCCTTAAAAAGGCCTCAGTCGACAACTCGACAAAATAAATAAATGTTTTTGTCAAATACAATATTCAATTCATGCTTATTTCACAGTAACGCATTCCATGCATGTATGTATGATCTTACTAACAAATCTACATTTTTTGGTAGACAACCGTCAGGCACAGTCTGTATTGCTCTGAAATAATTGTTTTACATGATTAGTAGAAATACCCACAGATACCCCAGTTATCAAGGTTTTACATGATTAGTAGAAATATCCAGTCCAATACCTAACTTATAGAGATTTTGGATGATTAGTAGAAATTATCGTTATATCCAATCAAGTAATAAGCTCATTGCTCTGTGACACGAAAGTTATCATTTTTTTGAGACCTATAATACAATAATACATTTTATTGCCTACCATAAATTGTTTATGATTAAACCTACCCCCTTATTAAACTAGCTAGCTAAATGACCTATACTCTGTTCACGTAGAAAAACTAACAACGAAATGAGGACCAACAAATTGAAAAATGTCACCTGTCATTTTTATGAGCAATGAACATTATACTTTTTGTCGAACCCATCACCGTAAAACATGCTTAATCATTATGAATACTTAATCTTACTCATAAAAATCTGTCAAAAGATTAACTATGCTTATAGTATTGTCGTAAAGGTGACAAAGCTAAACTTCAACAGTGTTTAAAATAAAACAGCGTTTATGAGTAAGTCTTTTATTCTACTAAGATCCTCTATAAATCTAAATAATTAAGTTGAAGAGAATATTCAAAGACAGTTTAAATATTAATTAAAACTCTGATTGAAAATTGTATGTTAGTTACTAAAAATTGCATACATTTGAAGAGATTTCAAAAGTCTACAAGAATGTATTGAAATTGTACTACTATAAAATAATACCTATTACAATGATGTGAGAATAGCAAGATAAAAACCACATGTTAGTTCAACTTTTATTCAAAACGTATAAAGAATATACAGATCAAATTTCGCCTTGACTTTTTATTTTCTCTAAAAAGTTTCGTTGGTTGGTGGTTATTTCTTGTTCTAACTACGTTAGTTCAGAGATCAAGTTAAGGGTAGGGTGGCCTGAAAAGGCCTGGTACCTAATGGTAAAAGAACTAAGGTAGAATTCAACTCGCCTAGAAGCTCTTTTCATGCCTATCACATCGAATTTTTAAGTTTGTTTGAGTAAACAGTATTTAATTTCAAAAGGTCAAGGCAAACATTGAAATTACAACTTTAGAAAAATACACATAAAAGAACTTACCGACAGCTAAAGATTCCCTCGGCTTGAAGGCCTATGGCCTCCACATCGGCGCGTGCGATGCTATCCGCACTACGGTCGGTGCCTTGCTCAAACTCCTTCTTGAAGATAGATAGAAGGCAACTAATACGGTAGTCAAGTCGAACGTCTAAGATAAACTGCCAACAGAAAAATTACCTTTTTACCCAAGATGCTTAAATATTCTCACAAGTTTTTTCATACATTTGTAATTAATTCATTATTTAAATAAACACCCAAGAGTTACATATATAGCCTTAAGAATAGACCCCGCGCTAGGATTCCCCGTATCGTGGGTATCAGGAACTACGAGTACCGTAGTACCATAAAACCCAAACCAAAAACAAATGACTACACAACATAAAACCATTTGTCCCGCAGCGGGAATCGAGCCCGCACATCTTGCGTCTCAGCCGACTTCTCAACCGTTATTTATTACCAAATGGATATGTATCAGATACCTGTAATATCTCGATGATTTTGAGCTTTGTATCCATAACCAGAGGGTGCTCTCTGGCAAGCATCAATGCTGAAGCGCTTCTCTGTAGTCCACTGCCCGCTGCATTGTTGTTTCCAGTAGTCTGAAAGTATAGATTCACACCTATGAGCCGTGTACATCCAAAGGTTACCTGGAAGAGATCACTTTTAGCGATAAAGTACATTGTACAGTAAGCGATAAAAATAGATTAATAGTTTGAGTTTTTAAGATCAATCTTAAAAACTGAAATAGGAGCCCGTAGACTAATTCTTGCCATCTCACAGACACAAGTGTAGCCAAATGATTTTTTTGATACATTTAAAGATCTGCCTTGACTCTTTTATCTATGTTTATGCAATTTAATGTTACCATTTATTGTTTAACCCGGAAGGAAAGATCTCATAACTGCATCTAATAACTCAAACTGTTGATCTAATTTAGTCCCTGACCGCACCTCTGATTTAAATCGTGTATTTTTGTGTATAGTTTCAATGTTGTATAACTTTATAATAAAGAAGTTATCTATGTTCCTTAGAGGAAGACACAGACAGATGTCGGGTACCCACATTTCTAGCGACTGATCCAAGGGTGATGGATGTCATGACAGCTCCCATATCTCCAATACTTCGTAGGACACCACCTTCCGCTGAAACAATGTTAAACATTTAAGAACAATGTCTGAGTCTAAGACAAAACATTGAGACAACACAGACATTCAAACCTAATAACCTAACCTATCCGAGTCGGCTCTGACCTAGAGGGATTTTTCAGGACAACATTAACTTATCAATGGCAACTTTTGGTTGAAAATGCTAAAACTGGCATAGTTTATACGACGCCCTATCTTGTCATTCGACTTCTTCGCATCGCCAACAATGCATTATAGAACACTACCTTCTGCTGAAAAAATTTTAAACATTTAAGAACAATGTCCGAGTCTAAGACAAAACATTGAGCAAACACATTCATAATGTATTATAAATAGATAGAAAATACTTTATTGCACATTAAATGTTTCAGCTTATATAAATACTACAAACTTTGATAATGTGGTCTTATCGCTAATTAGCAATCTCTCCCAGACAACTTTTGGATGGAATTTGCATTTTACATATACCTTCATCATGACTTTACAGTATTGTGGGAATTTCCACGTACCATAAAATCGGTGATGGCATCGACTGTTTAGACACATTGCCAAATTCATTATCTGAGTAAATGTTCGCGTCTTGTATTAGGGGCTGCTGCTCTCTGAGGACTCTCGGAATTAATCGAAACAGTCGGTGCCATGCCATCACGAATATAATACACAGCATGTGTTTTTTTTTGTTTTACAATAATTACAATTTAATTAACAACAGTGTTTAATATAATGGAAACTTACGTTTGTTTGTCTCATTTTCCTGAGCTGCTTGTGGGCATAAAGATTTTACTTATTTAGAGCGATTCTACTCTATAGCGTATCAACATTATTCTCATCATATAATATCTTCTTCCAAAATAAAAATATTACAATTTTATTAAATTATAACCTACTAAAGTGAGGTTTTTCAAACCTGGCACAAAAAGCGTTTTTTTTGTTTGTGTCTCTGTCTGTAGAATTGAAATGAATTGATCTGCACGCGGTTCCCAAATGGATGGACCGATTTAGTACGTATTATTTTAAATTTGCAAGATGTTTAAAAAATAATAATAATAATAATCAGGATGGTTCTTAGATAATCGTCGTATAATAAATAATCCATAGTACAAGTTGCGATGGTGCGATTCAATATATGATAGAATGTAGTAACCGTTTGTGATGCAGTTCTTATTTGTAATTGGATAGCGTTTTTAATAATAATAATACATGAATAAATAATAATGGTTTATTTCACTTACATTCCACGCCTTCGCCAGAGAGGGCGTTTGATTCGTTGAGAAGATCCATTGCAGTGACGCAATCGAGAATGCTGAGTAGCGTCTTAGTTAGTCGTAAGAGGTCACTGAAGCTGCAAATAAAATTGTATTGTTATGGGACGGTGAAGGGGAAACATCACGAGGAAACCTGCATTCCCTAGAACCGAACATTTCATTTTAATTCCAAAGAATGTGACACAGGTAAGTGTTCCAATAAGCGGCTAAGGCTTGCAATCAATCACGTGGAAAGCTGATACGTATGAGAAACATGGACCAGTGTCAAATATATTCAATACCTATAACGACCGATGTGGCGCGGTGGGCGAAGGTCCGCCTGCGACACAGGAGGTTGCGGGTTCGATTCCCGCCCTGGGACAAATGTTTGTACGATCTGCAAATATTTGTTCCGGGTGTTCTGGGTATTTTCTATGTATAATAAAAAAATATCTATCTATGTAATGTATTGTATTAAGTATATCAGTCATCTAGTACCCATAACACAAGCTCTGCTTAGCTTGGGGCTAGATGATGCTGTGTGGATTGTCCAGCATTATTTATTTATTTATAAATATTTTCTTTATTGGTCATGGGTCCGAATTGTGTTCCCATAAATAGAAATAATCTGTTTGTATCTGATAGCCCAATTCTTGAGGCTATCACGATACGACCTTAGGTGCCGAGCAAAAAGGAATAAGTTACAAAGAACGCTAAGCGAAAACGAAGTAATAGCGAGGAAGGCCGTGCCACAGCTAGTATTGAATAAATGAATACGAAAACTCACCTGTAAAACCCGAAGTATATCAGCTCTCTGGCTAATTTGACAACTTCAAAAGTCAGTTTGTTCTGGTCGTGGTCGCTGAAGTACCAGGTCTTGGTGACCACATTGCAGAGGTAGTTCTCAACGAAGGTTATAGTCGAGGCGAATTGTTCCTTGACCTTTTCTCGGTTTGCATCCGAACCGCCTTTTACGCATTGATAGCTGTGGATAACATAAGTTATGAAGAGTATGAGTGCCGGTGACATTACAGTCAGATGACTTTTCACCCGTTACGCCTCAGAGACACGCGAGTGATACCTCTGGTGTTGCAAGCGTCCATAGTTTACGGTAGCCACTTACCAACAGGTGGGGCATACGCTTGTTTTCCACTTTAGTTGTATAAAAAAAAACATACCAAGTTACGACTTACATAATATAAAGATTTATTAAACAAGGTTTTCTTTCAACACTACAGATGAGATTTTTCACCCGTTACGGCTCATAGTAAGCAACACGCGAGTGATACCACTGGTGTTGCAAGCGTCCGTAGTTTACGGTAGCCGTTTACCAATAGGTGGGGCAAACGCTTATTTTCCACTATAGTTGTATAAAAAAAACATACCAAGTTACGACTTTACATAATATAAAGATTTATTAAACAAGGTTTTCTTTCTACACTGCATCGTAGTCCCTTCGAGGTCGCTAGTAAAGAACCTTTCCGAAGCGGTTGTTGGTGCCGCTAGCTATATAGCTTGCCCATTTATTATAGAAACAATAATAGGCTTAGACTTACTCATGTATGTGTATAAGGTCAGTAACCTCAGTCCACAGTCGTGCGTACTTGACAGGCGTGACTGGTTCCTGAGGGTCTCTGTCTGCGTGCAAATGTAGCATCAAACGACAGAACGAGGCTCGGAGCTCGTAAGATAGAGACGCGTTGGACATGCATCTGTAATACGAAAGAAATTACGATTATGATATAATATGTGTAACGCCCCACAGATTCGTCGGCGTCGAGTTTTTCCATACATGGTCTACCAAATAAAACATGTTAAAAAATCACTTAGTTTATAAGTAGATCATTCTAAATTATATTTGTGATTCCAATAATTTGACTTTTAATCTTCCTTCCCGCACTCTATAAGGTTGGAATTTATAAGAATCTTTTCTTAGTGCAAGGGACACACCAAAAGAAACATATCCTCCAAACGAGGACGAGACTAGTAGTAATTATCAGCTGGAATTAGTTCACTGCTGGTCAGATCTCGACTGTAATCCAAATGGCGGCCGTCCGCCATATTGGATACGGACATATTAGATTTGGATAACGGTATCTCCAGGCTTTTATATTTCTAAATACATTCACTAGTATTATATTTGGAAAGAATACTTACTGTAATATCAAATTAATATGTAGCTGCGCGGAAAGGCTATTCAGAGCCAAATATTGTCGATTTAGACACATATTTGAGAATAAATCTAGCTGATGTCGATAGTAATCTAAGATGGCGGCCGCTTCGCAATTCGGGTCCTCTCTGGCTTCCTCTGCTAGTTTTGACAAGAGACGGTGACACTAAAATCAAACCAAAAATTAAATAATCTTAAAATCAAAATGTGCTTAACCCTAGGCAATATTTTATAAATACCTTTTTATTGTTCCATAGCAACATAACGTCGTCGTCTTTAACTATAAACTTGTTTTCGTCGATACGAGCTTTTGTTGATACTAATCTGTAAATAAAATCAATAATTTTCTACCACTAAATCACTAATTATATCAATCACTACTTTCGTATAGTATAACTACTATGCGAAAACGTGGGCATGTGCTAAATATAATGTTTGAACTTGATATCTATACAGAACTGATTTGAGAATGTCCATCACGAGTATTACTAGACGTGAGCAGATTTTTTTATGTTCAAACATACAATTACCTTGTTTCAATAAGTATGTCCGAGTTGTTAGCGCATAATACGCTTTTGCAAATCAGTTCTTGCGTCACCGCTATGGCCTTTTTGTTCGAGATACAAAGATCACTCAAGTAGTCCAAGAATCGAGATTGCCATGTCTTCATGTTTTTGCGAACGAGACCTGTTAACAACAACATCACAATCATTTCCTTTTCTTTTTCGATGGTAGACTGGCGAGTTCTGTGAGCGAACCAAGAATCTAACGAAAAAAACAGCAAGATTGTTTAGAAAACTTACCAACAAAAGTTTCGATCTCTGAAGCAGTGATATGTTTTTCAAGCAGTTTCCTATTATTATGCAGTAAGGCCGTGATGGTGTCTTCAGCTAAAATGTCGTAACCGATCTGTTTTTGCATAAATCCAAAGTGCTTCGCTATGTATTCCTGTAAAAATTAGCTGCGAGTGTAGAGCTAATAACTTGTAGTGAAAAAAGTGAGGACATCATTTTCATTTTGTCTAAACGAATATTTATTAAGTAAGAAATTAAATGAAGAAAAAAACAGAATTAATTAAAGCTTCTATTGAATTTGTTCAATTTCTTACCTGATTTTTCCTGTAGTCTTGCTGACTTAACCGCAGTATGCGGTAGCAGAGTCGGAATATGTATTTGTACGGCGCGTAGCGTGGATCGTAGAGTTCTTCAATTTTAAGAAAAGGTTCTCCCTCGCCTGACTCTTGGAATGGACCCTGTACAATGGAGATAACATTTAAATTTGCATGCCCCGAAATGCTAACTAAGTGATGAATAGCTGAATAGAAATATACATGTGTTCCGCCTCTTCATGAAGTATTAACAGGACTACATCGATTCGCTATCCAAAGACTGACTCAAAGTCAAAGTCAAGGACAAAATTCATTTATTCATTAAACTCACAAGGATCACTTCAAATCGTCAATTTTACCTACTTTACGCAGCAACTCCAAAGACATGTTGCCACGCCGAACGCCAAACAGAAACACAGTCTCCAAGTCAAAAGTAGATTAACAATTCAGTTCTTAGATGCTACTCTACTTCGGGTTAACAAGGAAATGGTGAAACTTTAGATTGGATCAAGGCTGATCTTCAAATGTAGATTATGAACTAAATTTAACGGGTTTCTGTAATATCTGAGGTAAGAAAATCTAAACTTTTTTATGTACTTTGTACTGAATGTGGCAGGATCGGAGCTTTGAGCTCCAATTACAATGATTTTAGCTATGCGCTGTCTTTCAGTGAGTCACGCGAAGATTTTATATATTCAGATCATCAGATCATAATTATACGAACGTAAGGAGCCTGTATATGCGTTTGCCGTAAGAGGTTGTATATTATTTAAGTGTTGGTTTGCATGTTATTTATCTCCACGAGTTAGCCGGAGTAAAATGCTGGTTTTTACAGTTGACTTAGGGTTATAGGAATTATAGGTTTTATCGTGTCAAGGAACTAGAGGGCGCTGCAATAGACGGTGGAAAACAAATCAAGGGTTTTTAAATATTGCAAAATATAACTTTTAAGTACCTGTAAGATTTTGAAGAGTTGCCTCAAAATGTATTGCTCTCGGACAAGTTTCTGCCGGTCTCGGTTAGGGTTCTCAATGGTCAGTTCCAATGCTTCCGATTTATTAGGTTCATTCTCAAATCCGGCGATGAAGTACACGATGTCTTGAAGAAGGCAGGTCAATGCCCTAAAAATAAAGAATCCTATATATATTACTAGCTTCTGCCCACGGCTTCGCCCGCGTGGTACCCGGATAAAAAGTAGCCTGTATTATTCTGATGTATAATAGCTACTAATGTAAAATTTCAACAAAATCCGTTCAATAGTTTTTGTGTGAAAGAGTAACAAACATCCATCCTCACAAATTTTCGCGTTTATAATAGTAGTAGGATATACCAGTGTTGGGTGATCCAACACATGATGAGCTAAACACCATTTTGGTCATCTAGTATCGACTGGCACAAAACGCGCTAGAAAAGGACGGTAGTTTCCAGAACGTTCGAGACGGGGCGGAGCGAAGTGAGACAGTGTGATGGCCACGCCTCCTACTAGATTGTTCTGGAAGAGACGTCTTACGAGATATATAAGCGAGGCAAGCGGCCGGTAGAGTCAGTTTCTTTTCAAGATTGGAAAGTGAATGATTGGAAGTGATTCGAGAGCGATACCCAGTGACTAGTGAAGTGACCGTTGCGCTAGTGTTGTACCAAGTGATACAGTGTTTTTATTTTAATTGTGTAGCTTCGTTGTGTTATTTGTTCTGTTGACATTTTTATTAAGTGATTTACTAATAACAGTGTTAATTTTGGTGTTTAATTGGACTTAATTATTTTATCCCGAACCTTAGCTCGTAACAATATTGTAATATATTGAACAGTGTATTTATCTACAGACTATTATATGAATAGATTTAAGATTATAATTTTCAGATCAAGATTTCAGCATCTTAACAAAGATTATGATTGTGCAACTTACTTCCTCTCATTATGCTCAATATTCCCGTGATGTAGCTTGGTAGATAAGGCTGAAAGAACTTTGCAAGCATCATTTGCGAAGTCCAAATCGCGCACCTCGCTGGGTGATACTGATATCAGCGCGAAAGCCTCTTTGTCTTCTTTTATTTGGGAACATCCCACCTGAAAAATTTCAAAATTATGTACCTCACACCAAATACATGTACAAAGTGTAGGTTGGTATGGTACTTGTCCTTATGGCAGGCATCGAAATGCCTTTGATGTGGCAAATGTCAATAGACGTCGGTACGCGCATACCATCTGGTGGGCGGTGTGCTTTTTGCATTTAAATAGTCAAATAAAACTTACCTTTGACATGACAGGTTTTTCTTCCTCTTTGTCTATAGGTATGGAAGTAGAATGTACCCATGTGTGTGTGCATAAGTGTTGTAGTCTGCAAAATACCTTGCTGTTAGTAATCAAACTTAAGTGCACATCTGCACTAAGCTTAGTTTTTCTTTTTGCAATTTAAAACATTAAAAAAGACAGGCGAGTAAGTTTCTTAAGCATGAATTCATAGTCGGAGGTTGAACAGTCCCCCAAATCCATCATTCGGCATTCGCCTTACGGCTGGGTACATGAAGGTTGAATTCGCGCTTGTATTTTCACATAGTGCCTGAATAGTCTCCTAGGGGAGCCCCTATTTGACTATGAATTCGGGCCTTAGTAGAGTGGTGCGTACGTAAATTGACGTAGGTGACGTCATAGGGCGTAGCGCACATAAATTTTGATGATTTTGATGGATGTAGGTACCTACTTAAGATTTATTAATGTACGAGTAGTTGACGTCATATGGCTTAGTGTTAGTTTATTGAAGAAGCAATCACTTACAACGTAGTAGGTAACTAAATATACTTGATAACCTCACGGATCTACGTACTGAGTATAGATCTGAGGATGTCAAACATGGACATTTTTATTTATTTATTTATCCCATCTACTATAATTTACCTATAATTGGTTGATAGGCAATACATTGAAGGGTTTGGCTTTTCCATGCTTCATGCAAACCATGCCATCTGACGTAGTATGAAGTTACTCATACTACGAAAAAAGAAAAACTAACTTTAAAAAAAATATCTAACGTGGTCAATGTAATCAGAGTCAAAAAAACATGGAAGTCACCCGACGTAGTAAAAGTTACTTGACGTAGTCAACGCCAGGTGACGTAGTTACGTTATTTAACGTAGCCTGTCAAAATAAAGTTCATAAAGTACCTGACGTAGCTGCTCTGCGGAACAGGCGAATCGCAGTGCGTCATTGTCGTGGGGTCCAATTCAAAAAGGGTAGCTATTTCAGATGAGTGTGGTACTGAAACTAGTGCGTAGGCTGGCTCGTCGGATTCCATTGGGCCGTCGCTGAAATTGGAGTAATGAAATCATCAAAGACACAAGGTTCTAAAATATAGGTATATCAGCCAACTATCCATCAAAGACATTTTTTTTTAACAAATTAAAAACCGTTTTTGAGCAACTATTTTCCCGCAGATGTTACTCGTTCAGATGAACAGTATGCGTAGATTTCGGCTTGGTGATGGGCCTTTTTGACCTATACGGTCTATAATGAGTTTACAACTTGTCAACTTGGTCGCCTAGTTGACTATTTTTTTATGAAAGTCTGGACGATCCGTTTACTGTTTTGACATGTTTTTAACGTGTTTGTAACTCAGACTTTAATTTCAATTATATTTGCCTATGACTAAAGTGGGGTTGTAGTTAGTCACATCATGTTCTTATAATACAAACGGACTTGGAGCTTACTCATAAATGCTATATTGAAACATTGATTGAATGTTAGAAGTGGGGAATGATGTATGAATTAGAAAAAAGAAACAATTACATTGGCCTAGTACTAGCTCTAAAGGCTAGATACCGCCCAGTCGCAAAATAAACATGTTTCTATTCTACATTAATGTGTTTTTACATAATTTTTACTTTGTCCGTCAAAAGTGAAGTACGTAATCTCTAGCCGTGTATTAAAAGAAAAAAACACTTACACTGGCCTTATACTAGCTTCAGCGGCTAGGTAGTGTCCAGTCGCAAGATGCTTAAACCTGAATATTGAGTTCCAATGCCCGGCGCCGCCTCGACATGGGTCATGTTGAACCACCTGTGGAATTAAAAGAAAATACAATTATTTGTCCCCGTTAAAACAAAAAAATAAATAATATAATAAATAGCTGAAATTTCATTGATTTCTTCTGATTAACGATACGATATGAATATGGTCATGTTAAGAAACATTCATATCGTAAAAACGGGAATTTTCACGTAGGTACCGTACTATCGGTGAAGGCACCGACTAAGTTACGGCTCATTCCAAGAGTCTTTATCAGAGTAAGTGCGAAGCTCTCCTTATGCATCGCGTCGTGCAATCAACGTGAAATTCCCATATTTTACAATATGAATAATCAAATTCACGATAGTTTTTGGAATAAACTTACTTACTACACAGCATAATACCTACATATCATTTACTATTCTATAATACATAAATAGGTAAGCCAGAAACAGGCAACAGCTAACGACTCAAGGATAAGTAATGTTCCTTGACTAAGGATTTAAAAATAGGTAGTGATTTCGCACGTCTGATACTAACAGGCAGTTCATTCCATAAACGAACAGCCTGCACTGTAAAGGAATTATCATAATAGGAGGTGTGTACAGGAGTCAAAAGTTGGAGAGTTTCAGAAGAGGGTAGGGATCGAGAATAGGAGAGATTAATATATTCGAAACGTTCTTTCGAGATAGGAAGGTGTGGAGGGATTGAAAAGAATGTTATATAACAGATTTATGATATGAGTATTCCGGCGAAGTCACTATTATATTTTTTTTTTTTTTTTAGAAAGGCTTTACCTCAATCTCCCATAACGCCTTGCTGCTAGTAGCCGCAGTAGCACTACTACGCCCAGTCGTCCGTAGAAACACGTGCTGTTTCTTCTGATACTCGTCCATGGTTAGAAACTTTTCTTGCTCAGCGTGAAAGAGACGGACTACGTCGCCCCCTTTGAGTATGTCTTCTAGGTTTTCCTTGTGTTCCAGGAATAGGGTAACTTTCCATGATGTTGAGGAGTTTACTACGTTAACCTGGGGAGAAGCGAATATAAAGTTTACAAACAAATAAAAAAAGAAAACCCTTCCAAAGTTAGTAAACTGGCGTCTGTCCAGTAGTATGTTAAATTTCAATTGCTATGATTTTCTTTCAATGCGCTTTTAACTTCACAAAGTAATTCAGATTATTGAAGCTATTTAAAGTACAGTAGTAATAAACTAAAATTATATTTAGATATTTGTCTGAGAAACAGTTGTCTCAGGCGTAAGTTTGCGGAAATTCTTCGATATTCAATATACAGAAATAGTCTAGTAATGTATTCCTGAGTATGCCTCGTGTAGAGGCGAAACAAATGTCGATTTCTTATTGAGTTTTTTCTAATGTAGATTTTGTGGACGCGTGCTGCATTCAACTTAATATTAAATGTCCAATAAACTGATCGGATAGCGGAATAAGTTACTATGTATTTAATCTATTTAACTAGAAGGCATACCTCCATACATCCCGCGTTGTCGGGTAACTCATGGTTAGCGGACACGTGCAGAACTTGCTGGCCCGCGTTTACCGGGTTCATTATTACTTTATCACCCACAACTACATTGTCACCTGAAAAATATAATACGATATGAAATTATTAATTCAAACAAAACTAAGAAACATGACGAACCCTGTGGCGCTGTGGGCGAAGGCCTGCCTGAGACGCCGAAGATTGCGGTTTCGATTCTCGCCGCGAGATCAATGTTTGTATGGTCTACGAATATTTGTCTCGGGTCCCGGGTGTTTTCTATGTATAATATGTATGTATTTACAAAAAAACAACAAGATGTCCCAAAACACTGTTGCTTCTTTTCACATGTATCTCAGTTTCGTATCGAAAATCTTAATTTTATTATTTAGCATGCGCACCAAGACAATGCTTCGGGCACGGAATACTTGGCACGAATTACTTTTGTACATACGAACTACATGACTGAAATATTACTTATGTACTTGGTTTTGTAAATACATACATATTATATATAGAAAACACCCGGGCCCCGAGACAAATATACATGGTATCCCGAAAGGGTGTGCTTTAAACTACTTTTCCTGACTAACAGTACCTGTAGATCGTAGTTTGTAGAAAGGCATCACATAGAACCATGAGCCCTCATTTCCATTCGCGTCCAAATGAACCCGCATCGCATTTTTTTCTAGCAATGCGGGTAGTCTTTTGTTCACCTGGAATAAGTTATTTTTAATAGAGCAATTGGTTCTGTAAAATAATTCACAATTGCAAAATAATGAAAGCTCGTTTTCAGTAACACAACTACAAAGAGAGCTCAATTTACGATATGTATATGTCTATATGAATATATTACTAGCTCCATCTAGGTTTGAAACCAGAACTAAATCCGGTTTACCTAATTTTTTTGCTCGACGTACTAAAGAAAGAGTATCTATTTGCCTGTGTATCTACTATTACTGGTTAATAAATGTGAAGAGTCTGACTGTCGGTTCGTCCGTAGATGATTTGCTAAGCCGATTCAGCTTTTTTAAGTTTAAAAATAAGAAGTTTCTGATTTTGATGAAAAGGATCGGAGGTTTTGAGAACTATAAAAAGGATCTAGCTAGGTTCCATTGCTGGGCTTCTATAGGGGACGATTCAGGCGCTCGCTGGATGGCGAATTCAATCTTTATGCATTTCATAGATAAAACAAGCCCCCACTTTGACTAAAGTTAGCACTGGAGTCATCTAAAACAGTATACTCACTGTCAAGTATTTGTTAGACTTGACATGCAGAAGTTGTATGACACTGCCGTACTGAACGACGGAGCCCAGCAACTTTTTGTTCTCCAACTCATTTTGTTTCTTTTCTATCTCGGCCGCGTGCTGAAAATAAAACACAAACACTTGAAAGCCCCCGAAATATATAGCGCCCCTATTTATGTGTGATGTTAATACCTATCTAAAACCATTTTTGAAGTCATACGAAACGATAGCAAAAACAGTGCATGATCGATTACGCCGTCTGACATTCTGAAGGTTGCGGTTCAACCCTCTGCGGGTGCAGGACAAATATTCGTATGATCTGCAAATATTTGTCTCGGGTCTGGGTGTTTTCTATGTATAATATGAATGTATTTACAAAAAAAGTATATAAGTAATATAGGTATCAGTCATGTAGTTCCCATAACACAAGCTCTGCTTACTTTGGGGCTAGATGATCCTGTGTAAAAAATATCCAGCAATATTTATTTATTTATTATTTACTGCTTTTACCCGCGGCGACAGGAGCTCGTATATACATATGCCATGAGGGGTTCTTTGATTGTTCGTCTATTACCATTTATGTCCGAAACGGCTTATCGGGTATGCGGTTTTTTGCAATCGATTTGAATGTCTTCAAGGATGTTTCTTAGATAGGTTTTCGCCACAAGATACTACGAGGCGCGGCGGCTAAAAACAGGTCTACGGTTTATAAATTTTGTAAAAACTAACAACTGCCAACTGAAGCGGCACATTGCCAAAGGCAGAGGCAACTCTGAGAGATGTATAAGATCCCTAACATATTAGGGAACATAACATATTCACGTGGCTGAAAATCATAATTTTCAGCCACAATAGTTTCAAATCTGTAAGAAAATGTTGTGAAAAAAATTAAACGCAGGCAAAGCCGCATTCTACTAGTAGATGAAACTTGATTTCAATCGAAGACGGATCTAGTAAACATTGACTTCGAGAATACGCAATAGACACATTCGTTTACACATTCATTCATCTATCAACAGCCAATCAACGTTTGATTGAGCGGTATGATCACAAATGCGGCCTTAGACGATATAACCTGGAAGTCTGAAGGTTGCTACTGTATTCCGTTCAGAATTATTTAAGCTGAAAATCAAGGCCAAAATGTTTCTAAAGATATCAAAGGATGAGCCGATCGTGACTTGATGAGATAATATCTTGTAAAAGGCTTAGCAGAATTTCATCAAATGAGGCTAGAACTGAACAAATAACCATTAACCTTGTTCCAAACACAATATTAAATCTGTTGTTTCGTAGGTATAGCTTTTGAATAAAAACACAATCCAAATTCGCATGGACACGCAGTATAAAAAATCAGTCAAAACGATTTGGAAAAATATACGAGATCGTTGAATATTTTATCATACATACAGGCTCACGACTTAAATCTCCATGATATCCTCAGATCTATACTCAGAACGTATAGATCTGAGTATAGATCCGAGAGGATACCAAAAGTGATGTAATCAGAGGCTATATTATATTTTTTACACATATGGGCGGCGTGGCAAACACGTGGGGATCTGTATAGTAGTTAGCATCCTGCGTGACAGGTTGCAAACTCATCGCCGCTTATTGGAACACAAACCGATGGCACTTGCCTTCGAATTCTTGGTTCTCGGGCATGCCGGTATCCTTCTGATGTTTTCTCCACCGTTTTGAATACGTGGTCGTAGTGCACGACCGGCTTAGAACCCACGACCTCGGAATTGGAAGTCGGGGTAGCCCACTAACTAGGCCTACACGGCTATTATCTATTATATTTTAGTATCCCATAGAATTTCTTATACGTTTTTCATAACTCCCTATAATCATAAGTTAAAAGTCTACTTTTGTATCAGATGTCCTACAAAACAAATCATAATACATTAACATCCCACGAAAGCAATCTTTTCATCAGTTAGCATACAGGCAAATATCGAGCTTATTACAATAGCGTAAAGTGTGACTTTAGACGGTGATTAAAAAAGAGTAGCCAGACGAAAATAGCCTCTATAACAAAGGAAGATTCTTTATTGGACGTGATAAATCTCAGTAATGGCTTTAGACTGCACTGTCTTGTTGTTCAAGAAAATATTGCAGAGAATATTATTATTTTTCCAAGCAATAAATAGTCAAAGTGCCTTTATTTCACCAGATCTCATATCGAAAGATGTTTTAGGTAAGCCTCATCTACATAGTTAACCTTAATCGCTTATTTTCGACACAAAAAGTATTTTTTGCCAAATTTTAAAAGCCGACCTGTGTATTGTATTCCTGTCACGGGACAAATGTTTGTAAGATCTGCAAATATTTGTCTCGGGTCTGGGTGTTTTCCTATGTATAATATGTATGTATTTACAAAAAAAAAAGTATTTAAGTAATATATCTGTCATGTAGTTCCCATAATACAAGCTCTGCTTAGTTTGGGGCTAGATGATGCTGTGTGAAAAATGTCCAGCATTTATTTATTTATTTATTTATTGCAGCGTCCCCAAGTGACATGTGACATTAAAATTAAATCACTTTGCTTGAAGTTATACAAAACTTTTACAAATAAAACTAGATGACAATTTTATTGTTTACGGCGTTTCACACTCCCATCGTCTATTGGAGCA
This sequence comes from Perizoma flavofasciatum, assembly GCA_958496245.1. Taxonomy (NCBI): domain Eukaryota; kingdom Metazoa; phylum Arthropoda; class Insecta; order Lepidoptera; family Geometridae; genus Perizoma; species Perizoma flavofasciatum. The sequence goes on along the minus strand of OY292419.1, from coordinate 6,271,257 downwards.
CGCCTTAATTAGTTGTGCAGATAAAACTTACCTAAGAACCACGTTAAAAGTCATAAAAAACAATTAAAAAAAACACTTTACTATCAGTAAAACCGTTTCAGATATAAACGTTAACAGACAAACAAACAACCTTTGACCCCAAACACATACGGGCTCCTACATGCACATGCGTGTGTACATGCCGTGGATAAAAAGAACACAGAATCCATAAACCAAATATAAATACACCACCACCAACCAAATAGTTTGAATATTTTTTCTTTCCAAAAACGAACTGGGTCTCTTCCGCGATTTAATTTATTTCTAAGGAAAAAATAATGATGTCAACTAAACCACAGAATAATTAATGACTCCCGGCCGATTGATTTACTAGATCTAAGGCTATTCCATGATTTATATTTAACTGCCAGGTCAACGAAACTAGAATTATTAAAAATCTGGATTAAAATAACAGTCAAAGCGACATTATGATTCTATTTCACCTCATATTCACAAACAGAGTTTTTTATAAGCATAGACTATTGCTTGAAGGCAGGCATAATGAGATACATTATTAAATATTTGTTGGTTATTTTAACCAAGTTAGATATTTGATCCAGCCTTCGAAATACTGCATAGCATCAAACTGACATTCATTATCATCATCATCATCAGCCTATATTAGTCCACTGCTGGACATAGGCCTCCCCTAATGATCGCCATAGCGCCCTGTCTTCAGCTTGCCGCATCCAGCATCTGCCTGCAGTCTTTCGCAGATCGTCATCCCACCTGGCCGGAGGGCGTCCTACACTACGTTTGCCGAGTCGCGGTCTCCACTCAAGAACACGTTTACCCCAGCGGTTATCGGTTCTTCGCGAGATATGACCGGCCCACTGCCACTTCAGCTTGCTAATTCGTTGAGCTATATCTATAACTTTGGTTCTCTGACGGATGTATTCGTTACTTCTTTCCATAGCTCGCTGAGCGACTTTGAACTGGTGGACCAGCCCTATCGTGAGTGTCCACGTCTCAGCTCCGTAGGTCATGACGGGTAGGACGCACTTATTGAAAACTTTCGTTTTCAACTGACAAACTGACATTAACGCTAACTAAGCAAGTTGATTCGGACTTTAAAATAAACACAAACAAACATAACCAAGTTCAGTCTTCAAAATCCGAAACGAGGAAATCCGTAGGAGAACTAAAATGAGCGGCATAGCTCTCAAAATCAGCAAGTGAAAAGTTCATTATATTATAGCTCACAGAATTGACAACCGCTAGGGGAAAGATTTTCTAATGGTGATCACGAACGACGTAGTGTAAAAAGGTCAAACTCCTATGATACCCTAAACATTGCAAGAACACGTTGTATGGTGATGGTTCAAGAACATGGCACTCTTTGCGACTGTGACGAGGACTATATCCAGCAGTGGACTTCTTAAACCATGGAGCAATCTGGTCGAAACGCAGCCCCGTCTCCAGCAAAGATGTACTTACGTTCAACCTCTTCAACAGTCCCGTGTCAGTGTTTGAATTGGCGGACTGCTTAGCTGTATTCCAGAACTGCTTTTGAGCGGAGTAGCGGTTCATAGGACATATCTTGAACAGGCAATCTGGGAACACAATAACCCTCTGATGTATAAAACTATTGCCTCAATATACTACCGTATGTTATAGAAGATGTAGGTTTAAAAGCAGCAAACCTAGCTATAACGTGCGTTGGGTGTGCGTTGGGTGTGTGATTCCGGCTAGTAAGCATGATCCTGCTATTTGTAAATAAAAACTCGGAAAATATATCTTCGGAATCCTATACAGTTCGTGCACTCTACGAAGAATCGCCGTCCATGGCTATGGCAATCATTTTGCAGTCGATAAGTTTCCCCTTTTCAAGTTTTAGAAGCTACGGATTTTGCTATACCTAAGACCAATGGATATTCATGCAGTAGGTACTCAGAAATACCTTGATTGAGTGTTTTTTTTTATGTGAAGAGCCACTCTCAAAGCTCTATAAGTAAAATAAATAAATAATGCTGGACCTTTTCACACAGCATTATCTAGCCACAAAGGAAGCAGAGCGTTTGTTATGGGAACTACGTGACTGTTATACGACATAATATTTTTAATTGTAAATACATACATAGAACACATCCAGACCCGAGACAAGTATTTGCAGATCATATAAACATTTGTCCCGCAGCGGGAATATAACCCGTAACATTCTGCGTCTCAGGCGGGTCTTCACCCACAGCGTCATCCAGCTCAATCCTGTTATTTTTATACCTATTATAAGAGTGTCTGCATGCTAAAACTACCCATCACATCATTTAACAAGGGATGGGTCACCCATCTCTTGTGAAAAGGTAGAAATTTCTGCGAAAACTACGCGTTATCATACAAAGTTTATAGCTAAGTACGTTAAGTTATTTATTCAAGCGTGACCTCAGAACTTGGGCTGTTATCTCTGAAATTTGGCTCGAGTCCTCAGTAAAACTTCTTAAATAAGTTATAAAGCACTCATCTTTTTGAGCGGTTATTGCGGAAACATATTGACGGCAAAAACTTGTTGAAATTACGTGACCAATCCTGCCATCAAGATAATTATTTTGCTGTTTTTCATTTGTACCACCTGGAAACCGGCATGCCCAATATCAAAAAAAACTAAGGCATTTGACATCTTCCAGTCTGAATTGGGTTAGCGTGATAGATTAGAGTCCATTTAAAAAAAATCTACTAGAAAGTAGGCCCTGCCAAGCAAAATCCAAACATGATCCCGACTTAATCCGGCGTACAGCGCTCATAACTTAAATTCGAAGCGCGTCCAAAAATATAGCTATCTCTTTTTGACTAATGCAGGCCCGCCCGTGCCTGCGCGATAGCAATATTAGCCGTTCAGAATTTGTAATAAATTTGGTGGTGTTCCGTAATACCAAAAAAGATGAATGAAAACTTGTTGTATTTTTCACATTCTGTTGTTATTCTGTAACTAGACAATATAATCTATGTACCTAACCAAACGATACGTAAGGTATTGTTGTTTTTAATACGAAACAAATAAGAAGAAAACATGTCATGTATGACGTAAAAATATCCAAAATGCGATTCGTTTACATTTCATTTTAGATAAGTATTTTGAAAAATATATAGCAAGGTACGTAGATAAATACTATTCGAATGCAAATAATACCATAATATGGTGGAAATAAGCTCTAATTACAGATTACTATGGTATTACGTTTGTATGGGCAATTCATCCAACGCAGGCCTCTTAAGATGTACATCTTCAAACTAGTATACTCAGTACACAAATCCGTGATGATACCAAGTAGGGATTAGTCGGAGGGGCAGGCCCATATTTCGCATACCTAGTTAGCATTCTATTCCATGTAACGGTTGCAAACCTCTCGCTGCATATTGGAACACTAACCGATGGCTTCGAGATATTTGTTCTAGGGCATACCGGTTACCTAACAAAGTTTTTTCAGCGTTTTGAGAACGTGTTAATGCGCATTCATCGTTTAGAAAATATGGTTGGTACACGACGACCTTCGAATTCGAAGTCGGGGTACAGCCCACTAAATCACCGCAGCTCTTCAGACCAGCAGTGAGAACATAAAACATTATATATCAACTACTGAACAATGAGAGTCTTAATGTTCGCAACATTAAGGATAATGCAAAGTCAAAAGATTTATTGAAATCACAATAATTAAAGAAATGTCAACTTCTAAACTACATGAATCCTACTACTATTATAATGCGAAAGTTTGTGAGGATGGATGTTTGTTACTCTTTCACGCAAAAACTACTGAAAGGATATTTATGAAACTTTACAGTAATATAGCTTATAAGTCAGAATAACACATAGGCTAATTTTTATACGGGTACAGCGCGGGCGAAGCCGTGGGCAGAGTCTGGTATTCTATAAGTCTAGAATTCATTCAGCTTTAGTATGGTGCCATTCGAACAAGATGAACTCATTAATGGAGAAAGAGCATTAGTCAAAAACAAAATAACTTTACTGATTATGCTATTCAGTGTAACTTACCCCGGAACTTTTTGGGTGGATCAGTCAGGTCGCCTGCCTCAGGGCAGACCACACACCTGTCATCTACCAACCTGCCAAATAAAAATAGTATAAACATATAAACAAAAAAGTTAGAAGTAACGTATCCGAAAGCTTTTTATGATGATACTATCACTATACGATCACTAACCTAACCTAACCTATACTCGTACGTATTTATTTATCTTGGTTATAGGTTGAGCAAATCTTTTATTCATTAATACACATCGGCAGCACACGATTGCCAGCACCTGCGTTTTACGAGCATGAAGAAAGTATTCTAATAATTTCCAATTCTCATATTTAAAAATTGATACCAAAAGTTTTCTTGGAAAGTAGAACTTGGCCAAGTCTTTAATATTTGCGGAAAAGTTTCCAATTCGAATGGAAAGACGTCCCTGCGATGCGCAGTGCGCACGAATCCATTCGCCGCATAAAAACATATATTCGACTCTGGATTCGCTTGCTAACAACGATCCTAGCTTTGCCCAATTTTAACACCCACAGGCACATACATATTCCGGATCCCACACTAGGATTCCCTGTGTCGTGGGAATCCGGAACTACCAGTATCGTGGTACCACAACACCCAGACTCGGAAAAAAATATCTACAGAAAATTCAAATATTTGTCACGCAACGAGAATCGAACCAGCACCTCTTGTATCACAGCTGTCTATCCGCCCGCCGGGCCATCGAGGTCGTCATAATATTGATCGATAAATATTGATCTTCATGAGCCCGAAAATTCCACTACTGAATGAATGACCGCACGCACTCATTCCCGTTTGCACTTTAACAGCTTCTACAAAGTTGATGCCTAAAGACAAATTTCCATAGAAAAACTGTCACTACGACAAGCCCAAGCTATTTTGACTTTAGTGCAGACAGGCGTGATTCTAAAATCAATTTCAAACAAATTCATACAAGCGTTTTATCATCATTATCACGGGCACAATGATAAAGTGCGCATCAATAAACAATAAGTAATTTGACCCCATCTCACACGACGCTAGTTACTGGCCGGCATTGTACATAGGTTTAGGTATCTTCATTCAATATGATTCTAGGAAATGTTGAATGTTGTTTCAATAATATGCATTTGCAAACAGCGAATAGTATGCCCGCCTTTCATTTCAAAACGCAAAATCTTGAATATACTTCTAGCCGCAAGAATTTGTTTTGGTAAGATGTTGACGTAGCTGAAACCTGCCATATTTAACGTTTTGGTTTTTCTTCTAAATTGAATTCTACTGTTATCCTCTAACAGTGACACGACATTTTATTAAATTAAAGAGTGACAATAAATGAAATTTTTTCCCTCTGCGGAACAAATGTTTGTATGTTTTGCAGATATTTATTCCTGATACCCGTGACACAGGGAATCCTAGTTTGGGGTCAAGACTACATATGTGACTGTTGGATGTTATTTATTTATTCTTTTCAATGCGTTGTAGTCGTTATATCTACAATGCATTGAAAAGTATAAATAAATAACACCTTAAAACACAACGAAAATACATAATAATTAAATTAAAAAAAATGGTGTGTGGTGGCGCAGTCGATCGTTAAATAAAGGGATACCAAAGACTTCAATATATATAATATAGCACATTAATACATAAAATATAATTATGGTATTAATAATGTGCTATTTTATTACATAGATTTTTCAGGCAATTTTAGTATGTGCTACTTCATGATTTTGGTATTATTTGCCCAGAAAGCTATTTGCCCACACGCGATATGAGGAGCCCATATATGAGTTTAGAAAAACCGGAAGAGATTCATTGTTTGCCTGTAATCATTTATCTCCGAAACGGCTAAAATGCGACTTTTCAACCGATTTTTTTGTGTTCAAGATTGGTTCTTTGATAGGTGAGTTTATTGCACTAAAGAGCGCTGCAATATACGATGGTAAAAAGACGGAATATATATATATATATATATATATATACACATGTTCTTGTCTGTGGCAAGTATTGCATGGTCTATTTACGGACCAACTAAATCCTAAGACCCAAATATTGGTAGATCATAAAAACAATTTAGACTGCAGTAGAAGGAAGTAGCGCTTGCCTTCTCAATCCGTCACAGGGTCGCAGAATCAGTGACTACTATATTCTAAATAGATTTTCTTCCCAACCTGGCATGTCAAATTCTTTTACGTTCGATTGCTTCGCAAAAGGGACTGGACTTTGAAGGTCAAAGGCAATTTATCACAGTACCCTCGCGTTTTCCAGACCATTTGAGGATTCGGTAAAGTGATTGTCATCGTGTTTTTGTAGGCAATTTAGAGTCTCTTTTCTTGTGGAATGAAGTGATAGAATGCCTCAGTCGGGAATAAAGCTAATTGAATGAGAATGGATAAAGCATTACTTTGGTTGGAGTATACAAACGTAGGTACACTTAGTAGGTGTAAGTTAGTGAAAATCTAAACCCTTGCTGATGTGGGTTCTATGGTGCTTTATCATCATCAAAAGCTTGACTTCGTCCTGTTTTTTTTATTCATTCAAATGCTGCACCCATTCTATTTAGGGGTGTATTTTCGGAAAATAGTTTCTTAAAAACTGGGAAGGAAAATAGTAAAAGGAACATACCCTCGAAATAAAAGTCTCCAGGATCGGTTACCATTTAGGCTGTGTTGTGGGTTGAATGTAAGAGTAAATGATTCACGCAACGGTTTTATATGAAGATTGAATCAAGGATATAAAGATGCCCATAGATATTCCCATAGATATATGTCAATGCGCATTAAAGGCAAAGCCATTCCTTTTCTTTCTTTTTACTTTCACCGTGTAAAAGCGCATATAATATTAAGCAAATTTAAAATAACGTCACTTGATTGACGTAGAAGCAGGTCGATCGATTCTCATCTCACATCGTCCTTCAAAGACGAGTATTCTCGGCTACAAAAGGGGTGTAACTTCCCTTCCACCCCGGTGTTCGAACAAGGACAACAGTCCATTCATTCTTAAAACAAATACAATTGAGTATTTATAGCTATAACCACACTTAATAGTTTTCGTGTGAAATTCACTTTTACGTTGGTGTTGATTTTATGTTGATAATTTATGATTATTTCTCGATAAGTAAGATAAGTTGAACTATTTTCCCCACTCCCGTCGTTTTTAGGGTTCCGTAGTCAACAAGGAACCCTTACGGTTTCGTCATGTCCGTCTGTATGTCTGTCTGTCCGCTGCTTAACTAGCCACATATCATAGTTACAACTGAAAAGTAAAATAAAAATCTTTGAAAAAAAATAGGATACCTCCGTTACACGTAGAATAGGGATGCATTGTATCTCATGTGGGGTGTCGTTGGATAAGTCTTTTAAAAATATTGTGGGTGTGTTAAAACCATATTTAGATTCAGTGATCCGTTTGCGAAATATTAAGCTTGAAAGTGCTAATTTTTGTTAGTCAAGTGTCGTCTAGTTCCCCCTTCACCCCTCCCAGCTAAATATGTGAAAAAAAGGCTTGCTGACGTTTCGAACACAATATTTTCGGACACTTTGTCCGAACTGAGACTTTTAATTTTAATTAATTATTTACCGACGTTTCGGACACCATCAAAATTTTGAAGCTGTTTTGTACAATGAGTTAAAAAAGTTTTTAAAATATATTATATTACATACTAAGAGAAAGAGCGTTACCAAATCTGAGTATTTTAGGTTAAGTCATTGTGCCATTCTTCGGCATCATAAATGTTCTGTGGATGTGTATCACAGTAATTCACCACATTTAGAATATGTTGTATAAAATCAACATCTTATAAATATTGCTTTTAAATCTACTATAATCATGAAATATACTAAAGTAAAAAAATAACTTGACAACAATCACATTGATTGATTTACCATTATCGATAAAAAAAAAACATTTTAGTTTTTTCTCTTAGAAAGTAGGTACCATAAACATCACAGATAATAATCAGTTCTAGCACAGAATAAATACTACATAACTACTACATACCTATTTATTAGATTTACTCAACAGCAAAACGAGCGAGAGAGCCCTATACGAATAAAAGAGATAGAGAGGGTGACTTTTCTATTCATTGAGATCTAGTTTATGCATTAGCTCTCTAACTGCCAAGATGCGTATTTATGTATGTGTATGTTTGTAATATTCTTTATTACCTCATATCATCCAAACGGCTAGATTGATTTATATGTTTAAGGTATCATTGGACTCGTCTAGGCAGTTTATTATCTGACTGTACAAAACAGCATTTATCATTGGTGTCCGAAACGTCGGTAAATAATTAATTAAAATTGAAAATGTCAGTTCGGACAAAGTGTTCAAAAATATTGTGTCCGCAACGTCGGCAAGCCGACAAAAACCACAGCAGTAGTATTGTATAACGTAGTTAAAAGGAAAACTATCACAGCCAAGAAGGCTTTACAAGTGAGTTAACGAGTAATAGTCGACAACTTATAAAATGTACTCGGAAAATAAAAAGGATAATCTCGTACAAATTCCATTGAAATTTACTTAGATGAAGTTGTTACTTGTGTAAAACAGCTAGTAATATAAGTTTGGGCAACTACGTAACCCTACACTGTGCGAGCCCGACACTTACTTGACCTGTTTTTAACTTTTCTTTTCCTGGTGTGTAGGGGCACAATAAAAGACCGGTTTAGGCTATGATTTGATTGTCATTCAGTCTGTCACGCAACGAGATTTTATATACTTATAGGACGCTCAATTATTTGTACGAAATTGTTATAGCTAGATTTATCACGGTAGTTCAGTTAAGAAATCGAAGTTCCCCCCATTTCCCTCAATCAAAGTATTGATTGGTCAAAGCGAGCATTCCTTCCTACTAATATTATAGGTACATGCAAAAGTTTAGATGTTTGTTGCTATTAATATTCATAACGGATCAACCGATTTTGATGAAATTTAGAATAGTTCGTATAGTACTATTCGTACTACACGAACGTTTCGTTCGAATACTCGCATAGTTCGCGTCGTGACCTAAAATAGCATATAGGCTACTTTTTATCCGGGTACCACGCGAACGAAGCCTTGGAAAAAAGCTAGTTACAAATAGTCTGATAAGTAAATTCATGTATAATATCGCTCAGGTAACGCCCTGGTATGAGTCAATCCCATGAACTTTAACCTGGTTACGAAGGAATAAGCATAGGATACAGTTTTCCCCAGGTAGCACCGCCCGCCGCTTGGTTTCAACATCATCATCATTTATTAATTGAAACTGTAAAAAAATATAGAGGAAAAACAAAAGAAAACTACGTTTCGAAATAATAAATTTTCTGATTACATTACATAAGTACTTTCATATTTGTTCTGAAAGTAAAAATAATAATAGGTTTATTCCCAACAAACTAAACAAGGGTATTGAAGACTGCGTAGGAATCAATCTAAACTTATAAATCGTTTGTCCTGTCTGACTGACTCACTGATCTATAAACGCAGCAGCCAAATCTACTAAGCCTAAAAAGCTGAAATTTGGAACATAGGTTTATTTTATGACGCATGTGCTAAGATAGGATTTTGGGAATCTCCACTTTGGAATGGATCAAAAACTTTGTATGAAAAGTCTTTCTTTGAAGTTTTGAAAACATTTAAATTTTAATTATAGCGAGTGAGCATAAATAAATAATGATATGTCTTTCAGGGTTATATTAAAGGGGGGAAACGGAGCCCTTGTGTTGAATGATTACAACTTACCCTAAGGTACTGAGGAATCCTGCTATGCTGTCCTCCGCGTAGAGGGAGACAATATCCCCCAGGTGTAAGAAACTGTCCCCCATTTTGGTGTCTCCTTACCCCCACCATGCAACTACACCTGCAACAAAATGAGAGAACAATGAGGCTTTCTTATTAATCCGCTTAGGCCACACACCCATGTCTAGGGAATCTGAGTGGGGCTACGTATGTGACTGATGGGTGTTTAAAATCTACCTATCTTAAAATTGTTCCATATTACATGCATGTTACATCAAATGTGTGATTATTTACGTTACAACACAGATGCTCGTGATCTCAAGGTGAGTAGTTACACAATAAAAGGGAGCAAAAGCTTAGTGATTCACATCGTTACATAAAATAGAATAGCAGATGCCTTTAAACTGGAAATAAGTCTCTATTATAAGGAAAAGCAATTTACGATTGTAACGCTGGAATTTCGCTTGGGAACTTACGAAAATGGCCAACGTAGAACAGATAATTGGTCAACGTCGACGATGTAGAACAATAATCGAAATAATGTGTAAGTATGTATAATGAACGTGATATAAGTAAATGAAGTAGGTATGCAAGATAGTGGAAATCCGTGGTTCTGCCAACCCTGAGAGTTAACGTAGAAGGTCGCAACCTTCTGCGAACCCGCTGGTTCAATTCCCGCTACGGGACAAATGTTTGTATATGCAAATATTTGTCTCGGGTCTGGGTGTTTTCTATGTATAATATATCAGTCATGTAGTTCCCATAACACAAGCTCTGCTTAGTTTGAGGCTAGATGATGCTGTGTGAAAATATCCATCATTATTATTTTATTTATTTATCTTCGCTTTTGTTATGAGTAACAAAATAGGAAAAATATTGAGAGAGACTGAAGAGAAGATTCAATATATGAATAGAGATCTGGAAGGATTTGCTCAAGACCCTTCGAAGCTTGTTTGCCTAGCTGCGTGCTATAGTCTGATGGCTTATCCTAGAAAAGGTTTGATATTGAACTTCAAGTCGCTGACAAAGACCGGACTTTATTGCTCCAGGACATTATATCAGACGCTGAGCAAACCAGCTCCAGTCGCATGAGCACTCAATACAACGACTTTATTAACGAACAATATTTTTATTTTGTTCTGGCTCTCTTTTGTTTGACAAAATGCGAAACAGAACTTTTTTCTGAAGTCTCGTAAGTCTTCTCTTCCGTAGGCAGTTGTCATGGAGCAAAGCCATCAGCTCCGGTAATAGTCGTAGCTGTCTGAGAAGTATTAACAATTTTTGACCTAGATTTACCTATAGGGGTGATTTATTAGCGAACTGGCGAGCCAAGGGTTTAATCAGTAGGATAGTTGATATACGCCGGCTTGCGTAGGTGATTCACTAAAGAATCAAAAAGTATACATTTAAATTTCAAACATGCAGCTGTTTCAAACGTCCGTTGGTTTTTGAGGTTACATTAGCACCAAGAAAATCGTTTTGTCTACGGAAGAGAAGGCAAAAAATACTTTTGTTTCTCTTTTCCATCAGACAAAGGAGAGAGACACAATACATTTTTGTCTTCTGCCGACGAAACTGCTGTCTCGCTTATGCTACTATACTACTGGTGTTAGCGCGTTGTTGATGTACCGACGGATTTGCTCGCAAAACCAACAATTAGGAGCTTACAAAGTTTACTCCATTAGACCGGGCAGTTGTGCAATTAGATTAGGCTTTTACTGATAAAAGCACTGATAAAACAATAATGCCGCCGATAACGGTTTAATTAAGTATGTCAACTTCGCTTCGACCTACTATTATCGAGTCACTATGATATAATTTAAAGCTGCAACAGTTAATAATTTAGTAGCTTTGAATTAAAAAGTCTGATTGAGTCAAACAACATAAATTTAATTTTATGTAAACTTTTTTCTGCCTGCAGAGTTGATACGACGACTACGACGAGTAATTAAATAAACAAAACGCATTTATCACACAATAAAAATTATAAAAAATAATTCTACTATCCACCTACTGGCTCAATCATCAGAACCTCGTTACCAAGCCCAATCTATTGGACTCGTCAAACGAATCGTAGGAGCCCAATCTCGAGGGGTTTACTACTAGCCACTAAAGAGTTCCACTATCCACCTCCTCTTTAAGATCAGATCAGCTTCAAGATACCAAATTATAGTATTGTCATCCGAACAAAATACAAAGTCAAATTTCAATTCGACAATTATTAGATAGTAGGTTAAAATTTAATTCCAAGATTTGATTATATTATTTGTTAGTTAGTTACAGTGAAACTTATATAAGCGTGTTAGGAATATATTTCAATTTATTATTTTGAGCACTACGGACCATAATTATATTCATCTATATGAATATAATCCTATATAAGTAAGTAGACATCATCCTAGAAATATGATTATAGCCTCGCCATCAGTCAATGTTGTCCGAGTAGGACCACCTGACATCACGGATTGTCGACGTCCAAAACACACACAAAATACATCGCCACAGAATTGAAAACTACCACTTTTTTAAAATTCAGTTAAAAAGGTTCATTTTACACATCAACAAACGCTTGAAGGTTTGAAACATCCACGATATAACTTACCCCCGTACCAGAAAGCCATCAATACAGCTCAACGAGTTTCACGAGCAACTTCAGCAGATCACAAGCGATATAAAACGTATGAAGTAGCAGCTTATACCAAGCTCTTCTCAAGTCGACGTAGAAATAACTCAACACTAGCAGAATTATACCGATCACGCAGCATAGTTTCTTGTCAATAACCATCTGAAAGTTTCCGTTAGCGGGTTGCGGGTGATTTTGGATCTAGGGTTTAAAGTTGGAATTAGACCGATGCGACGGTTGATTCAGCGCATTACACACGTTCAATTTTATAGGGAAGTCTTCCTAAAACTCACGGTTCGTAAATAGATTTCACAGAAAAGGGTCAGTTTTCTGATTTCAATCTGAGAAAGCTAAAAGACAATTCTTTACAAATGTTTCTCGTTGGCAGGTTTAACATCACAACTTCAGAAAAATTACATTAAAATTAGCAGATTATTTGGTTCAAGGTTTGCGTGATATAGCAACATTATTATGGGAAAAAATATTGTGTTTTTAAAAGAAAACTGCCGAAACGTAACTACACTACAAAATACCATCAGTCACCATCCCGCACTAGATTGAACGTGTGTAACGGGCTTAAGGGTCACAACTATATGAGATTTCCGATTTTCCGATGAAAACGCGGCTATGTAGTGACAAATATTATCTTCAACTAGCTATTTCCATACCATCAGATAAGCCCACTGGTATATGTTAATCAATACTGGGTGGTTAATCAAGCATCAAGAGGGACGTGGATAAATATAGAGAAAAATTCTCTCAGGCATTATATACCTCTGGCTATAGGGTGTATTATGTATGTATTACGCTTTTTGTGTAGTGACCTAGATAAGAGGCTTGAGAGGTTCCGAAAGTGTGGTAGACTAAGCTTTACCTTGGGTTCGATGTTTTATCCGTTGTTTCTTTCGTTATTTGAGTGAGCTTTGAGGAAATTAATAGGTATTTATTGTTTTTCATTGACTGTTTCGTTTCCCATGATCACCAAAGCAGCCGAGAGCACGGGTGGTGTAGTAGCAAGTGACTCCAACTTTCGATGGTAGGTTTCAATTCTGACGTGCACCAAAATACGTGAGCTCGAAAAATTACTGTTTAAAAAGTAATTTTAAACAGTGACGGAAAACTTCGTTTATAATACGCGGCATGTGCACCGGAAAATTTAGAAACATGTGACGAATGCATGAAAGTGCACTGTATCTTTTCACCATCGATCATTAGGCGCTTTTCAAGTATACCATACCAAATGATGGTCAGATCATTGAACCAACGCGGGGTGAACAAGAGAGAACCGGAACACAACTTTTTCACAAATTAAGATCAAGCTGTTACCAAAGGCATTCCTACGGCCCACCAGATGGTAAGCGGTTATAATATCGCAAGTGCACATCAGCAACACCAGAGGCATTGCCTGACCAAAAGATGAAGTTGAAAAGTCTCTCGTGGACAAATATCTTCGACTCCTGACCTCTGAGTATTCAACCTCTTTTGCTGTCACTGCAACCCGCTTGTGGAACTATTTTCCAGCAGCAACTCACCATGATGTTTCCATGTTAATTTTTAAATCTAAACTTAACAAACATTTCATCGTATTTGTATTTGAATGTAGATATTTAAGTAGGTATGAATTATTTATTTTCTCGTAACTTCTATAACACACTACCACCCCACTCGTCATTACACAGAGGTTAGCTGGCAGGAAATGCTAATTAGCATTAAGTTCGCCCATGTACTCCTTTTATCCTGAGCAATAAAGCATTTTCTATCAATCTATTTATGCGGCTGTAATTCAGTGGACTTTAAACACCGTACCTACCCTACGTAGGTAGGCAGATTAATCTTTGAACCGGACAACGCTTGGAGGAAACATGATAATTTAACTACATTCATGCAAAATATAACACAAGACCGTCCAAACACTATTTTTGTGCAATTTTTTCCATACAATTAATAACATTTTATGATATCTAGTGTCCACTATACAGGCTTTCAGACCTAGTGTGGGAAACAGAGATAAACCGAGGTACAATTATTTTTAATTAGGAATCGTTCCTAATTCTGTAGTGCTTAATAATTTGTCTAATTTGTCTGTACCATGTAAACTTTTGTGTCTAATAAATGTTATTATTATTATTATACAGCTGAGGCACTAATTCGAACCTTTGACCTTCTTTACGGAGGATTTCTGATTTTGTTAGCTTATTGTGAAAACTATATTTTGTGAAATTATTTCCTTTCTAATTAGCACAAAACGAACACTTTCAACACAGCAAAACTATGAACTGAGATCTGGATACGTGTTTCTGGATAATTTGTTTGTCAGTTACAGATGAAAGATGTTCACTAGGACCTTGTGTTATGCTGTTTATTTGGCTTGGTAAAATGAATGAAGGGAACTGGTTTCACCAACTAACTGCTATTGTATTCTCTGATCTCGTCACAGTCACTATTTAGTGTACTGTGATTTCGCAAAGCTCTTAGCAAATTGAGCCTTTGTTCTTCGCAAAGTTTATGATCCACTTGAAGTGGAAGCTTAGAAAAACAGAAAATATTATATGAGAAACAGAAAAGTTTAAGGTCATTGTAATCTCAAAATATCAATGTTTTATAGAATTGAATCGGTTTGGTGTCGTTTCAGGATATACCACGTAGGTACTAACTTTACTATTCAACTGCTGACGTTTCAACCGACAGTGCACATGAGTAAGAACCTCAAAGCGGTTAACGAAATGCCCCCTGCGGGCAGGAGCATTAAAAAAAGTAAAAAAAAGAGTAGTATAACCTAATCGTTTAGAAATCTGTTTGTTCCTTTTCTACGCAACTCGCACAACTAACTGAAAGACGCAGTCGCAGGACACAGAACGACCCACTTTATGGACCACTGATTTGCTTTGTATAAAGCATGGAGGGGCCTACATCCAGCAGTGAATGCCTTACGGCTGATAATGCTATCTAGGTGTATTACCTAGAGCTTTCGAGCTTTGAATATTCATACAGAAGCAACATTGTCTTTGATAAGCACATACGTTTGTTATTATTAATTACTAGTTGTTGCAGGCGGCTTCGTCCGCGTGGTATGTTAATAAAAGTAGCATATGACCGTCTCCAGGCTTCAAACTATGTCCACCGACTTTTTAATGAATCGAACCAAGGATTACAATTTATACAAAGTTTAGAACTTAATTGCACACCCCCAAAGGGTAGTTTTGAAAAAAATAAAATATACGTATATATTCATTATTTACTTTAAAGTTTATTTGTACAGAGTTTTGAGCGAATCAAACATTTTTTTTTCATAGAAACTTTACCGCCCTATTTAACCCCCTTAGGGGTCGATTTTCGAAAATTAGATTAGCCTATGTGTTATTCCAGATCCTAAACTATCTACATTCCAAAATTCATCAAAATCGGTTTAGTAGTTACGGAGATACGTGGTAACAAACATTCACACACACACAGACTTTCGCATTTATTATATTAGTAGGATTATGTGGGATTATCTAGCTTTATGGAGACCACAAATAAATTCATCGAATTATGATTGTACCAACCAATTAGAATAGTTCAAATTAAACTGAAACATATCTATATCATAACTTCAGGTATGATCTGGACTAATCAAAACGAAAATCTCCCATTCATGCCGCCCGACGTGAGTTGAAAATAAACGAGCCCAATTAGTTAGGTCGTAAACTCGACGTACGAGAGTTACGTACAGTTATGATATGAGTGCATTGTGAGCTGGGAAATTGAATTGGACGACCAGTTTGAGAAAGATGACCCACCGTGTTGAAAAAGCTTTTACGCGGATTCTCTTGTGACAGGCTTTCATGACACTATTAGGTTCGATTGAGAATGTCATCCCCTCAAGAATACCCCTCAAGAGATGTGTTTTGTTAATGTTTTTTGGAATCAAACTACAGACATACGGGACACGGGACAAGACGAAGTAGCAAAATCTCATGTGCCTACAGCCATGCAAACAGTACCGCTTAGCGACAGAAATAGATACGGCGGTGGCACTTCCCCGCAACTCTTCCGTAAAGTTTTTTTTTTTACGAATTTTTAAACTCTAGACTTGTATCTGAGATGTATGGAAAGTAATGAAACGACCGACTGCGTAGAACACTAGTTTATTACTGGAGGTGACCGCGCGAACGGCTCTCATATACATCATTCCTCCACACTTAGATTTTGAACCCTGGTAACAAAATACATAACTTTAGGTATCAATTCCAAAAATACATACAATTAAAAAGTAATATAGAACTTAACAATATTTCTTATAATCTACTTTTGTTTTGACACGCCTCTGTCGTGAGAGAGTGGGTGACGGTGCTGGTGCTGGTAATTCGAGGTGGCTCACTCTCAAGCGCGAGCGCTCCGTGCTGCTCCGTCGTATACTCAGCGGTCCCTCCCTCACTCCCTTCGCCCTCACAATCACCCCACTCTTCCATATCACCACATTCCTCCTCACTTGCCAATGCTGCAATATCAGTTTCAGTTACAATGTTTGTCTCAACAGTCTGTTTATTGGTACTGGCAACTATTGGTAATACAGAATTGTCTGGCGATAATCCAGTAATGGAAGTATCATTAAAAGTACCAGTAGGCGAGGGGAGCTGGTGATGCGGATTCTTATTCCTATTTGAATTAGTAATTGAGGGCTGATTATTACCGAGCCCAAACGATGTCACCTGTCTTAAATTGCCTTTTTCCGGGTACAGTTGGTGAATCCACTCTTGTTTCGCTAGATGGTACAATTAAATCGAGACGAGATCGTAAATTCCTACCAAACATTAACTTAGCGGGCGTCTCACCAGTGGTACAATGCACGGTATTCCTATAAATAAATAAATATCCTGATAGCAGTTCATTAATTTGGTACAAAGGTAAATTATCTTTTAAAATGCATTTTAACATCTTTTTACATGTTCTGACCGAATTTTCGGCTTGGCCATTACTGATCGGGTGGTATATAGGACTTGTTATATAATTTATACCATTACTGGAACAAAATGTTTTAAATTCGTTCGAATTAATCTTGACATCATTGTCTGAAACTAGCACGTTCCATTATGCATGTGTAGACATTCCACCCATTTACTGAAAGAATCTACCACCACGAGATATACCCTTTGCCCTACGGTCATATAATCGATGTGTACTCGCTGCCAGGCGGCGGCAGCAGCGGGCCAGGGGGTGGGGGAGTCGCGCGGCGGCGCGGCGCGTACACTCACGCACGTTGCGCAGGAGCCGACCCAGCGCTCGATGTCGCTGTCAATGCCCGGCCACCACATCCTACTTCGCGCGTTACTTTTGGTTTTAATTATACCTAAATGAGTATCGTGCAATTCGCGTAACATCTTTTCCCTGAGGGCCGATGGAATAACTATTCTATGTCCCCTAAGTAGACAGCCGTTTTCGAACTGTAAGTCTGACTTGCATTGAAAATAAGGTAACACAGACTTACAAATTATTTTACGGGGCCAACCATTCCTCATATACCTAATAACCGTTTGAATCGTCGTATCGCTTCCTGTTGCCTGTGTTACCTCGCGAACTGTAGTGGCGGGCGACGCCTCGTCTAGAAACCTGAGTGCATAATAGGCATCGACATCATCGTTATCTGCTCCTTCGGACCGGTTTGTGCAATCTAAAGGCGCACGTGAAAAATAGTCGGCAACTAAGTTCTTATCGCCCGATACATACTGCACTACATAATTATAGGCCGAAAGAATAATAGCGTATCTTTGTAGCCTCAGCGCCGTCGTAGCCGGTATACCTGTTTTTTTATCAAAAATGGAAACCAATGGCCTATGATCGGTTTTTAAAATAAATGGCTCACTTCGTCCATACAAATACTGGTGGAACCTTTTCACACCAAATATTATAGCAGTCGCCTCCTTCTGAATCTGACTGTAGTTACGCTCGCTGACGGTGAGTGAACGAGATGCATAAGCGAGAGGGCGTTCTTGTTGCGTGTCGCTGTCAGCGCGCTGCGACAGCACGGCGCCGAGCCCGGCCGGGCCCGCGTCCACCGTCAGCACGAGTTGCGCCGCAGGCTCAAAGTGCGCCAGCACGCGTTCTGACGCCAGCTCGCGACGCACAGCTGCCATAGACTTACGCTGTCTTTCTCCCCACTCCCATGGTGCATCACTACGAAGTAGCTCGTGAAGAGGACTTAATACGGACGAAGCGTTAGGTATAAAATTCCTATAGTAGTTAAGGACGCCTAAGAACCTCTTTACTTCAGTGACGTTATTCGGTTCCGGGGCTCTCATTATAGCTTGTACCTTATCCGGACTAGTCGTCAAACCAGCTTTACTTATAACGTAGCCCAAGTAGATAACGCTTTTCTTGAAGAATTCGCACTTTTCTTTCTGTAGGCGTAAACCGGCATCGTTTAATCTACCTAGAACTTCCTTCAACCTCTTAATGACTGCCTATCAGGACCTGTGATACAAATGTCATCTAGCCAAACGCTGACTCCGTCTATTCCGGCTAGAAGGGACTCCATAGATTTTTGAAAAATTGCAGGTGCATTGGCCAATCCGTAGACTAATCGTGTATACATAATTAACCTTTATGAGTATTTATCGCCGTGAGCTTCCGAGACGAATCATCAAACACAAATTGATTATAAGCATTTTTCAAATCAATTTTACTATATAATTCCCCTCCTCCAATTTTAGCAAAAACCTCCTCTATCCTAGGTAAAGGATATTTCTCAATTATGAGATCTTTATTTAGTGTCACTGAGAAATCATCTGCGATTCTAACCTTGCCGTTTTCTTTTAATACAGGCACTATAGGAGTGGCATACTGTGAATTATTTATAGAAACTAAAATACCTAAACTTACTAATCGCTCTAGCTCGTTTTCGACTTTATCTTTTAGAGCAAAGGGTACAGTCCGTGGCTTAAACAACTTTGGAACAGCATTATCTTTTAGTTGTAGACGTACTTTAAATTTATTGAATGTGCCCAATTCATCTCGCCACAGATCAGGAAAGTTATCAATTATATTAAGTACATCTGTATCACTACATAATAAAGACTTTAAATCAGTTGTGATAATTAAATTAAAGGCGGACATGAAATCCCTGCCTAACAATGGGGGACCTTTAATACTTTTTTTGATTTTATTAAAATTAGCTTCAATGGAGAAAAAACCCAGTGGGGAGATTTTATGTCCGTTGTACAAACACATTTTTACATTGCATCTTTGTAAATGGAAATGTGAAAACTTATTGTGGTACAATTGATCTGAAATGACACTGCTGCCTGACCCTGAATCAAGTTCCATCGTAATTTTTTGATTTCCTAATACTAAATCAATTGTAATAGGCTTGTCAGCCACATACCTTATATTAAAGTTCTGGCACTCCTCACAAACGACGTCCTGGTTAGCATCATTGGTGTTGACATGGTAAACGCACGAACTTTTAGAATTACAGCACACTTTCTTTAAGTGTCCTTTTTCGCCGCACTTTTGACACTTGTAACCTTTGTACCGACACTTATCAGCACTATGATTCTTCATTCCACAAACAGCACAGCGATTGAAATCGCGGCGCGCTGATGAATCCGAGCCACCAGCGCCGCCGCCGCCAGTACTATTTCCGCGGCCAGACTCACGCTGAAAATTTATCGCACGATAAACCGGTTCCTCCTTGATAGAAACGGTCTCACTAGTGGTGCCCAGCATGGTCTTTGCCTCCTTGGCACACGCCGCCTGCTCTGCCAATTCAATAGCCCGTGTCAACGTAAGCGATGACGGACTCTGTTCGAACAGCTTGTCGCGTTCTGGACCAGCTCCCAGGCCGAGTTCGAAACGATCCCTCAAGTTCGTTTCCAGAGCGGTGCCAAAGTCGCAATAGGTTGCCAAACCTCTCAGTCGCGCCACCCATTCCACTAACGTTTCGCCTGATTTCCTGCTAGCACCAAAAAATTTCGCCTTGTCCACGAACGAGCACTTTTTTGGCTTGAAATGGCTATCGAGAAATTTAACTAGGTCTTCGTACTTTAGCTCCTCCAACTCTTTAGGAAACGCAAGATTAAGTACCAAACGGTACGTCTCCTCTGTGAGGTGAGTCAAGAGGATTCCACTCTTTTTTTCGTCGTCCACACTATTAATCTTCAAGAATTGCGTTAGTTTTCCTTTGTGAATCAACCATTCGCTTGTTTTATGGTCAAAAATAGGCAAATTTCCCAAATAAGCGTTAATTTTTTTTTCTTGCGTGGGTAGTTCAACTTCGTTCGCCAGTGAGATGTATAGAAAGTAATGAAACGACCGACTGCGTAGAACACTAGTTTATTACTGGAGGTGACCGCGCGAACGGCTCGCATATACATCAGTATCTCTATCATCGTTTGCAGCACCCTCTAGTGATTTATGGTAATAAAACCTATCTAACAACCATCCTTGAAGACATACAAATTGATAGCAAAAATCTGCACTACAATACGATAAGCCGTTTCGGAGATAAATTGTAACAGACAAATAAACCTCACTTCAAATAAAATGGAGGTTCACACCTTTATATGTACTGAACTGAATGCAGATTCACCAAAGAAACTAGGACTAGTGCAATGTACTTATATACGTAGGTACTGAAATACATTGTTTTTCGACCCATGAGCAGCCAAGACACGCTCAAAATCAATAACAACTGGACAGCATCCAGAATTAAATAGGGTAAAGGAACCGACAGTACAGTGAGTCGACGCTATGAGTGATAAATACAGCCGAATTGAGAACCTCCTCCTTTTTTTGAAGTCGGTTAAAAAATAGCATATTCACTCGGATGAACTCGGCATAGGCAAAGGCAGGGAGATGACCGCTGTTAAAAGAGTCACCAAAAAGTTTGACTTACGGTGTATAATGAATGACTTAAATGCCATGCGTATGAAAACAAAGATAATATGTTCTGAAAATATATTTTTGGTGTTAAATGCTTGTAGGTGTTTGCCTACGTCACATGGTGGTGTGAAATGTTAAGTTGCCTATAGTCCGCCAACATCCGATTCAGAACTTCAAACTTTATTCAAGCATATGGTACTCGTAGAAAGGGCATTGTGGTTGCTGTGGTCCTAATTAATGTGTACTAAATACAATAATCGTTTATGTTCTAGCTAGGTCTTTGTCACAAAACACGCAACTAACCCGCGATAGTGGGTGATTCTTCCCAAGAAAGTAAAGACACACTCTGGTAGAATAGATAAGTCTGTTCGCTTACAGAACTTGTTGAAGTTGTTACTTACTGACATAAGAATGAATGTTGCCTATAATTTGTACCATTAATGGTAGCGTAAAGAGGAGGATGGAATCTAGTGATTTTAGATGGAACATTTATCTATTTTTCTATCAACGCACAGCCTAAACCATTAATCCTAGAATCATGAAACTTGCATAAGTTTCAGAATAATTTTTTAGGTGCATTAAAGGCATGCAATGATATTTAATGCACCTAACAATTACATACCCTACGCGAGTATAACCGCGAGAATCGGCTAGTTATAAAATTCTATAGTTTGTTACTGGAAATTGAGAAAATCCCTATTTTCTAATCACCTATTTCGTGGCCCGAACATATGAGTAAAGTTAGTAGTTGAGTCCATAAACGGAAAGGTATATCATAATTATAGTACCTCTATTGCGTGTATTGATGTTAGCATAATAGTAGATAGATTCAGTTATATAATGTTGACATCTGTGGTCGATTTTTTTCCCCACAATCATAAGGGATTTTACTGTGGCGTACAAATTGAAGACCGCGACTGCAGTAGGTACTTTCAGGAAACAAAAACACCGCCGCCACCGCTCTCGGGCGGTGCCCGGCACCATTGATAAAGAGGAAAAGAGCGACCTATATTTTAAAGTGAATTATTAATGACAGCCTGTAATAGGGGTGTGAACTGTATGTTAGTTGTGTCAATGATACTTTTTGATCACTGTGTAGCTGATAAAAATACGCGCCAGTATCGATATTGAGGTATGATGGCCCTGAATCTCATCACACTAGTTTTAGTAAATAAAACTAGTGTGATGAGAGGATGCAGTGCGCCTCGCGAAGCTTTTCAAGTACCTACGTCTTTGGTTTTATAGTTCTATTCTAGGACATACCAAATCGGATGTGCAAAATTTCGATTTCCTTAAAGTATTCTTATTGGTGTCAATTATCAGTTGAGTTGTCAAGATGTCGATTAGCAGTTGAGTTTCAAATTAAGGCAACTGTTTTGAGACATTTCATTTTAAAGACCTCTGTGGCGCAGTGGGCGAAGGTACGCTTGAGACCAGAAGGTTGCGGGTTCGATTCCGCCGCGGGACAAATGTTTGTATGATCAGCAAGTATTTGTCTCGGGTCTGGGTGATTTCTATGTATAATATGCAAGTATTACCAAAAAAAAATTGAAACTGGTATCTCAGTCTTGTAGTTCCTATAACACAAGCTCTGCTTTCTCAAGTGTGTTTTTTACCCGCGACGCGACGGCCCGTCTATGAGTTTCCCGTAACCCCCTTTTACTTGTGTATGTTTATTCACTGAAATCAAGTCTTTCAGTAATCTACGAGGTGCATTCAATAAGTACCTAGCCTCATCGCCAGAGGGCGCTGTAGTTTCAAAAGGGTTTTACCACAGTGTAGCACATTCTTTTTTAATTCTTTTTTCAAATTTTCATTCCAATCCCTTCATTTGTTTTAATTTGACGAAGCGAACGTGTCGATCGGTTTTACAAAAATGGAAAAAGAACAATATCGTTCGGTGATTCGATTCCTATTTTTGGAAGAGAAAACGCGCATCGAAATCAAAGAGCGCTTGGATGCTGTGTACGGTGACTCTTCTCCATCGATGGCCACCATCAAGAATTGGTTCAACGAGTTTGCACGTGGCCGTAGGTCGGTTTTTGATGAACCACGTTCAGGTGCACCGAAAACAGCTGCTACGGAGGAAAACATTAAAAAAATCCATGATCTCGTATTGGCAGATCGCCGATTGAAGGTTCGGGAGCTAACTGAGACTGTAGGCATTTCAGAAGGAACAGTGCATCATATTCTTCACGAGGAACTCGGCATGAGAAAGCTGTCGGCGCGATGGGTGCCGCGTTTACTCACACCGGAAAACAAGCGCAACCGTGGGACCACATCGGAGACGTGTTTGGCGCTGTTTAAGCGGAATCCAGCTGAGTTTTTGCGTCGTTTTGTGACCGTCGATGAAACCTGGATCCACTGGTACACACCAGAGACCAAGGAGCAATCAAAACAATGGATCCAGACCGGGGAACGTGCTCCAAAGAAGGCGAAAACTGTAAAATCGGCCGGAAAAGTTATGGCCACCGTTTTCTGGGATTCACAAGGTGTGATCTACATCGATTACCTCGAGAAGGGTAAAACAATTACAGGGCTTTACTATGCCGATTTATTGGGGCGATTCGACGCCGAATTAAAGAAAAAACGACCCCATCTGGCGAAGAAAAAAGTGCTGTTTCACCACGACAACGCACCGGTTCACACGTCTGCCGTTGCGATGGCCAAATTGGTCGAATTACGCTACGAATTGCTGCCCCATCCACCGTATTCTCCAGATTTGGCCCGTTGTGACTTCTTTCTGTTTCCTAATCTGAAAAAATCACTCGCCGGGAATAGATATGGATCAAATGAGGAGGTCATCGCCGCCACGGAGGCCTATTTTGCAGAGTTTGACAAAAACTATTTTTCGGACGGGTTAAAAAAGTTGGAGCATCGCTGGGCTAAGTGTATCGAACTAAAAGGAGACTATGTTGAAAAAAAAATTGCCACTTTTCCAAAATTTTCGTGTACTTTTTGTAGGCTAAGTATTTATTGAATGACCCTCGTAGGTGAATTTACGTATTCCCCGTAACCAAGCCTAAAATAATGAGGCAACAAACACAGTATTAGGCAAAGTACCGCATCGCTTACTAGGTACCTACGTACCTATGCACCAGGAAGGGTAAAGCCCCATTCAACAAGGAAGAAAACCGGGTACACATGGGTATGAGGAAAAAATAATCAGAATTCGTCAGTGAACAACCAGGCTTATCGCTAAATCCTATACAAAGATATGAAACCGTTCAAGGCCGTCGGTTAAAACCAAATCTATTTGTAAACCAAAATAATGGAATTGAATAAAGCTCATAAAAATTTCAGTCCCAATAAGGTTTTTAGTGAAATCAAAAAGAAATATTTTCGCCACTTGTTTAACGGTTTTTTTAATAGGTACATTTTAGTATATACAAATTAGTCAGGAGTTAGGCGTATCTATAATTAGTCATTGATGGTTTTGTAGAGGGAAATATTAGAGAAATTTCACTTTTGACATTGTTTCTATTAACCTCTATCTCAATTCACAGTTGTTCGGTCATTGTCTTCCTCACAATCCCACAGCTGAGCAAAGGTCGTGCAACAGAATCAAAAAATAAAACATAGATCGTTCAAACAAACAGTGCAACACTTCAACCTACTTAACGCCGACCATCAATAAATTAGCGCAACCACACTTCAGCGCAAGATAGATAGGTTAACTTAGTTTTATCTTGGCGTATTTTGCCTGATCCGGATCAGCCAAGGCTAATAAATTAAGTGCAACCAAGCCCAAGTGCAAGCTAGAATTAGAATTATTTATTCCAAAAAGTAGTAGATTAGGTTAACATAGTTTACTGCACTAAATTAAAAAAACTAAAGTCAAGTTGATGCAAATCCTAAGTTATACCTATAAAATATATATTTTTAATTTTGCAATCTCTTTTGTTTAAACTGTCACTAAGACATGCTTAAGTCTTTGCTAAGTTTTTTTTTTTACTATAGTGCAGATAGGTATTAGTTTCTAACTAAGAAGCTGAACTTAAGACACCCCTTAGTCTTTGCCTATGCTTAGTGCAGAGACATAAGCAGCAAATAAATATTAAGAAAATAATTATTTTCCACAAAATGAAAGACAGTTCTATCTAGCTGTACATCTCCTAACAGCGGCGCGAGAACCGACTGCGTCAATTAGAGCAATTAAGCTACAGAGGAGATTTGTATTGTTATGTCATTTCGTGATTGTTGTGAGGGAGCTTACACAAATTGCTTGTTGGCACACTGTTAATTTGTGAATTAGCTGGTTGTTATTGTATGTATCCATTTGTTGATTGCAGGTAATTCCTAGGTCACTCTGCATTATGTCAATGGCAAAAAACAACCTCACGACATTTATCCCCATGATGGACATCCACAGGCCCATAGTCAGTACACAGAGCCATGAGGAGAAGATAGTCAGTTAATGCACACATAATATTTCAAATGTTTAGTCCGCACATCCTTTTGTGTACAGAAGGCAGGGTGCAGTACACAAGGCAATCGCGGTTAATGGCAAGCAAGTAACACAATAAGTGTAATTCAACTGATAATAATTGGTTCTTTTTCAATTATTATTTTGACAACAAACTAATGCTGCTTTCACGATGGAGCCAGTCAGGCAGTTGACTCATAAGATTTGTTATAAAAAAATTATCTTTATTGATCAAAATCATTCAAAAGCCCATATTCTAATCCAAGGGAACCAAGATCTGCACTGACATCCTGCATCCCTTCTAATCTGACCCCAACCATTCCAACTCTTTTAAATAGCAGAGAAGGACTTAAGAAAGTGTTGATGGCAGCAATGTACCAGTATGCCTAATACCCCGTGAGGTTATTGATGAAGGAGAGCATGATTTGATGAGCTCTTGCCGTCATCTTTGACCTGACTTTGCTTGTGGTGGAGCAGTGTATTATCATCCATGCTCTAAAATTAACATTCATTTTAATGAATTTAGAATTGTTTGACTGCCCGATTAACTGCAGTACAAAAGCAATCCATACAAAATTGTGGAAGAATTTGACAATTGATGACACATTCCACCAATACTCTTAATCAACCTTAAGTTTCCTGGGTAATTAGGAGTTTTGTTTAGATCTGTGACAGTTGATTATGACAGTCTATGGAAGCAAATTGGTGTATAAGACTGTCATCAATTTCTACTGGTACAAAAAACCCTTTGAAACATCGATACAAATAGACTAACAAAAAGCTGCAAGATGTTGTAACATTCAGGCCACTTATAGGCCACTTCTCAATAGAGTAAACTTAATAGATTAAACTTAACACACAATAGAGTAAACTTAATGCTCAACTTGGATAAGCATTATTTAAAACTAGCTTCTGCCCATGGCTTCGCCTATGTGGTACCCAGATAAAAAGTAGCCTATGTGTTATTCTGATGTATAAGCTATATTACTGTAAGGTTACATCAAAATATGTTCAGTAGTTTTTGCATGAAAGAGTAACAAACACAGAAACTTTTATGTTTATAATATTAGTAGGATTAACCCCGTTACTATGTAGCACCTTATGGGTGACAATATTTTAATTATTGTTGAATTATCTTTTGTCACATTTTGATGAGTAACAGCCAAACTTTGATAGGCTTTTGTTTTAATCAGAGCAAAGTTAGAGGTGTTGGCTGATTTGACCACTGTACCAAAATTGAAAACAGCTTAAAAATGCAATGGATGCTTAATCGGAATTTTGTAAGCCACGGGACCAGAGTATATTATGGGCTTCAACTAGAGTTACTCACTAGACACTTTGTTGGTCCAATATTCAATGTGTTTGTAATATGCTTTAGATAATTACTAGCTTATGCCCATAGCTTCGCCCGCATGGTACCCAGATAAAAAGTAGCCTATGTGTTATTCTGATGTATAAGCTATATAAGAGTAGTTTCATCAAAATCAGTTCGGTAGTTTCCGCATGTTAGAGTAACAAACATCCATCCTCACAAACTTTCACGTTTATAATATTAGTAGGATGAATAGAGATGTTGATAAAGACAGAAGACATCATAGAAACAGTGATAAAATATTATGTTTAGTAGAATGTGCATGTTTGATGCAATTCTAATAAGATTCTAACCAGACTATGAATTATTAAATTCTCCAAACTGTATTGCACCAGGGTCATGCATGGCAATACCTACCTACTTTGGAAGTCAAAAACATCACAACATCATGCTCTCAAAATTAAATGCGCCTTCAAAAACTTGAACTAATGCGGAAATCATGACAAGAATGCAATGGTAATCGGTAGACAAAACAGTTACAGTTGACTTAAAAAAAAAGCTTCTCTTCTTACCGCGATTATTACTAGATATTATTAAAATCACAGAGTAGGAACTTAAGTACGAAAGAAGTTTTTCGTCCACCGCCAGATTAAAATTACGACAAATACTTACCCTTAGCATACACCTCCGCCACTCATATTATAAGCACATATAATGTCAGTAAAAAAAATTATTTGATTTATTGCACTATTTCGAAAAAAACATTCTAACTTTTATTTGTAACACACGACAAAACGAAACGAAACGAACGAAGAAAGATCACCTTTGCTTTGCATACTTACCTTTCCTACTTTTTGCTTACCTATCTAACTGTGTTGCCATGCGAGCAATTTATTTCGGACAGTGATGCCCCGCGGCACGATAAAAAATAGGCAGATTTAAACAGGAAACTTTTTGTCAAGCGTGGTGGGAAATATGAATTTCTCGGAAACTATTCAATTCGGGGTTGGAAATGGAGAGTCCACCCCTGTTCTTTTTTTTATCGAAATTCGTGCGACGGCTTTCTAAATTCCAGCCGAACGCATCTGTAGCGAAATTTACATTATGTAAATAGGTACCTGTATTGTTGTTTTGTGCCATCCATTAACTGTAATTCATGCATGGCACAAAACGCATGACACAAGACATGTTCCACCACAACAATTTAATCCTTTTGACAGCAATTTCTATGTTGGCAATCCAAACCACAGAAGCCTATAAAAGTGGAACTGGAAGAGGAATCTATAAGCCAAGTTTCCTCTTTTCAGGTTCAAGTAGTTTAGGCATTGCTAAGACTGTCAAAATGATCACCGTTGTCGTCTTAGGGCGCGTTTTTGTAAAATTCATGAACTGTTCAGTTTCTCGTTGAAGTATATGAACGATTCTACTGAAAATTATAAGTAAAATATTGGCTACTGAGTATAATCATAATGAGGCTCTGCGAGGTACACTGAATAATTTCACCATTTGTTCCTTCATCATCAGTTTCAGGCCCTTTTTAGAGCTCTGCCATCACACTTCAATCAACCTGGTGAGAGATCACTGACCTAACGCAGGATGAGGATGACCAAAAAGAACCAGTGACACGACGGAAGGTAATCTAATGCAAAAAGCAGATGCTATAGCCACTTAGGCGTCATTGATCGATGCCCGGCCGCAATGATATCGAGTCATGCATGTCAAATGACATGAGACGCTTGGTGACAAAGCCTTACCACAAAATCGTCCCTTTTATGAGGATCTGGCAATGCTTCATGAAAGGCCCGCCGCACCACGCTGTCATCATATGGTGTTGCCGCGGAATAGATAAAATAGTACCAACAAAAACAGAAAGTCAGCTGTATGATTTATCAGATTTTTTTCTACTTCCAATGGAACAAGAACTAGGTACACTCAAGGTATACCAAATTAGCATCGCAACTGTATACCTTTTGTAATTAATGAACGCCTGGACGCAGTTTTTGATGATTTCATGTCACATTCATAGCAATAGGTTGCACATGGAAAAGAAGATCGAACCCGTCGGCATACTTGTTGCTCGATATCAACACAAGGTTTTCTATGATTACTATGCTGAGAAAAGCAACGTTCCAAACGTTTGTTTCCGATTCGTAATTGGCAGTTTGAATCTGTGGCTAATATAGCCAGCATAACAGGCACGTTGTCGCCAATTAGAGAACGTATTTTCTTGAACTCTATTACAGACGTTTTTGAGGGTTTTGCTGATTTATTAAGAGATTTCCTTGCTATACGAGGTTTTCTTGGTTTCTTGGCTTTTGACATTTGGAGTACTAGGTGGCGGCGTTCTGACATTGCGAGTCCTGAACTAGTTGAGGGTATTCCATCTCCTGCACTGAGTTTAAGAGGACGCAAGTTTGATGGCATGCCTTTTACTTGCTGATTCCCCATTACTTTAGTCGGTAGGTACTAAAATTTTTACTTTCAATAATAATTATTACACGTAAAATTTTGAAATATTTTGCATTTGGGTTGTCTGTCAAAGCAGCGTGGACAGACTTACTAGGGATGCATGACGACATGTAAACGTAGTGGTTATTTCCTCTATGGTGACGTCCACTACGTTAGCTTCTGAGTCTAGGGAGCTGCTATTATGTCAATTACCTACTACCACAGACTACTTGTACGCTACTTAGTATGAAATAAAACATGTTTTATTGAATAATTCAATGTCAATATTTATTAGCTATTAGAGTTTTCTCATATCATACATTCGAAATTTCTTATTTCATAATAAAACATATTAAAGGATTATTTGATTGTAAATAAGTTTTAAGTATAGAATAGGCACAAGTAATGGGATTCTGAATTCTTTGGACACATTTTGCTTATTGCATCATCACTACTTCAGGCAAGACATTGAAAAATAAGGCACTAAAATTGCATTTTTAAGTTATACCTATTCCTATAAATTACAATTATCTTTATCTTAAAATATGATCAATAGAGCGACTTAAATAGTTAAGACTTAAAATAAATATCAAACTCGGTGGTCCCGCGCAGAATCATCAGACTGGGTTTTGATTTAAAACATCTTTAGTCAGTCTTATTATTTTAAAGACTTATGCACTAACTTTTATAACAATTCTATAATAAGTATTATTGTATTCTAGCTACAAAATACTACAGAAACTTAAGCCCTCTACACTCAAATTGCAATGAATACGCAATGAACCAAAATCACGATAAAAGCGCGCTTTGCTTTGACAGCTTGATGTGAGAAAATGACAGTTCAATAATTCTCATAATCTCTAGCGCAATTTTGGCGACTGTGTGGCGAATTTGGGGCGGTAGCTTATTCTAGCAGATCCTATTTTTACTATGAGGGGTTTTCACGTCCTTCTCGAATCAAGCTTTCAACGTTGTAAACCGATGGCGCAGCTCTGAGTAGAGTATTCAAAAATAAATACCAACCAATGTCAAATGTCGTAATTTTTTTTAAAGTGAATTTCACATTTAAGCCCCAAAAACAACGATCATTAATTGCCTTCGTCAAGTCAGTGCCATCTATCGAGTCTGTTGGAAGTATAATATATTTTTTTTTAATCCCTCATTTGACTTCAGCAATAGTATGCGCAATGCTGGCGCTACTAAATACAGTGATAAATAAAAAAAACTTAATAAAACTACAATATACTACTAAAAAAGAATGAGCAAAGATAGGAAGACAAAATGGCATCCACTGGATGTATGCCAGTAAACAGCTTTGAACACACATGATTTTGAATTTGATACATTTATACATAATATTTGGAATGGACGGT
This sequence comes from Perizoma flavofasciatum, assembly GCA_958496245.1. Lineage (NCBI taxonomy): Eukaryota > Metazoa > Arthropoda > Insecta > Lepidoptera > Geometridae > Perizoma > Perizoma flavofasciatum. The sequence goes on along the minus strand of OY292419.1, from coordinate 6,240,479 downwards.
ATTTGTAAAACAATCAAAATTACCAACAGATAGTTTTATCTATACAGAGCGTGGTATGATAATGGGACAAGCGAAAATATCTAGATTTGTGGCTTAAGATTCCAAAAACAATACTTATTTCCACAACACATCTATATAACATAGTTAATAATATATCTGTTTTCATCAGCATCAACCGCCTGTTGAAGCCCACTGCAGGACATAGGCCTCCCACAAGGACTGCGGAATAATCTTGGTCTATCTCCCACTTTTGGCAATCTTAAGATACCTACGATCGATCTGTCGGGTGGGGCGCTACACTTTGTTGACCGGTTAGTGGTCTCCATTCGAGACTTTTTCTTCCTCAGCGCGGTTGACGGGTCTATAAGCTATGAATGTTCTGAACTTGAACTTAATTTCCCTTATGAATCCTGTGATCCTATTGTTTGAATAAGTTTATTTATATAAATATGGCCTGCCCATTGCCACTTCAATTTGCTTATTTTAAGAGCAATGTCGACGGTGAATTAATTTCTTCGAGACCCTTAACGATCTAAAAATTATAAGGTATTCCATAAACTTACCAGTATCAGCTACACTTGTTTATACTAGAACTTATTTTAACCTACTTCTAGGTAATCAACTAGATAATAAAATTGCTTTTCTTATCCACAATCAGCTGCTGCCACATCTTTTAAGTTACATTACTTGAATTAAAGCTATGTTTGCTTATAATTAACTTACAGTTGCCTTACATTTTAATTTAATCAAAATTAGTTATGTCCTTTTGATGTTTATCGTTAATAAAATCCATCCAAATTAATATACTGTCGCATTTATAATATTAGGACGAAGAATTGGGAAATAATGTTTTTTGTCGAACGCATGTAGTTTCAACTTATTACGATAATATCGTCATCTATTGTTCACGGTTTAAAACTCATGTAAGTTACTTTACCAACCATCGATCTTCAGTAAACCAATTAATGATGACTAAATTTGGCTGTTGAATGTTATATATTTTATTAAAATACCAGTGGTATCATCAATCTGCAGCCGTGGGTGGGGCAGGCAATACCGTCAGAGTGACGGACGTACCCGAATGTTTGATTAAAGCGACCACTTCAGGGTGCGGTAGGTTGCGGATAGGGGTCCTATTGATAGCTATAATTGTGTCGCCCACGTGGAGAAGACCACATCGCGCGGCTGGAGAGTTGTGGATTAGTTGACCTGGAAAATAAGAATAAATAAACACCCAACAGTACAACAGGAGGCACTAAGGCCCGAATTCATAGTCAAATAGGGGCTCAGGCATCCAGCCGTAAGGCGAATGCCGAATGATGTATTTTGGGGGACTGTTCAACCCCCCGACTATGAATTTAGGCTTAAGAGTTGGGTATGGTACCACAATACCCAGAACAAATATTTGTAGAACAAGCTACCATCTGTCCCACAGCGGGAATCGACCCTCACCTCTTGCGTGTCAGCTTGTTACTCGCCGGCAGCGTTTCTGTGATTGACTTTTTACTCTTAAAAAGTTTGTCAGTTTGTATGGCTAGATCCTACTTAACGACTCCGACACGGACAATTGCCCTCCGAAGCACGAAAGCGCTCAGTTCTAGATGCCATTATCATTCACCTATTCAAAATGGGGAACAGAACGTTGCTAATCATTGCTAACGACTTGGCAAAATATGCCAGCGTTTCGACCCTAATAAAGACTCTCGGTAAGAGTTGAAACAAGTCGGTGCCCTCACCGATAGTACGGCACGAGGATCTTTCTTCCTATATCCCTTTCGTCATCATCATCATCATTATCAACTGCCTGTAGAAGTCCAGCCTATGTCCAGTGCTGCACATAGGCCTCCCCCAAAGAGGGCCATGACGAACGATCTTGGGCCACCTTCATCCACCGACTTCTAGCTGTAGACTCTACAGGATGATGATTCTAATTCTAATTCTAATTCTAAGTGGGGGAACCAAGGTCTGCACTGACGTCCCGCATTGGGGTGTATTGTGCATTATCCCCCTTCTAACCTGACCCCAACCAGCCCAACTCCTTGAAGTAACGGAGAAGGACTCTGGGTTGATGACAGCAGTGTTCCAGTGTCCCTGATCTCTTGTCAGTTAGTGATGACGGATCGCATGAGTTCATAAGCTCTTGCAGTCCCGTTTTCGACCTGACTTCATTTGTGGCGGTGCAGTGTATTACCACATGCTCCACAGTCTCTTCAACTTGGAGGCAACCTCGACAGAGTCCACTATCCGTGGCCCCTGTCTTAAGGAGATGGTGATTCAGATCACAGTGTCCCGTGATGATGCCCACCATCATCCTCAGGTCGTCGCGTTTCATTTTTAGTAAGGTGTTCGTTATTTTACGATTTTTTGTCGGTAGCAACGTTTTGTATGTTTGCAGTCCGGTCGTTGATCCCATATTTTCTGGTGCTCCTTTTCGGAGTTAAGTTTCAGCCTGTTTTTTATTTCTGCCGTTGTAGGGCTAGATAGGCTGATATCGTCTGGGGTTGGAGTAAGTTTGGCTCCTTCCTTCGCCAAGGAGTCGGCTTTATCGTAATCTGGACAGTTGCCGTGTCCTCTTGTCCATCTTATTGTTACCGTGTGTTTTTCAGCTAATTTTTGGAGCGCATTGTGGCACTCTACTACGGATTTCGATCTGGTGTCAGGTCTGCCGAGTGCGTTGATGAGTGATGCGCTGTCTGTTGTAAAGATTAGCTGTGTAGGTGGGTTTCCACTTGATATGGTTTCAGTGGATGGTAATATTTCTGTGGCTGCCAGGAGGAGTCCTATGGTTTCCGCCTGGAATGCCGTGGTTGTTTTGTTTAGGGCTTGTGCTCTTGATAGTCCAGTCTCGGGGCAGTAGAAGCCACAGCCTGCCCCTGTATTGTTTTTGGCACCATCTGTGTAGATGTGAAGGGCAGAGGGTGTTAGAGGGTCCTTACCCTTCGTTACCTCTTGTGTAGCAATTTGGTATCTCTTGTTAGTTAGATATGTTGTAGCTATTCTATCTGTACCTCTGGTGGCTTCTGGGATAATGGTTATAGCCTTGTCCAGTATTTTGCAATGATTTGTTGTATTGACATTGCCTTTCCATTGATTTGTGGATTTTATTCTCAGAGCTGCTGCCATAGCTTCCTGTTGTATGTGTACATGAAGTGGTATCAGCCCTAATATTATGTCTAGTGCTGCTGATGGAGTAGATTTTGCACATCCACTGATGAGCGAACATGCCATTCTTTGAATCTGCTGCAGTTTGTTTACTGCCGTAATTAAGTTGGTTCGTGGCCACCATACCACGGCGCCATATGTTAGCACTGGTCGGACCATGACAGTGTACATCCATAGGCAGAGTTTGGGTTTTAAGCCCCAGTCCTTGCCGACCGCGCGGGTGCACTGCCATAGTACGTTTGTTGCTTTAGTAGTGGCGTGGTCGAGCTGTTTACTCCAGTTGAGTTTGCTGTCCAGCCATATGCCTAGGTACTTGACCTCTTTGCTGAAAGCTAGTTCCTTACCACAAAGAGAAGGCAGTACTAGTTTCGGCAATTTTAGCTTGCGAGTGAATAGCACGAGTTCTGTTTTGTTGGGGTTGACAGATAGACTGTGCTTGAGGCACCAGGCTTCCACGATTCGGAGTGCTTTCTGCATCTTCTCACATAGCGTGGATTCAAAGAGCCCCGATATCATGATTGCTAGGTCGTCAGCGTATGCGATGGTCAGTATACCGTCTTTGTTAAGTGTGTCCAGAAGTTCATTAGCTACAAGCACCCATAGGAGGGGGGATAGTACTCCTCCCTGTGGGCAGCCTTTGGTAACCCTACATCGCGTGACTTCTGAACTATCTGTGAGGGCTGATCTGTTTGCGAGCATTTGTGTTATCCAAGTATTAAGGTTTTCATTAACGCCTTGGTTCCTTAGGCCTTTTTCAATGCTAGAAAAGGTCGTTTTATCAAAAGCTCCTTCTATGTCTATGAATGTGACCAGACAGGATTGTTTGCTCTCTAGTGCACTTTCAATCTTATGAACAACATGATGTAGAGCTGTCTCAGTTGATTTGCCTGATTGATAGGCGTGCTGATTTTTGTTAACCGGATTTGCGACTAGTGGCCCGCTACGAATGTGCCTGTCACACAGTCTTTCTAAGGTTTTTAGTAGGAAGGAGCTCAGACTGATAGGTCTGAACGACTTTGGTTGCGTGTAGTCAGATTTGCCAGGTTTTGGAAGAAATACTACTTTTACTTCCCTCCATGAGTGAGGGACATATTTCCAGGCAATGCAGCTCCTGTAGATGGCTGTTAGGGTTGCCTCTATTTTGGAGAGATTCCATTGCAGAAGGGCTGGAAAGATTCCGTCGGTGCCGGCAGCTTTGTAGGGCTGAAAGGTTCTTACTGCCCATACCAGAGCTTCCTCCGTTACTATAGATTCGGCCAGTTCCCAGTCTGCTTTTTGGGGAGTATGATCATCGTGCGTCTTCCAGTTTGTATTTTCACTCATTGTGCAATCAGGAAAATGCGTTTTCAGCAAGAGCTCAAATTGTTCTTGTTCAGATGCCGTATAAGATCCATCCGGTTTTTTGAGAGAACCCAGTTTGATCTTTGTGTCTTTTGAAAGTATTTTGCTCAGGCGAGCCGTTTCACTCTGTGATGCAATAGAGCTGCTGTATCTCTTCCAAGAGTTGTTACGGCTGCGTCCTATTTCATGTTTGAGGTTCTGTCTCGCTACTTTGTAGTCTCTCCAGTCTTCATCATTGTTGGTGTTCATCGCTCTGTTAAAGTGGTGTCGCACCTTCTTTCTGAGTTTGGTGAGGTCATTGTTCCACCATTTGTCTTTACGATGTGCGATCTTATTGCTTTCTGTTTTGAGTGGACAGGACCTTTCAAAGCTGGTCATTACGTTACTGACCAATGATGTGAGTTCCTTTTCTATTTCCAAAGGCGTAAGTTTTGCTGTGGGTTCAGTCCTCGGCAGCGCATCTAAAGCCTTGTTTAAAAGTTCCGCAAAGATATTTGTGTCCGTTTTCTTTGGGTTACGATATGTGCGGGGTTTGATCTCACCTGTCTCCAGGTTGAATCTGATTCGCCTGTGATCTGCACATGATGCCTCATTGGTGGCAACGTGCCAGTTGTTGATGTGTTCTGCAATAGTTTCGGTGGCTATTGTAATGTCTACTATGGTCCGGGCCCAGGATGTTACAAACGTTGGTTCCGAGCCTCTGTTTAGAATGCTGAGGTTGTATCTCAGGATAAAGTCCAATAGATCTTTTCCTCTGTCGTTAGTATTTGGACACCCCCACACAGTGCTGTGAGCGTTGGCGTCGCAACCTACGATACAGTCGGTTTTGTGTGTATTACAGTAGAGGATTAGCTCCTCAAGTTCCTGAGGTGGTGTATCGATTCCACCGTCCATATATACGGAGGCTATGAGGATAGTATTAAGCTTACCTTCTAGTCCGGTTTCAATTTTCACCACAGTGAGGTCATCCGTACACAGATGAGTTACCAGTGATGCTTTGAGCGCGTTCGGATGATGATAATTATGTTATTTACTCTTGTGCAATTGATATTCTCTGTACTATTTTACTGTACTTGTGCTGTCTTTAAACAAACGTCGTATGTTACAAATTATTAGATACTAGCTGTGCCACGGCCACCCTCGGCCCCTGACCGACCCCCGTGCTATTACTTCTTTTGCTCGGTTCCTAAGGATCGTAGCGTGATGTGAATAGCCCATAACCTTTCTCATGAATTGGGCTTTCAAATGCAAAAATATTTTTTCAAATCCGACTGGTAGTTCCAGAGATTAGCGCGTTCAAACAAAAAAAAAGAAATTATTTATCTTTAATATTAGTATAGATATAGATTTTCCATGTTGAGTTGATGTTGATGATGATAAATACAGATGTGTTACTAACCGATAGTGCTGGTTGCTTTATTAGTTGAAGATATGACGACGAATCCAAAACCTTCTCCTTCGCTCCTTGTCACTGTGACGTCATAGGGCACGGGCGCCCAACCAGGACTCGTCTCATACTGTACTCCATACCTGTTTGGGTAAAAGATAGAATAGAATATCTTTATTGACATAAGTGAAACATTTAAAAAGCGTAAAAATACCTACTTAAATTATGTGAGCAGGCGATAATGATAGGACTTTAGTATGTTTTTTTTAAGTTTACAACTACGTAAACTAAAAAAAATCATTCTTGTGAATATAATTTGAACGATTTTGAAGCAGTTCTTGTCATCCAACTCAGTTTAATTAGGTTTTGCTCAAAATCTAAGTTCCGAACCCTTAAAATTTAATCCTCTTATTCAAGAGGAGGTTGTTTATTGTTTTGCATTGTAAGTAATTTATTTATTATCTGTTAAAAAATTAATCATCTAACAAACGTTGAAACGGTAGAACCGATTTGAATAAAATTTTCTATAACGCGGCTTTTTATCCAGGGGGTCTACTCCGTAAAACGATATCGACATTATCGTTACGATACGACAGTGCTCCGAATTATTCGGCCGTACCCTACTCTCAAAAATGTTCGCAATCTTTGTCGTCTGTCGAAAGCATAGACAATATGTATCGAATCTTCGGAACGAATGATAGGAAAATCTAAAGGCTTGGATAATACACATTTAGCCTAAATCTTTTAGCTTGACTGTTTATGTCACTTTTTAGGCAAAATGATAACAATTATCTATGAAAGTAAATGAAGTGACAACGTCAAATGTCAAATCAACAAACCCGCCTGTGATTTGAAAACTTTACAAGTAAAATTCTTGTGACAACTAGCCACAGAAGCCATAATTAAGAAGTTGAAGTTGAAGCAAAAATTCGTCGGGGTAAATATTCAAATTTGTTTATTAAAAAGATACTAGTACACACAGCATTAAAGTTTAAAGCACTATTTTAACAACAATTTTGTTTATTAATTTAAAAAATCATGAAGTTAAAAAAAAATACAAGTTTACCTTCAAACAAACTTTTACTATGTTTATAATTCCCGATGAAATTATAGTCGGGAATTTTGTTCAAATCCAACTGGTCCCTCGTCACTTTAAAATGTTGTTTTTGTAAAGCCTTTTCCTTGTGGATGGCTTCCATGGCAAGCATAAATCTCGCCATTATTCCAAAACAAAAGGCAAATCAAGAGTCCGTAGTGCAGCAGGACTCGAAGGTATAAAAGATTCGGAGTCCGGTAAACGAAATGGAGATGATTTTATCAGAAAACACAACAATATAACCCGAAACGATAATGCGCACGATAGCATCAAGGGCATCGTTGATAAGTTCGTCGGTTGACATTTGTTTCGTTGTCAAATTCAAATTATCGTATCGTTTTTAGTGATGCCGGAGTAGGGTTAAGACATCGATTGTCAAAAGTAATGTCGGTCGTCTCTTCGTTCAAATGATAGTCGAAACGATGTAACGTAGAGTAGGTTTAGCACGATAATTGAAGCGATATATCGTTTATCGATTTGTAGAGTAGACCCCCAGGATTTATAAGATAAGATAAATTTTTATTAGGTCTCAAACAATGTTCTGGTAGGTTATAGTGGTGTTATACAAATATGGTATAATAATTTTATGTAGGTACCTTATAATCTAAACTTTTGCACTGCTCATGATGATCAAAATCAAAACACAACATTTTGGGCTCAGCTAAAATTTTGGGCTAGCGTTAAAATAATTACTTTTTTGGAGTTTTTCTTCTGAAGATATTATATGGTTTACTTACATAGGCATTTGTGTGGGTGGAGGGTACATAGGTGCTGGGTGTAAAATGTTGTAAGATGCTTGTGGTATGTGGTGCATTACCGGCTCAGCACTCCTAAAATACATAATTCTTATTTAGGCCTATGAATCGCGCAAAAATCCACGATGAAACCAGAATCCATACTGAATTTATGATGAAATTGATTTGTAGCAACACCTTGGCGCAAATATTACAACAAAACAAAATATTAACAGCAAACAGCAAATATTATCACAATTTAATGTAGGCCCGAATTGGGAACAATCCTAAACGTGAAAGAGATTATAATCTCTTAAAGTAGAAACGTGAAAATATTACAAGTAAAACGTGAAAAAGTTAGGACATAAAAATATTTTGAGTAGAAACATGAAAAAGTTACAAATAGAAACGTCTAAGATAAAACCGTAACTTACGTAAGCAAAGGTTGATGTTGGTGCGGCGTCATCATTGTAGGTACTCCTAACGACTGTATGTCAGCACGGTTGTGCCTTACTCCTAAGGTTACCTAAAAATATATGATTAGATAATAGTTATTGAGACGATTAAATATTTTTGATGAATAAGATGTAATGCCCACATTGCTGCCTTCAAGTAGCCGATGTGCTCGTAATTTCACGAGCACACGAAACGTTTCGAATTCACCTATATCTTAGGATGAAACGCACAGTAAATGTTATAGTATGGCACTTCCTAAGTGTAACGCTTTTTCGTTTATCGTGTTACCGATTCTGTATCAGTCACACTGCGTTGGGTCAATAGGGTAATGGCTAGGTAGGGTAATCTCGTTCAGGGAGATATTTTCCCTGAACGAGAAAGTATCCGATGGGGAAAGAACCAGTGGTGAATAGATTAGGTGAGCTTCGCAGCCGTGCACAATATTCTAGTCATGTCTGTTTCATCATTATGTTTTCCTTGACCATTTGTTAGTACGTAGTGTTGCTGTGCACGACTGAGACTCGAACACACAACCTTAGGAAGAAGAGGTCACTACGCAACTGCTTACGATTTTACGTTCAGGACGTCAGGCAGGAAAGAGGTCCTTCACACGACTATAGTACAAATTATAACATTGCTGTAGCGCAACACTAACTTGTATAACACACGAGCTGCGTGTCAATGACCTAATGTCTTTCAGCCTAGCGTCCAGATTAAAGATTATAAATGAACTTACATGCCCTCTAGTGGCAGCTTGGCACACATAAGCGACTGCGCGAGTATGCGTGGCGCCGGCTAATGGTATCCCATCCACTGATGTCAACAGATCGCCTGGCCTTAGTAATCCGTCTGCTGGACCTCCTAGATGGAAATAGAAAGTATGTTATAAATGGCCAGCAACTAAAATTAACAAGCCCCTACTAGATGCATTAACAAAATAACAACGGGGCACAATCCAATTTGACAGGCTTAGCGATCTCCTTAAATTAGAAATCTTGAAAATCTGGCTTAAACTTTTCATTTTCAACATTTAGTAGTTTTGGGCATTGATACGCCTAGCAAATTGAGTGTAATATCGTCCACTGCGATTTTGCTAGTGTTATTAGATTTCCGGAATAAAAATCTATTCCTATTATGGCCTATTCTGTGTAAAATGTGTGCGTGTCAAATATATTATTTTCTTCGACCGCGCCGGGGTGGTGCGGCGAGCGGGTAACCAGCTGAGGTGAAAGAGGTGCAGGTTCGATTCCCGCTGCGGTACAAGCTGGCAAAGGTTTGCATGTCCTGCAGATATTTGTTCCTGATCTAGGTTTTGTAGTACCATGGTATTCGTAGTTTTTTTAACCACGACACAGGACATCCTAGTATGGGGTCAGGATATGTCTGGTTGATGTTATTTATTTACCAGGCACTACGTATCCCACAGCGACTCTGCTCCCATCTTCTGTGCCTCCGACGATTCGGAAACCGAAACCTGCCGAACCTCGTGCTAGGGGCACCAGCACATCTGCTTCAGGGTCTGTACTGCCACCAGCTTCAACCTAAAAGAAATCAAAATGTAAGGAAAACATTGCGAACTAATCGGCTCTGGCCCTACCGATTCGCCACCATAGACGGGAGAGTGGCTCGGGACTCTAGTCAATACACCAATAGTGCTCATGATAATGATGATGTTTCTATAGATAAGACCACTTACATGAGGGTAGTTCCCAACATATACGGAGTTAGGTTGATGGTTTGCGAGAGGTTCCCCTTCGTCACAAGATGGCGGCCGTCCGTACGGTAGATGCATGTGTCTTGGAGGCGATTGTTCTCGTAACCTGTACAGACAAATATTTAAAATTTATACATATATTTAAATAACACCGTGAACAGTTACATACATATTACTACATACACTAGGATTCGCTGTGACGTGGGTATCAAGAACTACGGGTAACATGGTACCACATCACCCAGACCCGGAACAAATATCTGCAGAACATGCAAACATTTGTCCCGAATCGGGAATTGAACCCGCACCTCTTGCGCTGCGCCACCAGTGGTCGCCATATGCCATGATAGTGGGTTCCGCAGCGGAAATCTAGCCCGCACTTGCGTGTCAGCTAGCTGCTCACCCACCGCGCCACCGAGGACACACTTTTATACTTCCTAATTCATATCTAACTTATATTAGAAACCAACTTCTGTCTCCATAGGTAAAAACTATCGGTAAGTGTTCTTATAAGCAGCGAATATTAACTACTATGCAAATCGTGAGCATGTGCCAAGTCTTTAGTTTGGACTTGCCTCTGACTTCACCCTGGTATTTTCACAGATGTGAGTAATGAAAGAAAGAAAACATTTATTTAGCACGACATAAAAAAAAATACAACAACAAAAATACAAGTTAGGATGGTGGAATAAGTTATGAGAATATTAATATTAATATATGAGTTAGAACAGCCTACTTATAAGTATAACTGAAACAGAAACGCCCCACGCACCTTACTGCCTAATATATTTATCTAGAAAGTTCAATGTTGCACCAAAAAGGTATCAGCTCAGCATAATGCTAGGTAGACGGCTACCTACTTAGCGCTAGTATTCTGCTCACCCTGCGCAGTGACGTCACAGATGATATAATTATAATGAGTATACATATGAGGATGTACCGTCCATCATGCAGATTCATATAGTCATGAGCATATCCTTACCTCATGGGAGATCCCTTTAATCGGCTATTTGAAGAATTATTTGACGGGGATTGGCTCTGAAGTCTTGTGGATGGTGAGTTGGCAAGTAACCTTTCGTTTGCGCTGTGCGTAGATGGCGAATGACTTCGTAATCGACCTGGGTAATAAATAAAAACGATTACGTACATAATTATATTGTCCTAACCCCCGCTAGGAATCTGTATTGCGGATATCAGGAACGAGTTTCATGTTTTTTTTATATTTATTGTATACTAGCTTCTTCCCACGACTTCGCCCGCGTGTTACCCGGATAAAAAGTAGCCTATGCGTTATTATAATATTCTGATGTCAGGATTTTGATGTATAAGCTATATTACTGTAAAGTTTCATCAAAATTCGTTCAGTAGTTGCGTGAAAGAGTAACAAACATCCATCCTCACAAACTTTCTCGTTTATAATATTATTAGGATATAGAGACTAAAAAGAAACAAGACTGCTACATTATAAAGGATTTCGTCTTAGAAATTTAAGTAGTTTTTCAATTTGTTTTGGAGAAAGATAACGCAATATGTTTAAGTATTATTTTCTTTCTGTACACGTTCCTACCTCTATAATTACCTCTCTCAGCTCAAGGTTTGCTGGAAGAAAACTCTTTTTAGGGTTAAGCTCGCCTTTGTACATGTCATTTAATTCTGCCTTTTTGTAATTGTTTATTTGTGTGTACAATAAAGAATAAAGAAAGATGTAATTCGATAGATACATTATCATAGGACCACAACCATATAGCGAGAAAAAAACTATTCGAGTAGACCCAACAATCACGGAGTAATCAACGAGCTCGTAAATCCTAAACTCAACTCTAGTAGAATGATAGGACTTTACCTCCGTTATCACTGCTACCCGCCACACTAGCGTTTTCTCTCCAATACAATAAAAAAATAACTCCCAAAAGTGAACTATTTTTTTTTTGCACTAGGTTAAAAATAGTTGATAACGAATCACAGCAATGGGGCAGCGCTTTAGGATAATTTATAATTGTACAGAATAAAACCTGAGTTAGATGGTGAATGCTGCCTTAGCCTGCTGGTGGATGGTGACTGTCTATGAGTTCCGAGGCCAATAGCGGCCGTCGTGGGCGAATGTAGCATGCCATCTTCAGGGAAACCTTATTAACAGATAAAATATTGATTAATACCCAACTTGACTTGTGCAGCAGCACTAAGCTGAGACAGGATCTGTTTGGCCACACGGCACAGATAGGACTAATTAACACAAAAATCATCTCTTTGTCTCTGTGTTTTTGTTAATAATCTTAGGTACCTACTCGTTAAGTGTCTATTTTGTTTATTTATTGTGTACCTGTCCTTTCTGTGCTTTGTTGTTTTCAAATAAATAACTTTCTTTTCTATTCTTGGCTCGCGTGGTGCCCGGTTAAATCACAAACTATAATTATCTGATTCGTATATGGACTATCATGGACATCCTTAACTTTAACTTAATATGAATATTTAGTGAATAAAACCATCAAATTGGTCAAGCTGTTCGTTCCAATCACATAGTCCTGTCCTACATTGTACAAGTATGACCTATGTCGTGGGTATCAGGAACCACGAGTACCATGGTACCACAACACCCTGAAAAAATATTTACAGATTATGTAAACATTTGTGTCGCTAGCGGAACTTTTACGTCTAAGACGCACGAAGTTGCTATTAGCCTGGCACGCCACAAAGGGTAACTTTATTTTCTTAAAAAAAAAACTTGTAAAAAAAATAATCGTTGTGCATGACTCTATGACAGACAAAACCTAACGTAACTCCTAGTCTATAGAAAAAACGCTGTTAAAGTCGCGGGCGTTTCGCTAGTTTAAAATATTAGTAGGATGATAGAACTTTACCTCCATTATCACTGCTATCCGCCACACTAGCGTTTCCTCTCCAATACGCGGCATTCATGTCCACGTGCACAGTCGGCGTGGGAACCTCCCCCCAATTCCCATTTTCCCATCTCCCCCCATTCGCGTCCCAGCCATTGCCATTATTCGCCACCCATTTTTGTCCGTTTTCGTCCCATTTCTGTCCGTTTTCAACCCATTTCTGAAACGAAATTACAGATGTCAACCAAGATGTCTCCTCCTTTTTATAACCTATTCATTAGTACCAGATCGCAAATTGGGGCAATTTGCTACTAAATAACCACTACTTACTTGTTCGTTCTCGTCTCACGTCTGGGACAAGAATGGACAGAAATGGTATGAGATCCCATTTCTCTCCATTCTTGTCCAATTTCCGTGCGTTCTTGTCCCAGTATCAGTATTTGATGTTGTAGCTGTCCATCCATGTCTCCTGTTCATGCCACTGGTTCTTTTCGTTTCACGGCTACTTGCTTACGGCTATTAACGCTGCTTATTAATTACATTAATATACTACCAATTTACATGTCCATTCTCATCCCATATCTGACCGTCCTCGGCCCAGATTCTCATGTTGTTCGAGTTGGTTGACCTATGTCTCCGGTTCATACCAATGGTTCTGTTCGCGAATCGAAGCAGTGCCTATAGGCTCGGTTCTCACTACAATGTACCATTATTTACCTGTCCATTCTCGTCCCACTTCTGGTTATTCTCGTCCCATTTCTGTCCATTCTGGTCCCATTTCTGTGCATTCTCAGCCCAGTTTCTTATGTTGTTGGAGTTGTCAACCCATGTTTCCTGTTCATGCCACTGGTTCTGTTCGTTCCAGGGCGCGACTTGTGGCAGGGTGAGTCGGCCGCCCGGCGTAGAACTGCGCCTGCGACGATCGATGAGACTTTCTCGTTCGCGGTTTTTGTGCTCGGGGACTGCGTATGTTGCTTCTGCAGAATCAACATTTGCAAAGAAAAATAAGAGTTTGTGTTGTTAAAATATTGCGAGACGATTTTGAGGTAGTTTCATCTGTTTAAGTTGAAATTATACCAGTCAGCAGCCTATTGTGTAACTTCAAAGCGAAAATGAGGGGAATTTAAAACTATTATCAATGATCGATCAATGTTATTACACCGACCAACATCAAAAAATGTTGAATGCCCAATCATAGTTCATTTTTCATTAGCATTCTGCACACATTATCAAATCAATGACAATGCAAATTATAGTGACAGCAATCTGATATAATAATGGGGATCGAAGGTGAGCGGTGGTGAAACTCTTAAGCGGATAATTAAACTGGCAACAATTAATGTCATTTGAAACTCACGATTTTGATTACAATATCTTATAATCTTGATTTCTTAAAAACTTGAAAACAGACAAACGAGCATACCTGAATTCATTCCATTCAGTCTGTCTCGCAGTGAATCCTGTGTGTGAAGGGTGGGTCTCAGTTGCTCGGCTGTCGGCGTTTTACTTCTACCGAGTTGTGGGTTTGTTGGAGCCACTGTAGAAAAATAGGCAAGATTGTTATTTCGACCGCGGTGGTGCCGGGTTCGCCTCTCGCTGAGAGAAATGTTTGCATGTTCGGGCACGTACAATGACCCACTTGATTTGCACCATACAAGCACTTTACGCCGCTCACTAAAAGAACAGCGAACTAGGATCGCGTTCGGTAATCAATCAAACCACGCGTCTCATTATCATAAGCCTCTCTCAACATATAACAACAACAGTTAACACATATATTTGAATTATCTGATCGTACATCTGAGTAATGATTATGAGGTTACCTGCGTGATGCCTGGTAGCGGACCTGGAGCGGTGCGCACGCGGCTGGTGCGGGCGCCACACTCTGAGCGCGGTGTCGGCGCGCGCCGGGCATTCCTTCAGAGCCAGCACTACGAGCGCGTGCGCGGCGCGGCGCACGTCTCGCGCACCGATCTGCAGGAGGACGTCGCCTTCCCGCAGCCCGCCGCAACGACTCCGATCCAATACCTACAACACATCGATCGTTGGTTAGTCACTCCATGTGAAAATACGGATTCGTGCATCAGAGCGAAAAACATAAAAGTTATAAAATTTCGTTTGACAATTGCATATGTACAGTATTACGATTTAAATTACATTACGTCCGAACATTGGTTGCATAATCGTACTAACTTGGAAACACGAACGTTGTCGAAGCATCTAATTTAAAAAAAAAAATGGCGACGGTGAACAGGCAGACGTAAAATCCGATTGTATGCGATTCCCATGGCCTATCGACATCTGCTACAAAGGAGTATTGCTTCCTTCTGATTAGGAAGATTCCGAGTTCGCAAAAGTGTACAAGTAGTAGATAGTTACTTCTACATAAAACAGGTTTACCTTTTTGACTTTCTGCCCATGCACGCTGTCGGCTATTGTAAAACCAAAGCCAGCAGCTCCCCTTCGTAACGTCAACACTAATTCTTGGCCAGCTTCATTCGTGGTACCATTTTCGTTAACATCATTATGATCTGTAATTAAACAATTTGTATTAAACTATTTTGAACACCAAAATAAAAAACATTAGCTGTAGGAAATCACTATTATTCGTCCTTTCGAAATGTTAGCAAAATCGACAGAAAATCAGTTTCATTTGTCATCTATTTTATTACATAATATAGTGTAATCGTCAGAAACTTAAAACTTAAAAATTTTAACCGATCTATGTGTTTCGTTCTACAATCAACCAGTTTCATTGACTTTTAATTTTTCCATCAAAATATTTGAAAAATCCCGAATGTATAAACGAAATAAACGATAATGTTATTCGGGATTTCCATCATACAAGCCCTATTCATAATACCGGCTTTCAGATCAGACGTTATTATGTGCACTATATTTTTTCTCAAAAATAGACCCTCACTAGACCTTCTCAAACAGCCATTGGCTTTATAAATGTTTACTCGACTTGATCCGACAATCGGAAATGCCACAAACAAGTACCTGTAGCTAAAGACAGTAGATGGTCAGCTGAGGGGCATCTCGGAGGGACTGTATTAACTTCATTGCTGGTTCCCAATTCGTCCAAGTCGAAAGACCGGGACATGAGTCGCCTTTGTCCAGGACTGTGGGTGACTGGGGAATTATCTGGCTCGTCACGGCCTTGGCTGACCGTCTCGTGGTCTGGAGAACGTATATTGAATCTGTAAAGAATTATATTTATATTTATATACAGAAACAATAACACAACTACATAGATAAAAAAACAAAACTGTAATTCTTATGATGGGCTTCCCCTATCTACTCAGTACTACATTCATTAAGTTATAAAGTAGGGGCTAGTTAGAGGCACGTCCAAATATATTACATATTTTGGCATATGCTAACGTTTTGCAAGACTTACCAGTGACACCTACTTTCGAATTACTATGTACTTAGGTCAATATTTACAAAAAAAAATTTTTTTTTAAAGCTTTAGGAAGGTTGATTTCGCGAATTCATTATAAACTAACCTCGTTTGCAAAGCTCTTGTGAGAGCGTGCATGGCAACATTTCCTTCATCAGCGGGTGGCGAGGTAGCGTCTACGGCCAACGTGCTCAGAACACGGGTATTGGGGTCTTCATCAAATGTCAATGGGTATCCTGAAATAGAAAAGAATATAATATATATGACACAAAGTGCAAATGTAAAATCTAAAATAACAAGATTTTTAAAATCTAATTAAGTGGATAGTGTGCTCATAAAAAAAATCATATCGTTGTTTTGTTTACTTTAATAATGTAACTCAATTCTAATACAACTGTTAAATAGATTAAGTTAGTTGATGGATGCGACGCAAGAGGTGCGGCTTCGATTCCCGCTGCGGGACAAATGTTCATTTTCTGCATATATTTGTTCCGGGTTAGAGTGGTACCACGGTACTCGTAGTTCCTGATACCCATGACATAATGATAACATTTTTTTTTACATGGTAATGTATAAAAGTTATAATTATACCTCTGACGAGATGTAAGACGACTTCAGTGCCCGGAGTGATGGACTGGAAGATCTGCGCGACTCGCGCGTGCGACAGTCCACGGACGCCGCGGTTGCCCACGCCTATGACTACGTCACCGGGCCTCAGAGCACCTGTGGGGAAATAAGATTTAGAGCTATTTCACCATCAGCCTGTAGAAGGCCGCTAGAGAAGGGCCAAAAAAATACAAACATGTCCACAACTGTAATCCTCATGTTAGACATACCTAGATCTATATTCAATACGTGGATCTGTGGTTACCAGGGAGGTAGTCAGAAATAAAAAAACACATTACATAAAAGATCTTAAGTCGCGGTGATACAATAGATAGTTAATCTTTCTGTCAATCAATGGAAAGTACTTACCATCAATCCATGCTGGGCTATTTGGAACGATGCTGCGGATCTGGAGGTAGCCTTCCGCCTCTGGTATACCTTCAGCGCCAATCAGTGTGAAGCCTAAACCCTGCGAAATAACAAGCGTTCATTGCTAAATAGCCGTGTGGCCTAGTATAGTTGATAGCAGTATAGTCCTATCCTATCCTACTACTAATATAAACGCGAAAGTTTGTGAGGATGGATGTTTGTTACTCTTTCACGCAAAAACTACTAAATGGATTTTAATGAAACTTTACAGTAATAATAGCTCAGAATAACACATAGGTTACTTTTTATCCGGGAATCCCGCGGGTGAAGCCGTGGGCAGAAGCTAGTATTACAATACTATACTACTATCCTTTCGGGGTGCCACCCACTATAGTTAATGGGCGGCCCCGACTTCCGATTTAAGGTTATGAGTTCGAACTCGGTCATGTAAATAGACTTTTCCATTTTACAGATGCCGAATGAATCGTTTCGCCGTTTTGAACATAATCAAAACGGCGAAGAAAGTGCCATCAGTTAGTGTTCCGACAAGCGGCGGGCTTGCAAAGTTGTCACGTCGTATGCTACCTACTATTCAAAAGGTGGCCATGTCTTATGTTTGGACT
Source organism: Perizoma flavofasciatum (assembly GCA_958496245.1). Lineage (NCBI taxonomy): Eukaryota > Metazoa > Arthropoda > Insecta > Lepidoptera > Geometridae > Perizoma > Perizoma flavofasciatum. Next base: position 6,222,748 of record OY292419.1, on the reverse strand, counting down.
AGCCTCTGACAGCCTCTTACTTGGTATTCTCATACATCTAACTAAGTAATGATCTGATCCTAAGGAGTTCATGAGCACGTAATAATTATGGGATAATAACTTAATTATTATTTCAGGTTGTTTAGTAAATTCTCGTGACTCCGCGTACAAAGCGGTACGCGTAACGATCGCGAGTTCGAGTCTCGTCGAGGGTGATATTTTTGGTAGAACTTCGTTTTTTAAAGTGCATGCATTAGTTATACTTGCCTGAGTAGGTACACCACACAAATTAACAACATGCTTACTTAAAAAGGTTTTAAAACAGTTGTTTGGCTAAACAGTATTTAGTTTTCTACTGTTGAATTCGAAATGAGACATCAAAAAGAGACAAAGCTGTGTTTAGTTAATCATCAATCATCGGTTTAAAAATCTTAATACGGTCCTAAGTTTGGTCATGGCGCTGATGTATGGATAATCCAACAAACCCCCAACTAACCTGAGTGCCTTTAGTGAGAGAGAGAGTGAATCGCTCGCCACGCAATTCCCCGGGAGGCGGTGGTCCTTGCAGATTGTTCTGACTGTTACCATTTTCCACGGCGAGCTTCTCCGCTGAAATTTTATGAAAATTTGTTCATAATCATTTTCTTGTCTTTGTCACACATTATGTGGGGTCAGCAAAACAACAAGGCTTTGTAACCATTCCTATTTAGCTACTATTTTAGGCCAAGCAGCTTGAAGCAGCAGCGTTTGATAGTTTTCAATTAAAGCCATTGCATGTTTTTTCTCAGTATTCATATATACATCACAAAAGCGATGGAGTATAACTTCGCATGCATGATCAATTGATTCGTACGTAACGTTACGCTTAATTAGCGTTAGCTGCTTATCAACGCTTTCTTACGTGAGGAATTCATATTGTAATGTGTTACCAAATAGTGAATAACTTGGGTGTCTGGTTTCCTTATGGGAGAAAGACACGATAGAAAGGTAGATACCTAGACTTATCTCTACACACTACTTGTAATACTGTAGTATGTATGAGTTTCGTTGATTTTTATGGATGACTGGTTGAAAATTTCAATTCCGCCGCGAGGCAAATGTCTGTATGATCTGCAAATATCTGTTTCGGGTCTGGGTGTTTTCTATTTATTATAATTATGTGTGCATTACAAAAAAAAAATAAGTACCTAGTATTATACGTCATGTATACGTCATGTGTCCCATAACACAAGCACTGCTTAGTTTGGGGCTAGATGATGTTGTGTGTAAAATGTCCAACATTTTATATTTATTGATTAATTAAGTATTGTATTCTTTATGGTAATTCCTAGACCCAGAGAGTAGCAATACAAAGTTTCGAACGCATTGAATTAGTCATACAGAAATCAGCTTGAGCCAATAAGCTCAAGGATACGCCATGTCGAAGACTTTCAAGACTTGAGTGGTTTAAATATTCCGATATCAGAGATGGCTATTGGCTACTACTTCACACTCGCAATTTATATACAAACAATGGTTTTATAACAAAATTTGTGTCTAATTTCTTGACTTTAGCTTTACTTTCTTATTGCTTAACTTTCTTTTTTTATTTTGTTTATCCACCTACCTACTCGAATCTGTTTTTTTGGAAACTTGTAAGCTAGTTATACGGAGGAGGTTGTTGATGCTTGCGACACAGAAGTAAATTCTGTGAGTATCATCGTTTTTCACTTTGTCTTCAATCACATGTAACTGTTCCAAATAAAGATATTTTGAAATTTAATTTGATTTGACCTCAAAAAAACTATGCTGGCTTAACCTTGATATTATATAATTTATTACAAGTATTGATTTCAATAATGCAAAATAATTAACTCCCAGACAGACCTGCCTACAGGTACATGCTAGTCTTATTCTAAGCCAGATGTATAATATGGCCAGATGATACAGAAATGTGTGTTGTGTCTTGTAATCTTAGATTCTCACATTATTGATTAACCACATAATAATACACCTACTCTATGTTTGCAATTGACACTCAGCGCATTTGTAAAGGTGTGGACAGGTATATGACTAGTAAACGCCCAAGCACTTCTTGGGAGCTAGACTCCTGCTGATGTAGAGTCATAAACCTAGTTTTCACGAAAATATGCCGTTTTTGAGCAGTTTTGCACAGGAAAATAAATAATCACATTTTGGTTAAGACCCCTTGATGATGAGAGTATTAATCACAGATTAAGATTATTATGGTGTCAAAAGGACACTGCCGAAGCAGTAGAGAAAGCTTAGAAATAGAAATAGCATTTGCATGAACCCTGCATGTTGCAAAGGTATCTCTCAATATGAGTCAGAATCATCCTTGATGGCACGGCGGACGATTGGCCGGCAGAGACGCAAGAGGTCGAGTTCAATTCGACAAATGTTTGCTTATATTGCAGATATTTGCTCAATCAGTTATGGTACCATGATACTCATGGTATCCACGACACAGGGAATTCTATAGTGTGGTCAGAAGTTAAAACTATGTATGTGACTATAAGGGTGTTTATTATAATCATCATTATACCGCAATCTGTCTTTGACTTAGCATTAAATAGAACCAGCGATGAAATGAAACAAAAGGTTAAATAATTGTTTTTACCTCTCAATCTCCTAGCCTGCAACACAGGGTTTTCATACTGAGTTCTTCTGTTGATATGATCCACATAGTAGGACCCGTATCTCTCATCGGAGACTCTTTCCCAGCCATATGGCAGCTCATCCTCCCCGCACTCTCCGAGCGATCGCTTACGAACCCTAGCTAGCCGGGGGTCTAGCCAATGGGATGTGCCAGTGTTATTGCTGAAAGAAGGATGTTATAAATTTAAACTATATTGCATGGAAATAATTTTGAAATGGAAAAACTGTTAACTGCAATTTTCACAGATTTTTATACCAAATCACTAGCAAATCAACAAACAATAGTTGTAATTAAACATATTTTAAATTTTAAATGTATTTTATAAAAATATAATAGATGCGTTAACTTATGGAAGTCAGTGTTAATAAGAGTAATAAGATACATTTAATATCTCTAAAACAACTATTGAATTCTGTCTGACATGAGGTTTTAAGATTCACCAACACAATAACAGTGGTTAGGTTATGAAAACTTTTTGATATAAATAAATAATGCTGGACATTTTTCACACAGCATAATCTAGGCCCAAACTAAGAAGAGCTTGTATTATGGGTCACCATACGACTGATATACTATTTATATACTTTTTGTACATGTTTTATAGAATCTGATATCATAATCAATGGTTAGATTCGACCATCCATCATCCATTTTGTTGGTATCAAAGCTAGTCAAAAATTTGTAGAAACTAGAATAGAATATATCTTTATTGTATACCAGTAAAAACATAAGAAACACGAAAACTAGAGTTTGTAACTGGAAACAGAACAGAGTTTAACACAAAACTATCATTTAATTTCAATAGCATAAAGTCTAAATTCAAAATGATGTATTGCCTTCATACATCAAACAACCATCAATGGCTGATAGCAGGTGCAGGTTTAAGACTAAAAATAGCAAGTTTACTAACAAACCAGAATGTGGATCACATTCCAAGCAACATTATTAAAAAGATTGTTATAAGATGTGGGTTCATTCTGTATGTACATTATTCATGGTTGATTTAAGAGACCTCTAAATAGATTACTCCTAGCAATGAGAGATCTGTTGTGATGAAAGTTTTATTATAGTATTTTTATTATTCAAAAGACAGTTTATTCTTAAATACTGATGTAAAATGTTTAATATAGAAAAGCTAACTGTACCTATGTAATAATAATAATGTAAATAACTATATTCTTGCAAACAAATATCATTCATTCATCTACTAAATGAACTAGTTTATTAGGAAGAAAGCAGGTATGTATATAATTTTTGTACCACTTTATTCTAAGTATCAATGATGTGTTAACCTTTGGCCTAAATTATTGAAACAAATCCCTCTTGTTAAGACTAACAGAATGTGAATACCTAAGCTGTTGGTGTTACCTTTAAATAAATAAACATTACTTACAACATGTTAAACAATAATAATGGATGAGTAGTTGGTTTAACGCAAGATAGATAGAAAATGTTTTATCTTTTGCAATACACAAGATAAAACAAGTACATAGACAAACTTAATGCTAATTAGCATTTTCTTCCAGCTATCCTTTGTGTAAAGAAGAGTGGGGTGGTAGTGCATTTGACTGATTACCAAAATAAGAGAAAATTGATTTGCAAGAGATGCAGGTTTGGTTTCTGCTTTGGGGCAAATGTTTGCTTGTTCTATATATATTTGTTCTGGGTCTGGGTGTTGTGGTACAGTGCTACTCGTAATTTCTGATACCAATAACACAGGGAATCCTAGTGTGGGGCCTGGGCTACTTGTGTCTTTTGGGTACTTATTATTTATCATTATTATATAATATAAGGAATGTGATAATTATAGGGATCTGACAGTGTCTTATTAATTTTCACTAGGATGAAATATGCAACAAACATAGATTATGACTTTTTTGGTCTTGATGATGGTTCAGATTATATCAATATACTGCACCGCCACAAACAAAGTCAGGTCGAAGACAGGACTGCAAGAGCTAATCAATTCATCCTCCTTGTCATCAATAACTCCCACAAGGTCTGTGATACTGGAACACTGCTGTCTACAATCCAGAGCTCTTCTCCGCTATTTCATAGAGTTGGGGTCAGTTTGGAAGGGGGATAATGCACAATACACCACAATTTTAGTAGTCAGTAGAAGCAAATTAATTGCATAAAAGCTTTTCTAATAACCACATAGTTCACAAAATTACAATTAACTAACTTACTCAATGAAATAGGTTTCTCCTGTAGCAGTAAAAGCTTTCTCCCACATGGGTGGCAGAGGTCCTAAGTTATATTCATCCTCATCATGCCTCTTGCCTTCCGGACCTCTGACTCCAACTACAGAGCCTCCAGCTGTGTTCACAGTCCCTGAACTGTGTGTTGAAATACCAGCTGATGAGAGTTTGTCAGAGTCCACTGAACTTTGAGCCATTTTTACAGCACTAATTCAATTGAACAATCATTTTCAATTCACTTTCAGTTTTATTTCACACCAGCAGCATAATTTAAAATTAGAACAACACTTATTTCTAAACTTATGAGGCACAAGGTTTGTTAGCTAGCCACTTTACTCAGCACTAAGGAATTCCGTAGAAACAAAACAATACCATCCAGCCAGCCAGAGTCAGTAGGTAACCACTTATGAGTCATTTTGGGCTTGACTTGTTGATACATTACTTTTTACATGCGGTTTCATCGCATCGGAAAACAGGATACCTGTTAGTAGGTAGGTATAATTCATTTGTGCACTCATTTGCATCGCAGGTGCATCGTACGTAACCAATCGAAACGTACTTCATCAACACATTTCCCACGTACACCAGCTAATAACGGTACAATAACAAAGATGAACACGATTTGTGCTTAGTAGTTAGGTAATTAGGTATAGGCTTCACTTTCTGTGATAAATATTTTGAAAGTAGATGCAACAAGTGTTTATGCAGGTAGATACAGCTGTTTGTTTAGCGGTTGGAATTTTTGGAATGAGGCAGGGTCGCAGGCACATTCCACAACACGGGTCATACCCTCGTTTCATAATTAGATTATTAAAAAACACACTGCATCACAGAATCGCACAATTTTTTCACTTAACAGCAAGAGATTATGATGAGCCTATTTTAAATAGAGTAACTATCAGTTGTTTTTTTTACCCAAAACCAACCAACACAACACAAACCGTTTGTCTACGCAGTCTACGCACAGACTACTTCAGGCTAGTTATAGAGATACTACTTATCTAAGGAGCAATTTTTTTTAATCTGTGTCGTCTGCGTAAAAAACACGCACAAACAAACTGGACTGGACTGTTACGGATTGATTCAATTGATTGATGATGTTGGTTGGTTGGTAGGTTATCTAGTTAGATAGATGCAAAGATTGGTACACGGTGTAGAAGTGGATAAGGGCTTTAATCGTAAGGTACTTATTTTAAATATCCTGCCAGTCGCTATGACAAAAAAACACAATTTTACCTGTTAGGTAGGTACATGCAAAAAATATCACAGGGAAAAGGTGATTTACTTATTTTGTGCAAATATTCCATGCGAAGTTTTGTTTTTTATAACACCACCAATATAGAAGTTTGTTTGTTACTTCAGATAATTCAGTTAATTTTTAATTTAACTAGTCCCGGTAGCAGTGCCATACTTTGATAATTTTGATTCTAGATACTTAGTCGAATTTGACACGGTACCGGTAACTATGGCACTGTTACCGGTACCGTGTCAAATTCGTTCAAAAGCAATGTCAAATTCGTTCGTAAAGTAGGTATTAGGGCCAAGTTTAGTGTATAAGGTGATAGAAATAACTACTTTAGTTTTTATACTGTTATGTTATTTTCTATTTGGAATAAACTTTAATTTAATTTAATAGTGTTATACTTTAATACTAATGTATTTTCTAGCCAGATTTTTTTAACAGGTATTCTTCACAGGTTAATAAACAAACGCGACCATACCTAGTATTACGATTTACCTAGTATGATCCACCTCTATTGGTTCATTTAATCAAGCCTTCTAATTTTGATTTTGGGCAACCTTCGATCCTAGTAATTTCAATGACTAAACCTATTCACAAGCCATAAATACAATTGACTAAAATCTAGAATAATCGTACCTAAGTTCTGCCATCTGTTAGAATAAAGTCTAAGTTCTGAGAATGAATGTTGATCTAACTATCAACTGCTACACTACTCGACGACAGATGGCGTGATAAGATTAGAGGGAAGAAGAGACTCCACTGTCACTTCAGGCCTAACAGAACCTACGTTACCCACATTTACAAATACCACAGATATCTAATACACTAAAGTAGGTTGCTAGTAGAGATCTACATTGTAGGTAGGTACCTACCCACTATTTATTTATAAATCTTTTTTTTTAAATCAAGAATAGGCCATAATCTCACCTAATGGTAAGTTATAATATGGCTGATGGATGATGGAGCGTGTAGGTCTAAAAGATACTTATTCACTTATTTTTCAGAAATGACAGACGATGGTAGTGCGTTTTATTGCTTGGTGGTTCCCATTATAAAGGTGAAACCGAAACGTCTTTAGTGCGAATTGGTGGTACTTTTATTGATAAGATAAGGATGGTAACTACAAACCTGTGCGTCTTTTCCTCAGGTGAAAAAGAGATGGTGAGGTCAGATCATGTAGCACACTGGGCACTTTCCCCGAAATCTAGTCTGCAGAACATCGACTGGTATGCAACTTTACGACGTTTTTCCAGTCAATCAAAGAGAGAATTACCCAGCTGCATCGAACTCAGTGGCCTAGCGGATAGAGCACCTTTGTATCAAAAGAGAGATATAACATCAATAATTGTACCTGTAGACCCAAATGTGCGTCAAACACACTTATTATATTACCTACTTACGAGGAGTTCTAGAAAACACCTAAAACTTATAATAAGCCGGGGAAGTCATCTTATCATCAGCACATCCAAACAAGTTCATTCCCATTGCTGAATCGCTTATCATGAGTCACTAGATACACTCAGTTTCCATCCAATTATTATTTCCATGCAAGCTCGACTAAGTATGACGATCTAAAATACATCGTTACCGACCGCGCTGGCCATCTAAATTTTATATGAAAAGCACGTGAAGTCTTAGTCACGTATGCTCAGTGGCCGAGAGCGCAGACTCTGTGGTGAAAATTCCATCAAACATACTCATAAACATAGATTCGTTAAAATTACTCTGACACCCTTGTTGTAATAGCGGCGGAAGTCGGAAGCCATTCGCGCGTTTTTACAGCAGCCATCTTGGAAATAACTTTTTTTACGTCGGAAGTAAGTGTGAACAATAATTTAGTTCATTATATATATAGTGATTCACATTGTGAGTGGGCGTCCGTAACTCAAGTAAGGTAAGGTAGTTTTAAGTGTTTATACTTACTTAAAACTTCTACTCTAGACCTAGAACTGCTCGTACATTGTATCATTCAAAAGTCATTTGAACTGTATTCACGACCAGTAAACTAATTAGGGTATCATTAAATTGAGCTTGGCAGATCGCTGGATTTCGTGAAGTTACGAGTAATATTAAACGAGCTGAGTGTCGTGAATCGTGATGTGATGTAATCGGTTGGAGAATCCTGCTATTTTCAGATTTGGAATATCGTTATTTTAAACTGTAGCGCTGTATTTTTGTGTAGGACGACATTTTCTTATTTGATGTCAACCATACAGCCAGTCGTAGTATCAATTTCGCTATTAGATTTGCAAAATTATAGAAATAGGCTTTAACAGTTGCCAGTTGGTTAAAAAATCTGTTACATAAAATATATGTATTTAAAATGGTTGGGAAATACCTTGTCCTTTAATCTCAATCAGCATAAGCGATTGTGCAAAATTTGCTCCCTTTCTCTGCTAAAACAACACTACTTAACTATATTCTACTATCCTATTCCTATCTCTATTCTCTATCCTAGATTATGCAGATGTGAGCTTACCTGATGCTACTGAGGAACAGCTTAAAACTGGAGCGGTTATTGGATCTCTGCATTAGATACCTATACGGACCATATCCCACAGTATCACTCGCAGTTATGTCTTAAAATTCGGTATCGTCGGGGTACCCACATACTCTGCCTTCTTTACAATACCCTCCATAATCCTTTCTGTCCTAACTACCTAACTCAAATAACGTTTTTCTCCACTCTTCCCTCAAGACCGTCCTGCTCGTTCCTATCAATATCTTCGACTCCTGACCCCTTAGCATTCTACCTCTTTATTTACGGACTCTTTTACTGTCACTGCGATCCGCTTATGGAACTCTATTCCAGCAGAAATTCGCACTGATGCTTCCATTGGAGTCTTCTAATCCAAACTTTACAAACATTTAATCTCTACAAAATAGTCGACAAAATTGAGCATTAATATACTATATTATACTAGCTTCTGCCCAAGGCTTCGCTCGCGTTGTACCCGGAAAAGTAAACAGTAGTTTATGTAGTAAAAAATAGTCTATGTGTTATTCTGATGTATCTATATTACTGTAAAGTTTCATCAAAATACATTCAGTAGTTTTTGCGTAAAAGAGTAACAAACATCCACCCTCACAAACTTTCACGTTTATAATAGTGGTAGGATGGATATGTATGTCTCTAAGTATATATTTGGATTTTAAACTGTAAATGAAAGATATCTATTACAAAGTTAATTCATGTAGATTCCTCGCGACCAAGCTTTTTATATTAGGGGATCATTCAGAACGACCACAGAATATCTGCAGATCTACATAAGGTCTACGTGGTTTAGTACGAAGACCACGAGACCAGGTACCAAGTAGGGGGAAGTCCAGACACCTTCAAATATTATAGTTGGCACATGCCCATGTTTTGCACGATTTAGCTCATTAGTAGATCTAGGTACATTGTCCGTCTAAACTTAGTAACCAAACAATTTAATTAAAATAACTTCAGATAGTTTACGTCGTGTCTGTCAGGTTCCTTAATTAATTAGCTGAAAATGGGACAAGGATGGGTCAGCGTAGACTGTGCTGATTTGTGACATTTATGACGAGCTCTAGTGAACGACAACTAAGTTCTTTCAGAAAGCACTTGAATAGTATTATAATATCAATGGCGAAGGCAACGCTCATCAAAAATTCAGGAGACATTAGGAAACCCGTAAAAGAATCAATGTTATTGATACTTAGGTCTAAAATGTATGTATGTATTAACAAAAAAATGCATATATGTAGTATATTATTTTAATATATATAAATATAATTTCCACAACACAAGCTGCTTACTTTGGGGCTAGATGATGCTGTGTGTAAACGTCCAGCATTATTAATTTATTTATTTAGTTTAGTATTTAAATTTCATGAAAATAACTTGCTATTTATTTTAATTTGTTTAATTATTAAAAAAATAAGAAATATCAAGAACCTATCTAGTGAACGGCAAAAGTTCTTTCTAAAGAGCAGAGGCAACGCTCATCAAATTACAGGAGTACCTAATGAGGAAATTCGTAAAAGAATTATGATAATAAGAATAAGGTACCTTAATTCTAAAGGTACCTAAGAATTATAAATCTCAAAATTACCAAGTGGAAACAGGCAGGTTTTATAGCAGAACTGATCACCGTTCGCAGGGGAATAAGACCTTGTTGAAGCGGAAGTCATACAGGCTCATGCGATGGACGTATGACATGGTAACAGTGGCTAGAAGTCGGTGGATGGAGGTGGCATACGAGTAAGACTTTATGTGGTAAGATTTAAAAAACTTGCAGATATAATTGGTATCTACCTAAGGATTTCGTAGAGCCCCTACGCGCGCCGTAGAGGGTCAAAATTGGCTACGCAAAAGTACCTATACCACAGATATTATAATACACTATACTATAAAGAGTTGTTCTGGGCTGTACGTAGTAAGTAGGTATATTCGGTCAGTCGAATATGTTAAAGTTTTATGTCATAAAGATCAACAGAATTTTATTAATTGAAATCACAAATATCACTTAATATGGTGCTCGTATACGGCGCGGGTAACATACGCATGTTGAGGCTCTCGCGCAGGTTATATGCACCGTGGAAACTACTGTGTTAAGAAGTGACGCATTAACTGTGCATACTAGCTAGCGCGTGTAGCTTACTCCTGTACTTGTTACAGCTTCATGTACCGTGCTAACAATAATAAAATTACCATGCTTACTTAGGTATAAAGAGTGGTTTAGCTAAACAGTGTTTTTTTAATCCTCTTTTAAATAATCTTTACAAGTAATGTCCTAAATACGAATGCTTGGTTTTTTGATGATCCATCATTCAACTTTCACTAGCATTTTAGGATCCTGAAGCGCAATCCAGTGGTTTGTATTATATAGCACGGCTGTTGCCATACAGTCGAAATGTCGGGAATAATAACGCGATAAATACCCGTAAAACTTATAATTATGTTAAGTAATCGCGAAAAAGTACCTACTGTCTCAAAGATCATTTTGAATCGTCTGGCTCAGATTTAACGTCTATAGCAACCGCGGTGAAAGAGAGCGCAATTTTAGCTTGAAATACATCAAACGCCTCGCAGCATTCGAACGGGTAGTAACGACGCTTGTGTAATAAGTACTTACTATAAATCTCAGTGTCCACAACGAGCCAGTATAAACAGGGCTCTGATGCGTGAAGGAGATTTATGATAGGGTTCTGCGAAAATGGTACTGTTATATGACACCAGAGCAGACGCAACGGTAGAGTGGAGTGGTGGTACACTAGCCTCATCGTATAGCTAGAGAGGTCAATATGCCTGTACATAGACTACTAAAAAAGAATAGACAACACAATACTGGGGTGTCGCGTACGGCTTCTACACTACGTCATCAGGATACTAAAAAAGTCATGCAAAGCTAGGATTAATCCGTCCGCCAGTTCTGAATTGGCTGGAAGTACTTAGCAGATTGGGACCCCCCCTACCTACGTTTTTCTGATACCACGATGTGGAATGTGGTCATCCAAAAAATATATAATGGTGACTCTGGAATGAACACAATTTGACAGCGCTTTGACGCGTCTGAGGTTTTAGTGACTAGTGACATAAGTCTAAGGGGTGGGGGGGCGATACAATAACCAATAACGATGGATTCGAAATAAAATTCGTCAGGGGTTACTTAAAAATATTTACACTTATTTAGTTAGTTAGTCATGTTACCAAGAATGGATTTCGTTATTTATGATGATTAAAAAAAGATAAGTTCATATTTTTATCTTAGAATTACGGCCTGTTACTAGTTACTAAGTAAAACTGTTACGTCTACCAATCCCAAACGATAATAGTTCTGTCTGTCAAAACAAAAAAAGCTCATTGAAACATTGCGCATAACTACCTACAAAAATATCTCGAAACTTTCACGGAACATTTCAGAGTCGCCAGGCCAGCTATTTATAAATTTATAGCTCGGAGTGGCCCCTGTGTCTCAAATCAATGTAGCTGGGACATGTAATTACTTCTTCACACACGCCAGTCACGAGATTTGAGATGAATCAAGCTACGGAAATGCATACCTTCCTACCACTGCAGAGTTCGGATTAGTAGACACATGAATAGGCAAAGTCAATATAGATAATTTGAATTATTTCCGCGTCGTGTAGCCCGCTTTGTTTGGCATTCGTCATTCGGTAAGTGAACTGATGACCCTAAAAAGGACATGTTAACGGATTGTGAAATTATTGGTTTATTGGTCGCAACCGCCTGAGACAAAGAAGGTTGCGGGTCGATTCCCGCCGCCGGGCAATCATATGCAAATGTTTGTCCCGGGTGTTTTATATGTATAATAGGTATGTATTTGCAAAAAAGTACCTATCTATTTATGTAGTTTACATATCAGGCATGTAATTCCCATAACACAATCTCTGGTTAGTTCGGTGATAGATGATGCTGTGTGAAAAATAACCAGCGTTATTATTATTATTCCTCTTTATTTATTTTTAATCTCAGGCTTATACCTGGAGCCTTTATAGGCATTAGTGTAGCCGAAGCTAACACTAAGAGGCCTTTTTGTACAATACAATATATAAAAAACGGTTTTTCGTGGATGGTGAATGATGAAACTATTGGATATATTGGGTGATAAAATAGTCCAGCCATTGCAGGAGTAAATGCTTAAGGAATGGTTGCTGGGCTATGTAGGATGAAACGGCACCTGCCAATTCAGACTCAAATTCAAATCAAATCATAGGCAGGTGATGACTTGCCGTCCACTCCACGGACGGAACGGGCTCCATAAGTGCCGCCAACGATAGGCAGCGTAGAGGCAACGTTGGTGTGGACGGCTAAAGGGTGTCGAGAGGTGTGCTGCAGTTTCACTAAACGCTACTCCCGGCTTTATGCATTTAACACTTCCACCATTGGAGCATAGGTTCCGCTCTTGCGCCTCCACCTCCGACCGGCCGGCTAAGGCAAGCCGAAGGTCAGGGGTCTCCGTCTACCCCAGGGAGTATTGGGGCTCCACGGTGTTGCCACGCACCGAAGGCTCGCCACAACGCTTAGTTAATAATAATAATAATTATTATTATTAACTAAGTTTTGAAGAATCCGACAACTTTCTTTACTCGGTGCCCATTTTCAAGCAACATTCAGCACGGTCAACATTTGGATGGGTCCATCATCATCATCAATAACTGCACAGTATCAATGTCGATTTTGTCAATTCAGTTTGTTTAGTTGTTTTATTTGATTACGGATTGTTCAAACGATACTAGGTGATGTGCCTTGGTAGTACTGTCGCGTAGTCATTGATAATTTCCACAAACCAAATAACCTGACATTATTACCTTTGCAATTTACAGTAGGTTTAGACTAACTATGAATACATTATAATTCATAGTTAGAATCGGCTCGTAATCGTAGAATCGACTCGACCATTAGGTACTTATCTAATAAGTATAACCCAACGACCGCGGCGCACGCACGGTGAAACAAAAACGCTAACTACGTTTACAAGTAAATTTTAAAACCCCTAATGAGTTTTCCTTCGTCTAGTGAAGCGCCCTCTAGTGACTTGTTGTAATGAAACCTATCAAACAATAAAAATATGAAGTTAGATAATAAAAACTATTCTCAGATATGTAGGAGTCACATAAAATAGCATTTCAACCGGATAAGCAGTTTCGAAGATAAATGGTAACATAAAAACCCTACTATGTATGTAACTGTTGGGTGTTTTTTTAAATACAAATATACAAACAAACAATTTTTTATGGCAAACGCGTAGACCTTTGTATAGCTTAATAGTAGGTTGTTCAACAAGGGACTAAATCGAACCATTGCATACGAGATGTTTAGCCTCCCGAGTGAAGCAAGGGAGGCTACAGAATCAAGTATTAATGGGTTTTAATTGGGAGTTAAACACTCTACTTTTCAGTTCGAGAAAATAAAATAACTACCTAGGTTACCTATTACAGTAAAAATTCTAAGAATTTCACGGCAATACCAATTTCTTTTTATTGCTTGTTGACAAACGCACTGACGCATACATCCAACGATCGCCAAGAAACGCTAGTGCAGCAGTGTAGACCGTTTTCAGTTCCATTTTCCAAAATTAATAAAAAAAGACAAGTATTTTGTGTAGGGTTTTATAATTGCCCATAAACTTATATTTACTACCTGTTTTACACCACTAACAACTTCATATAAGTAATTGTACGAAATTATCCTCTTTACTTTTCGAAGTACACAAATGTACTTTTTTTACTTATTTTTAATTTACCACTTTGTCGGCGTGATTAATATCATGGGTATTAATATCATACATATGTAAACCAATGCCAAATTACAGCTTTCTAGTACCAAGAGTCTCTGAGCTGTCTGTGTGTCTGACAGACAGCCTGTTAAATGTTCTTCCTTTTTATTTTTCCAAGAGATTATTTCAAATTGAACATCGGAATGCTGAATCTTTATAAAAGATCGCATTCATTTTACAGTATGTAGAAAATAACGACTAAAATAAAATAAAAAAATACCTTTGTCCCTAGTGGTTAAATAATACACTATAGCCCGCCTACGCTTAGCTAAAATATCTCAATTTTAGACCATGAGAAGTAAAAAAATAATCGTCAATATTAGGTACTAACTTTTTATGATTTATCGTGCCGTGTGGTAATGGTGTGCAGGCTTTCTATGGTAAGTACTATTTTTTGTTTTTTTCTCGGTAGTTAATTAAAAAATAATATAATTAAACAATGATAGGAAACGTGTCTTCTAATAAATATTTTCGTAAGCCAGATTTAGCCCCAAGCTGCATTTATGAGGCTGAAAATAGCATAGGCCTGATGGAAAACCTGAAACCAAAATAAATATACTTGGATCGTTGTAGTCACCGTGATAGAAATAAGATTAAACGGTGAACTGCCTTGGTAAGGTGTCGCTTTCACAGTCTGTGATTGAAAGTTCTGTGAACTAAGTATGAAAGTAAAGTATATACTTTACTTTCATACTTTATATACAATAATCCGCTCACATCGGCAAGCGCCTCCAAGCACACCGTACGGAACACGGTGCGTATTACAGTGGGCCGCAGAGTACGTAGCAGCATCACTAGCAGGGTCTTGCGGACGCCGTGGTCGTATCTAGTTTCCCATCCGCAGGAATATATAGCTAGACGCACTTCCTCTCCCTGCAAAACACGATACTCCAGCTAGACTATTAAAATAATTACAAGGGGCGAGTGTCGCATTTGTTATTCACACGGTCGCGTTGGTGATATTTGCATAAATACCACCACTACTGTCATAAGTAGATATAATTAGTGATCTTTAGTGAAAATCATGGAACATATAATGCTTCGTAAAAATCATTTTTCACTTTTCTAGTGAAAACAGACACGTAGACATTTTTTATATAATAGAGGTATAAAAAATGATGAAGTTTGATGAGAATAATTTGTCATCAATCAATGATGAACTCTTTATTTTCATCAGTCAATGATTCACAGCAGGTAAAAAAAAACTATCTAACACAAAAAAAAATAACTCCGTATTGGGAACCTACTCCGTTTTTTTAAGTCAAGAATATCTACTTTCTCTCACTCTACTTGCCACACCTTCCAAAGTATTTATTTTCAATTTTTCAAGTAAAGCCTCAGTCAAAATTCAGGCTCTATAGCTTAATTTTCACTAAAAAGAGATATGATTACCTACCATGATTTTGTTAGTTTAATTGTTTTGCGATTATTCGGCACAGTTTCATGAACTCACATGTATTACGTGAGGAACTGAAATCCCGAATAATAGGAAACAATCAAACTTGCAGATCATGGCAAAACATCTGTTTTAAAACTTATAATACGATTAAGGGCCCAGACAAACTGACGGGGTGGCGGTGACGATTTGTACATCCACGCGAACTTTGACCACTGGACAATAATACCACTAATCCGCTTATCGCCACCGCCACCGCATCAGTTTGACCGGGCCTTTAATTATAATAATGCTGGACATTTTGCACACAGCATCATCTAGCCCCAAAGTAAGCAGAGCTTGTATTATGGTAACTACATGACTGATATACTACTTATATACTTTTTTGTAAATACATACATATTATATATACATAGAAAACACCCAGACCCGAGACATTTGCAAATCATACTAACATTTGTCTCGCAGCGGGAATTGAACCACTGCGCCACAGAGGTCGTCAATTGTTTTGTTATCAATTTTCCTGAGGTTTCATGGAACGTGACATGAAATTCAACCTATATTTTCCTCATGATGAAGAGCTACTAAATTAGCTTAGTAACTCTTCATCGTGAGCACAGCTCTCGACTGCGTTTGACGTTAGATCGTTACTTGTGCAGCGGCGCGACGGCTCTCTATGATCGCGAAGACGGAGGTTTGTTGCGAAATTATGTTCGATAGTTTTGCAACTACGACAGTTTCAAAAGCTCTAAAGCTGTTTTGAAATATTACCTTTTCCATTAGTATGTCGCTGAAGTAACACGGAGAACTGCTGTAACATACTCCGCCAACGATGAAGGCTAACAACTCTATGTTATATTCTCCTTGAATGAATGACTGAAAATTTATCAGCACATTTTTTTATTTTGATTAAAGCAATCAAAATCTTGTTTGTCCATTCTACGAGATTTGTAAACCGCTGCAAAACACTTGGACACCACCGGCACTAATGTGCAACAATGTAAATAAATAAATACCTAACATTCACATAGGAGTCATCACCCCAAACTGGTATTTTCTGTAACCACTGTCAGAAACTACGAATACCATAGTACCAAAATACCCAGACTCAGATCAAATATTTGCAAACATTATCAGCGAGACTCATAGTCTTCATAGTGACTATGTCGACTTTGATAATAATTCGGCAGCAATATACATAAAAAAATATTTTCTTTACACAATTAAGTTGGTTCTTAATTTGTAAGGTCCTTAGCTAACGGTAATAGTAACCATTCCAAATTAGAAGTAAATAAATATGTACCTACTCCCTAAAAACTTTGCTCTACCACAATATAATCGTAGCTGCGTCTAATATAGTATTATCCTATTCTTTATTCTTTATTATTCTTTATTGTACACACAGATAATACAGACAAAAGACTTACATATAGGACATGTACAAAGGCGAGCTTAACCCTAACAAGAGTTTTCTTCCAGCAAACCTTTGAGGATAGGGAAAGCTGATAAATAGCGGTGGGTACGTGTACACAAAGTATTATCATATCTAGGCTGCGTTAACGTTTGCGTTTTGGCTATGTAAGCCTTGTATCGGGGAAATCCCTGATTATCAACAAGTACCAAAATAAACGAAAAACATATAGTCAGTGACTTTTTGTTATTTTTTTTTATATCTTGACATTAAATGTCAAGAAATGAAGTTTCAACTACATATTATTTTGTTTGGGTTTGGATTTATTTTAGTTCAACGTAACAACGTAATTCCTAGCATTTTCAGAATCCTAGGATTTCTGCAATCACGATATTTTGAAAAGCAGTACTCACCATAGTCATAGGTTGAACATCCTTCGGAGTAATGCCATTTTGTTTTCAATTAGGGCATATTTAAAGGTAGAAGGTATCTGTACTTTAGAATGTGACAATGTCAAATTAACTTTTGCACGTATCTAAAGACTAGCTTACGCCCACGTATTCGTTCGCATGGTACCTAGATAAAAAGTAGCCTATCTATTGTTCTGATGTATAAGCTTTATTACTGTTAAGTTTCATTACAATCCGTTCAGTAGTTTTTGCGTGAAAGAGTAACAAACATCCATCCTCACAAAATTTCGTAGTAGGATAGTAATATTAAAATAAGAGTACTTAATAGAAATCAACTTACCCCTATCACCCCGTACATGGTTATCGGTAGAGTAATAGCTGTAGCCTTCAGTGATAGTTCGTACATCACTGCGAACACATCTTGAGTGCTCTCTACAAAACTGTTAAACCAAAGCATGAAATCAAAGTCAAAATAAGTATTAAGAGGTTGAAAAAGATCACGCATTCCACCTACATATGTATACATATTCCTAGTATCATACGCGCGAAAAACGGAACCCTCTGAAAGATGCAGTGCAGTAGGAAGATTCTTAAATAATCGTATTTTTTAAAAACACACGATTGTAATCTATTTAAGAAAATTTCTTGAAAACTATTGCAATAATCCAAACATCCACTTAGCTCCGATTTCCGTCCTAGGTGATAAAAATCTAGTTTTAATATTATCATTATGTACAGCTTTTAGAAGTTCACTGTTGGACATAGGCCTCCACCAGAGTGCCATGAAGATATATCTCTATCCACCGACTTCCGGCTACCTTTCAGATGTCATTGGTTCATTGGATCTTACTACACTGCGCCGCCGTCCGTCACCATTCGACACTATTTTTCCCCAGCGGTTGTCAGTACTGCGAGCTATATGGTTGTTGTGTTTATAGGTCAGATTAGTACCTCGTTTCGCGCATTTTCAAATATCTGACTTAAGTGTTAAATATATGATGAGATGTTCAAAATAGAACGCGCTCCAACGTGACGCTTAGGAAGGCTACACGGATCGAATTACGAGAAAAAGCTGTTTTTTGGTGATTTCTCCATACACATTATTTTATAATTGAAGAAACATTAAAACCTGCGTCGTACATACTTAGTTTTTGTAGTACGCTAAATTTCATAATTTCTTGTTCAGAATGTATAACAAGGGTTTATTGTGAATTTTAAGAAAATGCGTTTCTGCTAATCAGAAACGGATAGCGTTAGTCGTCAACCTATATATATTTAATACAAATTAAACTGCAATATCGTTCATCAAACCAGGGCATAAGGAGGCAATCTGAGGTATAGGCTCTGAACGAATGAAATAGATCTAGAAGGTACTCACTCATATATATACTGCAAGTGCTTTACAATACCCTTCAACTTCACCTTTGTATCTGTACAGTTATCTTTGTACAGAGCTAAAGCTCTTATCTTCACTAGCTCCAGCTGCCCACATGCGTGGAGCATAAATGTGGGACCCAGAGACGGAAAAGCCACGTGCATAAGCCCTTCATAAAAAAAATAGTATGCTACGGTCAGATATAACACAATATACGCCAATGGATGCTGCTTAATTTCTTCTATCGGCGAAGGGTACGTCAGCGCATACATTGGAAGTAGTTTCCAACCATCTGTAACAAACTCGTACATCTCCAAACATATATGCGTAGCCGGGAATGAAATTGCACAGCACGTGGCCAAAAAAAGCCATTGAGAGCACACCCGTTTTCCTTTTCTAGCATACTCAAAAACTATTTTCCTTTCATCTTCTGGCATATCTTTAACGTAGTCTGCTTTCATCATATCCATTAGTCTGACGATTGTTTTCTGTTTAACGATTAAAATAAAGTACTGGAGAGAAACGAGGCTATACAAGGTGCCAGCTATGCAGTCTCGACAAGCATTAAAGTAACATTTTAATTTTATATCCAGATAGATGTTGTAGAGAATGATGATGAAGGTTATGGTAAAAATGCCATGCATTATAAAGAGTTGTATAAACCATTTCTTGTTGTGTGGGATGCTGGGATGGGAACGATTGATTCTCATAGCAGTCAGATAAATTTTAAACATTTTTTCGAAGTCGATGGTCTTTTCAGCTTTAAGCGCCATGTAGATTAACAGTATGACATAAAATGATACAATTCCTACAACGACTAATCACTGTATGAGTCCGAAAGGTCTTATAGCTCCAATAATGAAGGTTTTTGCTTAATTATCATCAGAACGCTACTGTAGCATACAATATAAGTGCCATTTTGTAGAAAATGGGGTTTAAACGTCTTAAACACAAGGTAAACGTTGAATATTGAAAAAAAAAGTATTTTAGCCTCTTATTTGGTTTTAAAGGAATGCTTCTTATGCTCCCGAAGTTGTAAGCCATTCGGCTTCGGAAAAAACCCGATTTTTTGTCCGTGTGTATAAATTCTAAATTCTGTCACACTCTAATTTCTTCACATAATAGACTCACTTTTTCGTACTCTCTCATTTCATCTCACTACATGTGAGGATATTTATTTTTCTTTAAAATATAATTACGCTAAAGCGTTGTCATGCGGTCCTGCCTGCCCTTGTGTGCTAAATGCATGAGGAACTGCCACTGAAAATTGATTCGAGAGTTTTTCAAATCAAAATTTAATTATGAGGCAACTTCGTTATAATGATAAAGAGTATTTGGACTCACCAAGATCTCAGTGTATTTGTAGTGTACGAAAATTTTAGTAAACAACTTTCAATAAATAATGATTTAGCAATTTGTAGGTCTTTGTTTTCATATGAAAACAGAAACCTACAAGTAAGCATTATGAAAGATTCTACTGACAGTAGTATTTTAGCACTTACAGCGTTTGAAACCCCATGCCTCGATAATTTCCACATTTTGCAGCAATTAAGTACCTAGATAGGCCAATTAAATTGTTCCATTTCAAATAATTTGATCAATTTAAATACTTAGAGAACTGTTTATTATTCATAGTCTACTTAACATACATTACGTTTATATACCCTTTTAATTTCCTAAAGCAATTGACAAACCAACCACGATTATAATTAGGAGTATATCTCGAGCGGTGCGAGCCGCGGAAATAGTGTGTAGGAACAAAGAGCAGCCAACAGGGTAACCAAAGCTGCCAGGCAGCGAAGCTAGCCGTAATAATAGTGTGTTCTAGAATCACAGAAAAACTAACTAAACACTATTCTTAACCACCTCATATTAAGTTAGTATTCACCTTGTTAAAATGTGGTGACCGTGTACCACGTTAAAATGTGGTACACGGCTTCAACTTATGGCAAAAAACTCAATGTGGTGAAAAGATTCAGAACGCCTCACAATAAATACCTCCTTAAAAAAATGCTGGACATTTTTCACACAGCATCATCTAACCCAAAACTAAGCAGAGCTTGTATTATGGGACTACATGACTGATATACTACTTACATATTTTTTTTTGTAAATACGTACATATTATACATATAAATAACTCACCCAGACCCGAGACCAACACTAATCATACAAACATTTGTACCTCAGCGGGAATCGAACACGCAACCTTCTGCGTCTCAGCCGGGCTCTCGCCCACTGCGCCACAGAGCAGCAGCATGTAATCGATTTGTCCACCTTCAAGGATGTTTCTTATTTACGTCGGGAATTTCAAATTAAAAAAAAATACTTATTTTGAAAAGCCTACTACTGTACAGCTAAGCCGGAACAGTGACAGTATTACCTTGTTTAGGCTCTTATGTCGTTCTTTCTCCCTGTCCGACATAGTTTGAGAAAGTAACGAACGATTTGGATGTAGGTTTTTGCAATAAATATCATAGAGAGTGATGTTTTCTAGCCTTTAATGAAATCTACTTAGGTTCACTGTTTAAATAATTTCAAATTCCATCAAACGCAATCCACATTCATTTGATATGAAGGACTATTATATCTGTTGGTTGTTTATTATTACCTATTTATATGAATACAATTAACTGATTATAGTCTGTATTATTTCCATACGGCATTCATGAGGTTGAATATTGTGAAAGATTGCTGGAATACCTGTAAAAACATTATTATTATTTTAATTAAGTTTATATTGGGTATTATCGGATAGATATGAGGATGCCCACTATGGAAAATGAATGTCTATTATGGATGGGAGCATGTTTTATTTGTGAGCACTTCGTGGAATCGTGGGTCTGAATCTTGTCAACCAATAATTTTTTTTAGAAGAATGCGCAAATTTTTTTGAACAGTAAAGAAAAACCAAAAATTCAAAGAAACACGTGCACGAATCATATAGGTTCTTGTTATATACGAATCTGGTCACTTGCTTAACGAAACGAAAAAAAGTCGAGTTTTACATTTAGGTGAGCCGCAAATACCAGTCACCCGTCCAAATGGTGAGCTGGCAAATACTCGAAACAGATGTTCGCGTCGCGATCGATTTTTGCAGTGATACAGTGATACTGTGAGTCGAAATGTGAACACAGACTTTTCTGAATCTGATTATGAAGATGAAATGAGGAAAGTTACTAGCTCCATATAATTCAAACAATCCGTTAAACTCCGAAAATGATAAGATGGAAATCGTGTTATAGGCCCTTATAATGACTTTTATTATGAAAAATAGCTTAGGCTATCTGACATGTTAAAACCGACTATTCAAGCTACCTCTCCTCCACCTCAAGAGGTTGACGACCTTTGTGGCTCAGTGGGCGAAGGAATGCCTGAGAGGCAGAAGGTTCTGGGTTCGATTCCCTTTTGCGGGATACATGTTTGTATCATCTGCAAATATTTGTCTCGTGTCTGCAAATGTTTTCTTTGTATAATATGTATTTCTTACATCAGTAAGTGCCTCCAGACACACAGTGCGGAAAAGGCTGCGGATGGCTACCGGTCTCATTGCTCGCCGGAGCACTATCCGCAGGGTGCTGCGAATGCTTCTGTCGTACACTTTCTCCCAGCCACAGGTATACATGGCCAGTCTGAGATCCTCACCCTAAAAACATTAAAAATTCATGTAATTTCATGTTTACCGTAAGAACAAACAGTTGGAGTGAACAGGTTCTTGAGTGGGGACCAAGGCTTAAATGAAATCGTTATATAGAAAACCTTAAATTAAGCGAAGAGTTGCGCAGGGTAGCTTGTGACTGTTTACTACTGCAAATTGGATGGGGAGAATCGAGCTTGTAGCTGTTGGGTATCTTTTATTTTTTTAATAGATAACCAATAATTATCTAAAAATCGTTCAGAAAACTAGAAGGAAATATCTAGATTAGAGTCAGCGGGACATGCGTTGCTGCAACCGGACGCCCTGAAATAATTTAGTATACGCGAATGGCCCCGTTTCCCCAAGAGTTTGAACGAAGAAAAAGATCATTCTTGAGCTGAAATCTTTCTGCAATCAACATTGCAAGCCTACATACATCGAATGATGAATAAGCCCCAAATAAGTTTTATGGAGCCCAATCCTCATTTCTTTGATGAGGATGTACGTTAGATTGATGACACCAGTTTTTAATCAAATATTAAGTTCATTACTACTATTGGATGTACATATAAAGGAGCAGCAGATTCAGATAAAACAGCCTTACTTTTTCCATGAGAAGATCACTGTAGAAACAAGGAGAACTACTGATCAGCACTCCTCCGACGATAAACATTACAAACTCCAAGCTCACGTCCCCGTTTTTCAAAGACTGTAATAAAAAAATACACCTTCCTGTGGTATCGCGGTTTTACTGGCATTTTTACGGAATGAAAATATTGCTATTTTCAGCCAGGCTTTGATAAATACTTTGTGATCCGTACAAATGAAATATCTACAAAATCGAGCTTCAGCCTAGTCGTTTTGACATGAAGAATATCGGTACCATAGTTAAATAAATAAAATAATAAATAATGCTGGACAATCCACGCAGCATCATCTAGCCCCAAGCTAAGCAGAGCTTGTGTTATGGGTACTAGATGACTGATATACTTAATACAATACAGTACATAGATAGATATTTTTTTTTATTATACATAGAAAAATACCCAGACCACCCGGAACAAATATTTGCAGATCGTACAAACATTTGTCCCAGGGCGGGAATCGAACCCGCAACCTCCTGTGTCGCAGGCAGGCAGTTGAAATAATTAAGTGAAAATAATTAATCGAACCCAGACCAATTCGTATCCCAAGGCACCGTTAGATTCTGATTTGTAAAAACCTGGAACCTGAATATTAACCTTGAATCTGTACGTCTTCAATGAACAACTGAACCATAGTTACTACATAGCGGTTAAATATATGTATGTAGTACCATAATTTTGTCCTACAATTTTGGATCATTTAAGTGCGATATTTTATTTTGTGCGCAAATCTGACGCATTTCTAAGAAAATGATTTAACATTTATGGTGAAACCGACGACTTAGCACAAAAACAGGCCATTGCCCATCACATCTCTCTATTAAAGGGCCCTCTGCAGATATTTCTTCCAGCAAGCAGAGTATGGATATTGTGGTACATACCATGGTTCTCGTAGTTATTGAGACCCACAACTCAGAAAATCCTAGCGTGGAGTCAGAACTATGTATAGGCAGGTTGGGTATTTATTATTATTATTAAAATAAAGGCAATTATTTCTCACCTCTAGAACTTCATAGCAAGTTATCGGTAAGATAATCGTAGTAACTCTCAGGATTATCTCAAAGGCTACACTGAAGCACAAATTGATTTGATCTACAAAACTGCGAACAGAAATACAAATTAGATGCTATTATTATATGATAACTAGAGGTATAGAAAAAAGTTAAAATTACTTACTCGTAAATATGCTGTAAATGCTTTACAATATTCCTCAATTTCTTCCTTACTTCCAAAATATCATGACTCTTGAAGAGAACTTTGGTTCTCTTTGTCGCCAGCTCCAGTTGGCCACATGCGTGAAGCATAGAGCTTGGACCGAGCGGCACAAACGCTGCATACATGACCGAACAATAAAATCCGAAAAAAGCAATTAAAAAGTAGATAAATGCATACATAATTAATGAATCCTTTCTATTCTCAATAACAGAAGGATACACCAGGTCATACATAGGAATTAGACGAAACTCTCCCTTGATCCAATAAAATGTTAACAGCACTATATTTTTGAGAGGGAATAAACCCACCCCCATAGCCGATATTACCAACCACTGCTTGCAAACATGTTTTCCTTTCTTTGCAAATTCATAAACGATTTCTTGCTCTTCTACTGGCAATGACTTTGCTTCGATATAGTCATATTTCATGTTGTTTATTAACTTTAATAATTGCGGCTGTTTCCATAACATTATACAATACATAAATGTTATCTCTATGTACACAATCGATAAGGTGCCATTGTTACATGCCTGAGAAAAATCGCCATCCTTTAAATTTATAAATAATATATTGTATATGATTATAAGGAATATGATAGTCACTTGACCATGTAAAAGGATAAATGGAATGATCCACTTCACGTCTCTCTTAATGGCAGGGTCTGAAAGGTTGATTCTCATAGCCAGTAAGGAAATTTTGAACATCTTTTCGTAGTCTAGCTCCATGACTGACTTAAAAACTTGTGTCTATTATAAAGCTTGCTTTAAGTCTGAAGACATCAAGCTTTCACGAACGCTTTTATAATGAGTATTTAAGGAGAAGCATATTCTTTATTGTATACGAATAAACATTAACAATAAGACATGTTCGAGTCTTTTTCCGGAAATTTTTGCGACTAGTGTTATAGAGAAAGTGTTTGTAGAGTTAAGTTCATGTATACAACTTTATATACATAGATAATTGAAAACAAGGAAAATAACATACAAAAACATCGAAATATTTATACCTACTTACGAAACACCATAGAAAGTTAGATTAGGTAATTGAATTGGCTCAACTCCACCAACTTGCGAAAAACCCTCGTTTCAGACTCTACCATCATAATAATATTTTTGGCTATTTAACCACACGTTAATTTTAACAAAATTCCTAACGTGTGGTGATTAAAACTAAAAGACAAACACAGAAACACCTTGTTACTCCAAACGTAAATCCCCGGCTCTTTGCAACGCGGGTAAAAAGCGTCTATTCCCACCTGTTCTGTTGAGTAGTTCTGTTGGCAGAACAAAGCACCTTATTATTAATTTTGTAGTCTACATTCGCTTTAAACAAAACACAGATATTTTCAACAACCTTCCTGTAATCACAGCTGGTCCTCTAACTAGGAACAGAAAAATATAAAATTGCAAACTTTATAAATATTAAATGTGAAAAACCTGTGAGACTTCAAAGAAAATTAAATTGTAGTAAATTGCCTTATTTTCTTGAAAACATTTTTTTATAATTATTGTATGAAGAACATAGTCTAATTGTTTTATTTTTTACTAGATTCTGCCCGCGGCTTCACCCGCGTGGTATGTTGATAAAAGTAGAGTATGACCGTCTCCAGGCTTCAAAATATGTCTTATCAAATTTCATGGCAAACGACTTAGCAGTTGAGCCCGGAAACATATAGGTATAGATATTTCAGATATCATTTTATTGACTTAATTGATACTATGGAAAATGTTATTCCTTGGTTGCGAATCTAACCAAGGAATAACATTTTCCATAGAAACTTTACCACCCTATTTAACCCCTTTAAGGGTTGATTTTCGAAAATAAGATTAGCCTATGTATTATTCCGGAACTTAAACTATCTACATTTAAAATTTCATCAAAACAGGTTTAGAAGTTACGGAGATACATGGTAACAAACATTCACACACAGACTTTCGCATTTATTATATTAGTAGGATAGTAGGAAGTAATTTTGTTCTTTATGGTATTAGTGGTTCATGCAGGTTAGATAGACTTACCTATTTTCAATTACTTCTACCGTTCTTCTAAGAACCATCAAAAGAAAGTCACATAGTGAAAAGAGACAGTCTTGGAAAAATATGATGATGGTGGATTTTAGGATTGCTAGTAGATCCATCGTAAAGTTACATGGACCTAGTGCGGCTCTTTTTTAATTAGTTCCAAGGGTACTTTCGATTATGTTAGCTTTCTACTAGCTTCTGCCCACGGCTTCGCCCGCATGGTAAACGGATAAAAAGTAGCCTATCGGTTATTATGATGTATAAGCCATATAACTGTAAAGTTTTATTATAATCCGTTTAATAATTTTTGCGGGAAAGAGTAACAAACATCCATCCTCACAAACTTTCGTGTTTATAATAGTAATAGGATTTACAATTTACGTATTTAAAAAAAATGTACTGTAGTTCTACAGTAGTACTGTACTGTAGAACTACAGTAGCTCACTTGTAAAAATGTTCGCAGGGAGAAGTACTACCACCGTACACTATTCAGTTATAATGGCACCACATTATAACTAAATAAAGGGTCATAAAAAAACCAAGCAGAGTTTGGAGTCTGATTCTTTTAGGCTTGGTAGCGAGTGAGTAATCGGCGTAAATTCACTTTATTTATTTTTTTATTCACGTAGTTTTTAAGCTTAGAAACTACGTGAATTAAATTCCATGTGATTTCAAAGAATAAAAAACTATTGACTTTGATTTTGCCTCAACAAAAGAAAATGAACGCAGCTGGCCGTTTTGTTCACAAAACCGCAGAGATTCCGTCGTTTCTACTAGAGAGTCTAGCAGACGACGTCAACTGATGATGATGATAACTGCATAGTGTAGAGCTTGTCGAACATGAATGTGATGTAATCGTATAACCATTTCTAGCACAAATGTTTAGCATTCCGAAGCTAAGGAGTAAACAAATAGCTTTGAACGGTTTACTCTCCAAACTGTGGTAAATATTAAAGCATGGAATGTTTTAGCTTTGGTTTAAACAGATCATTAGATAACTGGATAACAAATTGAAATAAGGTGAATAGATACCACATTGGGTATCTATACACTAGCTGTAGGAAGTCGACTGCGTGGCACAGAACTAAGATATTTCCCAGTAAATAAAACCATAAAACCAGTCAGTATTTTTTCAGATATCTGGCATAAACAGACCGGGCTCCTCATTAATAATAATCATCAACAACCTGTAAGTCCACTGCTAGATGTATGCCTCTGACTCTACTGCGTCGTTCTGTTCGTGGTCGCCATTCGAGAACCGTTTTTCCCTAGAGGTTGTCAGTTCTGTAATAAGACAAAACTTAAAAAACGGCTAAACCTTAATTGATCCTCGGGGGAAACAATCTACTTATTGATATGTATTGTTCCTTGAAGACACATTGTATTGTTCTAGAATCTAGGACACAGAACCCACATCCGACCGACTCCTCATAAAACTGTGCGTTTACGATATTCATTATTACGATATGCACGACGAATTATTTTTAGAACCGGCATTTCTGACCGATCCGACATTATATTTCGGCTATTACCACTAACGTAGACGATACGATTAGTCGTTTCTCTTCAGGATTTCGCCTCCATAGTGATTTTTCAGTGATTTAACCTTTTTTGGTAAGTGTAAATGGCCAGAGTGATGTGTGATTTGTTTATATTTTGAAATAGTTGATGTGCTTTCAATTTTATTGATGAGAATCGATTTTTTTTTTCGCATTTCGTTTTCAACTGCTTTTGAGTAAACATAATTATTATTACATCAAAAAGCCACAGAAACTTGTCACTTGACACGTGCCACTGAATTTATTTTTTATTAGCTGTATTCAATATTTCTGTAAAAAGACTAACATAACTAACGACATTATCTAGATTTGTTTATTATTTGAAGTAAAAATAAGAAATTGATTCGCTATAAAATCTCGTAGTTCGTCAAAGTTACTCGTTTCGTTTACAAAGTGTTTTTTATGTTGTCAACCTTTACTTGCAGACAGCTATCATAGTAATAACACAGATATTATAATACTTACTATACTAGTAGGTATAAGGGAATACCTAAGGTTATCTAACGCATGCATTCTTTGTACGCGTTGTGACTGACTTGTAATGAAACCTCTGTAAAAAGTTTTTTTGGGTTATCTCTGCCGTTGTAAGTGGAGTTAGTTTTTTTCAAGTAACAAAGATCATTTTGAGTAATAATAACTGGGAATGAGAATTTATGTTATGCCGCTTGCTCGCGACCTATCAACTCGGATTAACCATGCAAGTAGGTACTTCAAATTATTGAAGTAAGTTTTAAGTTTAATTTAGACAATTATGTCTGAATTAAACTTAAAAACGCTCTTTATTACCTATATATATTTCTGCAAATCAGAACATTTGCAAACATTCAACGAATGAATTTTATGGCCGGTTAAATCAAAATGATGTAGGTAGTTGTCATTAGCCATCATTATATATATTTTGAAACACAAACTGAATGAATGTCCGGAAGCGACAGTGGTTGTTTTATTAAAACTTGTCAGGTAATATCACAGACTTACTAGATATGCCAACGCATGGTAATATTAACAACACCTTATTCTTGATGACAAATGAGGCGAGAAATACATGCAAGTAAAAAGCAAGATGGTGGACCACTAATGTCAAATTATGATAGGTTGTTGACGCGTGTGCGTCGTCGGTCATGAAAGAGATGTGAAAAATGCGAATTATTTTATCTACCAAATTGTACGTTTAGTAGGTACTAATTTTTGTCATTTTTCTTTATGACTTGTAAGTTATCAACGAGTTACAATTACCGCACTACATTAGTGATGTGATATAAGTTTTGAATTATAATGACTACGCTATAATAATTCATGTAGCAGAAATTTATAGCAGAACAAATTATTGGTCAGAATGCACGCGTTTATACCTAACTTTATGATGTTAGCTTTGTGTTGTAAGATGTCATAATTATAATCTACTAGCTTCTGCCCATGGCTTCGGCCGCGTGGTACCCAGATAAAAAGTAGCCTATGTGTTATTCTGATGTATAAGCTATATTATTCAAAGTTTCATCAAAATCCGTTCAGTAGTTTTTGCGTGAAAGAATAAAAAACATCCATACTCACAAACTTTCGCGTTTATAATAGTAGTAGAATGCCAGAATGGTACGCAATAGTCTGAACCAAAGTTTTAACAGCGCTGTTTGGGCTTTGCAACAATATTTTGAATATTCAATTTCTAAAATACCTATTGTATTTAATTCAATTGTTTTCTCAAATACACTTATCCAAAAACATTGACGTTAAAATTAAAACACATCAAAAATTATTGGCAAATTTACTTTATTTGCATCTTGGTTTGAAAAACCCACTAAATCTGTGACCTATATCTGTAACACGTGGAGCTCCAGGCTCGAAATACCTTGAGAAATGACCCTGGACGCTCGCAAAAACCTTCCCGTAACCTGAATCGACCTCAAACCTTGAACTTTCAACCTCACGTAGCCTTCAACAGAACCCGGATGGCCTCAAAAGCCCTGGAATGGCCTTAGTATAGGCTGACGTGAACTTTTGCCCTTGGCCAAGGACGTATAGCAGGACATGGCCTCGAAAATAGGTCGCTTGCGTGAACTTTGGCTCGCATTTATGTGGCCTTGACAATTAGCCCTTGGTTCTCAGTTTCAACATCTTTCCGAACTCAAGTTTGTATTAAATCATAGGTTACTTAACAAAGCTAACGTATTAAAAAAATACTTAAATGGGTTTTAAAGCTGTGTTAATTATTAAAAAAAAACAGGAAAATATAAAAACCAATTTCAAATTACGGGAAGTTGATAAAAAGTCCAATACGATTTTTTCCCTTATTTTATTACACTTCTGGGTGGTATTTTTCATAAAGTTTATATGGAGCCATCCTTAAATTATTAATAAGTATTAGTATTATTTAAAAAAAAGAATCATTGAATTAGCTTCACATTTCGCGAAGATATTACGTAACATATACGTAAATTTTTTTTTGAAATCCGTTGAAAAAAAATTGATTTAGGCATAGGTAAACCTTTATAAGTTTTACTTGCTGCAATCATTGATGAAAATACTCGTAGGAGGTTTTAACATTTTGTAAAAATATATAACATTTAAATGAAAATTTGGTTTTACACGTAATTTTTCGAATAAAATATATCATTGTAAATTTATCAAACAATCTAACTTTGACGCCTCGACGCTCTCCTTAATTGCTATTACAGCTGTCAGTCATACACAATGGGTTACGGGCACCGCGCCAGCACCTGTCGACGCCAATCAATGGGATGCCTCACTCACAGCTCTCCAGGAACTAAGCATGCCCAATACATCTATTGTACTCTTAGAAGACCGGACAGGACAAAGATCTTCGACTGCTCCCTCACTCACTCAATCACTGAAGGACAGTTATAAAACCTGAAGCAGTCTTTGTGTGATGAGATAACGGGTCCTGCCAATGCCATAGGCTTCGCTATTGGCATGAAACAAGCTGAATTAAAAGTCATCATAAGAATAACGTCGTGTGTGTTGCCTAATTTTTCTAGGCTTTTTCGCGAGAAATCAGCGTAAACTCAGTTTGCAAGTAAAAAGTTTAAAATCACTCTACATGTTTTAGTTTTTCGTATAAGCCGTATCGGAGATAAATGGTAGTAGGCAAACATACAAACAAACAACCTTCCATGGCAAACGCATATACACCTCCTTACGTCGCGGGTAAAGATACGAAGATTGAAAAGAAATGATCCTTTCAATGACAGATTAAGACTTATTCGGCGAGGTAGTTACAAGTATGTATGGGCACTTGCTGGAGGTCTCAAAAATATGTTATTAACATAGAGTCACTTGGTTGACTATGAGATTAATGTGAGGTTGATGTGAGAAACTTCGTGGTAGGTACAACATTAAAAATGTATAGTCCTACTAATATTATAAACGCGAAAGTTTGTGAGGATGGATGTTTGTTACTCTTTCACGCAAAAACTAGTGAACGGATTTTGATGAAACTTTACAGTAATATAAACATCTTATACATCAGAATAACACATAGGCTACTTTTATCCGGGTCTCACGCGGGCGAAGCCGCGGGCAAAAGCTAGTAGGTAATAAAATTCCGACTGTATCCGGCTTTTAACAGACATGACTAGATGAAACCACTTAACGCTGGCATGCATAGCTTGTATCACGTACTGTGAAACATATCCCTTTTAAATAACAACAATGTTCACTCATAGGAAGTAATAATATAAGTAAAAATATATAACACTAGTGGTACGCCATACGACTTTGTCCGAATTTCCATGGAAATTTCCGACATAAAAAGTTTTTGTGGTTATGACAGTATATTGAGTCGACCTACTTTTTGTAGACCTACTGATGACTAATATTTCTGTACACTATTTTCACAAAAAACATTTGGTCAGCGCACCCGGATAAAGCAGGTAAGCAGAGCTTTTTTTAAGACTTGATTTACAAATATTGAGATTTAAAACTAAATAAAAATTTATCAAATTAAAATATAGCTTGTAATATTCAAATATAGCAAAATTTAGCTGTATACTAATATAAAGCTACATTATGCTGTCTCTAAACACAGAATTTTTAGAATCAGTTCAGTAGTTCACCCTTATAATGCTGTAATAGTGCTGGACATTTTTCACCCAGCATCATCTAGCCCCAAACTAAGCAGAGCTTGTATTATGGGAACTACATGACTGATATACTACTTATATACTTTTTTGTAAACACATACATAAATATTATACATAGAAAATACACAAACCCAAGACAAGTATTTGCAGATCATACAGACATTTGTCCCGTGGCGGGAATCGAACCCGCAACCTTCTGTGTCTCAGGCGGACCTTCGCCCACTGCGCCATAGAGGTTGATGATGTCAATAAATAATGATATGTATATTATAGTGTAGTTATAGATCAGAGAATAGTAGTAAAAACTGTACCAAATTAAGATAATAGGTACGAGGTATGAGTAGATACTATTTATCATTATGGTATGATTTTGAAATACTTCATCGATCGTTAACTAAGACAAGTAAAAGCCCTAAAGCCTGCCAGGGCAATCTTCCTATCGTATTTATAGTAATACTAGCTTCTGCCCACGGCTTCGCCCGCGTGATGTATAAGCTATATTACTGTTAAGTTTCATAAAATCCGTTCAGTAGTTTTTGCGTGAAAGAGTAACAAACATCCATCCTCAGTAGAGATTTTTCATTTAAAAAAATAAAACTATGTTATCTGGATCAGTTGAGCTATCTTTAGTTATTTTTATTTAAAAACAGATTTTATATAAACAGCTATATAATATCTGCTGTGTTTCTGGCTATATTAATAGCTACCGCTGTCGCTAGTGGCCGGATGTCTTTACAAATGTTATTCAAATCGCATTAAGAGCTTATATATCTCATCTTCTTAAATTTTGATAGTTTACAAATATTCAGCTTTATAAATATTTTTTAATTGGTAATGATTACAGTAAGTGTGGGTGTTGAATATTTGAGTTGGAGTAAAAATTATTTATTTCATAGAATATGTATTTTGACTTTTTGTAAACTTGCATTATGAAAGCTTAACGATAGCGTATTCAAACCAAACGTACCTAACGATTTTTTTAAGTCGTTATTCTTTACCTGATTGCTTAATCACCCGAATCTTTCTATCAGAAACGCATCGATTGAAATATTAAAACCATATTGATGGTTTTAATATTTCAATCGATGCGTTCTGATCTGTGTATAACACTAAAAACTTTTCACCACACTGGTTTTTTCGAAATAAAATTATATAATCTTTTTCCAGCGACATTAACTCGAGGGCCAGAAATCCGAGCAGAAAAACCAATAAAAGAATAACTAAGATTTTATAATTTTTCAAATATTACTGGCTCAAGTGGGATCCAGACCTACGCAATTATCTTCCACGCAAGATCTGTTTTCCAAGTTTAACATAAGCACCAAGAAAACCGTTTATCTATTAAAGAGAATATAACAATTACTACTGTTACTCTTTTCCGTGTTGGACAAAAGAGAGAGACTCTGCCATCGACAAAATGTTTGTCTTGGGAACCTTAAACAGAGTTGAGGACTCAATCACAGAACATGGACAACTGCAACAACTGCATAATAATATAAGTATTAATATATCTGTAGAGTTTCATGCTCTAACATACGAATATATGCTCGAATATCCTATCCTACTACTATTAAACGCGAAAGTTTGTGAGAATGGATGTTTGTTACTCTTTCACGCAAACACTACTGAACGGATATTGGTGATTCTTTACAGTTAAATAGCTTATACATCAGAATAATACTAGGCTACTTTTTATCCGGGCACCACGCGGGCGAAGTCGTGGGCAGAGGCTAGTATGACATATTTCCATTTAACACTGTCAAAAAACTATTGATAATTTATGCAGGTTGAGATTGATTCTGTAATGTACGGGCCTGACATAACATACAGCCAAAAGACTGAAACTAAACTACATATTCATCACTGCAATAGTAATAAAGTACAGGTAGTGTGCAATGATTTATTCCCAGTATTGTGAATTTGTGAGCGTTGGACTGATGTATGAGTCCTATTTCTGAATCGTTCGGAATGAAAATGTCATTTTGAAGCGCCACATCTCCAGAGCCACTTTCAAACTAGGAAGCCCTTGTGGAACTTAGGGTCGGTTCCAATTACATCCACAAGTGGGTGACACTCGTTTCTTTAATAAAACTGCCAAAAGACAATATCGATCGGTTTTTACCAGGAAAAAATAAAAACAAAATTCAATTACTGGGAAGCTGATAAAAAGTCCAAAACTAAATTTCATCCCCCATTTTCTTTACCCTTAGGGGTAGATTTTTTTCATAAAATTTTTGTGGGATCACCCTTAAAGTATACCCTATTTTTTAATGGTAAATAATCATTAAAATTGTTTTATAATTTGCGAAGTTATCGCGTAACATACACTGTTATAAAAAAATAGCAAGGGTATTTAAACAGATTTTTCAACCGACTTCAAAAAAGTCCTTTTTTGAAGTCGATTGAAAACTCTGTTTAAATACCCTTGCTATTTTTTTAGACGACGAGCTACATTTGCGTTTAAGTTTCTACATCAACTCTTTCCCCAATAAATTATACTAAAGTATATAAAAATATGACCATACCGTAAAATAAACAGCGAAACATGTTCGTGTAAAGGTTGTTAGTGAAATTTATAACGACTTTAAATAATTTACGGTCAGTACAGACCATAAAAACTTCAGGTTTGAGGTTTATACTTTATGATGGTTATTATTTCATCAATTATTTTAGTAGCCGGCTGAGGCGCAAGAAGTGCGGGCTCGATTCCCGCTGTGGAACGACGGATTGTATCGTCACCAGTCATACATTGAAATACAATTAAATTACAACAATTTTAATTATAATTGTAATTAAATTTTGTATTTCAATTTATCATAATATTTTGTCTGTTATCTTCTTAATTAATTAGTGTAATTGGATCTGTCCCGTTCTAATTGATAAATAATAAATAAGTAAATAAGTAGGCGCTGCAAGAGACAACGGAAATACTTGTCGAGGCGTTTTTTTTAAATATTTAATTTATCTTCTTACATTCTTTCTACGTTCCATAACCACATTTCAGAACGATATTCATTCATATTAAGTCTTTCACAACACCTGTGCAGAGTGCATTTATAATTAAACATTGGTTTATAAATTACTGACTGCTGAATTCCTAACGAGGCTCTGGCGATTCACCAAGAAGTGCTTTATGGATATTATCCTTCTCCATCATTATGAATCACACTCTAAACTAATGGGCCTCGATTTCTGCTGCCCAGAGGGGCACACGTCGTCCTACTAGTGGGGAGATCGGGAAATATTTAAAACATAACTGATGCCCTCGGTGATGGGGCAGGTAGCCGGCTGAGACGCAAGAGGCACGGCTTCGATTCCCGTTGCGGCATGTTCTGCAAATATTTGTCGTTGATGATAACCACAACACAGGGAAACTTAGTGTTGTGTCAGGACTATGTATGTGATTGTTGCGTGTTCATTATAATTTAATACTTGTAGTGTGTGAGTTGGCAGTGAGGACAGCGGTAGATGGGGGAAACGGAAATGACTCTTCCAAATTCAGTTTTTCCCGAGGCAGAGGATGCGGAGAATCTCCATAGTGCTAACTGTACTCGCCCCCAAAAATGTCATCCTCTCATGCCCCTCTTTACATGTTTAAAATAGAGGGAGAAGTCAGCGTGTTTATACGTGGTATCAAGCTCTTCGATACAACCATTCAAAAATATGCAGAAGCTCACGAACAGAGACTTCATCATCATGTGAATGTCGAGGCAATCCAGCTCCTCGACAACACGGACATAGTAAGACTCCAAAGGACCAAACCCTTTGATTTAGTTTAGTGTAAATAATAGTGTAATGTAGTAAAATTCGTGTTACTTCTACCTAAAAAGAACATAGGAAAAAAGTCTTCCCCTTAAATAGAGACAATAAGAAACGTGTTAATGGACACATTCTTAGCTATACTTTATTTTATAAAATTAGGTCAATGTTAAACTAATTAGCGTAACATAGGTTAGATTGTAATATTACTAGGATACATTAATTTATTTTAAGTATAATAATGTAACCTGGAAAAAAAATTATGGAGTATAATCTACGGACAGGGTTTTTTTTATTTCGTTAGGAACTTCGTCCGATAACTCTTAAGGCATCCAGAGCATTCAACTCTATCACTATACCGTTACGATTTATTTCTGTTTACAACATAAATATTGCTATCTTATTTATAGCGTCTAAACAGGGCGCTGCAATATTGTGTTACAAACATATAAAGTAGGCTGTGGTACAGTTAGTGTTATGCTATTGAATTACACAAAATTCAAGGTTGTGGGCGATTCAGGAGTTGAAGATATTTGTATTTATGCATATTAATTTATTCTGTTTTGGCGAGTCCAACACATTGATTTTATGAATAAACAAAACGATTGAAACGATTTTTCGATTTGTAGCTAGACTCTCCGGAGTGCGTGGTTAATTCTAGGAAGTGGACCCTTGGCGGTACCATATCGGTTTCTATTTTTTAATCCAAATACCTACAAAGTAAAATCTATGAAAGCAAAATACTTATATTTTTCTTCTAACAAGTTTTTTACCTATTGTTATGTTATAATTTTCATCCTTTCAACGCTAGCTTAGCACGGTTATTTAAATGTAGATATGTTTTATTTGTAACGTAGGTTTGTATGGCCCTGTATTGGCCTTATTGTCTAATAACCCCTAGTCTATGTTTGATGTTGGGTTACCATAATAAAGTAAAACAAAATAAAATATTTACTCATTTGCGTACAAATAGAAACGTATCATAAAGCACGAATGTGCTATTTGTCGGTACCGTGACAGAACATCATACAAGAGGACATTAATTACCTACTAATAAATATATATAGGCGCAAATATAGAAGTCTCGACAGAGCTTACTTATTTGATCCTTTTGGGGTTGAGACTCTGGGTCCGTGAGGAACCGGGGCCCTTCGCGTTTTTAAAATTCTTTAAGGGGGACTGGTTGAAGTGACGCGTGACCAGAGAGCTGGCTCTTATCTGGGTCAACGCATTAGCATTGCCATTCAGCGTGGCAATGCGGCCAGTATTTTGGGAACGCTTCCGTCTGTTAGTGATCTGGATCAGTTGAGCTATCTATAGATCGTTTGCAACGGTCTTTTGAGGGCTAGCTATTTCATCTGTATTTTTTGTATATACCTACTCGTAAATAGTTGTATGAATGAACGAATGAATGAATGAATTATATTTATTTGCAAGAATATAGGTACATTAATATAATTACATAGGTATAGTATATAATTACATAGGTTTTTACATTAATTAGGTAAATACCTAGTTACAATTAAATTTATAGATTTATTAAATATGTCAAATTTATAACTATATAAAATTTACTAGAATTTAAATACTTAGTCTTACCATTAAAATGTCATGCAAGCTTATTATTGAGATAAGTAGTCATTGATTGAATAAAAACATCTGTTGCAAAGCCAATTGAAAAGTTTCCTATTAAATTCTATGTCATTCATTTTTAATATGTCTTTTGGTAATTTGTTATATATTTTCAGAGCCATAGTATAACAATTTTTATCGCATAATTTTAATCTGTTGCGCGGTATCACTAAAGGTTTTTGCCTAGATTGTCTTTTTAAATGCTGATTGCTTACCCTTTTCAAACAGTGAATAGTTTTTCCTAACGAACTTAGATATTTCGTAAATGTGAAGACACGGGAGCTTTAAAAATCGACCTTACACATTTTTTTTGGGCTATAAATGCTCTTTGAGCGACTGTGGAGTTACCCCATAAAATTATTCCATAGCGTAATACTGAAAATACGTGACTCTGGTATACCATGATCGCTGTATCTAAGTTTGTTAATGTTTTTATTCTCCTAAGAGCGTATACAAATCTATTTATTTTTTTGCAAACGCTATCTACTTGTGCTTTCCAATTGCAGAATCTGTCGAGGATTATACCTAAGAATTTAGTGTCATGTGCTTCATCAATGTCAATATCCTTATAACTAATTTGTAATTTATTTCCGTCAGTTAAATTATATTTATTATATGTCCGATATCGCATAGATTTAGTTTTACTAAAATTAATTTTTAAATTATTTGCATCTAACCATTCTACGATGTCAATTAAGGCTTTATTTGTTGTCCGTATAGTGTCATTGAGGGTATTTTCTTTAGTTAACATAGTGGTATCATCTGCGAACAATATTGTAAATTGGTCAGTCGAAGTAGGCAATTCATTAATATAGATAATAAATAATATTAGGCCAAGGACGCTTCCTTGCGGCACTCCATAGTGATTTGTTGAGAGTTTTGATCTAAAACATTCTAAAAAATTTGTTTCAGATGACATCTTATTGATCTCTGTGTATTGTTGTCTATTTATTAGATAGCTCTCTAACCATTTGTATGCTAGGCCTCTTATTCCTTAGTGATCCAGTTTATTTAGTAATTTTTCATGACAAACCATCTCAAAAGCTTTAGAATCATCTCAAGAAATACCGCTATCGGTATTCTTTTAGTATCCAGAGCTTCAAGGATGTCTTTTACTAGTTTAAAGCAGGCTAACGTGGTAGACTTGGTGGTGGTAATAAATGTTTTAAGTAAAAAACTAATAAAATATAATATTATTTACATTGAACTATTATTACCATCGCCATTGACCAAGGCATCGCGAAAACCGTATGCAATAAAGAACCAGTAATGCTACTTTACTGTTTGAAATCTTTGGCAGCGCTATTATAAGATCAGAATTTGTAGCCAGGCATCTCCATTGTGTATTTAATTAGCGATTCAGAAGACTTATTTTGATAATAACGTTAAACAAAATTCTTTTTGCAATTTATTTTAAATTATAGGGCATATTAATGGGTCACCCGTTTGCTTGTTTCACGTAAATTCCGTAATACTCAGAATGAGGTAATAAATTAAGTGCGTCAACAACTTTTGTAAGAATTTACTGAAAAAATATTTGGGGCTTTTGTCTATTATCAAATCAAACAATTATTTGAAAAAAAAGGTGCGTTTGTTTCTTATATCGTTCTGTAAGCTCTTATGCTACGTTCACGATTTTGATAAACGAGAAAAAAATCAAAACTGGAAAAAGTCAATTCAAAATCAACCAATCGTGTCCCATATTTTGATGTTAGTGTATCAGTACAAGCTTCTACACATAGCTTTACCCGCTTGTTAGAACATGTGTTAGTCTAAGTCAACTATAAAAAAATCACCCACATCATTCAGCCATTACGTTAAATTCTTAGCAGCGAATATCCATCCATGTTTTTGCATTTATAAATACTGGTAGATTATGATAAGTTCAGGAAACAGCACGATTGCAATCTGCAATGTGTTTGAAACAGCGATAGCTATATAGCTATCATTCTTACTTGTAATCGCAGAGCAGCATCCCTTAAATAATTCCATGCAATTGCAAACATGCTATGACTTGCAATATCTCATTAAGAGAATTACCACCTGTGTGGGAGTCGAACGAAACCAATGCAATAAAAACACTGGTCGATGCAATAATCGTGTACCTATTCATTCTTCAATGAGAATCTCTGAAAAATATGTAGATAGATAACTATTTTTTTTGTTTTACACAAGCTGATCCATATGTTATTAGATTTTTTTTAAGTATAATAATATTTTCTGGATATGTAAAACATTAGCTTCTGGCCACGGCTTCGCCCGCTTGGTATTCGAATAAAAGTAGTCTAAACCTACCTGTTCCAAATTTATTCCAAATGGATCCAGCCATTACCTTGGCAACAAAAAACATTTAAACTTTCGCATTTACAATGTGATCATCTATGGCAGCACCCCCTAGTGGCTAGTGGCGATAAAACCTCGAATAAAGAACTGAATGTTGAAGATAAGCAGAATGACACAATCTTTCTATATATAATCTTGTATCTAATGACACAATAATTACCCACTGCTGAGTATAGGCCTCCTCTCTAGCACGCCACTCTTCCCGGTTGTGTGCCAACCGAACCCAGTGCATTCTCACCGCCTTCACAATATCATCCAACCTCTTGGACTGTGGTCTTCCTCGAGATCACAATAATTAATATAAAATAATTACGAGATTTTTTCGATCAAAACTGTGTGCCTATTTCGGGTCGGGGGGCGACGGGAATAACCCTGCAATTCATCTTTCTTAGTCAGAAACGCACAAATTACATCGTTTTGACCGGCCGGCGTCGCGCCTCTGAGAATTTTAATCTGGTAGAGCAGCTGCAAAAACATTGTTACATCTAAATGGGCTATATTTGTGATAACAACTCGCTCTAGCTATAACACTTTATATCTTTATAAAATTTTATAACTCATCTAATCAATGGTAGTAATTAGATCCTAATCTCTTAAGATACCGAGAAAGAGAGAGCTAGAGAGTCTTTGTTTA
The DNA here is from genome assembly GCA_958496245.1 of Perizoma flavofasciatum. Lineage (NCBI taxonomy): Eukaryota > Metazoa > Arthropoda > Insecta > Lepidoptera > Geometridae > Perizoma > Perizoma flavofasciatum. The sequence goes on along the minus strand of OY292419.1, from coordinate 6,182,266 downwards.
AAAAAAAACTGACACGCTCACGACTCTGATCCCTGTGATGAATAGTCCCAGATCCATAGTCAGTATGTAGATCAGTGATGATAGCAGGTAGGGGTTAGTCAAAGGCAAGTCCAAATATTTCATTAACGTTTTGCATATTATTCCACGTGTTAGGTTGCAAACTAATCGCCGCTTATTCGAATATTAACGCTAACATACACCTTCGTATTTCTGAGGCATGCCGGTTTCTTCACGATTTCATCATTTGAGCACGTTTTAATGAGCATATATTTAGAGTGAAAATTATATTGGTACTCGAGCGGGCTCGAACCCACGATCTTGATAAATAAAATAAATAATTAATGCTGGAAATTTTTCACACAACATCATCTAGCATCATCATCATCGTCATCATCACCTTCGGATCTGAAGTTGGAGGACAGCCCACCAACACGGCTCCTTAAAATACAGTTTACTTAATATTTTATTACAATGTAATTAGGTACGTAAAGCTTTGATAATTAATTATAATGTGATTGGTTTTTGTTTTACAGCCGTCTGTTAATAAGATGAACTCAGCAATTGAACTTTCTAACGCCATCTCTTGACGAGTGGCTAAGCTCAACACGTGCAATCGATAAACAAGTGCCATCTACATTTTTCAGGAGCGAACTTCCAAAATTCAAACTCTGCTGGGTTTTAGAAATTCCGCAATGGCAAAAGTCATATTTTATTTATGTACGCGAACCAACGTGAGCTTAGGGAGGACGAAAATAGTTACAGTTTGACATAAGAACGTAGGAAACATGTAGTTTTATCGAAAAGCTTTCGTATAATCAATGATTTGATTTTAAAGTGCTTCCAATAAATGGTAGTCAAGATGGATTCAGGGTAACTTAAATAATTACGAATTTTTTTGTTGTTTTGCTTTTTTCAATGTCAAATAGTTGAGACGGGTAATGTTTTGATTTGTTCCTAACCTCGTCTTTTTGTTTTTGTTGACTTTATTGGCAAAAAAACTATAATTACAGGATGCTTTGTATGTAACATTTATACCTACGCTTTATGTGACCCCACTCTATCATATATAATTTGCCAATGATTTTTGGAACTGTCCGTAATTATTTTATTAATACATATTAACTCCTATAAAAGTGTCCGTGTATCTAAACACTCTAAGTTATATAAAATTTTTACTTTTAAATTAATTCCTTTAAAAAAGTTATTTTATTTCGTAGAGGCTCTACACCGTAGAGACTCGAAATGGTTTTCGTGAGATCAAAATATCGTAGAACCTTCGTTGGTTCATTCAAAATGAAAAGAACACACAATGGTTCAAGATCAAGGTATTCGGTCATACCTATGGATTCTATACTATGGTTATACGGGTTTTTTAATATCGCAGACGAGGTGGTGATTACCTCGCATGCTTCAACTTTAACCGCATGTTGAAAATAGTTCTTTTATCAACACTAACTAACATTTGCTTTAGACCGTCGTGACAGTTCATACTTATTACCTACTAGTTAATAAAATCTTTTTTGTAACTAAGCTCACTGGCAGTATGTTATGTAGGTATTTATTACAGGAAATTTGAGATAGGCCTGCCCTAGAAGTGATAAGATGAACGGTTTGAGCCTTCATCTAGCGACTTCCCGAAGTCCTTCCACCAAACACCTCTTAAGAGTCCATCGGACTTTCCTACACTGTTCTCCAGTTCGTGGTTGCGAGTGCCGTTCGAGAATGTTTATCTCTTAGAGCATGTTGGTTCTATTTACATGCTACATCTAGCGAGCATTTAATTATTTATAAGAAAACTGAATAAATATTCGTTAGGTAAATATTATTTAAGTATCTATAATTCTATATGATCTGCCCATTACCATTTCAACTTGGTATTTTTGAGAGTGATCTCGGGGACTTTGGTTGATAGTTTGAATCTGCCTTAAGGATCCTCTCCATCATTACAGAGGCAGTTCGAAGCTGGGAGACCAGCGCGACCCGCACTGGTACATCGACTCCGTATACGCCTCTTCACTGAAGGTCTCCCTGCGTCTACCCACCAGACAGTTCTTAGAAGGTAAGGTTCGGGATAATTGGGCTGTAACTAGCGGTGAATTAATTTTTACCCTAGGCGGGCAAATATTGCCTTGCAGCTGCCTTAAAATGCCTCTTAGAAATCGCTATACGCAATGTTTATCCGGGGAATGCTACAACAGAGGATGGAATACCATCCTCCATCCAAAGAGTCGAGGGTTTAAGAAAAAATATGTTTATCTGAAGTTACTTCATGCGGAGAAATGCCTAAATTCAGAAGTAAGAGGGGACTATGTAGGTAATATTCAGATCTATTTTTACACTGTTTTATTTAGAATCACAAAATGAAATATAACAATTTTAAGACAGAGTTAGGCAATTTAAAAAGGAAGAAATTCGGAGATAAAAATTGTGTGTAGCTATGTCATCTAACTAAGTTTATGCAAATAATAATTTAAAAAAAGTAAAATAAATACAATATACATAGAAAATTCTTTATTATGCCAAATAATAATATTTCAGCTATTATGTAGGTAGGTACTAGCAGACTTTGATAAGGGGCAATGATGTAAATTGGGCGGTCTTATCGCTTATTTATAGGACGTTCAGTTAGAATATTCAATTTTAAATTGCTTGCTTTTATTATAAAACATACACACCACATTTTCGCAGTTTCTCATCTTTCTAATCGTCCTAAATTATAAAATAATTAGGTACGAGTAAATTATTTTTGCAGACTTTTATTCTCCTGGGTTCAGACAAGCTATCTCAGAAAAATTGTAATGGGTATGGTTTTTAAACCGTATACTTAATCATGCTGTTTTGTCCTATGTGTACATAAACCATAGGTAAATACGAACCTATGGTTTATGTATTTTAGGCAGTTACCTACATACCTACCTATGAAGTTTTGCCGTTTTGCTAACATGTGTGTGTTTATTCCAATTTTGTATCACGGTGTTTGTAACATTGCATTGAAAAATACGGATATTGTGTTGGCTACATTAATTATTGTAAACATGAATTTTCTTGGCTGTTTTATTATCAACTCATTTTCGGTTTTTCTGTAAAGCGCCATCTCTGTTCTATGGGTTGTACTAAATGGTTTATTCCCTGCCAATGATGTGTTTTGGGATTCGTCTCAGCGATGTTTGGTGTGTTATCGTTGTTTTCCGCTAGGTAGCAGCAGGATCTGCAGGAGATTATATTCATTGTCACAAGCCTAGTCCTGATTGCTTGAGAAAAATACACATTTTTCTGTTTTTCGTGTTGAACTATTTTTAGGTTCTTTATGGCAGCGCAGCGTCGTCGTTAATAATTTAAAATCGGGTCCATCCATGTTTTGTATTAAACACAGAATTAATTCATCTTAATAAATACCTAATTAATCAATGAATACCTACTTATGTGTAGAAGTACCTAAGTAAACATTTTTGCCCCGTTGATAATAAATTAAACAAATCTGCCAAGCTTACTATCTAGCTAGCAAAAGTGCTCTAATATTCACTAATACGAAAAATAAAGCAGTTAGATTAGATATACAAAATATAAACACTTTATGAGAAGAGGAAGACCGTCTTAATGTGCCGTGTCGCGCGCAAGGTGATTCTTTACATTTACATTTATACTTTTTGAATCGTTCTAAATAATAATGGGACACTTAGAGAGTAGTGTTTAGATTAAAGCGATAAATAAAATAGGTATGAGTGATCTTGGGAAGTTGACAACTTGTTGAGAATTAGCAATGTCTCATACATTTTTAGCTAATAAAATCCTAAAAAGCTTTATTTTAAATTATTCGGTTGTACACACAGATAAGGAGACTTATGTCTTAAAGACGTATTAAGACGGAGTCGAACCCGGATTCAATGTACATTTTGTGATGCAGACTCATGGGGCCTATGTTCATTATAGCACCCTTGACCATAGCGAATAAAATTGAAATCAGCTTGTTTATTAAATGACCGTTACTTACATCATGGCTGCTCGTAAACAGTTCTTGTATTTGAGAGTTTTCTTTTAATATCATCAAAGATAAAACTGAATTAAAAAACTGAAAGATCAATACTTCAATATTATAATATAGCCACAGATATTATAATGTATAGCTGACTAATCGTATTATAAAATAAATTTAAGGGTTCATTTACGGAGACTCTGTCATACATTTGAGAACTGCAAAACGCCAGATTTTGAAAAGGTTTACTTTGCCATACTTTTTTGAGGATACCAAGAACCATATTTTGGTTGCTTACTATTATTTTACATCGCCATAATCGAAGGTAACTCACTATTCATCTGAGCAATTCGATTAAATTGGGAAATCGTTTAACGAATCTGTAAAAATCTTTTTCACATGTTATTATAATAATTCCGCTATGGAATTCAAAACATCGACGTTCACGACAAATGTGAGCTGGCCTATGAATTTACACTCGTTATATTTTATTAAAACTATGAGTGACGCAAGTGTTTTTTGTTTTATTCGAACAGCTGTAGAATTTGTTCATCCATATAATGTCTCTTTCGGAAGAAGTTATAGCTCTAGCTTTTGAGGAAAATATTACAATATTATCAATAATAATATATATTTGTTACTGACGGCTCATACTTACGATGTTACCTCTTTTGAGATTAGAAAAGGAACCGCTTTATCAGTGGTTATACGAGTATTACGAAAATATGCGTTCAGAAATTTTATTGCAAAACACATTCATTAAAAAATGGAGATACGAGGTTTACAAAAGCCGATGACCTGAGTTCATAAACCACCATTTACTTTCGTATGATTTTAATCGCAAGTGACGAAGTATTACCAACTAACATAAATAATATTGTGAGGTTAGTACATTTGAAAACTACAGCGAACTCATAAACCAATTGAAAGAGTCGCGTAGGCATAATGTTGTCTCATATATCTAACAAAAAAACATATCCTACAAATTCAGTAGAGTTGCCACACTTTCATTTTCAACAATTATCTAAACTTTGAGCGCTTTGTCATTGCTATTGCGTGGTATGTTCGTTCATCGTTGCACCGGTTCCTTCTTGGTCAATCTGTTTTAGATCAGTGACCTGACCAGCTTTAAACCCTAAAAAGTGGTGAAAGTGTGCCGTTGGTATCGCAGAGGCTTTTTTACCCGCGATGACGGAAGCCCATTATGCGTTTATTACAAGTTGGATATTCTTGGATAGGTTTTAACGTTACACATCACTAGGAGAAACTGCAATATGTGATGCAGAGGCAAGAGCTTTATTTTTTTTGGAGAAGTGAATTTGATTGTGTATTGGCGAGACAACCTTGACGAGCAGCAAAATAAACCGGTGACATTTTTTAGAAAAAGTCGTTCAAACACATCGTGAGATTAAGTTTTTATAGAATGAATAGATCGATTTGGATAAAAATGGTTTTGCAATAATTCCAAACGACCCTTTATTTTGGATCATTAAAACGTAAATCCTTTTAAAAAATCCAAAGTTAAACTAAGTTTTAGATCGTTTGATAATAATCGCCGGCGACTGTACATACGCTCGCGAAAATTGTCGCAGTGGCGGTGGCCGTGGATCAACTTCCGGTCAAAATGTTATCAAGGTTCGTGTCAGTGTGGATTTCTATACAAACCAGCAGCATCTTCTCGTACCACCACTGCTATCGCTGCGATTAGCGTGAGCCAGATGCCATTTATAAACGCCACAATTCAAATAAAAAAATGTAATTGCCAAAAATGCCGTTATTCTGAATGAACCACCTACCCGTCCTACATTTTAATGAATACCTACTTCTGTGCATTCTGATTTACAAAGTTCAGCAAACGATGCCAAATTATTAAATTCATATAATTAGGAACGCACTGAGCGGACTCGTGAGCATTGGATTCATTAGTTGTCATAATCGTAACAGACTTTGCTACAATCTGGAATTAAAGAGTTGCATCATTTTACCTAACAAGAAAAACACATTGAACATTGTTTTCTATCTTTTTACGTTTTTCATGTTAATAGTTTATACGAGCATGTTCTAATTTAAGCAAATCCAAATCGGTTCAGCCGTTATGAAGATTATTTGCAACAAACACCCAAACTTCGAAATTTCCACATATATAATATTAGTTAGGTATATAGCATAGGATAGCTAAAGAAAAGTTTGGGTGTTTTCAGTACAGCTAGTACGGTAGAGGTGATCGAGTAGGTACATATTATTCAGTTCAATTTTAAATTTTGTATTGTTTTAAGTTTGTGACCAGATAACTTTCTGTCTATTTTATCATCAAAGAGTAACTCTTATGTAGAGTATTTTTGATGAGAAAATAAACTAAAACTAAATTCCTTGTAACATCTATTAAGAGAGGTTGTGCTTTTTCTATAACTTTTAGCACATAATTTTGACCTAAACTTCCGGCCAAAAGTTCAAACTGTCTCGTCATAAAAAATCACGTGGGTATTTATAATAAATGGCAGGGAACTGAAACGATTATCAAACAATATTATGAAATAGTACCTATATTAGATACTATTTGCGAAAAAAAATAGATTCCAGCCCCGTCGCTATACTCGTAATTAATGTCCTCAATATCTCTCCAGTGGAGTTTACCTACTCTTGTAAGAGGTGACGTAAGTCGCTCAGTCGTCATGCGAACCGACAAGTATAGTTTCTATGAGGATAGCTGGTATAATTTTGAGAACTTTGAGGTTATAAATGATTTTTTTTTATTTTAGTAGTATAATGTCGAATCCACAATCAGATAAAATAAAATGTATTAAGCAGCTATACAGCATAAAGTTTAGCTCAGATTGTATTATAATATCTGTGGCTATGATAATAGATTGATTATTATAGGTTAAGTATATACGTGAATATGCAGGTAGGTACCTATGTAGCAATAATTGTACTGACATTGTCTTTGTCATTGTCATGTATTGTTTAAAATTAATTACGTAAAAACCTAGGTATTTACATGATAAATAAATGACGAGTTTTGTTGAGTGATAGTATCGCATTGTGATTAAGCTCTTTGATAAACAATTTAATAAAAATGGTTTGATGGTTGGAATTGTGTTCCGTGTGCTTTTGCATGGTTTAAAAATAACCCTGTATATTTAGACTAAACGACATTTTTAATGTATTCATATTGTAAATACATTTTTAATGTATTCATATTGAGCGACGCGGAAGGAGAAAGTCGCAACCACTCACCCTGATGAATACTCTCGGAATGAGTCGAAACTTAGTCGGTGCCTTCAGTACGTGAAAATTCCCGTTTTTACAATATTAATAGTTCACGATAGTTTTTGGAATATTTTTTTTATGTAGTTTACAAAAACCTTATCTTAAAGAACGTAAGCGTTGTTTGAACGGATTGTTTGATAAATAAAGAGTGGTTGCTGCATTCGATCTAGATTTTATCAACGTTGGGTGTTGTTATACATTTATTAATGCATTATAAGGTATAACAACAACAGAATGCATGATTGACTCTTTTCTTCCAAAGTATGTCATAGTACCTCTATGAAGAGTGAGCCAGCGATCTATCTCTGAGCTGTATAACTATCCGACCCAGTGCGTTGGTTTTATACACATAATTATAATAATACTGTACCTATAATAAAATGTTAAATCGTTTGGCAGTGGTTCAGGGTGCATGAAAAAGTGTGACATTCTCAAAATGTCTTGCCTCTTAGTCATTTTACTCAGCTCGTTTACTTTAGTTTCGATTTTGAAGTGAAAACAGGGGTTGAGAGTAGGGATACATAAATAGTAAGGTATTGTGTTATTTAAATTTCATCGTTCCTGATACCCACGCCACAGGGAAATATGGGGCCAGGACGACTTATGTGTCTGTTGAGTGTTTATTTTCTTTTTATTTATTTGTAACGCGGTCTTACCGTGTCTCCTATAATCGATTTATTGGGAACATCAAGTGGGTACTTCTTATTTGTAGTAATATTAGCTGGCTATCCTAGCGAGTGAATTGTAGCCACAAAGCGTGGCAGGTAATGGATTAAGTAGGTACTTGCTATTATAATGTATTATAATTTATAATCTAACTAAAACCTTACAGAGTTTTCTAACCACAAAATGAGACAATTATTTAATCAGTTATCACATCACGTATGTTTGCTGATTATTATATTTGACGTTAACTCCGTTGCATAATCTCAATATTTCTATAACCTTTTATAGTACTTCAGAAAGTTACTTAACAAATGGTTCTCAAACTGATAACGAGTAAGAAAAATAATATACATATATTCTCCCCATGTCGAATGCGTGCCAGCATATGTTGAGAACCATATCATTTTGGTCTTATTCCATGAGATTTTCCGATTTCTCGTTCCCTGGTTCCAGTCAAGGTCCTGACCTACCCCGTTTCCGGGAGTCAAATGTATTGGCGCAGCCGACAAGGTTGCCGTGGCCTATTTGACACGCCACGTTGATATTACTCATCACATCCTATTAGTATAAAACATCGGTCAAGAAAGCTGACAAAAATATTCATATCTGGCTACCAGTCTGCAAGGTACAAACAAATAATTAGTTGCAAAGGCAACATTACACGTGAGACGGATGGATCCTATCCCACTAATATTATAAACGTTAAAGTTTGTGAGGATGGATATTCGTTACTCTTTCACGCAAAAACTACTGAACGGCTTTTGATGAAACCTTACAAAAGTAATATAGCTTATACATCAGAATAACACATATGCTACTTTTACCATGCGGGCGAACCCGTCATCAGAAATTAATAAAAAAGTAATAATATTCATAATAATAAGTTTTATACGGATCGCCCAACTGTTTCGTCACCCATTTTTTCACCCTTAGGAGAGGGATTTTTTTATAAAATATATATGGGACCGTTCTTGTATAGGGTATACTCATTTAAAAATGAATCATTAAAATCGGTTCACAATTGGCGAAGATATCGCGTTATTACACACAAAAAACTGACATACGATTTGTGAACCTCCTGTGTTTTTTCTTTCTTTGAAGTCGGTTGATAATAATTAAATCGCGATACTCGCGATACGTTTGCAGTCCCAAGTTACGGTTCCTTTTGTGCAGCTGCAGATCTTCACGTACTTACGTTATTTTACTTATTCGTGATGACACTCTTTCGAATAAAAAACAAAAGAAAAATTGATTAATTCGGCTAGTCGTGATTCCATAAGATGATCATGTTTATTAAGTCTTACGGGAAAAATAGCAATTCCCTCTGGAATAAAACTTATATGGGACCACCTCAGGATCATTTTTTATACAACAAAATAATCATCAATTGGCGAAGTAACAACATTGGTATATATTGTTTAAATATTCTTGGAAATGTTTACCAATAATATGTATTACAACGTGTTCGATGTTTTAGCGTAGGCATAAATATGCTCCCCAGTAATCCAGTTTTGGACTAAATAGGTAGGTACGTTATGCCAATACGCGAGGCCTGTCATTCGTCGTTCACTTTTGGACATCAACCAAATAAGCGTCTGTGTCACTTTGAGCTACCCTTCAATGTAAAAGGAGCAAAATTAAATGTAAGTGAGGCGAAAAATGTCGCTCTGATATAACTTTAATTTAAATAATTCAACCTAACAAAATTGCAAGGATAGAGCAACCCCTCTGTTATGAGTCTGAACTCACTCGATGACGAACGTTTTAAAGCTCAAATGATAATCACATGCCCGATAAATATTCTGTGGCCATAGTAATAGTCAAGCAAACAAGCATGTTTGTATGAGCTAGTGGTAAACTCCGCTGTACAAGCGCAATGCTTTTAATGTATGGGACGGCCGCAGTGTTGAAGCATACAATGTGTAGCTCAATAAGACATACTCGTACTTTCAAGGTTCATGTTTTTTGAAGTGAAACTCTCGCACATTTTACTGCAATTTCTTCAGTGAGCTGACGTTAAATCAACACTAATTAATATCCTCGCTATTTTCAGAATGAAAAACAGTCAAAAAACTTTTAAAGCTCAAGAGGTGTTTGAACTTTCTAAACATAATGTATTGTTTAAGTGCTAAAGTATCATGAAATATTGTACGATTATATTAATGTTTTTTGGACGCATACGATGTGAATCACGCGGTTAAAATGCATTTGTTTTGTCGTTTAAAAATAACTCGAATATCAACAGTATGCTTGGTATTTCCAGACAAATATTTCGAACAATCTTTTGACATCCATCTTTGTGATCTTTCAATTGGTGTCTTTGGATTGTGAAGTGAAATGAACTCATAAAACGGAAGGTCGGTAAGGAATTGTCTTTCAACTAGTAAAATTGGCAAATATATTAATAAAAAAACGAACAACTTCTGTGGCGCAGTGGGCGAAGGTCCACCTGAGATGCAGAAGGTTGCGGGTTCGATTCCCGCCGTGGACAAATGTTTGTATGATCTGCAAATATGTGTCTCGGTCTGTGTGTTTTCTATGCATATATATTAATTTACTAAAAAAATATATATAAGTAGTAAATCAGTCATGTAGTTCTCATAACATAAAATGCCCAGCATTATTATTATTATTAAGCCTCATGATGGATATCTTTAGATACGTCCTTAGTACGAAGATCTAAGATGATACCAAGTAAGGGTAGCCAGAGGCAAGTTCCAACATTGTATTTGGAACATGCACACGTCTTGCTTAGTAGTTAGCTTCCCACGTGACAGGTTGCAAGTTTGTAACGATAACTTCTTAATAGATTTGTTAACTAGTTTCTAAGTAGGTGATTTTATTGAGCATTCCGGTAAACTTACGAGGGAACACTAGGTTTTGAGCAAAATACTCGACTCGAGTGTCAGAATCGTGTCGCGTGTAGTAAAAAGTTCGTTTTATTTTCATACAAATTACATGGCGATAGATATCCCGAAAAAAATAAATGTCTCTAAGATCAGCAGAAACAAATTGAATGTTATTAAACACTACTTGCGCTGAAAACGATAATTCCGAATAATAGTAATTTGTCCTTTTTATTTATGTATAGAGCTGGACAAAACTTAATTATTTTATTCATTCTATACCCTTCATGATAATGATACAATTTAAGAGCATAGAGGACAAAGTGTTCATTATTTTCTTTTTTTCAAAAGGTTGTTTTGTTTACTTTTTAAACAATGAGTTTTTAGTACTGCATAAAATTATTACGAGATTTGCAAGATGTTTATAACCTGTTTTGATGTCAGTAATAGTTTTTGCATTCAGATCGTTATTTTTTTGAAGAATATTTACTTTTCAACCCGTAGGTTGGTATTTATGCAATAAATTTTACATTAAGTACTTATATAAGTACCAACCTAGATTTTTATTTGGTTTTTATTTTTAACTGCGCATGCGAAAAGATCACGGAAAAACTTTACAAATGTCGTTCGTCGAATAAAGTTTAGAGCTTGCATTAAGCTTTAGTTATAATAGATGAGCCAATAAACATCCAAAATTATTTGACATATTTACATAAAAACCTCCTTGATCCAATGTCATTGATTCATAACCAGTCAAAATCAACCTACAGGTTAAAAGGTGACTAAACTCGTAAACAGTTTCCAATTAACGCCAGCTTTTAATTTTACCAAGGTTCGTTCCCAAGTTTGACGTTGAAAGGAGATAATAAATAACTTTGCTGTATTATAAACGTTAACACATTATAATTATAAATCGATTTATTGTGACCGAAATAGCCGAAAAATAAACATAATTAGTGCAAAATTATATATATAATATCGTCTTTCCATGCGATCGGGCGGTTGCTTCTAGTCAGTCGACGCGCTTTCCACTGGGTGGTACTTTCTGGAACGGGCTAATATTATAAAGTGTCAAGTGTGAAGTGTATCAGTGGTATTTAAATTTGGAATTACGGTTGGTGTTTTTTAAACAGATAATGGAGCCAGTACGGATTATTTAGTTTTTATTTTTTATCTCACTGTAACTTTATGTTATTACATTCATATAATGAGTAAATTCAATGAATTTAGTTAAAAATATAATTTGTGTCACTCAACGGTACGCTCAACGTTGCTTTAAGCTTGCTACGAATCTCTACGGAAGTGCTACGCAGCTACGAAACTGATTTATCGCCATTATCAATATTGGTAATGGCTGAAACTAAAGTTATTTAGACGTTATATTATTTCAGGAAATGGTGTTTAACAGTGCTGAAATCATGTATGAGGCAGATTATTTCTTTAAATTTAAAAATGGATACTTTGATGTAGTAAGACATCTTATAGGTATCTCTCTATTTAAAATAGAAATACAGACAGCAAGAGAAAGAGAGAGATAGTGCCAGTAAATTAAAAAATAGTACTCCTCGGTATCATTAATGTTCTAAATCAAGTATGTGATACGCAATTTATTACTGAATTTAAACAGGTTAGGTTATTAATAAAAATTCCCAGATAAATTTATATATGACCTTCCAGACATGCGACATGACAGGTGTTTAACTAGGCCACCGTTACTCATAAATGATTGACATCTATGATAGAAACTTTAAATGAAATTTATAAATGACCTTTATTATAATGTATGTAAATGCCTAAAAATCCTTGGAATTTGCATTCAAAACTGGATATTCTGGGAAAACCGACATAGCATAGTTAAAAGCTCAAACATTTCAAGATTATTTCCTTTTTAGTTATTATAATCTAGACCATACTAGACTTTTTATCAGCTACTCCTACACAAAGCCTTCTCCAAGAGTGTCACGGTGAATGGTTTATGCCACTTCCATCCGCTAACTTTATACAATCCTTGATATGGCATCAATTAATAAAATGGGGCGCCTTCAAGGAGAGAACCTTTTTTTCTTTGAAAAATATTAAATGTTAACAAAAAAAAAATTACTCACGCGATAGATAGTACTAATCTTCAAAACTATTTTATTATTTTAAATGATCCTTGTGATAGAAATTCATGAATAATATTTAGTTTTGCCCTAATAAAGTAGTGGGGAAGGTCTCTTCATTCAAAATCAAAGAAAGTTATTGATGAAAATGAGAGTAACAGCTGATTATTTTGTCGCAAGATTGAAAGCGTTCGAAGTGCTTCGCAGGCGAGTTACAGGCCTTTCATAATACAGTTGATTACATTAGAAATAAAAACTACATGTAAACCACTACATTTACTATGATTAACTATTCGTTCATTTATTTTCAGATCTCATAACTAAGCTTTAGTTATTTTATTATACAACTATTTAAAATTTATTAATGCTTTTTTATATTAGAAGTTTGAGCCAAAATTCCCAGTGTTATTTCAGTCGGTCGTTATGTGAAATTTGAATGTCAATAGGCGTATTAATGATATTGAGAGCATTAAAGGAGCCCAAGGTTGTATCCTAGAGAGACAGATCCGATGAAATCTTGATTAATGAAAGCTAGCATCCACTTCATAGTACTGAAATTTTAAAATTTCAAATTGTCGATAAAAAGGAGTATGAAACTCATTTGACAGAATAAAATAAATGTTGCTCTAGCGCAAGAAATCATTAGTGGTCTGACACTTGATTGTCAGTTTATAAATTTCTCTACGCTTTTATTTTGCAACTGGCTTTTCCTTAAGGAAGTTATCCTTTGAAACGATCATTATATACAAACCACACAACATAGTTAAGACTAGAATTCTTATTTTAGTCAACTAGAGATCTTATTGTACACCTGTGGCAGACCGGGTTGCGACTTTATATTTCCCTGTTCAAAAAGAGGCAGACTGTGAAACCCGCAAGGAAACGGAACGCCAACATATGTACATTCAAATACGTGTTTAATTCGAGTAGCATTATCTCCTGTGAATACGCACAGGTTTTAAAATATATTGTCTATAATGAGTGCCTTAATATGATCAAAATTCACTTTCAACACACGGTATGTTTGTTCGTAGACTGGCTCCTGGCTCCTGGGGCACGGTCATGGTATCTATATAACCGTGCGTGACCCCTCCTTGAGTCTATCATTCATTGCCAAGTGTCACATGTCGTTTAAATGTCAAAACCTGAAAAAAGGTTATATTCTAGCCTAGTTTGAATACAACACTGCTATAATATTGCAAACCCGTTCTCAGTTCGAGGCATTTACTTCCACAAATTGCATTGGTATGTTTAGCAAACCCGCGTTGGTTCAATGCGTCTATAAAATGCCTCCTTTGAAGCTTCTATGAGTCCCTCCATGAAACAATCGTTAGTAGTGTGTTTTTGTAGAATGTAGAATGCCTTTCAAGCTATGTGCTGCTTTTAATGTCCTGTTTACCAAATGACGCAATATTTGATGCAATGATCAGCTGCTTGGCCACTTATAATTCAATTACACCAACTGTTTACAGTTCTAGTCGAGCTTTTAGTCTTTATAAATAGGTCTCGAGAATGGATTAAGGTTCGGTGTGACAGGAGAATGCAGTTTCAACATCGTAAGTGCATTTGTTGGTAATTAGGGTAGCCTAGGACATCTGTTCTTCCAGTGTCATTTTTGACGTTTGATGTCAAAGTCACAATGAGTTAACCTAAGAGCCAAAATACGAAATCTTTCTAGTGAAGTATAAACTAGTGGCCAACTCTACATAGTGTCGTAGTTTTTAGACCATCCTGCAAAGCATAGATATGCTCAGTTCTATAAGCTACTGTCGGACATCAATCCAGAGACCTGGCGGAAAGTTGGTCAACCTAGCATCGGTTAAGAACGAATAAGCAAATTGATTAGCAATGAGCGCTTACGACGTAATATCTTTAAAGTTACTACTTTCAATCTAGATATACAACCAAATACCATTTTTTTAAATATCGTCGATGATTTGTCTACCAACTTGCAAATATGTTGTTGTTGCCTCCCATATTACTCAGTAAACCTTAATAACGGTGTTTGTTTCTTATAATGATAATCAAACGTTTTGCATTTACTAAACAATATCAAGTAAAATATTATATTTTGTCTGTGGACTAGGTTCAGTGTGGTGGAGAATCATTGGGAACCAACGGAGAAGCAACGACAATTTTGTTCTGAAAAGTGCATGACACATTCCAAACATCTCATGGATTTCAACAAACATGGGCTTCTAGTATTGTAATTGAATAATGTGTAGTTTTATCGATTTCTATTTCCTATTATTTAATATCTTCTAAGCGAAGTGGATAGAAGTCTAAGCTCTAGCTTACACGTTTTACTCTAGTAAAACGTTAAAGGCAAATTATTGATTTGCGATATGATTTTAATACAAGTATTATACGGCTCTCGTAAATTATATCATAGGTGTGAGAATTTTAGTTAGTGGTTTAAAAATATGACATTTTGCTGATATTTAGTTACTCTGTGATATTTAAATACCTAAATCGATACCCTGATATTGATGGTCGATCTAGCTAGATCCTCGTTAGAGCAAACGGGAAGTAGGTACTCTATTTCATAACATTATATTTGTGCCATAAACTCAAGTTATACAATTATGTTCTCCCCGACATGCCTTCCACAGGTGTCCGTCGTATATTCGTTAATATTCGTGTAACGGACGGATATACAATTTTGTTACAAAATTCTTGGCTGCACACTAGTCATGCTAGTCATGGCTGACTGACGATCACGAACGTCACATAATATATTGATATTGCAATGTACATTAATGTTTTCTACGTTTTTAAACATCACTAGATTATTAAAAAGAAAATCTTATAAGATTTACTTAGTCATATATGACCACTCAAAAAAATAAATAACACGCAGTAAAAATACTTTATACAATCATTGTTTAAATTTCTAAATTATTTTAACTAACTAAATTATCTATCTAATATTATCTGTAAGCTAGGTTCTCGACTTGGGTTAAGATTGTTGGTTGGTGAATGATTAATGATTAAGCTGAGTTCGCAAGACAAAAAACTTCCAATATATATAGCTGTTGCAAACTTTGACAAATTTTGTGGCAAATCCTCAATCAAATTAGTCATTTTTATTGAAACGTCAACACAATCAGTTAGATTTACAGACTATGTAAATACATCGTTGACTCTAGTCAACATTCTTTCAACTGCGCAATCAATCGGGAGTAGGAAAAACTATTGTTTCAGAATTAAAATGACATTGTTGAAAATGTTTTTCATGAAACGCGTTTGTTTCTTTTTTTATTAATTTTGTTAAACAGGTAGAAAGATAATTTCAGATGATTTCTTAATTTTACATGTTACATATATATATATATAAACGTGAAAGTTTGTGTTTGTTTTCACGCAAAAACTACTGAACAGATTTTAATGAAACTTTACATCAGAATAACACATACACTACTTTTTATCCGGGTACCACGCGGGTGAAGCCTAGTCATGGTATAAAACACAAAGAAAAGAACACCTACACGTTTTGAAGAGGAGATAAGTAGTGCTGAGGCCGATCTGTGCAAGTAAATAGATAGGCCTTATCGCTAAAAGTAATTTCTTCCAATGGATAGGATCGATTTGCACAAATTAGGACGGCAACGTGGATTAAGAGGAAAGGCCACCAATAACAATGGTCAAAACTAAGTTTATAAAACAATGTAATTTGCGTCTTTTACCGAGGATTAAAATTCCTAAGAACAGAAATCGAGGTATCGTATTTTCTATTGTTTTTTCGTTCTTAACTTAAAAAAAGTTTGTAATTTTTCCATGAAATAAGCTTATAATTTTTTATGCTGGACGACTTTTTAGTCTGACTTTTAGAGCGGTTAAAGAAGCATTTTTAAGGTACTTTGATGAATCCTAGCTTGTTTATGATTATCACTAATAGAAGAACTCTTTTCTCTAGTCTTAAATTCCAGGAAAGACGGGCATACGTTTGTATGGCCGTGCCCTGTCCTCTCAAATTCACAAAATTCAGCAAATACAAGCATGTCATGATACTACAGTGAAAGATACAAGTTTTCTGGGTTGTACAGTCGAACACACAAGCGTTGTAGTTATCCAGCTAATCTCCGTTCCAGTTTCCACGATTAAAATGGAACGCTTGCGCAAAATTGTCTGCAATCTATGATATTTGGATGCAGGGTGTTCTATTTTGATACGTATTTTTAGTAGAAAAAGATTGAAAACAATATTTTGGAGAGTTTAGTCACTTACAGTTTTGACGAATACTATTATTACCTGAATAAAGAAAAATGTTTCCTTCTACTTCAAACGTATACCAAAATAAATGATATTGACCGTAATTGTTCAAAAATATGTTTTATCTCTTGTTCCTCAATTTACTCATCTTATTATTATCTGAATACTGAATAATGATTGTCACGTCAAGAAAACAATCATGAAAAAATACAAAACTAACCTCTTTATTTTGAATTGTCTTCAACTATTTTCGAAAAAGCACAAGAATGATTGAGTCAAAGTTTATGTTTTAATTTTCCGAGTGCCAATAAAGGTGTTTCAAACATTACAGCAATCAGTCAAATTGATTATTCTTTTGAAGTTTTAACGCTAGATTCTTGGACACTTTGATTTATTTAACGTTTTATCCAGTCTCCTATCGTCACAAAATGGTTCTAGTTGTATTAATAATTTGTCCGGAGGCGCCAAGGCGACACAGTCCATTTATTATTTGGATCTTGTAAGATAACCTGTCAGAAATCTACATCATAGAGCAAAATAGACAATTTATAATTTTTTCAATAACCTTTTCAAAGGTCGATTTTATAGAATAGAAGATTAGTAACAGACGTTTTTTTTTTACATGCAGCTAATTACCAATGTTTACATATACGGAGAACAGTGATGGTATGACTCAAGACTTAATATTCTTCAGTTAATGCGTCTTGACTTGAATAGGTTAGGTTCAAAATTAGTCACAAAACCAACAGTGGGAACCTCGTCAGGTTTGTGTCTTTGTCATTTTACAAACTTATTGTGCTTTTTCTCGTTTACCCTGATTTTAATTGGCTTATCAGTGTTTAAGGTACCTGTTGAACCAGTTAAGTCAAAACTCAGATGTCATTAAAAATCTTTAAATCCTAGGTTTGGGTCCCATACCCATATATCTTGGATTTAAAGATCTTTAAATACTGAAAAGAGTCAGTGACAAATGGTGAAAGAACCATGTTAATATATATGTACTAAATATATAGTTGTATAAATTCTTATCACACAAAATGCGGTCAATAAATAATCTTTTGTGTAATGTTTTCGGAGTTCATTTGTATTATCATCTTTATGAATGAATTTATGTTAAACAAAACTCTTGGAAATCCAATTGTCTCATTCATCTTCATTATCAAAACATGATGTTCATAGTTCTTAAAGATTATAAATTAATGGTCACTTGTAATCCGTCACACAAAATACATCACCGACCACAACGTTTTCATTTTGTATGAAAAGTAACAATGGTTTATTTACTTGCGATAGAAGGTGTTTGGAGTTAGAGGTTGTTCGTTTGTAAAAACTGAATCTGAAACTGTTAGCTAAAACTGATTGAAACGTGGTTTTTGCAATCTTCTTCTTTGACCTTAAAAAGGTTTGTCGATCGAATTTATCGCCTCACGTAACTAGAGGGCGCTGCCATTAATAAAATATACGATCCGATGTATTCCATTTATTGCAGCGCCCTACTCTACTTGTGTGGTAAATGAAATAATAAAAATTAAAGTTATTCAAAGCCACAGGCAATTTCAATTTGTTAAATAGTATTTGACATGCGATGAAAACACAGGATGTGGCCATCGTAATGTCAGATTAACACTACAAACAAAAGTAATAAATTATAATAATAATAGACTGTGTCAGTGTTGCCAGTGCGAATAGAGGAACGCAGCGCCAACCTCAAAAAACCGTGTTTCCGGAAAACGTAGTAGTTTTCCAAAAATACTTGACAATGTTTGATGAAAATTTTCAACAGTATTGTGCATTTTACACAGTTTTTATTTTACGCAATAAAGTTTAAAAATACATATACAGTGGTGGTCATATAATTAGAAACACTTAGTCACTTGGTAGTCTTTTAATGTAACCAACATTATTAATTCAATTAATTGGAGGTAATAGTTTAATTTACGAAATCACAATGTACATTTATATCTCTGGGATAATAATAAGCAATAACATTCAGACAACCAATACAATAATTATAAAAAAAAAACAAAAGTATCAATCAATATTCTTAGTACTGGCAGTCGGACAACTAATTAGAAACAAAGTATGACTAGGTTCTAAAATTGAATTTTAAAACTAAAATTCACCTTTCGGAATGTCACCGCATTATGCATTTTGCCGCCTTTTCTTACTCATTCGGATTTGTTACCTTTTGTCAGCTTTAATTATTAAAAATGGGTAAAAACAAGAGCTGTGATGCAGCAACAAGAAAAATTATAGTAAACTTTCATTTTAAAAGAAAATGGAAAAGAAAGATCGCCGATCATTTAGAGTGTTCCGTAAAGATGGTATTTAACGCCATTGCACATCACAAAAAACATGGAACATCCGATAAGGTGCCTAGAAAAGTTCGGCCAAGGAAGACCACCGTTCAAGAAGACAGGCTTATGATTCGTTTGGCTAAGACAGATCCCTTTAAAGGTTCTAATGTTATACGAAAAGAAGTATTTTCACAAGACGACCCTCGAAACGTGTCCGCAAGACTAGTCCGTAGGCGGTTGGTTGAAGGAAATTTGTATGGAAGACTTGCTAGGAAAGTGCCACTTCTCACCAGGCGACACAGAGAAAATCGTCTAGCCTTCGCTAGAAAATATGCCAGTTGGACTGTTCATCAATGGAGAAAAGTTTTGTTTTCAGATGAAACTAAAGTAAATTTGGTAAATTCCGACGGAAAACGATACGTACGGCGACCAATCAACGAGGCTTTGAATAACAAGTACACTATAAAAACAGTTAAGCACGGCGGTGGAAATGTTAAAGTATGGGGATGCTTTTCCGGATACGGAGTTGGTCCCGTGAGAAAGATTGAAGGGCTGATGGATCAGTTTCAATACAAAAAAATCTTGGAGGAGACAATGATCCCATATTCAGATGATTTGCCAGTGAATTGGATTTTTCAGCACGATAATGATCTAAAGCATACAGCAAACAGCGTTAAAGCATTTCTCAGACAACAATTGGTGACAGTGTTAGAGTGGCCTGCTAATAGTCCGGATTTAAATCCGATAGAGAATTTGTGGCACACTGTGAAGAAAACATTGTCGGATGAGCATATCACCAATATCAACCAACTTTACGACGCATTTGTAGAAGCTTGGAGATGTATTCCTTTGGAAACGTGTGAAAAACTGATAGAATCAATGCCACGTCGTTGTAAAGCTGTAATCGACAACAGTGGGTACCCTACCAAGTACTAACAGTACTAATCGGTTTTGGATATAGTATTCATAGTATTATTCAAATTAAATGTGGTTTTGTTCACTTAGTTAATGTTTATATTGTTGTTTTTTTTTGTTTCTAATTAGTTGTCCACTTTAGTCCATGTATTTTAATAGACTTTTTATTAAAATGTTATATTTTTATATCAAAATTGTTGTTTGTTATTACTAAACTCGTATAGTAATACTTTAAAAGAACCGATACATCCATATAAATACGTAGGAGCCCGTATGATGTTAATTTGTAATGAAAATAGAAGACAGGGTTGGTGTTTCTAATTATATGACCACCACTGTATGTATCATCGCAGCCCCCTAGTAATTTATGACGATAAATCCTTCTTACTAATATTATAAACGTGAAAGTTTGTAAGGATGCATGTTTGTTACTATTTGACGCAAAAACTACTGAACGGATTTTGATGAAACTTTACAGTAATATTGCATAAACAACAAATTAACTCATAGGCTACTTTTTATTCAGGTACCACGCGAGCGAAGCCGTGGGCAGAAGCTAGTCCTATATAAAAACCACCCGTGAAATCGTGGCATTTTGGAGATAAATGATTGTATTATCTGCAAATATTTGTATTGGGTCTGGGTGTTTTCTACGTATAATATGTATGTAAAAATAATATTAGTAGTATATATCAGTCATGTAGTATCAATTTTTTTTAAGGGGAGAAATGCTACGCTTGCTTCCATCACGGGGGTGGCGAAAGGGGGTATGTGGGACTCTAACCCACTAAAACCACCCTGGTTAACGTCGCCCGCCGTAGTGGGGCAAGATGGAGTTGCGTTAGCATTCACCATCTTACCCCGATGGGTGGCACAGGAACCACCTGGGCTCCGGCCATGTGTGGGGCCGTGCAAGCCGGCAGAGTCCCCCGATTATCCGCCAGTGACCCCACACTCGCGCCCTGAAAAGGGCGCCCCTCCAACTCACGCTGTCCCTCACTCCAAGCATGACCGGTATGGGAAGCCCTGCCGGTATAGCCTCGAAGATCATTGGAACGCGCAAGCCGACCAGAGCAGCAAAAGCCGCCCCGGCCTTCCCTCCACGGTGCGCCCTGAAAAGGGCACACCCACCCCGCAAGACGGGACCACACAGGGCCCCGCCAAGCCCTTAAAAGGGCGCCCCCTCCCACCGGAGCAGCATACACCGCCCAGGCCCTCCCATGGTGCTCCTCCACGAGCCCACCATGCTGCCCCATCCGCTGTGCCCCATGCGGTTCATAGGGACACGCGGAGGGGCCCCTCCGGTCAGTCCATTAGTTGCTCGACAATAAGATCCCACGTATGAGTAGTTATTGTCGGGCTTTAACAAGGCGCACCGTCCCATAGGCTTCCGTTCACCCCGGATCCGTCTGATCCACAAGTGACAAGTGTCTACAGGCACACGAGAAGGTTGACCGACATGGCACCCCAGTCATGTAGTACCCATAACATAAGCTCTGCTTACTTTGGGGCTAGATGCTGTGTGAAGAAATGTCCAACATTCAACAGATAAACAAACAAATAACCTACGCATTACGGACTGCTTAGGTCGCGGATGAAAATCATTCATAAACATTAAAAAAAATTATTAACACATGCGTGACAGATTGCGTTATACTTAATATAAACATTTCTCCGAAACTGTTTGTATTGATAGGATCAGAGCCAACGTAATTAATATATAAATTTTGATGTCAGTCAATGGCTAATTCAGTTTATTAGAAGTTTAATTTGAATTTTTGTATGAAAATAGTGTTAATGTGTTGGCTAAGGATAAGTCAATATTATGATGTTTTCTAGATCCTGTTTTGCTGTCTTATTATATCGCCACCTCCTATTTCATATTTACCATTTATTTCCAAAACGGCTTATAAAATCAAATTCAGTTTTTACAATCGATTTGTATGATTTAAAGGATGATTCATGGATAGGTTTTATCACACCATACCAATGAGTTTCGCCATTAGTATATGTTAGCAACATTACGTGGTAAGGCAACGTTAAAATGATGTCGTTTTGCAACGTTTTGACGAAACCAACAAATGGTTCGCGTAAATATTTTAGTTTGAGTGATTCATTCGAGATCTCAGATCGATTAACATTCTTTTGAATAAATAATCATAAGTTATTTTCGACTTGTTTTCTCGAAAGTAATCGGTTGAAATCAGAGTGGCGAAAGATTTGTTTGTTGCACCTTTTAACGAAGTGAGAAGAAACCTATTTGTTTTTGTTTCTACCAATATCTATGTTTGTTCTGTTTAATATGCTACTGTGACATTTACAACTGATTGCTTTCATGATTCAGAGGGCACTTTAGCTGTCAGTATCCGTTCATGCTAATTTTACTTTTTGAGCAAAAAAGTAAACAAGCAAATGATCCATCTTATGTCTAGGTATAACAATTGAAATACCTCATAGCTTCGTCATGGTTTTGGTGATAAAAAGTCTTATGTACCTCTAATTTTAACAACACCCTTCAAACCATAACACAGACATTTCACATATCAACTATACACGAAATATGTCGAAAGCTAAGACTTTTGGTAGTGACTGTAAAATTAGGAAACTTCAGTAAAGGCTTATTTTCTTAGAATAATTAATTATCAAAGTATCTTAGCAGAATACCAAGTACCTACTTACAATAAACATTTCAGCGCTGCAACTAGCAACTTCGTCTAAAATTATTATGTAGTCTCTTTGAAATCTACAATGTACCAATTTCACAACTGCTCTACTGTGATGATAGAGTTTTATTATTATTTAACTAGAATTTGGATATATTTAGAGGGTACTATTTCCTTAGGTATTAATTTTTGATATCATAAATGTATTAAAACATAGTCAGACATAATCGTTTTATTCAACATATTAATTTATCCGCATTGAACTGTCAACTACATATTAAAATAAAATAAAAAAATCAAACGATTCAATAACTTTTACTTTTGATTTTATAAACTAATAAATAAAAGCTTATTTAATGTGTCTGAACAAGTGATGACTAGTAAAAAAATGGCATACTAGTATTATAATATATGTGGCATGGTATAAAACTTACTAGTGATAGGTGAAAAAACTACACGCAGATGTAGTTTTTCGCTATCACTATGCCGGTTATTTTTATAAAATTTTTACGACTTCCAAGATGTCAAAGCCTAATAAACATAGATTTTTATATTACCGAAGACTTGAAAGCGTTCTACAGTGGTTACCCACTCCTGTCCGATTGTATCAAACACGAGAGTTTTATTACGGCAGTAGTTTTATTAACCAGTAATAGAAACTCGAATCGTACTAATTAATTGCATTAAACCTTTTGTAGAGAGTGATTCAGGCTTCATGACCAACAGGATCAGAGTTGTTGCGGTTTTTTTGACACATCTAAATCACCCCTAAGTATGTTCCACAATTTTGGATATATCACTATTTTAAATTTTTGGTTGTTGCTTCTACAGAAAAAGGTTGGACTCACTGTTGACGAAACGGTGACTTTAGCTATAGGTACGAATGTGTTTGCTATACTAAAGCATTTTATACAGCTATTAATTATGTTGAGATTTCTTGGTAGACTGCGCGTTAGAAGTGCAGGCAATCCGGAAATACAGTTTATTAAAATATCTTACGATGAAACTAGTTTATTCTAGTCTATTAAACTTAAGATGCGAAGTGCGTTTCATTGTAGTTTAGTAGATCAAAGAATATGTTAATGACATGCATAGGATTTCAGTTCACTACTAGCTCAATGGTTAATTTAAGGAAATGGTACCTAATTTAAAATGATCTGGATTTGTTTAGATATTTAATAAAATTATTTAGTGTTTTATTATTTTTATATATATCTATGGAGTTTTAATATTCTTTTAGAAAATTCAATTTACTTTCACTATTAAGCAACATAGCTACTCAAATCAAAATATGCTTGCCATAAAGAACACAATTCAATACCGTAGTTAAGGAAAGGATCACTGATCAAATAGAAGAAGAAAAAACCAAATTAAGAAACTTAAAATGAGTGACACATATTTCTTAATAACAAAAATGTTTAACGAAATTTCCGTAAAGGCTTCATTTTCTGAAAGTAAGGGGTGATGGCGTTTATGAGTGGGCTGTGGAATTCAATCGTCGGAGGCAATGATAAAGAGGAAAACTGGCACGTTCTATCCCAGCTGTTCATAGACAAAACTAAGAAATACTTCTCAGTATCCGAAGTTGATAAGGAGGAGCAGGTCATCGTTTTCGGCGAATCACACAACATATCGTTTAATAAGACTGGAGGATTTGGAACTAACTTTGCGCCGTTGAATTTTATATCTGTTTACCACATTGATTCGAGAAAAGGTTTGTATTCTTATAAGAATGCGTAAAATGTAATAATAGATCAACAAAATAAATATTTACTTTACTAAAAATTAATAATATCCCAAAAGTTCAACTTTGGACCCGAACCCGCCACGCTATACCAACTAAGCCACGAGAATTTACGATCTCGTGTTTTAGTTAGTATAGCCCCCGCACCCAAGTGGAAGATCGTGAGTTTGAGTCCCACCGCGTTTGAACTTTTGGGATGTTATAAATTATCTTATAAATATTTTTATCTAGCTACCAATTATAGTATTTGTCAGTAGGTAGTATAAATCGTAATCAATCGCAACTGCGATGTAATACCGGCACGTCAATGTGTATTTTTATTTACCGCGCAAAAGGGATATCTGCGCACATCCATGCGTCGCAGAAAAATAATCATGTCGTTCCTTGACACTGACATTACCTATGGCTGTGCAAATGGATCTCTCTGGAGTGTTCTTGCTATGCTTTAGATGCTATAGTTTTGAATTTTGGGGAACATTTAAAGAAGTAAATTATGAAATCGTTTAAGTTGTAAAGTCTTTATTGGTAATCTCAAAAAACCTGGACTACTGAAAAACGTATTTTCCTGAGTTTACTTCGGTATCTTTAGTACCTACTTTCTTTTTTCAATTTATAGTAGCGACATAAAGATGTGTTTTTCACTCGTTTGTGCTGAAAACTTAGTGAAAACTGTAGAAATAGTGATAACGTACGAAATTTACAAATTCTCCAGCTTATTTATTGGAATGTTGTCTAGTCCGTGCCTACTTACAATTTATTTATAGTGACGTGCGCGTGCGTCAAAGATTCCTGTAGTAATTAGGACCTTGTGGGTTTTATGATTTTATTCAGATAATTTTGGACAGATTAAAATATGTCTAGATGTTTGTGTGACATTTTAAAATTTGTGTTTACTTGTGTAAAATAGCTAGCAGCCAGCATCATTCCCAAGGCGCAGATTTTTGAAGTTTTAAACCAAAATACAGTGCACATAATATAAACTAAGTAGGAAACTAAAACTACTAAGCTTCTGTGCCTATAACAAATTCTTTGTGCGTTCTAGAAGAATAAGAAGCAAAAGACGGGACTAGCAGTACGGCGTTTCCTTCGATTTCATTATATTGTTTATCTTTTTCTATCATCATCAAACTTACCTATCACCATCTCTTTTCAGCCGAAGTCAAAATGCCCAGTGGACACATCGACCAGCCCGTCATCGAAGACAACCGTGACGGTACAGTTAGCATCAAGTATGACCCTCGTGAGGAGGGCGTTCATGAGCTGTACGTCAAGTACAATGGAGAACATGTACAGGGTAAGCATTCTGACCATCATCGTCAATAACCTTCTTACCATCTTCATCAACATTCTTATCACCATTGTTGGCCATGGCTTACCCTGGAGTTACTTTTCAGGTGGCAAAATCACCTTGTCTCACAGCATAAAGTTTTATATTTTCTAATTTGTATGTTTGTATATTGTGATTACTAATTTTGTTTATTTTCAGGTTCGCCTTACAAGTTCCACGTGGACTCCATCTCCTCAGGGTATGTCACGGCGTACGGCCCCGGCCTATTAAATGGAGTCAGCGGTGAGCCAAGCCAGTTCACCATCAGCACCAAGGGTGCAGGCGCTGGTGGGCTGTCCATGGCAGTGGAAGGCCCTAGCAAGGCTGAGGTGAGCTTAAGAGTTTGCAAAAAATAAGTGGACATTGACAAAAGCAAAGTGGTGACGTTTGAACGGTCTCTTCTGGGGAAACGAACCATTTAAATAAAGTTCAAACTCAAATAATTAAAAATCACAACGTTCAACTGAAATATCGACTTACTGTGAATCTGTTACATCTATTAATATAGCGTGATAATCGTCAACAACATTAAAATAAGTAATTTTGACTCATTTTTTGTCGACTATGAAATAAGTTCTCAACAACAGTTTATGCTTAAACTGTTGTTGAGAGAGCTGTAAGCTACTAAAAGTTATGCAAGTTGTAAATACTGTTAAACAAGGATGTTGTAAATGTAAATGAAATTGGTACCTAACTTTATGCCTCAACTTAACAAAAATATAAACGCAATCGGCGGCTATTGATTAAGCTAAAATAATATGTGGGTTTACTTGGGTAGGTGCACTGATCTTTATGACCATTTTGTATAACTACCTACCTAACTCATTCAAGTATCCCAGTATTTTTTGTTCCGCATTCTTCACTTTTTTGTTTTTGAATTCTACCCACATACAAATGTAAAAATATAAAATGTATCAAACTTTATCAGTCCGTAACACAGGTACGACCTAACACGGCTACTAAAGTACGCAAAATGTATAAAATATTTTAAGTTATTTTGATAAGTGCCTTGATTTTATTTAAATGTAAATTGTGTCTTTCGTTTAGTAATAATAATATATTCAAAGGTTAAGTGGAAGAGATCGCTTTTAAGACTACCCATTGTACTTTTAGTTTTGTATAGTTTTTTAATACACGACATATACAATTAAGTATTTTTATACATTCATTCATTTAGTCGTTTGTGGTGGAAATATTTAGTATAGGTCTATTTTAGCAATGGTCTTATGGCTGATAATAGCAAAATCCCTAAACTATTTTGCTCTCATGTTACTTGGTTTTTCATTCCAGATTACCTGTCATGACAACAAAGATGGTACCGTTGCCGTATCCTTCCTGCCGACCGCTCCTGGAGAGTACAAGGTCTCCGTACGATTTGGAGACAAGCACATCAAGGGATCACCATTCTTGGCTAAGGTGTGAATCATTACAAAAACATTCTAGATGATGATTTTCAACATTCGAATATTGTTATTTATAAAGGTAAATGTCAAGGTCAAAAATTATATCGTAGGCTCTTCTTTGTTCAAAACTAAAATGATGTCATGAATTCTTCTCCGACACGCTGCTTTATATTTCAAGAAGGAAATTGTTTCAAGAGTATTTAGCCTCTTGAAAATACTCGACTGTAATTATCTTGACAAATTGATGTTCTGTGAAGAGTTGTTCTAGGTAGTGTGATGTGTTACAGGTGACCGGTGAAGGTCGCAAAAGGAATCAGATCTCTGTTGGCAGCTGCAGTGAAGTGACTCTCCCTGGCAAAGTGGCTGATAGCGACATCCGCAGTCTCAACGCTTCTATCCAGGTGAATATCACTCATTCTCTCGAACATTATCTGCTGGAAAAGTAGAAAATGCCATGAAATCTAATATGTTTGACCTTGAATATAAAAAAATGTCTCGGGTATACTTCTATAATACAAGCTTAGTTGCTTAGTTTGGTGCTAGATAATGTTGTGTGAAAAATGTACAACCTTTTTACGGCAGTATACGTATTTTTTTTAATACGTATACTGCCGTAATGCAAATTGGTGGCTGTCTCCATCATTTTCATTTGCCAACAGTGCTTTCATTGTTTCGACTCAAAGAATTTGCACATGTCGTTTAAAATATTTTTATTATAATTTTCTTAGGCTCCATCAGGCCTTGAAGAGCCTTGCTTCCTTAAGAAATTACCATCCGGTAACATTGGCATCAGCTTCACACCTCGCGAGGCAGGTCAACACATCGTCTCCGTAAAGAAAATGGGCGTTCACATCCAGAACTCTCCTTTCAACATCACTGTGCAGTTACAAGAAGTCGGTGATGCTAAGAAAGTTAAGGTAAGACAAGAAAAATAAAGATTTTTACAGACCATGATTTGCTGGAGGAATCAACATCTTTCAGAAGAACCGGGCTCAAAATAAGTTTTAAAAGACTAAAAAAATACTTGGAAAAAAGATGATGTAGGTATAGATTAAATTATTAGCAAGACCTAACAGCAGATTTGTAGAAGTAAAGCAGGATGGAAAGACAATTTCTAGATTTCATTTATTAACCGTCTGCGTACCTCTTGCCAACTAATGGTATTACTGAAACGGTGACCCCTCAAAATAAATAATTACATATTAAGGTTCCAAGGTCCCAGAATAAAAAATGCTGAAAAATGATGATGAACTGCAAAGAACATGTAATATTTTTTTAACAAATGCAAACTGTAGTTTTATTATTGCAGCTTGATATACAAAGTTTTTATTGACAGGTTGGAGGCCAAGCTCTAAAGGAAGGCAAGACACATGGTGAAAACACATTTACCGTGGACACCAGAAACGCTGGTTACGGTGGTCTTTCACTGTCTATTGAAGGTAAGATACTATTACTACTGAGGATTATGGAAACAAGCAACTACTTGCTTATTTACATAATCCTAAAAGTTATTTTAGGATTCCATTCTTGGCTGACTGATTGTTAAATCAGTCTAGCTTTTGAAGGTCCTGTAGAACTCTAGATTCTTTCTTGCTCTTTTACCAGGTCCCAGCAAAGCTGAAATCCAGTGCGCTGACAGCAAGGATGGAGTCTTATCTATTAGCTACAAGCCAACTGAACCTGGGTATTACATTGTCAACCTGAAGTTCGCTGATCACCATGTTGAGGGATCTCCTTTCACTGTGAAGGTAAATTGAAATCTTGTAGCCTTTGGTCCTAGAATACTACTGCTGAAGAACACTTTAAGACCGCAGCCGCACTGCCACGTTTACAAGTATTTAAGGAGAGATGCTATGTGCCTAGTTTGACTTTGTTTTAGAGAAAACACAAAAAACAGACAGTAAATTTACTGCAAGGCGGCGCGGCACAGGTCTTCAAATTTTCAGTGCGTCAGTCTCATCCATTTACATGCATTGTTTTTCTGATGACGAAGTCGGGAGATGCCCCTGCGCTCAGTGCTCATGTGATAGAATTGTTTAAGAATCATAATGACATGATGATGCTCTATGAAAAATGTCCAGCAATATTTATTTATTTATTTATAGGTTTCTGGTGAGGGTAGCAACAGACAAAGAGAGAAGATTCAGAGACAACGTGACCAGGCGCCTCTCACAGAAGTCGGCACCAACTGCAAACTAACCTTCAAGATGCCTGGTGAGCGCATTCAAACTTCATTGAGCTTAGGCTACTTGGAGGATACAGTTAAACGAACCTTCTGATGGAAAGCAGCCGGGCCACCATCACATAAATTTGACACCTACAACATCAAAGGCAATGCATTGCCTGCCCGTAAAGACACAAGTAGTAGGTACTTGCCTGGACAAAATCATTCACGAAGGAGCAAAGGAGCTCACATCTTTCTTTTCTATCAAACAAGACAGTGTGTTGGTTATGACATTGTGACATTTTACAAAATCCCAATTTCTGTTATTTCGGTTACATTTAAGTTTACCAGACTATTTAGAGTCTCATTACCAGTTTTTTATTTGCAACAATTTGAAGAGGGTATCCCTGATGGAATAGTATAGTCAACAATTTATGCAAAACTAAACTTGAATGGTTTATTACAGAAATATACAGTAAAATACTAATAAGTAGCTTTTACGAATTCATTCAGCAAACAGTGGAGTGTTATATCTTAAGATACTAATCTTCTTTTCCAGGCATCACCTCTTTCGATCTGGCTGCGACCGTCACAAGTCCTGGAGGCGTCTCCGAAGATGCTGAGATCCAGGAGGTGGAAGATGGGTTATATTCTGTCCACTTCGTTCCCAAGGAGCTTGGCGTCCACACTGTGTCTGTCAAGTACAGGGAAATCCATATTCCTGGTGAGTGACTTACATAATAATGTGTGCACTGATATTATGTTCTTAAATAGTGATGGAAAACATTGCAGGGAAACTGTCATGTCCTAAAATAAATAGGTCTTGCAGCTGTTAAGAATTTTTTTATTAACAATCCAAGATCTTCCCTCTTATTAAAAAAAATTCAAAATAAATATAGAACTCTGTAACTTAAAAAAGAAAGAGAAAGCTCCTTTTGCAGAAATAATTTGTTCCATTGAGTTATTATTGAGATTTTTCAATTAATTCTTTATTTCTAGGATCCCCGTTCCAGTTCACTGTTGGCCCCCTGAAGGACTCCGGCGCCCATCTCGTGAAGGCTGGAGGTCCTGGTTTAGAGAGGGGAGAAGCTGGTCGCTTTAATGAGTTCAACGTATGGACCCGCGAGGCAGGCGCTGGCCAGCTGGCGATATCACTGGAAGGGCCTAGCAAAGGAGACATCGACTTTAAGGATCGGAAGGACGGGTCCTGTGATGTTTCCTACAAGGTTGAAGAGCCTGGTAAGTTGAAAACCTATTTTTTTGCAGTTCCAAAGGTCCAAGTGAAATGCGCGTAAAACCGTAGAACGATAGAAAATAACAAACACTGCAACGTCGATGCTACGTCGATGACTTGTTTGTGCTTGGGCCTCAACCTCCGCAAAATCACTTGGTGAGTTGGTGACGACAAGCCAAATGACTTATTTTATGGAATTGCATATTGATAGTAACCATATGCAAGTGAAAATCATTTGTCCAATCAGATGTTCGTCACCGAGTGACTTTCAGGTTCCAATAAAGAACACATTTTTGTCTAACATGCTTACCTAATGCTAAAGATAGATAATAACATTGACAGTTAACACAAATATCGATACTTAAGGCATGAAAATTAAATAAGAATTTATGACCAATCTTCGAGAAAAGTTTTGTAGAAGTCCTTTGAAGAATTTCGTCTAAAACACCATATTAATTTTCCAGCAAGAAAAACACATAATTTATTTGTTCTTAGAAGTAAGCAGAATGGTAAGACAATGGCCTCGATTCTGTATTACACTAACTAAACTAAATTTAAACTATCGTTCTCTTTTATGGATAGTGTACGTAAGGAAGAGATGGCAAGAATTTTACTGCTGTGTGCTGCTATCAAATCAGTTTACGTGCTGCTTTTCTTCGTGTTTATAGTCAGTATGTTTTGAAATCACGACTAAATTTGTATGGAAAACTTGAATCTGACTAATTTGACAGCACTAAAATTGTAGCTATCTCTTTCTTGCTTGCACTATTAGTAAAAGAGAGCGACAGTTTAAATTTAGTTTAGTTAGTGTACTACAGAATCAAGGTCAATGTCTACTTTTCGACTAAGATTGACCGTATTGACATAACAAAAGTATGGCTTTTGCCAACTAGACAATTACTTTAATCGCACCTTAGAACTTAAAGGACTAAATACTACCCAAAACTACTTAAACTATTTACGGTTGTTATCGTTCACATCACAATCACCAAGTCAAATGACCACCACCCCCGCAGTGCCATATCGAACCGGCCACAAAAACTCAAGAGAAATGCAATTTCGTAAATAAATCAGGTTATTTCTTCAAGACCACGCCTTCTCAAGTCATCAACCAATCCTGGCCACTCGGACAACGATCGCGGCAAAATTTACCGCGAACCATTGTGACAGTTCGATTTTTTAAATTGTTTTCCTTTTTTTTTCAACGCGATGACCATAGATTCTTTTTTTTTTCAAGTAATGGCTGTCGCGTTTTCGAACGGCCGGTGATTGAAACGATTTACGATTGGTGTTTTTGTTAATGAAACTCGTAATTCTTGGGAGGTTTATGCTGGACCGTGGGCTACTTGCAGGAATGCATTTGCTGCAGTTGGTTTTGGTAATAAAAGTTTATGTTACGTCTTATTTAGTTCTTGTTAGAATGGCTGTATTGCAATTATGACTTTCAAATATAATGTCAATCTGTATGTAAGCCACAGTGTATATTTGAAAAAAAAAATGTCTCGACACCACGAATAAATCAATTTTTTTCCAAGCATTTAAATCGCTTATCGCAAGCCCAGTTATTTTGAATGTAAATACTATCATCCCAAAAACAGAAGAATAAATATTAGTATGCTGTATTTTGTTTGTTTTGTAGATAAAAATAAATACGGATTATAAATTCGCATACGTCGGCAGCGGCGCGGTGGCTTTGTCGGCCGCTTCGCCGGCCGATGCGTTCGAATTTTAAACGCATTTTTTATCTGTCATCGTCAAATAAAACAGAATAGTAAGTATCGTAAAAATTTACTCTTATTCAAGCGATCTCGGCCACGCATACTCATAACTACTTTGCCTAATCTTGACACTTGCTTAGATAATATTTAATTTTATAAGTAGCAATCGGTTCTTAGTAAAGTTATACTTGCACCTCTTTATCGCTACAATAAAAGTTGGCGTTGCAATAATTGGTGCAACGAATAAACTAAACTGCATTATATCTAACTAACCTCTGCCCATGGCTTGGCCTGCGTGGTACCTGAATAAAAAGTAGCTTATGTGTTTTTCTGATGTATAAGCTATCTGATGTATTACTGTAAAGTTTCATCAAAATCCGTTCAGTAGTAGTTGCGTGAAAGAGTAACAAACATCCATCCTCACAATTTTTTGCGTAGGTTTATAATAGTAGTAGGATTCTGGATAAATAAGTTCTGACTGATGATGAGATGATGCAGAACTTTTTGTATGAATGACTTGCAATTATCAAAATGAAAACATTTATTCAGTCTCTGTTAAAATTATCAATTTAACACTTGGACAAAACTCGCTTTCAAATTCATTTGAAGCTATTACCTTAAATTATATTTCCAAAACGGAAATCGATTATCCAGACCAAAAACGCAGCAAAATTATTTCAAAGGAATACCTCTCGCCTCCACCAAATTATGAACTCCAAAACTTAAGTCATTATTCCTCTAAAATCTTTAATCGCGATACACTTATGAAGTATTCGGGGGTAAAAAGACCAATTTCTTTGTCGGGTGGAGGTGACTTTTTGTGTTTCAGAATACAATAGACGTTTCGAGACAAATTCTGTTAGAGACGGCATTCTTGGCCTTGTGGTGTTTAACAGTCATTTTAATTGAAGGTCCGTCCGAAATGATCTTTGAGAAAAAACGGCTAAGTGCATGTCGGGCACTGATGTCATTTGTTCCGTGGATACGTGAGTAAATACCTGTATGCTGCGAACAAAAATGTTTTATTTTTTTAAGTTGCATTCACTCATATGCTCGACATATCATTTATTAAGAATCCATGAGGCTGGGTTACCAAATGGTTCATGTAATGGATCAGTCTCTGATGCAGTTTTTAGATGTATTAGCTTGCAAAGCAGCAGAGTCCAAGATTTTTGGCTTGCAATAAAACGCATACGGTGTTAAGAGAACGTGTGGCTCCCCCAAATTGAGAGTCAGGTTTAAATTTCCAGAGACTTTTTGTTCCTTCATAGCTTATGAAAGAAGCTATTTGCCTGGACAAGTCACAGTATCTAGATGCGTAGCGATATATAGGGAAAATAATGCTTTAAACATTTAAAGCATTTTCGAAAGAAGTTTTAGAACGTCGGTTTTTTGTACAAAATCGGTTAACTCTAATTATTTTCACAATCGATACAGTATGGTCTTTTTTTTAATATCAACGTAAAATGTACTCTAACAAAAAGGGTAGGTTTGATTCCCGGCTACAATTTCCCTTACCTACTTATTTGTCTGAATTCGATATGTTTAAGTATAGACAAATAATAACACAATACAGTCCCAATTTGGCTACTGATCCCTAAAAAAGCTTTTTGGAGAAAGGACAACGCCTATGATGGAATGGAATGCAACTTTGAACGGGTTTTTGGCCGCAGTTTTGGTATTTGGACCACTGGGTTACGTTCTCGTTTGATAGTATTTTGGGTTAAAAAAGTCGGGAGTCCCATTATTTTGCCCATCTATTGTTATCCATAAGTATCTAAAGCAATAAATAAAAAAAATTCGCTCGGTAGGCATATATCTGAAGATACCAAATAGGGGGTAGTCAGAGACACGTCTGAACTTTATATTTGGTACTTGTCCGCGTTTTGCATTGTAGCATTCCACGTGACATCGCTCTATAAGTCGCAAGTCTATCGCCGCTTATTGGAACACTAACCGTTGGCACACGCCTTCGATTTTTTGCTTCATTGGCATGAAGGTTTCATCACGGTGTTTTCATTGCAGTAAATTCAGTGGGCATAAACCCGGTTATGTACTTGAAAGTGAACAAAATAATAAATTTATTCATTTTTCGAAAGCGGAAGATTTTCCTCGTACATAGCTAGTAAGAGGATGGTGATATTTTAGATAAAAAAAACCTAATTTTCGGAAAAATTCTTTAATAATTTCTTTATTAATTACTTTATTTTAAAAATTCTTAATTTTTTTAGATGATAAAATGGTTTTCGGTTTCCGCTGAACTACCTTTCCTCTCATCATATCAGATATTACTTTCAAATAGAAGAAAGGCTGTATGCCCTCTGACTCATTTTACCATGATAGTTTTTAAAGTGTAGAGTATAATTGTTTTTTAATACTTACCACCTTATACCAAAACGCAACTCATAATTCAAACCACAACTCAAGGACTAATTATAAAACGACAGCTTTATACATTGCATATAGCATCATGTTTTACTAACTCTACTTAAAACTTGAGTAGCGTTTCAGTATTTGCTCGCAAGCAAACTTCTTCTTAAAGTAATACCAAACTGGAGAAAACCATGTAAGCAGAAATACAGAACATTCTAAGAAAAGTTAAATGTAGATTACTTCTGTTTCATAGAATAAAATATGTGGCTTCTTTTCAATCTTAAAAAAAGTGAATCGTTTTCTGATTGCTTTTAATCTCAACTTTATTTTCTCAATCTCAGTTGTGAAACATCTGCATGTAAAACTTAAAATGTAAAGTTTTTCGTTTGAATAAAAACTTTCAATAAATATAAGAACCAGGATGTCGGGCATCGAACCCGATTGTAACATGTCAATACCACCGTATTACATGAGGCCTACATCATTATTTGTTAAGGCCGATTCCACCACAGATTTTAAACCTTATAAAAATTGTAGCCAAAATACCTTACAACAATGAAATAATAATCTGTTTATACGTGTTGCTGTTAAGTCGAGAAAAATCTGGTTTAAAAGACAACAGTTAAGATTGATCCATGTGATTTAAATAAATGAAATTCTATTGAGTTTGACATCGACGTACACGTACTGAAAGGAATGTTAGCGCCTAAGTTCTAGCTATACGGAGTGTTGGGAGCATTGCGTAACTTTGGAATACTGCACATTTAGTGGCAAGGAAAGTCAGTCTCTAAAATCTGGTTAAAGAGACCAGAGCCTCTGGATAACATTAACTTTTAAATTTTCTTGCTCCTAAAATAAATGTTGGCTTTGTTCAACAATCATAGTTTGACCACTGGTTACCAACGCGTCGCCACCGGCCCACGTAATTCCAAAACAAAAGAACCTAACCAAAAACGATACGTTTTTGTTCAATCAGCAAAAAGCTGTCCAAAAAACCTCCACTTGGGATGCAAATAAATCCACGGTAACAATATGCCCACCGCGTCGATACAGGCCTTTCTCTAGAGAAAAAGTTACATAAAAAAGGATGCATTTGCAAAAATTTAAATACCACTCGAAGATGGGAAGAAATATTGAGGGCATCGTTAGCCCGTTATTCAGATTGAGTGACGTTTTCTGCATCTATTTAGGATTTAACGTGGATACGTACGTGGATATGTTAAGCATGGATTTTGAAACCGATATGTCCTAGAACCAAAGATTTTAAGACATGTGACATATGCATGAAAAGAGTATCTGCATGCTGTACTGAAATCTATTACCATTATGTTTTTTCACCATGGTATTGATAGCAAGCCACCTTGCAGTATAGACGCCTAGACACCTGCAGTTTAGCTTCAATGTCCAGTAAATAATTCTACCAGAGATTGAGTTTCGTTTAAATAAGCTTCGGGTGCAGCATCTTTGCTTACTTGGTACCTGAAAAATAGCAGCTCATTCATGTGATCTACATTTGTTAGAAATTTTATCCAAATCTGTTCGACCGTTGCAAAGTACAATGTTAACAAAGTTTATTGGTACTTAACTTACTTTGTAAACTTTCTCATTGTAAATAACACCATACCATTATTTTGCATAGTTGTCTGGAAGAAATTGCTTTCAGCTATGACCGCTTAAATTAATAATAATAAATAATGCTGGAAATTTTCCACACATCCCCAAAATTTTCCACACAAAAGCAGAGCTTGTGTTATGGGAACTGTATGACTGATATACTACGTACTTATTCTAATTTTTTGAAATATGTACATATTATAGCTACATAAAAAAAACACCCAGACCCGAGACAAATACTTACAGATCATACAAACATTTGTCCCGCGGCGGGAACCGAACCCGCAACCTTCTGCGTCTTAGGCGGGCCTTCGCCCACAGAGGTCGTCAAACCACCACTTATCTCGCATTTCTTTTGTTAAGTGTTTTAGTAATATTTTTGCAGGTTATCCTGTAAAATTATAGGAACGGATAGTATATTTCTACGCGACGTATCCACGTTAAACTTACAAACGTGACACATCAGCCTATCCGTTTTTTAGACCAATATCCTTCTTTTTTGTGTACTTTTGTAATGTTTTTCTACCACAGTGCAAATTTATTATTTTGTCAGTGCAGCCGAATTAGAATTTGAGCTGACGAGCTAAATTAAGTTGAGTTTTTGTCTTATTGGAAGAATTCTTATGTGATAAAAGCTTTATTGGAAAATGTTAACTTGTTAGGTATTGGACAACGTAGATAGGCTTCCTCACTCGATGTACTGATGATATCTTAAACCAAGTGACAATGATGTAAAATAATTAAATCTATGTTGATCGTGGTAGGATTGTTAAAGTTATTAGATTAACTAGACTAGAGAAAGAACTGGACGACGTTGGTAGGCTTCCTGACTCGATGTACTGATGATATCTTAAAGATTGCTTGAAGGGGATGAAGGTGGCCCAGGACCGTCCGTTATGGTACTGTCAATCAATTTCTACTTTAATTTAACGAAGCGAAGCGATGTGCTAATGTTTTAAAAGTGCCTTTGTACTTAAGAATTCTTCCTTCCTTCACCAGGTGAATACCGCATCGGTCTCAAGTTCAACGAACAGCACATCCCAGATTCTCCATTCAAAGTGTACATCTCCCCAGCGGTGGGCGAGGCTCACTTGCTGGAGGTGGCCCAATTCCCAGACTCGGCTCAGGTGGACAAGCCTACGCAATTCTACATCAGGCTGAATGGAGCTAAGGGCTCTCTAGATGGCAGGGTAAGTTGAAATACAAATTCAACCACCAGGCTTAGTATGAGCACCAAGATAACCATTTTGTCAACGCAAAAGAAGACATAAAATAGTTCTGGCTGCCTTTCCATCAGAAAAAAGAGAGAGACAGATATATTACAGATTATTTATTTGGGGTTAATAATCACTCTAGTTCCTGTTTTGATTATTACACTAATGAGTATTGTAATTCATTCATCATTTAAATTAACATTTAAATGATGAGATTAACATTTAAATTAACATTTAAATGATGAGACTCGAATAAATATACAAAGCCATCACAATACTTACACGTTAACTCAGAGATCATCTGATGATGAGCACCATCATCTTATAAAAAACGTATTTAAATTCGTGAAAACCAAGTGACAATGATGTAAACTAATTAAATCAATGTTGATCGTGGTAGGATTATTAAAGTTACTAGATTAACTAGACTAGAGGAAGAACTGGATCACAGACTACTATATGTACAACTGGATTTGATTGTTTTACGAATATTATGAAAGCTAGTAGACATTGACATCTCAAAAAAAATTGAGCCGTTTTCTGAAAGAATACTTTTTTGTACTTATGTGTAAGATAAGATCCTCATCGAAGCTCGCTGAAACCTATCACCACACTGCTCTAGTCAGCCTATCGGTAACAAAGTCCTTTTCAGTTCTTTTCAGTTATTAATAATAGTCCACGAGACCATGACTCCATAATCCTTATAAACTACGATTTATATAACTGTATATCACTATACATACTGTCTACCCTATAGCCTTATGGGAAATAAACTTCAAGTCTATTTTAAGATTTACTTGCAGAATTCGACAATATCTGCAAGGGTCAGTGTGATTTATCGTGTGAACATGATAGTTGTCTATCGGACTGCGTCTTCACGTCATGTTATGATAGATGGCAGTGGCGTGAAAAGACGTGATTTTTGCTCGAATCCCAAAGGAGGGTTATATTTTTGGAGCATCTATGTACTAATTCATTTAAAAAAATTAAGACCCACGGCCTGATTTTCATCATCGATTGTAGCACTACCTAATGGAAATTTTTGATTGTAGCAACGTTTTTCCTTAAATAATTAATAATGTAAAAATCTTTTTACGTTTCTTGAAAATTGTTTACAAAAAACTGCATGATAACCGGTTACGCCGTTTTACAATCCATTACGTATTGCAACATAGTGATATCTTTAGTGACTTGTGGCGATAAGAACTTGAACAAAGAACCATCATTAAAGACATACAAAACGATTTAGAACAAAAAAAACAAACAACTTCTGACCTTAAATACATATACTGGCTACTTGCGTTGCGGGTAAAAAAGATTGAAGGGTATACTTTCCACGCACAGAAGTTACCCGACCCCATATTAATTTTTATAACGCATCGCAAAACTTTTGTCCAGCATTCATCGCCATAAAATATTAAACACGGGAGAGATTTATTCGCTCCACTGTGCGGTCACGTGCCGCGTTTTATTACATTTTTTTGGCGCTGAAATTGGGTAAAGACACACTGTGCAGGCGTTGTTTTTTCACTGCATATTTTCGGGGGTATTTTCCGTGGTTTTGGGCAACATTTTATTTTAATAATGTTGTGACACGAAATATTACGAAAGGTATAGTAGATGGGAAGTCCTTAAATAATTGATCTTTTACAAAATTTGGGTGGGATTTAGAATGCCGTCGCACGAATTTAGATTAAAAAAAGCACAAGGGGTAGAAAGGGTGGACGCCCCCATTCCAACGGTACCATGTCCTAAGGTAAGACTTGAATAGTTTCCGCCAAATTATTATTCAAACATTTTTAGGTAAACAAAATGTACTGGAGTTGGAGGCTATTTTAGGAGGATAGTTTTATATGGTTTTAACAACGACATAAAATAAATTGGTATATTTGCGGTCTTTTTACAGATCGTATCTCCTTCCGGAAAGACCGATGACTGCTTCATCCAGAACATCGATGGGGACCAGTTCAGCATCAGGTTCATGCCTCGAGAGAACGGCGTCCACAACATCAATGTGAAGTTTAACGGAATACATATTCCAGCCTCTCCTCTTAGGATCAAGGTACGCGAAAAAGCGAATGGAATGCGAACGAGTAGGTGCCTATAATTAAGAGCAAGTCCCGTGTTCCACAGTTGGTATCACAATTAATTGCTGAAAAGTTCAAAAAGACATAATTAAGTAGTTTTCAAGCATTACTTTTTTCGAGAAAATTTCGTGCTATTGTGTTTTCTTGAGTGAGATTTTAAATAAAGAACTTAGTTATAACTGGAGTCGTAGCTTCAAAAGTATGCCTACCTTTTGTTGCTTTACAAACCAAAAAATTTGGCTCAAAGGAAAAACATACAGAATGATCATAAGACCTGTCGTATTGTATAGAACGATGTGTTGGGCAACCAAAGGTATTGTTGATTAAAGAAAAGTGCACGTGGCTGGGATGTGAATGTTGAGATAGATCTGTGGAGCTACAAGAATGGACAAGATAAGGAATGAGTCAGGGAAAGCCTGAATGTAGCGCCAGTTACGGAAAAGTTGAGGAGTCAGCGTCATGACGAGGAAGAATGTCACAATTCGAGAAGTGTTAAAATATGAATGTGGATGGAAATAAGAGTCTCTGCTTCTTTGGCCTACTTCTGTAGGCTAAAGAAAAGATGGATGGATTGCGGGAGAGATGTCATGATGAATAATGAAATGACGGCTTATAGAGGGAGTAGAAGAATAAAACATTTTGTGACGACCCCTACGTAATATTATGGGCTACAGACAATGGGATACAGATGATGACAAGCCAGCAATTAGTCAACTCGCAGATCTGCAACATTCTGAATATAATTTGGCGACCATCCAACATTTGACGTGGTTTCGTGCACGACATTTTTCCAGAAATCGTACATAGGTGATTATTAACACTTATTTTGCCGCATACTCTAATTTAGGTACCAAAATGTTTGAGCAGAGCGAACCTTTCAAATTGCATGGTAATTAGGTAGGTACGAGTATCTACATAGTGAAAGAATGAATAATGTCCATGCGAAATATCTTGACGTATTGTATCCTTAAGTTGAATATATAAGAATCAAAATATTGCTATAAACTAAGTGATTCAAAGTGTGAGTGGCTAAGGGACGTCATCCATCATGCATCACCAAAAATGACCAATAGATCATCAAAGGTTCCAAACCGTTCCTTCAACCAGGCTGAAACTTCCGCCTATTCTTGTCCCATCTAATCTATTAACTTTTAACATTCTAGGTCGGAAAAGACGACTCGGATCCCGCCGCTGTCCACGCTCATGGTCCAGGTCTTGGCGCTGTAAAAACTGGAGTGAAGACCGACCTCATCATTGACACATGTAACGCTGGAGTCGGTATCCTGGCCGTCACCATAGATGGACCCTCCCGGGTCGCTATGGACTGCACTGAGGTTGAAGAGGGTTACAAGGTAAGTTAACCACTTTTTCTCCTCCGTAAATTTGAAGGGAAACATGGGAAATTGGGGCCCTTTGTTTATTATTTGAAGACCTCTGATCGAAACGATGCGTGATCTGGCTTATCTGAGATTAAAGCATTAGCATTGTCATTAAGCGTGATAATGTGTATTGTGGGGATGCTTCCGTCTAGTGATCTAGATTTTTAGATCGTTTGCAATGGTTTTCAGATGGGTCAACTGTTTTATTTGAATACAAAACATTCAACCTACCCGAGTGTACATAAATGTATTTAATTTCTTACAGGGATTGTTAGAACTAAGAGTTAAATGTATGGCCAGCATATTGCCAATGAAATCTTTGTAATACCCTCTTGTTTTCTTGTAGGTGCGTTATACGCCGCTGGCTCCTGGCTTCTATTACTTGAGTGTCAAGTATAACGGCCACCATATCGTAGGATCACCCTTCAAAATTGAGGCCACTGGTAAGTTATGAAAGAAGCCTCTGTGAGACTACGCTAGTTCGTTTACCATCGGTTACAAAACTACCATAACACAACTTGGTCAGAAGAACCAGAGTGATTTGAGAAAATCCATGTGACTCTTTTTTGTGGCTGTTAAACTCTCCGAAATCTTCATGTCCTTACAGCAAAACTCTTTTTTTCTGGTAGCTACAAAGCAATATTTTTTCCAGGCGCTAATCTAGCCGAAATCGGCGCACAAGAGACATCCTCAGTCACAGTGGAGACTGTCCAGAAATTGGCCAAAGGTGCGCAGAAGCAGGGTGGTCCTGTGCTGCCGAACTTCAAATCGGATGCATCCAAGGTCACCAGCAAGGGCATGGGGCTCAAAAAGGCGTTCCTTAACAAACACAACCAGTTCACAGTGCACGCTGGTGATGCCGGTATGTATTAAGTGCCTATTTGTTGCCCAAATTATACCTCTAGATTTCTACCTACAATTAAATAGGTGTTTAGTTTCGGCACCTAAATTATTTTTTTATTATTTTTCTATATTGTACACACAGAGAATATAGACAAAAAACTTACACACTTATAACTCACATATAGGGTTAACTGTCCTTAACCTACTACGAGGTTTCTTCCAGCAAACCATAATTCAGTAGATTTTTCCCAAAGCACCTATATTCCTTTTAGCGGTACTATCAACAATCTATTTATGTAATAGCAGTCCACTGCTGGACATTGTCTGCATCATTAATATCGATAGTCTTCTGTTGATAGTGATGGTGAAGCAGACAATGAAGTCTGCTAAAGTCTACTGCTGGACATAAGATTCCCCTATAGCGTACCATGACTAACGATCTTCAGTTACCTATTATGTTAACATCATCAACCTCAGACGTCGGCTGACACTCGCTGCTGAAACTTGAGCTTTTCTATTTTGCTCTCTATTGAACTTTATTGACTTAAATAGCTAGCTTAGCTCACTCTAGAATCAGCACCATTATTATCATTATCGTTCGACTAATTGAGATTCTATTATTGTGCAGTGATCTTTACTTTTATTCTCCCTTTGCTCGTTTTACTTCTTCTACACATTGAATTTCTGTATCTACAAGTCTCTTCTTATACTATTCTGATAGATGAGGAATTGCTAGTTTTCCTGTGAAACTTAAAAAAAACATCATCATCTTATGGACGATTAGCCGAAACATTTTTATGTGCGGTTATACTTTTATTTTTTAATTCGAAATACTGTCATCCAGAGTGAAAAAAATATCGTAAACACGTGAGGATCTGATGATAGAGTACCTACAGGATTTTATATTTTTTATCAACTTCCCGTTATTTGAAGTTTTTTGACATTAGTATTACCTATCTTTCTTTCAGGTACCAATATAATGTACGTCGGTATCTACGGTCCTAAGGGACCTTGTGACGAGGTCCAGCTCAAGCACAAGGGCAAGAATAACTACGAGTGCTGGTACGTCGTCCGCGACAGGGGAGATTACATCGTCATCGTCAAGTGGGGAGACGAGCACATCCCCGGCTCTCCTTACAAGGTCGAGGTCTAAGGAGTTAGGCAGCGTATGTAGTATCTTTTAATTCATCGATTTGTTTTATGTTGATTTTATTTTTATCTTCATTTTGTAATGTTTATGGAAATGTTCTGAGGTTCTGATTCTTTCCTCTTTATGTTGTTGTAAAATATTATAATTCAAATTATTATAAAAAATATATTGAACTTCATTTAAATATGTAATTTACATAAGTCAATCTAGTCAATAAGTATCGACAAATTCCGATTGCTTGTTATCAGTTCCGAAAACGGTATTATTTCTAGATTTTCAATTAAAATTCATGGTAGTTGAATTTTAGATAGAGTTTCTGGAATTGTGGCAACTTTATTAATAAACCTACATACGCTGTGGTGCTAAGATACGCTTTATTTTTTGTTATTATTTTGCTTTAAGTTAGATACTTATGTGCACCATAAGAAAAATACGTAATCAAAAAATTAAAAAACATTATATTCGTTG
Source organism: Perizoma flavofasciatum (assembly GCA_958496245.1). NCBI lineage: Eukaryota > Metazoa > Arthropoda > Insecta > Lepidoptera > Geometridae > Perizoma > Perizoma flavofasciatum. The sequence continues at coordinate 6,138,604 of OY292419.1, read as the reverse complement.
AGTCATTTACATGTTTTGGGATAGACAAAAGATTTTAATTCTTCTATAACGAAATCAAATTACGAATTTTATATAATATAAGTATTTATTAATAAAATCTTTTTGCTATCTCTTTTGCGTTTAAAGTTTTCTTGTTCCTTCAATTATATTTAAAATCAAAATCATTAATATTCGAAATAATACTACAATTTCGAAATAATACATGCGGTACGTATTACAATACCAGCAACATAAAATTTTTGTTTATATCTTTTTATGTTATCTGGATTTAGCAACTTTTATGGTATGGTATTGTACAATGTACTGTGATTTAAGACTCATTTTTATATGATTCTCGTTTAGTTTTTAGGGCGACTAAATGACAATACATATAAAGTATTAACTTGAAATATTCCCACTATTTATAAGATTTGTAATGACATATATTACTAGCCAATCTATAACACGATTTACTATAAGCTTAGAATATTCTACATCTTTTTTAATAAAAAGTTTTTTAATGTTAGAGAATTCTTCATCAATCTCGTGATTCTAATTTTGGTTTTGAAAATTTACGGTAGATTTTATAATCACGTATTTTAATCTCAACTGTTTTGACAAAAATCTATCGTTTTTTCAAAAAGTATCTTATGCCATTACCTTAACTTTAAGACTTTAATTTCGCTTTCTAATTTTTGTATGGTTTGTGTATGAAGTGTTTACCTACGTAGGTAGAATGACCCCTATTGTAAATATTAAGTTCTAATTAATTAATTGTATTGCGACTGTTATCTAAATAAAAAGGAAAAACTTCAACTAGTATTTTATTTGAATAATTTTAGTCTATCTATTATATATCTTGAGTATGAGTGAAGTGTGAATGTTTTTGTTGTTAGTATTTTTTACTAAGGCGAGTGTTTAAGGACTATACTTGAACAATTTCAATTTGATGACAAGGAAATGAAAATAAACACAAATTTAATTTCTTGGCATAATTGTAATTAATTTTTAATTGATTTTAAGTAACAAAGGTTTTGTTCACTTCCATCTATAAATCTTAACCGAGCTAGACAAAGCGAACCTAACGTTAAACGAAAAATTACTTACAAAAATATTCATTTAAAATAAGTTTACACTTAAAAATCAAATTACAATATCACATTTCTACTTACAATAGAGAGATATTGGCGTTTAAAATTTCCTTAAATAAAAAGAAATTTAAAAAAAATTATATAATCTTGGCTCATTGTCATGTAATTTTTTATACATTAAACTGCACGCACTAAAATTTCGGAAGAAAAAGTATTGCCGTATTAAAATAATAAAAAACAAAAAGTTTTGTACAAAGAACTTATATTAGCATTTGGCTAACTTTGTGATAGTTTCGAGAACCAATAACCACAACCTAACAATAAAATTTAAAACTAATTAAAAGATCAAAAGCACATTTTTTTGGAACAAAGTTTGTTTTCCTCCCAAAAAATATTCGTTCTACCCCGATCCATCCTATCACATTTTCAATCTCCACAACAACTTTGATTCAAAAACGAAAATAAAAAATCAACAATTTGTTCGTATACTTGAAATAAGTCTAAATAAGTATTTCGTTGATCGATAGAGAGGCCGTTGGTTAAGTACTAAAATGTTACAATTCCGATTGCCAGCTTCCATCTTCTTAACGCTAAATATTTGAGCATAAGCTTTACTTAACTGAAAAAAAATCAAAGTCGATTTTTATATTTACAAAATATGTACAAAGGTGCGCCCTTTTCTGTTTTGATAGTTATGGAAGCAATTTTGACCATTCAATAATATGTAATGTTATATACATACAAACATCGAAATAATTACAATTTAGAAAATATATTCGACCTTCAGTGGTGCTTATAAATAATTAACTTAAAATTTTGTTTAATAAACTGTTAAAACCTGTTGAAGGAAGACGATATTTTCTGGAACAAAGATAAACTAAAGATTCGCTTAAGAAAAAGAAGTTAAGCTAAATTAAAATATATGATCTAAGTAGGAACTGAGTGAAACTGTGATGTTAAGAGATCTATTTAGTAAAGATAATCTTAAAGTAGGTACAAAGATAAAATGCAACTGAAAAAAATGACACAAATCAAGGGTTTAAACATGATACTGCTATTTCATATTATGATTTCAGGAACTTGTTTTATTTAAACGTGTACTATTATAAAATTGTTAACAATTACTCGGAAAATTTAATTTCTAATACAGTCTCACAAACATTTGGAAACTTTTAACGAAAAACTACCATTTTACACGTGCATAATAATTTTTACTTATATGAAAAAGAGGTTTTTGTTTTGGTTTAGTTCAATGTAATATGAACAAAATTTAAATAAATTATGTTTTCGATAACTAATATATTACATTGAAATAATATTTATCAACAGAATAATAATTGCTTTATCAAGTAATTATTATTCACGGTACCAATATATGTCATTCATTACAGGTACTTTACTTATTATGCTGCTCATATCAAAGATAAATTTCACTGAAAAAAAAACTGCAATAGCGCCTAAAGTGATGTCAACTATAAAATGTCAAATAAAAATGATGGCAAATGAAATCAATAAAATATAAAAATAATACAGTAGGTACCATTTAAATATTTGAGAAAACTTTGACGCAAATTTTAAGATTTTTTCGGGAAAATTGATCTTTAATAGTATATACTTCATTCATTCAGTTGATCACGAAAAATATAAATCACAATAAAATATACCCAGTAATTTTGTTACCTACAGAATTCAGAGTATTCGTACGATTTCATTATATTTCTAAAAAACGTGAAGTCATTCACTAAATAGTACCAACGTTCGTATTTATAATACCACTGTCTTCGAGAGCGAGATTCTAAATATTTTCATTAAAATTTTATATACTAGTAATACCATTGGGAGTACTAAAATAGGTGTACTTCGGCAAGTTACTGCTTGTCTTTGTGCGAGAGGGCGTGGGGTAGGATGTGTTCCGCGGGTAGGAGGGAGGGTTGATGCGCGTAGTTCCGGATCTGATGTAAAGATATCAGCTGATTTGGGAAAGAGTTTGGCTGCTGTTTCCCTTGCTGGAAGTGCAGGGGGTCGTATAGGTATGGCCGTGTTGGCAACGCACTGTGATGCGATAGGCCATTTAAATGCGGTGCCATGGAGTTGATCGGAGTGAAGGCAGATTGCGCCGAGGACACTGGCGGTTGGATTCTGTCGTCCTGGCTTTCATGTTGAGCGAACAAAGCTCGTTGCTGATGCATTTGTTGCTCATGATGCTCTTCATTCTCTCTCTGCTGGTGGTATCCTCCATCATCGGACATATGCGCCGCTGAATCAGGACTCACTTTAGGCCAGTAAGGGTGCTCGGCAAACGGCTGCGTTGGAGCAGCGGCTCCTAAGGACCTGTTCAATCCACTAAGCCCTAGGGCGGAAATCGGCGGCCGCTTATCAGCACGCTCAGCATGCTTGTTCATGTGCTTACTTAGATACGTCTCCTGCGTATAACTCTTGCCGCAGTACTGGCAGATGTGCGTCTTCAAATGCTTCGACTCCTTGTGCTTCGGGATATGTTCCAGCAGATCCTTCTCGTGGGTGAAGCATTTATAGCAGGAGTTGCATTTGAATGGCTTGTCGGTTTGGTGGCAGCGGCTGTGACTTTGAAGGTTCGAGAGCTGAGAGAAGGCTTTTGTGCAACCAATTTGGGTGCACCTATAGGGTTTGTCGCCTGTGTGTGTGCGAATATGCTGCTGAAGGTGAGAAAGCTGCGTGAACTTTCGTTGACAGATCTCGCAACGGTAGGGCTTGATTCCTAAATGGATCCTCGAATGCTGAGCCAGGTATGAGGAGTTTGCAAAGGCTTTGGGACACTGTGTGCAACGGTAGGGCTTCGCCTCACGCAGATGAATTTGGGTGTGTAGCTGTAGATCCGCTTTAGACCCGAACACCTGGAACGAAAAAAGTAACTATTAACTCAAGGTCACGAGACGTGGAAGTCGCTAGCGAGACGTGACCGTTTTGAATATATACGCTTTTTATTGTGTCTGCGAAAGTACCTGAGCTGAATTATTATGGTTTACGTAACTCAAACATTGTGATGAGGCTAAAAATAACTTGGAATTGATAGTCAGAATAGGATATATCTCAAATCAAACAAGGGATAGGGATAGTTTTTTTTTATGTTAGTATAGCATCAAAGTATCAGTAAATACCAGTCATTATAATACGTTGCAACTGAATAACAGCTGTAATATAGTGACAAAATTATAATTTTATGAAGGAATAATCTAGCACGAAGAGGTGCGTGATTGCATTGTGACGTACGATTTGCTTGCTCACAATTGCAACCTAATAAGTTGTATCAAACCCATCTTCTGTAACCAGAAAGTGAATTATGCCCTTGAACGACATCCGCGAACAGTATACATTACTTAAACGTCAGGTTTTTTCCACTGACAGGATGCCGTCTTCATGGAGGTTTTCACGGTACAAGCACTTCATCTTCCTTATTACCTACCTGAACAATAATGTTAAAGTAACATAAGGTAAGAGTTTGTATTAAGAAAAACCGCATACAGCTATCCCTAGGTAAGTGCAACTTATAAAACACTAGAGATACCATTTATAAATATAAATTAGTTATAACAGATAGTAAAGGTAGGTACTTATAATATTTGCTGAGTACAGTATTATGAAAATAAGGTCCATGCTCAACCCCTGCTAGAAATACATACATATATATTGCAACTGTATTCCCCATGATGGATATTCTACATACTCAGTCATTTATCTTTAAGGATAATTCAAGTAGGGCTAGTAAGAGGCAAGTCCAAAAAATAAATTAGACTTAAATAAAGTTAAGACCTAAATAAATTATGAATTAAGAAAAAAATACTTGAATTCATTGTTACTAAAAGATAAAGTTCCGAGGTAGGTATATTTTTTTTTCTTTTACATCATCAGTGTCGCTCGGTCACCAGATCCACCAGATTCAGAACTACCATATCTCAAACTGTTCAGTGATTAGATAACAGATTTAACCCAGGTTGTCTAAGAAATAACCAATGACACCATGAAAAAAGAAGCCGAAAACTGCCTAATTCCACGTGTTAAGTGAAACCCTAAGAACTGTTATTCCGTCCCAGAACCAGACTCTGGCAGTGAAATATACTGGTGAGTTTTCTTCATAATCAATCCATAATAATTTCAATTCAAATACCATAAAGCTATCGAACCTCAAAACCTGGAAATCATGAGGTTTGTTTATTTATTTTTGGAATAAATTCTATGGAATACCAGGATGAAAATAAATACTGATATGTAATAGAATACTGAATTATGTCAGCAATCCAGTATTCTTAGTTTTATGATGGTATAATCAAAGTTCGTAGCTAAATCATTCAATACACGTGCCAACAATGCAAGCTATTAAGCGACACCGGCACTCAAAAACTTTCGGTACCAACATTGTGATGCCTCAAATTAGTTTCTAAGCGAAAACCGTCGCGTCATCCACCAGATACGTTTTATTCGCCCAACAATGAAACCACGGTCCTTCGGAACCTAGCTGATGAAACATGACTCAATAACAGCCCTAAACCCAAAACCAATCTTAAAGATCCAACAACAGAACTCAAATCGCTTTAATACCCACCCAACAATGCATTAGGAAACGGTTTTAATAGAGCAGCAGATACAAATGAATTTAAACTCAAAAGTGGACTCAATAGATTCTTCAATGAGATGCTGAAGGCCTAGAGGTATAGGATACGGTAGCACGTTGCATGACTTGTGAGATCGAGACACGACCGTGATTGGTCACAGTCCGAACGTAATTAAAGTTTGTAGCGCTACTTAATGGCACGATTGGAGACTCGCATCGCAGCACCAAGTTAGATAGCTCGTGGAGGATTGAGAGGAATCCGTGAAATCAGTTGAGCGAGCCTTCCGTGATGATGAAGCTCTTTTAGGAAGAATTCTAAAAGTAAATTCATCATTCTAGTATCTAAGCAAAAAGTGGGCATGTGCCCAAATAAAAATTATAAATATTATATTCAACATGGCGATTACAGACATGAGAGTCTTAAATTTGTTTTTAAAAATATGAATAATTGTTATTCTTAACAACAAACGCGACGAGAAAACGAGAAAAACTTATGATGTTTAAAAATTGCTTGAAATAAAGATATTGTACTTTTTATTTAAAAAACTCACCCACGCGATATATATCTATTAAAATCAAAATCCTGTAGAAGTCCACTGATGGACATAGCCAATACGTCGTAGGCCATAGGCCTCTATATCAAAGAGTAATATGATAAACAATCTTGGGCTACCTCCATCAACCGACTTCCCGCAATCTAAGATGTCTTAAGTTGAAGAAATTGCCTCTTCAACTTGCTAATTTCTAAGTACTATAATTACTGGTCAATAATATTGTACCTACTATACATTACCGACCGGTGTAGTACAGCATATTGTGTTAAATTATACAAAAAGATATCAATACAGTACCATTGACCGCATTGTATCGCATTGCGATGATTTCCATCGGTATAAATCGCACCTGATTATGATTTATTACTTAATTGGTGAAACAAAATAAACAAATCGAAACAAACTTATCGGTAAGCAAAAAGTATACAACACTTGAACAAAAAGTGTTCCTAACAGCATTAGTGATTTACAGATATACAAAAGCTCTTAATCAGATTGAGGAAGTAGCAAAAACAAACGTAAAAAGGATGAACAAAAACTGTGAGGTAGCGTTAGAAATTTAAGGAAATATTTAAGTGCATGGCAACACTGAATTTCAAGGTCAGATTTCACGATTCCGGTTTGGTACTAGTGAGCTCAAATATGATTTCTCAAACTGCCAAGTAAGGTCATAAATCAAGATTTCAAAAATATGATCAATTATTTGCTTTTTTTTTTATTTCAGATCTTTACGCCTAAAAAACTAAAACACTCTAAAGTTTCATACTTTGAATAACTTTGTTGGATTGTTACAAACTATTATAAAGCGTGAAAATTCTTTATCTAGATAGTAGGTAATTAATTTAATGATGATTTAATTAACTTTACTATTGTAAAACAAACATTAAGCTTCTATTAGATTTTTTGTGTTATTTAACGTTGTGGAGACAGACACAGTAACGTATTTTATCACTATTATAACTTGTTTAAAAAATACAAGAGCTCTACTACTTAAACTATTAAGTACAACTATGATGTATTTTAATTATCGTTTACTATAAATAATAATAATTTTCTTTAAAATAAGTTTGTTAATTTATGCCAGTACTACGAGCGGAGTGGGCTCGGTACGGACTCAATTTGGCTCAGCACTGTAACTTCGTACAATGGCTTTCACCGTAAACGAGTAAGCGGAGTGGACTGCATAAGCACAAAGAATCACATAAGTAGCAATTTTATAGGAATTATTTCTTAATGGAAGGCTAATACTTACTACTTTATTCATGAACACTCCATAACTTTATCGACTTGATAAAAGTTGTCCGCCTCGATCGTTTGCTTAGTAATAGTAAAGGACAGGGCTAAAGTTATTGAGCCGTAAAGTTAAGGAGTGATTATGAATAAGACGTTAAATATTTCTGTCAATTATTTCCTTTCCCTACTCATTACACTTTTGGCGTGGAAGCACTAGAGTTAGAAGATTTTATAAAGTTAAAAAATAGCATGTTTAAAATAATGTCACCTGACCCCTTGACATCTTTGAACCTTAAACATTCAGAGGGATGTAAAGTGGACATTTGGACCAGATTAGCAGCGTGACATAACATTCTTACATGACAAGAGGGTGACCAGATAAGTCGTTATAAAGCACACTCATCAGTAACCGTAGATTTAAGCGGGAAAACTGTCAAGAAATGCGAAGCAATTTTGAGAGAAAATAAGAATACCCGTTTTTTCGCCGTGTTTGTTTGTTATTTTTAAGAATAACATTAATTCAATGTAACAACTAAAACAAAACAAACACGCCCACGACTGTAATCCCCATGACAGAGATGCATGTTTGGTACGCAGATACATGAGGATACCAAATAGATAGAGTCAGAGGGCATGTGTAAGTTTGACACATGCCCACGTTTGGCATAGTAATTCGCATACAATGTGTTTTCTTTTATAATTACACTTCATTTAACACTTAAATCGATTTGCACGATGAAGTGAACCTTACCCGGGTGAATACATATCATAGAACGTTTTTTTTTCATAATTATTAAAACAATGGTAGTACGTGCCTAAAAGACTAAATCCACGAAAACGAATTTTCTTAAAACCGTGGCGTTTTCCTTCATCACGAATAAGGCAGCAAAAAGTCGTCCCTTTCGGCCGCTTTTTGCCGCCAAAATTATTATAAATCGCGGGCATACATTCTCTGTTTATCTAAGGGTCTGTCCTAGGGGCTCTAATAAGGCATAGTTTTTGTTGATCAGGATTAATTTGAAAAGCTTTACAGGGTGCGAAATATTATTTACCATATCTCAGGTTTCTTTTTGTAAAAATGTTATTTGGTTTTTTTCGTTTATTTTGCTGTGACAAAATATAAAAAAAATACGCCCACGACTGTAGTCCCAATTATGGACATCCTCAAACATACATAGTGCATAGATCTTTAAGGATACGAAGGGGGTAGTTAGAGGCACGTCCAAACATTACATTTGGTACATTCTCACGTTTTATGTGAACTTGTGAATATATTTAGGAACTTCTATTTGAATGAACAAATTACCCTTTTATTTATTTATTTAATACTTCCGCACAAACAATGTAGTGCTAAGAGGACTTAATGCTAAAGCATTCTAATAATATTGAAAATATTTAAACTTAAATAAATAAAACATTTAAATTAACACTTATTTATTGAAAGTGGCATCAGAGAGGGGATCCTTTTCACTAAATTACATTGTTTTAGTGACTGACCGACTAAGAGTGATAGCAGATTTGACTAAGAGCCTTAATTATGAAGATTTTAAACTTGTGTGCTTTATTTACGTCTGTAGAATTTGAAATTACACATATCAGAATGAGTCAGAGTAGTTTTTACTTAACTGTTTATTTAATAATCTCTATAAGTTCACTTAAAGTCTGTCAGTAATGTATTTTGATTTATTCATTCGCTTTCTAATTTAACTGTTGAATTAAAGATTTATCTTTTTAATCTTATTCTACTCGCTTAAAATCTTTAACGAAATATATTAGCAAAAAAATCAATCACGCCTCGAATTGCTTGTATCCGCTGACGCTTTGACGATTTGTTATTTTGTCACTTGTATAAAATACAGTTTTTCAAATCGACCTTAGCCGCTCAAGATTTTAGCGGCAAAAAACCGATTCTACGCCAATGTCACCACCGACCATGCGTTAAATATTGGTGCAACCGTGGAAAAAACCAAGTAATTTGGGTAAACAGCGAGAAATCAGGCAGAAATGTTACCAAATCTGACGGGTTAGAAGCAAATCAGATAGAAAAAACTTATGTAGTTTTCTAAAGTCAAAAATGTAAAAATGCTTACCAGCCTATTATTATATAAAGTTGACGTACAAAAATGATGATACATTGGTAACACTAATTAACACTACCTATTTATAGCACAAGATGTTATAAATAATAGTTAAATTCAGTATTTGTTATATTCAATTACTATTACAATTTTGTTAAAAAAATACTGGAAACGTTAATTAATTTAAAAAAAATCTTATTAAGATTTTTTTATAAATAGTGGCTTTAGCGTGACACGTCTATCACTTGATACGATTCCGATACTATGTCATATATGTTATCAAAAAGAGCTAAGGTCATTAAGTCTCTAAAAAAACTTCGAATAATTTACCTCTCTTATCCTTAGTGCAAAGTATGCTAAAAGTAGTTTTTTTCTTTTTATTCATGTTTAGCTACCTATTTTTCATATTTCGTAGCCATATCGCCAACGATTGTAGAAAGTCTACTTGCCTGCCAGGTGCAATGTAGAACAAATTATATTTTCAAAATGAAAATAAAAATCTATAATCTGATTCTAACTTCAGAGGTTTTGTGTGTCGAACACAGCAGGAGTCGCTCGTGCTATTGAAAAACGTTCCGTTGTCTAATTTTCCTACCTTTAGCGTAATAATAAATCTAAGCGACCGAGACCCAAATAACAGTTCTCGAAGCCAAACAGTATTTTGCTACATTAGGATAAGGTCTATGAAAATTAAATAGTTTTTCGCCTTTTGTCACCCAAACGCATAAAAAGTTTGAAATCGTGCCGGAGAATAAAAAACCGTTTAATATTGGCATTGAACGGCTTGGCGTTGATTTAGGCGTGAAAATTTAAAATAGTGATGCTCTGTTTATAGAGAAAAGTAGCTAGTTAACTTGGGTTTCTATCGAATGGATATATAAGAACTACTTACTCAAAATTCAGTAAGATCACTTAAATAAATATTGATCGCACACAGATTCAATTCAATTAGTATTATACATATAACTATAGTAATAATTCGTGGTATAGGTAAATCATTTTTCTTGTATCTTTTTTGGTAGTTGACCTAAGTTCACTTAAATGTCTTGGTCCTTCCACAAGGACAATCTGACAGATATGATATTGTCAGACTCGGTTGGATGGTAGCACAAGCTATCGAATGTAGCGTTTGATGGTCCAGACCTGGGTATCTAGACAACTACTACTTTCTGTTAGCGTAAACGCCTGTGGAATAATTGAAATACGGAAATGACATAAGCTAAGGAAATGTCACGTGACAGCTGCCAAGTTTTACCTTGACAAATTTGCGTTAGCGTGAAAGGAAAAGTAAGCATGATTTGTGTAGGCCCCCTGTACAATACTAAATTGACTTTCAACGTGGCATTCTATTGCATAAGCCTAGCGAGCAGAAAAACAGAAAATTAAAGAAAACTTAAACTTCATAAAAAATAACCGGTGTATAGGTGTCATGAAAAAGGCATACCATATTTTTTGAATGATAAATCATAAAACATTTTTTTTATTACATGTTGAATGATCGTTCATCGAATGAATGTAAACTATTTTGAGCTAAAACTGCTTCCACACAATACAAGTGAACTTGGAAAGGTAGTGCAAATATGCCTGCCGTAATGACATGTAGAGTTAGAAAGAGTTCGATCTGGCATTTATTTTGTAAACGTTGTAGTAAATTTTGTGAATGTTAGATGAATACCTAATTAATAATTTTATTCATTTTATCACACACATTGTGATAAAATGAATGATTTGATAGTGTTTTGCGATCGGGATCTCGGTATCTTGAAAAAATATTATGGGACTAAAAGTTCGATCAACATTTAAATCAGTTTCGTATCGGACACAAATATTTTGAAATTAAAGATTCATACAATTTCTTTAAATTGTAATCAATACAGAAATATTGATAACTCAACATAAGTTACTCTAAAATGTAGGTATTTATTAATTTCATTTTTTCTTAACACTAGAAGATGTTTGTTATTAATTAATGATTATATTAAAAAAATATATGAAAAAGTATTATGTATGACAGGTTGTTTATTTTAAACTAATTTATTTGGTTTTTTTACTCGTATTTCCGCAGTGACCGAAAATAACGCAATAAACATCAATCAATAATTTTAAATGTAATATGTTTTTATAAAGCTTAAAAAAAACAAACAAACGAAATTATTTACTGCCAAAGTTAGATTAGTACCTACTTACTCGATTTTATAGGTACTAACTAGTTGTTTACGCCAAAGGTCTGCCTGCCTACTTACTATCTATTGCTATAATACTCTAAGACAGGGTTTATATGCGATACCGACCTATAAATACTATAAATACTATCTATGTACCTACCATATAAAAAAATATATAATGCATGCCGATTTTATACATCAGTAATAAAACCGCAATTTTTTTTTTGCTTAGTAATGATATTCATACCAACTATTTTAAAACCTCTAAATATTCGTTTGAAGTTTAAAAATAACACACTATAAATAAATGTCTGAATAAGTTTTACCAATGCTTGACCTTATTGAATAAAATATTTTGTTTACAAATAAACTATTAAATATCTATAATAAACTTATTAAGATGCGTGTAACCTTCATACACATTTAAAAAGGACATTATGTCTATTTATTGTAAGATTTAAAATGTAAAATAGAAAACTAGCTTGAATTTGGTCCTAAATTAATTAAATCTAGATTATCAATACCGATATCACTAGATCGCTAACCGGTTTTTGAGCATTTCGGCAAATAATAATAATAACAGCAATAACTTGTAATAATTAAATCTGGTAACATTTTTCATTAGATTTAATTATAAAAATTATTATCATGACACCATTTAACTTTTTTTTATGGATTTTCATGTTTGAATTTTATTTGTTCAAAAATTCATAAATCGTTGTATATTTTTATGGACTTAACTTTTAAAAATATTTATATATTAAAGTCAAGTTAATTTTTAAATTTCTCAATGGACAATTATGGTCAATTTGAAATGACTTCAGTTCAACCGCATTCTTAACTCTACAATATGTGGGATCAATGGATCCCATCGTTAGTTCAGCTTCCAGGAGCCATTAAGATTTCCGCCCTTTGCCGCGAGATGCGCATACGCAAGCTTTCAAAAAGCCCTACAAATAAAGTGCCGTAGTAAGCGATTTTGAACCCTGTTCTCGGAAACGAATGTTCAAAAATAAGTTGTAGATTTGTAGGCTTGCATTATCCCATCAAAATATGTTTATTCTTGAATTATCAGCTGTAACATTACAGTAATAAGGATAAATTTCGCTTTACATTTAAGAAATGTAAACGAGGATACAATAGCCCAATAAACACGTTGAATTTGAAAGCTTATTTGCTAGTTTTAAAGTTGAAATTTGCTTGAAAGAGTGCTTAATGTTTCGCAGAAAAGTGGTCTGAAGTTCGATATACCTCATTTTTATAGTGGTTAAGATAATGGTATTGATTTACCCTCTATACAGTGGCTATCTGTACAAAATCTATAATGACTTTGATATTGCATGTACTTTCGAAGACTGAACTTAAAATTATACTTTTCTATCTGAAGAAGACGTATGCTCATCTGCACTAACCTTCGAGCTTGTGACAGATTTCTATAAAAAAAACGGGAATCAAACTCATTTGACGATAAAATATTTTTAGTTAAACGTTTTTACATCATCGCTAGTAAAATTCTATTGAAAAAATTAAAGGCGCTAAACTTTACCTCTTTATTATCTAAAAGTTTTATTATTCAAAAGGAAAAAGAAACGTAATCCTTATAGTATCACTTCGTTGTCCGAAGAGCCTTTTTCTCAGGAATACGTGGAGGTATTAAGTTGAATGTTAATTAATATCAAATACTTATGCCTGCGGTCCTTTGGAACTGTAAAAGATCAAGCTTCTAAGTTACGCAATCAAAAAATACAGCCATTTATGTCTTATATTTGGACAATTGCATCTTAAATTAAAACATAGGGTACTTCCCATTGATCTAGTAGAATCATGAAATTTGGCAAGAAGCGAGGTCTCACAGCACAAGTAAAGGAAAAGTCCCAAAATCATTAGAGCGATGTTTGATGCTTTCATAGTTTATGCATTTGAGTAATGTTAATTGTTTTGGTGAACATATAAGCTTGTACGGAAGCCTCGGTGCGCGAGTCAGACTCGCACTTGTCTGGTTTTTTATTTATTAATGTTCGGATGTGTCTTTACTTTTATAAAGTAAGACCCACCAAGTACAATATTTCAAATTAACGCAAAGAATATATATTATATTCTGTTAGGAAATTAGAAAAACGGGAGAATGGTTTTACTGTTTAGCGTAATTAACACGCTCATAACTGTATTCTCCATGAGTACATCCTCAGATCATCATGCGTAGATCTTTGAGGATTACCAAGTTGAGGGCACGTCCAAACATTACATGCTCTCGTTTTGCAAGTCTTTTCTGAAATACTGTGTAACGTCATTACATGAAGAAATAGCTGACCAGGTGCACACTATTGACACTATTTTGCTATAGGTACACTATATGACTACATTATATTTAAAAACAATGGGCGTTCAATTGCAACGGACAGTCTAATAGCGGTTTCATCTAGACAACCAGTTTCAATTCTTATTATAACTTCACAAGGTTTTAATTTTGCTATGTTTTGATGAAATACTGCTTTTACGTTGTAAACAGAAAGTATGTTATTAGTTTGTAAATGTCAATTACATACACAAACTGTACAGTGGATAACAAATGTGCTTAATTTTTACCAAGATCGCCATTAAATTGAATCAATAATCATGTCAAGATTTTATAATGCACTTATTCTTAAAAAACAAGAATATAGAAAAAATATATAAAAATAAATTTCTAAACACTGCAGCAGTACTGTGTGCCAGTACATTATTCTTAAAAACAAAACTACGTAAGCCAATTTAATCGATGTTGTAACATCAACAGATGGCAAAGCTTTGTTTCCTACCTTCACATAACAATTGAAAGTCACTTTGTTGCCGGCTGTACTTTTTAACGTACTTATTACAGCAAGCTGTAATTTTCTTACATTGTTTTAATTGACAGGTTCAACATCTGTTGAGATGCGAAAACAATAAACATTAATTTTACTGAATACAATCTGAATGCTAGCATTAAGTCACTGAACTGAGTGTCCAAAAAATAGCCGGTGACATTGCAAACGAACGAAAAACTAAATTTTAATATTGAATTGGTATCCTCGAATAACTATCTCCTTCCATATTTTTTCGTTTAGTTTATTAATTTATTGAATACTTCCGCACAAACAATGTAGTGCGAGGATGCTAAACCATTCTCTACCAGTCATCCTGGATGTGCAAAAAGATGGTGTGGCGTGTCCAGTAAAGACTATCAATTCCATAATTATAAGGTACCTACTAATGTACCATCACTACAATATATATTATAAAATATTTAAATAATATATATAAAATATAATAATAATTTATTAAATATTGTAAAATAAACATAAACGTTTATTTTGCGTTTTAAAGTTCTCAATAATTAAAGCTACTTTGACATGTTTTATTTACCTATGTATTCGTTTTATTTTTATAAAAATCGGTGAAGTGAGTCCTTTCAATATTTTATGAAGATCTCTTCCCGTTAAGGATTTTTTCTCACTGACCTCAATGAAATGCCCTGTATACTATCGTAATGAGGTATTGATCCGAGTTTTATATTTCAAGAATTTAAAGAAAAATCTGCTATACATGAGAATTTTAATTGCATCCATTTAAGTCATTTTTTATCAAGCTGAATTGAATCGTGTGTGGACATGGATCTGCATTATAAAACGCATTATGTAATACGGGTTCCATCCAGTCGTACTGAAGTTTTGCCCTCTGTTTCATAATCACTCGCTAACTTAGCAAGTCGCTAAATCTAGCCCTTTCCTTTTCTAACACTAAACAAAAGATAGAGGCTGGCAGAGGGTATAGTTGCCGCCGTTAGTATTAATCAGTTTGCCTAGTAATAACGAGATTCATAGCTCATTTCTATTCACAAACGTTCACATGAAGACCTATGTTTACTAAAGTATAAATCGGGCAGTGTGTCACAGCTGAGTCATTTATCCCTCGCATCATCCCCTAGTTTTATCCCTGTGGGGTGGTCGGTCATTGTGCGCGGGATGACCGTTACGAGGATGGCTATACCTTTACGAGTGATAAAATTCATTTGGGTGTTTGTTGTTTTCTTTTATGGTTGTTATATGGGGTAGTCTTGTGATGTAAGAATGTTTATTGGACTTATCAATACAAAAAAAAATACTTTAACAATACAATAGCTTTCGCAGTAAAGTTGGGTAAAATAGGAGTCCCGCCCGGCAATGACTTAGTTGTATCTTACTGATTTTTTTCGTATGATAAATTATGCTTAGGTCTCAGCTTAAACTTAATGTATAAGGGCACAAGTGAGTTAATTAAAACCGTGTTTGTAGGTAATTTGAAATACAGCAACGCTCAAAAAAGCAGACGATTCCCCGAAAATGTAAAATAAAGCCATCGATCAATATCTCCCCCTCAAATACAAAATATTCTCACAGAACAATATCACTAAGTAGATGCAGATATGACAAAAGCATCTAAGTATCCCTAATATTCACATAAATCTATATCGACATTGTGCAATACAAACGCAGAATACTCAAAAAAATCTTAAGAATTTCCGCAGCGGCGTAAACTCGGTTCCCACGAAATTTGCACATAAACACACACAAAAATCGACCATATTTATGTTAGGCTAAAGAATGATTTTGTGCGTGATGGTAGCTACCACATGATACGTCACGGGGTCGTGAGACAGGTCTAAGCATCCCTCTTAAATAGAACATCCTGTTTAAATACGGAATCCGCACATCCTGTTAGTATTGATTTTTTCTCGGAGAAACTGGCAGGTGTAGTACATAACATACAACGAAACAAAACATATCTAAATAAAACTGGATGATTTTTTAAAATCTAAAAACTTTTCAATGTCTTAACGAAATCCACATTTTTTTTTGTAAAATGAGTTATCCAACATTTTTTATCAGATGACTGATGTAGCTAAGTTATTTTGTTTTTCTAATATTATATATATATTATACTGTTTTGTTATGTTAGAGCATAAATAGGTACAAATTGCTTGATACAAATTAGTTTCACAATTTTTAAATATTTATATTTTAACCGATAACTTCACATTTTTATTCAACCAAAGCACAAGTTTATGCAATTAATTACATTATTATAATAAACTCATGGTTGTCTTAAAATAAATAAATTATCAATTCAACGCTACCTAAATTTAGCTGTTTTCAATTCAAATCAGAATGTCATTGCACTTTTCAAAACTGCCTATTGGCCTACAAAATAAATTATACCTATTTTGCAACATTGTTTTTATATGTTACTTGATAAACAAAGTAACAAATTGAAAAAAACTTGAAGAAAACTTGATTAAAGTTTACATGTGTATTGACTATGGATGTCATTTATCAAAAAAATATTACCTGGACGTTCTTTTTAAAGGGTGTATGTATGCTATTCCGTATTCATGTTAACACGCATCTGCCTTGATCTGTGTACAGTTTGACATAAAAGTCGTACATTTAAAAGAGTTCTGTATGTTTGTATAACACTGTCTGGTTTTCAGTTTGTCTATATAATACTCTCTGGTCCTCTCTGGTCTCTATTAATGTGCATTTAGGAGCCATGAGAAAGTAGGAAAATAGGCACACAATATCTTTGAATTTGAGGTTTTATCAGCATACGCATAGAAATTACGACATTTGCATAACATTTAAAAAAAATACTACTTTAAGAAGTTAGTATTACAAACCTCTATTGATAACTCAGTAAGTAAAAAATACCAATGTATTTATTGGATATTATAAGGCTTGTTAAAGAAGTGAAATCCTGAATGATGGTACACTTGAAATTGGAATGAATTTGTTAAGTAATATTTGAATTAAACTTTAGTTTATTTTGGTCTAAGGTTTAATTTGTATTTTTTTCAAGATCTTGTCGCGCTGACGTCATAAATTAGGCGTAGGTAACCTTTTAGATAAGATTCGTCTTGGCACCCTATCTAAGGAGCTATCTATGCTAATTAAGGGTTAGTTGAGGGTTAATTTATAGGTTTGTGGCTGGACCTTTAGCAGTTATGCATAGATAAAATATCATAGTTTATCCATGTTCCTTAACCAATGTTTCGAACTGTTATGGGCTTACCTAGTAGCAGAGACCAGTTAAAGCTGTGCTAGTAGGTAGGATTATCAGAGTAAGCCCCACGTGATTAAAACATTAAAAAAAACTCCAAAAACAGTAACAGTAACAGCGATAGGACCGCTCGATGGTACTTAAGTTTTGTAGATTCGTTAATTTGGTTTTATTTTCTTTCGGTGAAAATTGATTATTTATTTACATTAAACTATTTTAACTAATTGATTAAACAGTTTTTTAATCAGCTACGAAATTGTATTCTGTTTTTTTTTTGTTTTTACGTTAATGCCCACCATTGTACTAATACTAATTTCGTTAATCACCTCTTTTAACCAACTCCTGGAAAGGAGGCGTTTCTCAGTACGGGGGTTATGTATTTTTTGTATTGGTACGTAGGTACGTCGATTACTCCGTTATCGTTGGTCCTTATCCAAAACCACTAATCCAATCCTACCAAGAATCTGTTCACCAGCGGTAATACATTTACGAAAGTGGCTTTTATGGCTACTTATTACGATGAATTCACCATCTTGCTGCTACAGGCTGTATAAAAGTCATGTATTCCCTACATGCTCGCAGGATGGTGTCAAATACGCGTGAAGTCATTGTTCAGTCTCCCATAGTAATTGGCCAAGTCTTCGATGGTGGTCTATGAACCACTGACCATATGACCTGAATTGTCCCAACACCTGACAGAAGCCTTAGTTTTAGCAGGAAACTGTGCTCAGCTAAAAATTAGCATACGGTGTAGAATGTGGCACTTTTTGTCAAGGTTACAATGTTTTTTATGAGGGTGTTAATTTTTGAAGGCATAGGAGGGAATTTAATTGAATTGCATTGCATTTTTTCGTTTGAAAGCTGTTGTTTACGAGATAGTAAGCCGTTTTCAGGAAAAATAGCAATCTTAAGTTTTGTTTGAACTAAAGAAAATGGATACATTTTTAACAAAAAGTTACTTGTATTCAATTTTGTATGTTTCAGACCAGTCTAGTCTTTTTCCCCTAGACCAGTTTTATTTTATATTATTATTATTATATTTTATTTACCATATAAATTATTTTTTAATGATTATTTACTAACAACACTTTTTTGTAGCAATGATAAATACATAATTTACATAATGGATGATAATTATTGGCCACTCTGAGTATGGCCGTTAGTAATATATAGGCTCTTCATCACCAATAACTTAGGAAGGGTGGTTTGGTCACCCCTTCAGATGACTGGTGGTTTCTGCTCATTCCACTTGAAATTCAACCGGCACGCGGTAGTTTTGGGTTAAATAATTAATTGCTGGGGTTAACTGCCAAATTTTATAGTTTCCTACACTTATTATTTGCAGAAATTGTTGATGTATTTGTATGTTAAAGAAAAACAAAAAATAATTTTTATTTTGTAATAATTATTATAAGAGCCTAATGAAGCTCGTTGAAGTCTTTTATGAGAAAAACGTATTTTGGTATTAATAATGTTACTATTACACCAAACTACCGGCAATTAGATAAAAAAATAAATTTGAAAAATGGCGTAGGATAAGAAAAATTTATTCTATAAACCAAATCCAAATTCAAATAGCAAAAACGATAAACTAATTCCAAATTCAAATCTGACAGCAAATCAATGTCATTGTCATCAAACAAATAAAGCCGAACAGAAGCTATGCGCTGTAACAAAAAATCATATTACGCAACGAACTTTGACGTAAGAATTATGTGGATGTGACTCTGCATGCCGCATGCGGTTGTTCGATGGAGCTTGCTCGAAAGCTTATTGCCAAGAGCTCCCAAAATGATTTTCTTTGCGAAACTTATTATCATTAGGATTGTACCAACATTCTTATGTACTTATGATTATTATGTTTCTTGTATTTCCAACAGATAATTTCATTTCAGGATATTTTTGGTCATGAAGTCGACGATGTGTTTAGTAGGTAAAAAATATTATGATAATGATAAAGATGATGAAAAAAGCCAATGAGTAGTGCAGGTGGTTTTACTAAGATGACCCAACTGACATGACTTAGTATAGATATTTCACTGTGGATCGATTAAAGTTATTAACATACATTATCTACAACTCATACCTAGTCTAAACTGTGCATAATTAAGTTATTAATTAATTTGTCTATAAGCTGTTACTACTTATCTTATTTTTGGTGACTTGTGTAACAAAATTTATGGTTCGCCTACTCTTAAACTCAATAATGCATATTTACCTTATTAATATTTTGTTTATAAGTTGCATCTAGGATTTATATACCTTCGTTTTGGGACTAATTATCAATCATGACAGTCCGAAAATATTTGATATTTTCGGACTGTCAGAGTTGAAAATGATGGAGCACCTAGGAGCAAACCAACGCGGTTGGCATTGGTCGTCGTGAAGGTCACGCTAAAACCGACGTGCGTGACGTCACATGGTTTGTTACCGTGCCAGACGCGCCGGCTGTGGGTGTGCGTTTGTTTTCCAATTTTTCGTTAATTCGGTGATCGAGATTATACAATTACTCGATGAATGAAGTGATAACAAATAGTTCATTGACAGTGCAGCGCGTTCTTTATTACACCGGTTTTGTTGATTAGAATAGAACATTTATTGAATTAATACCTAAGTGATACTTGAGCGTTTGAAAAAGGCATATTTTAAGACCCATTCAGTTTAAAGTGTCTCAAAATAAATATAAAGTTCATGTTATAAAGCTGGGCATATTGAACTTTTGTTTTTTGTACCTACAATGTGAAGAAAACCTAAAGATTTTAGGAAAATTCAATTCATGCATAGATCAAGCTTTTCTTTTATTTTATAATTTTTAAAATATTATCAACTGTTGTAGTTTTGCATACTCATGTGTTGATTAACATTTTAAACCATGTAGATTCGAAAGGATTTTCAACCTAAACTAATTCTGTGTAGATATAACTTGCAAAAAATATATAAAAATAAAGTTAAGTTAAGTATAAATAAAACCGGATTTCAGTCATTACCAACATACTCACATGAGTGAATTGAACTTAAAAAACATGGAAATTTAAAGGAGCTTCAATCAGAGCCTTTAATTAACTTTGAATCTGACTATTTTGGGTTTTCTGAAGTCTCTCATTAATATTTACCAAAATATACATTACTCAAAAGATGATTGACACCTAGGATCGTGATAAATAGCCTAATACCAGTTTTAGCATCAAGATTGGCGTCTGACTACATAAATAATTTAGAATAAAATATACCTATGTACGAATTTATTAGATGAAGTCTGATAGAATAATAGTATGCTGTGCAAAGAATCAAGGTCATAATGTTGAAGAAACGCTTTAAGCGCTATAAGTAGATAACCTAATCGTATAAATTCTGATGAATGTGATAAAGACAACGCCAGACACAAAATGAACCGAGAAGACAAATATAAAATTCGAAAACCAAATTAGATAGTAGCATACAAGCATACGGAATACGGAGCAAGAAAAATAATCTGACAAAAATAAAAAATACGAAATACGAAACAAAAAGCTATAAGTATGTATACATTTTCATACTGCAAGTAATTCACATATTGAAATAATGCAGAAGCCCCCACAGTGAAACGTTATACTTATACAGCATATGACATTTCGGTTAAACAAGAATTTGGTTCCTCCGACCGCGGAATGATTTATACTATGTACCACCAAACAGGTTTAACATGAAGTTTCATTATGAAGTTTAGTGATAGTGGGATAGGAAGGCAGATTAAATAACTATGACAGGTGAAAAAAAATATCCTTGGGTTATGTAACATTTTAATTCAACACAACGAAGAACCGATAAATTACAATATATTATGTATGAGACAGTTGAGCTACCAGACAGTAAAATTGCAAACGATTTGTGTATAACTAGCCAGAAGGAAGTGCCGTAAAAATAAATTAATTTGATACATTTTTTAGATGATAAGTAAATAAAAATAAATATTTGGAATTACTTCGTTGTAGTGAAAGATATACTTATGAAACAGAATAATGAAGAAAACTTATTGGAAGTAAGATTTAGTCAAGTACATTGCAAACAAGAGTGGAAGACCTTAAACATTCTTTCTAACCAGAAGATGCGCATGCACAAAATTGGGGATAATTTGCATTCTGGATATCAGTATCTTTAAGGGATAAGTTTTAAATGTTTATTTGGACACATTAAAAAGGAATTTTGATTCTCACACAATTTTAAATAGATTTTCGACACCCTACGGTATTTTAAGATTATTTTGACTTTAAACGAAATACTTATAACGTTCATATTGTAAAAACGGGAATTTTCACGTACTGCACTATCGGTGAAGGCACCGACTAAGTTTCGACTCATTCCGAGAGTCTTCATCAGGGTAAGTGGTTGCGACTTT
Source organism: Perizoma flavofasciatum (assembly GCA_958496245.1). Classification (NCBI taxonomy): domain Eukaryota; kingdom Metazoa; phylum Arthropoda; class Insecta; order Lepidoptera; family Geometridae; genus Perizoma; species Perizoma flavofasciatum. The sequence continues at coordinate 6,116,487 of OY292419.1, read as the reverse complement.
CTCCTTCCGCGTCGCGCCGTGCACTACTTAGTCGGTGCCTTCACCGATAGTGCAGTACGTGAAAATTCCCGTTTTTACAATATGAATAGTCAAGTTCACGATAGTTTTTGGAATAAAGTTACTAATAACGTTTCAGATCCCACAAGAAAAGTTTTATATGTCGTTGTGATACTTAATTACACTATTCAAAATAACATTATTTGTTTTTTTGCTCTCGTATCTTGAACTGATTTGTCCTTCGCTCTGTAAAAAATATATTTATAACATATACAGTCACGTAACAAATGCGTTGCGTTATTATTTTCTCGTAGTAACTCTGCGTTAGGTCAGTGAATAGATCACAAGTTTTAGAAGATCTAAGTATACAGTATTCAATGTTGTGCAAAAGTGCAAAGATATATATATTTTAAGGACTACCATATGCTCTTCAGATCAAGTTAAAGCGAAGCACTTATCATATTAAATACACTTGAACTGGAAGTGCTCAACGACTTGGTAACACGCAATGACATAAGTACACCTGCCGAATTCAGAACCTTCAACGAATTCTTAGACCTTGAGACGAGCGGTATAGAGTTGAATATAGTCGTTTAAGAATAGAAACATAGCGCAAATGTGAATTTAATACCAATAGTAGTATAGTTGGTTTTCTAATGGCGATCGAATTCGTCTTAATAGGAAGTGATGTTATCAGACACATGCTTATTATAAGTAACTTAAAGTTTGATGTACGATGACTTTAAATACAATTATTTATAGATATTAATATTTTAACACAATTGTCGCTTATACGGCGCCAAAAGCGAGAATTAGATTATAATATAATCGATAATATGTCATAAATCGTGAATATTTGAGTTTTTATTTAAAAGTACATACCAAACATATTTAATAAATATATAATTATAATTATATGTATATTTAACTATAATATGAAATTATCAACTGTAATAAAAATGGGGGTGTGTCCATCGTTTCTAAATAATCCTTGTGATTTCAGTCAATACAAAATTATTCACTTTGTCATGCAAAAAAGAAGGCTCTCGCCAAAAGGCTTTGAAACCTTCAAAATGACGTCAAGCATTTTTTGTACAAGTGCTTACCATCGTCAAAACCTTAAAACTAAACACAGCTCAAGAATGCCTCTGCCTCCGGCATCGGTCAAATTATCTGAGAGATAGACGAATCGCGTGACGGCCCACAGATTAGTGTAATTTGGTTTTACCACGTATTATTTTACTTGTTATATCATTTGTGTTATATTACTCAAACATCAAAGTTACGTTTAGATAGTGAAGAAAAAAACTTAAAAAGTTAGAAACTAGATAAATCAGGCACCTAACACAACATCAATACAACAACATTCAGTTTAAAGTCTAGTTAAACTAACAACAGCACAACTAAAAACAGTTTGTGAAGAAATTTAATTCTTAAAATGAATCAAACGCTTGATATACCTATTTTATTGTTTATTTTTAGAAAAAACTTCGCCAAAACAAGATTAGCTTAACTTGTCAATTTGACAGATTATTACCGATAAATTAACATTAAGCGTGTTGTTTTTTTTTGCACACCCGCAAAGAGTTAATTACTGTTCGCTTCTACAAAGGAAGGACATGATAGAGGACAATGAATTTACTAGAGGACATTCAGGCTATCTATTAACCCTCGTAACTTCAACTTGGGAAATAACTCGTAAGTCAAGAAGAAACAAAGCTCAACATCGAATAACACCACCGAAAAGTCTCGTTGAAAAATAACGTGTAATGAGTAGTTACGTGAAATCAAATACCATTAGCAAATCTGACACGGAAAAATCGGTTGTACTGATCAATTTAATAGGGTGTATAATGGCATAGAAGTACTCAGGTAGTTATATCATTATTTCTATTTAGGAAGACGCTGACGCAATAACTACTCAGCCGTAATGGTTGGTGTCAATCAAAATTACACACGGAATAAATTCGACAAAATAATTTCAAGTAATTCTCGACTTTATGTTTCGAGACATAGATGCTATGATAGGAGATTTTCTATTAAATATTTTTAATACGTTCTAAGAATAATGTTTGGATCGGGTGATGCCTGAAGTTCGTCAAATTATACCTCCAGTTCCTGCTCGTGTGTAATTATTTAGATTTTATTTAGATAAAATAAAATATACAAACAGAGTTACTATTTATAATTCTTTGACTTAATTTGTAAGTAGCAACTACCTACCGATATATTATATAGAATTCGTACACACAAAATGTTTATTATAATTTATATCTTATTCTATTCCATAGAATAATAGTTACCTATAATTCAACAAAGAAATACTTAAATATAATATTTTAAATCAATAGGACTTCATCCATCCTTCAATAGTTAATCTAATTCTATTTTAAACCTAACGTACCCAATATCAAAATGAAAGTCTCTGCAAAAGCTAAAATAAAAATATATAGATCTTTTATGCAGCCAAGAAATAGTTATAAAGAAAAAAAAAACAAAATACAAATAAAATAAAAGCTAAAAAAAACGATAGATTTTTGATGCAGCCAAAGAAAACATATCCGTCATGCGCGTTGGTCGGTGACATTGACAATGGATGCTTCCGAATCGGAATGCGGCCTTGAATCGAATTCGGCGAAGCGCGGGCGATTCGCGCGGGAAACGAGATCGATTTTTTTTCCCCGATAGATTTGTAGACGTTCATTTGATTCGATGATTCGAATTGTAACGTTGCTTACGTTACAATTCGAATTAACTCATATTTTTTTAAAGTAATTCGAATAACTTAGTAATTATGTTGTATAAAGTTATTTATTATCCTAAAGGTGTAAATATGCTTATTATCTACCTAGATAGCTCAACTGATCAAGTTTTTTACCAGATGGAAGCGTCTCAAAATGCTGGCTGCATTGTCACGCTGAATGGCAATGCTTATGCTTTGACCCAGCTTTCAACTTGTACTTTATATAATAATTATATTTATTTTGTATTTATAAAATTATAAATATTATTAACCTAATGAACAACCAATCCACTTAGGATTGGTTGTTCATGAAGAACAAATTAATTCAAATTATTCCGTTTAAAAAAAGCACCATTGGCATTAAATAAATTAATTTACTATAGATCTAGGTACTCTTTTTTACATTCCATAACAACGGTCTCTTATATTTTTCCGCCCAGCAACAGATATTTGCTATTCAGGCGACATCGTTTTATATCCAATTTGACAATCGAATTCGAATCAATTCTGAAGGTGGAATTTTGCAGATTGAAAGTCAAATTTTGTAAAAATCTGGTTCGAGGTCAGACTTGTAATGAAAAAGCAGGGAAAATTTCGAGATTGTGTTCTGCTCATACATATTTTTTTATCAAGTTTTTGTATTGAAAGGAACAATATTTTTTATTTATTGTATCTAAGACAAAATTATTCAAGTCGCAATTTTTTTTTATTTAGCTATGAAGGTGAAAATGTGTTTCATTGATAATTTAAAAAAATGCACTAGACGCGTGCCAATTTTTTTTATCATGAAATTGTCTTCTTGCAATATTAATTCTTTGGTTATCCATCCAATTATTTAAATAAAGAACTATTTCCAAGAAATTAAATTCATAAGAAAAAGTAAATCCAATCGCGCTTAAGCATTTGAGCCCAAACTCGAGGGATTTACTAGTAGCCACTGAAAAGTTCCACTATCCACCTCCTGGCTCAATCATCAGATCAGCTCCAAGATACCAGATTATAGTATGTCGTCTGAACTACATAAACAAACGAAGTATCATTTAGAGACGACAATTATAAGTAGGTTGAAATTGACTTCCAAGATTTGATTGCATTATTTGTTACAAGTGAAGCTTATCTTACTTCCTACTAATATTACTGAAAGGATTTTCATGAAACTTTACAGTAATATAGCTTATACGTCAGAATAACACAGGCTACTTTTTATCCGGGTACCACGCGGGCGAACCCGAGGGAAGAAGCTAGTATTATATAATCGTGTTAAAAAGCTCGGATGCGTAACCTACACAGTTTTACGCCGTTTAGTCAATTTTCAATAATAAATTCGGTTATGAATGATTTAATTCATAAAGCACATAATACCTACTTGATATAAGCTGTGTGAGTAAACTTTAGATTAAGTGATATTTGTAGATACGAAAAGGTATACATGGAATTCGACAATTTATGTCTTGCTTGGGAAGAAATAAAGTGTATTGTCAAACTGCAAGTAATACTTGAGAGACTAGTGATCGTATAGCCAGCTTCTTATCCTGCTTTACTGAGTACTGCACTAAATAAGTACTTGTTGCTATGACACTCATTAAATGTTATAGAGGAGTTCCACCATTTTTGGTCACTACGAGTAAAATTTATTATATCTAGGTGCCTATCCCTACCCCTATCTTGCAATAAAAACTGTGTGACAAAATGAAAACTACTACGCTTTTATTCAAACGTTTCACTACAGGCTGACAAAATGTCTCAATACTAAATATTTTTTTAAAGATTAAACATATATTTTTGTGATAAAAAATATCAGTTAAAAACTGTCAATTAATATTTGTAATAAGCTTCACATCTTAAGTTTATTGGGGGTACCTTATCTTTAGCCTTGTAAAGTTCTAATCGTATACCTATGATGGTCACGTACAAAATGTAACAAATGCTGCTTATCAGCAAAAGTTACAATCATAAGTCTAATGCTGATATGTAGGTACTTTTTTGGCACATTTACATCCATTTTACAAGGACATTGACATATTAAGACACAATAATCGTAAGTTTTAGAAAACAGGACGGAAATGGATTTTTTACAGAAATTTTAAATTTAATTTAGTAAGGACACGAATAAGGAGATTTCAATGACCACACATAGACTATTATTATAAACAAATATCGAAAGTACTTGGACCTTGCTTTAACTTGAGTAGTTGTGGTTTCTCAAGTATCTTTCAAGATATTGGGCTAACCGTTTCCTCGTTTATTTGTGAGTCAATAGAATTACTTCAGACTTACCACGTTGGCAGTTTTTATTCTTATAAGATTTTGGAAATAGTTTGAATAGTTTTTAAAAATAGTTTTCAAAGGGGTTTACTACGCAAGCTGGGTAGTAAAACACTTTTAATTGAAATAAAAATTATCGAGAATTTCAGTCATAATGTTATTTGATAACAGCTTTTAAATCCATGAATTAACTAGAATATTATGTTTTAAATTAAATAAATATTATAAAAACACTATCGTCTTATAGGAAATGAATTAGAGTTAAATATCATAGCATCCGCAAAAGTTATTCTGGTTTTGATCTTTTAGAAATTCTTTGCCTCGATTCTGTAGTTCACTAACTAAACTAAATTTAAACTGTCGCTCTCTTTTACTGATAGTGCAAGAAAGAAAGAGATAGCTACAATTTTAGTGCAGTCAAGGATTAATTTTATCAATATTAAGACTACGGTTTTGTACACTGTCGAACTGTGAAAATTACTGACTACTGGCTTCGTACAACTATAATTTATACTTACAACTTCGCTTGTCATGTACTCGGATAAAAAAATGTTTTGCTTGAAGCTCTTTTGCATTATAAATGTCGAAAGAGATAATTTCATACATTCACTTTTGTTTGTCAAAAATTAACGAAAATGTTTATTCTGACCTTACGCGTCAACTGGCACATTAATAATTATAAACTTCGAGAGTTTCTATTCCTTTAAAAAACTTTTCAGCCATATACGATGATCATAAAGTGAATACTTATATCCAAACATTGATAATATATTATGCTAGGATAATGATTATGTCATCTTATATAATTTTGTCCGTTGATAACCTCCACACTGTTTTTGTAAGTCGTGAATGATTAAAAAACGTTCTTACAAGTGTCACACTTATTACTTATCAAGCTTCCGAGTTTGATTACAAAAATATTTTGAAAATATTCACAGTAATTTGGCAACTGACGAAAGCGTTAGAACTACGAAGTACGGATGCGCCTTGAACGATGGCCAAGGTCAAGCGAAGCCGGTCGTACAGAGGTTGTACGGGACGAAGCCTATTGTCTGAACGTTGTTTTTTAATGAAATTACTTAGATAAGCTAATGAATTCGTTTCAATTCATTTTCCGGGCTGGTCAAATAGTCATTTTTATTTTTCTTTGTGATTCATGAGGGCTTTTGTGAACTTTTCTTTTCATTTAGATGATATTATGTTGATAATGAATAGGAAAGTTCTAGAATTGCCTTTGATTTCCTCGTTCATCCAGAACGAGGAAATCAAACCGTCATGAGTTTCCGTACCTACTAAATAAAAATAAATAAACATTGAAATTGTCTACCATAGGGATTTAAAATTGAAAGCCATAAATATTTTTTTAAGAAAACAGCATTTAAATACTTTTTCTCATAAAGTTACTATGAGCTACTATGACCTCTTAGGTTTAAAGAACATTTGATATTAAATTTTAAACAACAAATAGTGTCAGTTTGAAACAAATTATATGTGAACTGACTGACCCTTCGCAATAATTAATATTTAATTACCTAATGAGATAAAATAATCAAAACAATTACTCAAAACTAATTGTATGGATTTGTATGAATCATCTTTGCAAACGTAAAAAAAACGAACTTAGGAACTATATTTCTTTATTAAATTCGGTTGTTGCAGAAACAAGTTTTCTAAACAGATTTTTTCGAGTTAGTCTGGTTGTATCAGACAAAAGGTATTTAGTGTGTTTGTCTTTTAAGAAAAGTATCAGTAAAGATGCGAAAGAAGTTTAAAGATCATTTTCTGTATCTCATCCATCTTTGATTGAAGATCAGTTACCATAGCAACATTGATATTTTATATATACGATGCTAAAGTAAGTGATCTAAGAACCAAGGATTAAATATTTCTAATGACAGTAAGTAAGTTTAACACTACCAGGGATGGTCTCGATCCCACAATATCTAAGATTAATAGCCATAATAAACTAAGTACAGATTAAATAATACTTGATGCGGAAAACGAACTTCATTCGTGATGTTTTAATGATCGTGAACAATACGCTCCAAAATGTACGCTCAATTTATAATCTGTGGCGCTGACGTCAGAAGACTTCCGAAGTGCTCAAGGATGAACACCTACCATTTGGAGTAATTGCCATTAATGAGCATGAGTATGCCACTGTCTTTAATTTTAAATCTGGCTTAGATAATGGAGATTAGACTTTTGAACGCGTCAAAGAGACTCATAAAGTCACAACTTGAAATTCCTAAGTTTTAACATAATAGAAAAAAAACAGAATCATTATATAATTGAAGAGGAATACAAATTCTGATGTTTTGGTTATTAATAAGTATAAAGTTTAGGTAATAGATCAAAATGAAATTTCCTTATCTCAGGACAAACTGTTACTAAGTCCGCAACAAGTCGTTAAAAATATATTTTTAGTTATAAATTAGGTTCAAGTTCAAATATAAGAATCTTTTGGTTGGTCATCCTTAAAAATACAAAAATATTCTCAATAATGCTGAAAAACCACAGATGAATGCAGTATTTTCCACAAACATTACAACAACAATTAAAAAAAACCACATGTCACCTGATTAAAATTAAACCTTATTGATCTGTAACTTGTTAGCAAGATCAAATAATTTATTTAATAAAGTCTTCAATGACACTGTTTTTATAAAAAAAATAGAAACGAACCTTTTCCTCTTGCACGTTTTGTCCTCCATTTTCCGAAAGCGGGGTTGATGGCGCGCTGTATCCTTTAGCTCCATCATCCTGAGGCGTCATCTGTCTGTGAGCGTCATTCTCCTGGTCTTGCCTCATGTCCTGCCTCATTTCCTGGACACTCTTGAAGTCTGATAGTCTTAAAACGGACGGCTTTATTTCTGGCATCTCTTCATGTTGCTCGTATCTTCTTAAATCTGTTAGATTTGTTGCTAAGTGTCTGTGAGGGTCCATAGGAGGCGGCACTCCAATAGATCTCAGGTGCTCTATACTTCTATGTATATGAGAATAATTGTCTAAGTGTATTTCAGCCATCAGCGGTGAGTTGTGATAGTCCAGGCCGCCGCCATCTGGCCTATAGTCTATTGTCCTTCCTTCCATCATTTTGATAAAATTTCTATCTAATTTGTATAAAATTCTCTCTAATTTGGCACTGCCTTACAAAAATACTTGTCTTGTAATCCGGTTAATTGTCATGGAATATGTCCGAGATCTTCCGTTTTCATTGGCTGTGGAAAAACATTATAAATATAGTATTTTATTTTGTAATTAATTCAAAATGTTGCCAGTTTTATTATAGAATGTTGTCAAGAAAAAATAAATGTATTGTCTAGTATAAGATTGTAGGATACAAGACGTGCCGTTTTTTTTTTGTGGCAAGCAGGTGACGAGTGCTTCTGCGTAGGTTGTGTCAATGATCTAGCCAAGAGCCCACAATATGTTGGATCGAATAAGGCATCGATAATCACACTGTGGTGTACAGTCCAGCACATGTATGCTAATGACTATTCTACTTAACAAGCGTTAACCTTTAATGTTATATGGAAACTTAAAATAAAAATTAATAAAAATTATGTTTGCGTTTATCTAATTTACAAATTGTAAAAAAGAGCTAGAAAAAATGCTAAGTGCGATACATTTTTACATAGCTACTTACTGTAGCTCAAAGTATCTTCTTAATTCAAAACTGACAATAACTAATCTACTTTTGTCGCCACCTGTACCAGAACACGCTGTCAAAGATATAATTGCGCGTATAGAAAAGAAAAGAAAAATCTTTGCGGTTACTGTAATGACTCGCACTTGATTCTGTATCTTAGAGAACAGAGCTTTAGGTCGAAAAGGTGATGTACGCAGGTGGTAATGACTTGGAATAATTTGGTGATGTATATGTAGAGGGCCTCACGCTCGATCGGGTTAGATTTGTAATCATAATACTAGTTCGGTCCAGGGAAGTGGCTCCGGACATGTAATTAGCTTTTTGTGTAGAGTACCTGTATCTATCTACTTATGTCATAGGCAAGATTTTATTTTAATATAACAAGACTAAAGCTGATAAGGATTTTGATATCATTACATTTGTAAAGTTACCTAAGTTTAATTTGTACAAAAATGTTTTAATAACATATTTAATTTAAAATAAATCATTTTATTTTTCGTGAGTTTTAGGAAAATTCAGAAGAGTTTTTACAATAATATAGACAATATTTATACTAGAAGAATATATTGTCTTTCAAAAAAAAAGAAAATATTTTTTTTTTAAGAGTTTATAAAGTTTAGAGAGAGATTAATATAGATCATACTTCGTATACCTACACAAATATTGGCAGAAACCAGTAGCTTATATTTATTCTAAGATTATTTCAAAATTACGCTTGGCTTCTTTAACATGTTCTGTTGTCACGTCGCCAAGAACATAAAAAATATCTATAGTTTTTTGTTGCATATTTTTTATTGACTCCAAGTTCAAGTTATTGGAGATTTCGAAGTTACTGAAGCGTGCGATACAAGGTTGCTAGACTGGACACTTACCTACTTGTAACTTTTCTAATAAAATAGATTCTGTGTTTAATTACAGATATTATAATACTATAAATTAATTATATTACTTAATTATAATACTAATTAAGTATTATGGTAGGTTGATGTTATATCGTTTTATTCATGAATAAGGTAAAGTACGAGTAACCTGAGATTTTTTTATCATAATTATGTCATGGTAAACAATTTAAATGGGGTGTGATTATTTTCTTTTTTGGGTATATCGTTTGCTTATTTTATTATTTTAATCATTCCTAGTTATCGCATCGCTAACATGAGTAAAGGTATGTAATTTGTTAGCGATGAGGCCTAGAATTAAGAGCTTAATTTTATTTTGCTATGCTACGGTACCTAAGGTAGTGCTTAAAAGCTTTACGCAAAAGTTAACAAACAGGACGAAATTAAATAAATTATTCAATTCAATTACGATATTAAAAAAAAAATATGTATAAAAAACATTATTTAAATAACATATTTATATTTTTTTAAGGCATAAATATGTTATCTAAATAATGTTTAACGGAACGATTCGTTTTGCATAGGCAAAATGAATCGTTCCTGTTTCTTTGAGTAGATAATTATGTTTGATAAGGTCCTATAGATTTAATATAATATATATGCGATTAATCATCAGCTGCTTAGATCGTCTTTATGTTGAGGAAAATAAATATTCTGTACTTAAATTTAGAGATTTTTACTGGCAACATTCTGGGATTCATAAAATTTATAATTATCGAGACACCTAAATCATAAATATAAATATATTGTAATAAATTGGAAGCATGTTGTCATTTTCTAAGAGTTGACCCTTTAACAATGACACTTACAGACAACAGTCTTAATAATCTAATTCTTAAAATTTACTAACGACACTTGTTTCTCTCCGAAAATATTTCCGTATAGCCTGGGAGATTCAAGGTCGATTCTGACAGACAGCCAAGCCACACAAAATACTACGCTACATCCATCTCGGCTCACAGTTCTTACGTAAAAATTCTCACCCTATAGGGTACCACCACCCCCTTAGGGAGCGCACAGACAACTTGCTTCCAAATTAATTAAGAAAAAATCACTCACCTTTCACTATCCAAAAAAATCTTCACAACACCAACTATATCACCATAATAAATCACAGTTTGTTCCTATACTATAATGTCACTAAATATATATCACATAATAAGGTAACACTAGGTCACAACACGTCCCAAAGGCAACAGTCCAGGGCTAGATCGCCAAAAATATTCAAAAAATCCAAACGTCCCCAAACAAACATTAAAAAAAAATACCGGCGAGTTCTAGAGAAAAAACACCGTGCGTGCTCTTGACCCTGTGGGTAAATTATGAATGCCGAGCGTCGTTACTAGGATCCGAATTACCAGATTTTTTTGTGTTCAATATTTGAGTGTGCTATATAATTTGTTGTGGCTGTGGGTAGTCCACACGTGATGTTCTATCCCTCTCGCGCTTGACGATTTGCGCGTGCACCGGCTGCAGCAAGGATCTTCGACGACATGTGCTTACAAAAAGCCGGCGTCTCCAGACTCAAAGCGACTGATCGAGTGCTACGAACTAGCGAGCCACGATCACAAAAATGCAATACAAAACGCCAGCCCGCCTTTAGAGCAACGCGGCAAAAACGAGACTGAAATTCAGATCTATAGTAGAAAAAGTGAACTACACCGCGCGAGGGGTACACTTACACATAAAAATGAAAAAAATCACACAGATGCACACATCAACTGCCGAGCTTAAAAAATCGGAGTGGGGGATAGTCGAACTCGCTCACTGGCATAGCTGCGTCTCGCTTTAGCGGCGTGAGGCCCCACGCACACAACCAAGCGGTGGTTAAGCGAAAAAAATGTGTATACATTTTTTTATTATTCACGATTTTTATGTGTGTAAGTGGGCTTGGAGCAAGGGAGAAGGAAGAACCGGGAGCACTTTACTGCATAAGTTGGAGTGAGATGGCGCGCGTCGCCACGTGCTAGTCCCTCGGTATTAAATAATAATTAAAATGGCTACAAGACTGGCGGTATGAGATACTGTTCGGTAGACGATTTTTTGGCCGAGCTTTTTCCCTTTTTTTTGCCAAGCTTTTTGCGGAATTGACGAAAACGAGGTAAGGTGTTAGAGGTATTGTTTGTAATGAAAAAAGCGTAGACCGATTGACACATAATAAACGTAATGCGCGCAGAAAAAGTCGCGCCGGGGCAAAAAAACCAAGGCCGCACGAAAAGAAGTTATTGATTAAAAGAGGGCTGTCATTGACCAGAGGCAAATGAGGGTGCTTAATTGTATGCAACGTTGGATCCGGTAGGAACCGATCACCCCTCTCCTATACTTAAGAGAAAGAAATAAATTAAAATGTATAAGAGTCTCCATGCAAACAACACTTGTTTCTAATGAAACCAAAGTCATAAACGACAAATAAACTGAAATTTTATAGTGAAAGACTTATTTTGATTGGCGAAAATGCCTAAGTTATGTGATTTATTCAAACTTTTTTGTTATATCATCTTCTCTTATCTCAAAGTATTGTATAGTTGGGAACGATTTAAGATTTAAGTAGGTACCTATTTAAAAATAAACTGACATTGGCCACTCTTCGTATTTGAGAGATTACTGGAGCGTACCTAAACTTGGTCTACAATCATGCATTATTAATTATTTGTTTATTTTTTAAAAGGTTCCGAAGATAAGTCACTCACTAGCCATCAGAATAAATACCTATTTACCAGATAATGCGTCGTACCAAACGGAATCTGATTCGGACTCCTTGATGTTAGTCAGTCTATGTATGGCTCGTAATACACCGCTATCGACACATATGCCATCTATCTACTATTGCAAATCTACAGGTGGTGATAAACAATTAAAAAAACTTGATTTATAATAAAAAAATCTGAAAGATACTATTGTTGCTGTCACGTACAGCAACAATAGTATCTTTCAGATATCGATACTATAAGAAGCGAAGGACACAAATTGGGCTAAATAAATATAAAGCAGGTAGTTATCTACAATGTATCCATCCATAGTTCTAAAGATTAGTGAACCAGTTATAATCTGGTTTCTTAGAATGAATAAGAGACGATAACGGTTGCACCTAAGGTACGGAGAAGGTAGAACGAATTGAATCTTTAAATCACTATTGAAATGAAAGTGTTATGAAGAAGATCCAACAATGCACAAAAAAAGACTTATCTATCGGTAGATATTGAACATAGATCTCCATTTCTTCATATACTAAAATGATCTGTAAGATCACAGTTAGGAGATGCTAATGTATGACAAACATTGTTTTATTTTAATGAAATAAAAATGTGAAGTTTGGGTGGACCACCGGTGGCCGGATTTATTTCGAATGGAGGCCACTGTCCCACATTGAAATGAATGTGTGAATAAATGAATATGCATAACTAAGTCAGGGGAGGTTCAACAAAACATTGAGCAGATGTACCGGTGAACAATGGTCAACTCTGAACAGTGAAGGTACGCACTGGACCCTATTTATATGATCTGTTAAGATAAATAATGATAATAACGTTCAATAGTAATTTAGAAAATCACTCTTCTTGTTGTGACGAAAAAAGGTACCTACTACCTACATATTGGATAATATTATCTAATATTCATCATTATAAATCAGTACTATGACGATCACAAAGGTAAAGTAATGTCAAGCTACGTAACAAACGTACAACCAACTACATATCTCATAAGAGTATAAAAAAAATAGAATATCGAAAAAAAGTTATAACAATTTTACAAGTATAACTACAGGTTATTTAAAAAAATACTAAATTCTTGTAAAAATCAAGAAACAAAATGAAAAAAAAGTAAAAAGATTAAAATATTTCGGCGTTTTATTAGATCCCAAAGTTTTAGCGCCTTATTTGTAAAATAATGAATGAATGGTGGAGCTAGTTTTATGACTTTATGACTAAAATCGCTGTCATAAAATTATTATTTTGTTTGGCAGACTTTCAGTTTAAACCCGGAGTATTCTTAATTATTCTGTGCTCGGAGGACAATAGTTTCCTTACGGGGAACATTATCTTCTATAGTAATAATATGCTTTAAAGCTCCATTCAAATGGATGGACTAGCTACCCAACTTGTTATCCAAAGTTTTTGCTCACGTTTCTAAACTTTTTAAAGTTTAAAATATACTTACCAAATACGTAATAGAAATGATACTCGTCACTTTAGCTTCCTCATTGCTCATTTTAAAGGGTTCACTTTTTATGATTTCGTTTTCATTCGTCCTTCGTTTTTGTTCGGTTTAATGATTATCATTGAAGTTTTTTACAAAGAAAAGGGCATACTAAATGAATAGGTTTTTGGTCGTATTTTGATTTGAAATCACCTGTTTTCGGTTTAAGGGTACGGAAGCAGGATGTCGATCTGCGATTGTCAATTGTTATTGAGATTGGTTTGTATTTTGTTGCATGGAAATAATCAGGTGAATATTGTCTTGCAGGTGTTAGAGGGTGCTTTTAAGACCTTGAATTGATCTGATTTCAATATTTTAATTAAGAGCTTTATTGTCTTCATCTTTAAATAAATGAATAATGCTGGACATTTTTCACACAGCTTACTCATGGCTTTACTCAGTAACAAACCCGGGCAGTTTTACTTATGTATTACTTATGTATGACAAACTTACTTATCTTTACTTATCTACAAATTTTTAATTGTTATAACAAGCACCTACCTAAAAAGTAGGCAAATGCATATATTTCTTCGTTACATCATCACTATCCAATTATGCATCTCACTCACAGCGCGGAACCTGTATTTTGGGAGCCCGCCATTTTGGTCTACTCAGTGTATAGCTCATCATAATGACCACATTTTGTCTGTTTCTTCGACACTATCACTCATGATGAAACCACTGCTCTTTTTGACTCATCTAATGATATAGATAAAGTTGTAGACGCAGTATTGGATCGTGAGTAATAGCGAGGTGAAAACTGAGGTGTATAGGTTCTAACGGCAGACAGTGTTACAATTCATAGATATTAATATATTTTGTCTTGTTAATATGTTAAAGCAGCCATGAAAAATAATCATTAAAAAAAAGTATTATTTGTATTCTGGAATTCATTAACGATAAACAGCTAACAGCTAACATTAAAAAAATCTGGATGAAAAAAAGGCGCTGTCCCGCTCCACGTAACCATTGATAGCTAATAATAAACTGATGAAACTGATTTAGGTTGTGGAGCAGCCATGTATAGTTAAGTTAATAAACTGTCAGAGGAAGTGAACGATAGTGAAGTGGTACGGGGTATTGCGCGTGCTGCGTCCGGTGATCCATCACGCGAAGTTGGAACCGGATTCCGCGTCAGACAGGTTCTGAGATGAACTGAGGTATCTTTATTATTTTGATAACAAATAATGCTACTATAAATAAGCTTTGGTTTGAAACTACTATTTTGTTTTGTTGGTACGTTGGTGGCGTGTTAATTTTGAACCAGTGAAATTTATTACAATAATGGTCAAAGTCAAAAGGTGTTTATTGATTGAAATCACGAATTTCAATTAAAATAAACTTTTAAATAAAATAATTTAAGATTGCATATAACATAAGAGAAGTTATGCCGATTCCTCTTAACCAAGCCTAGAAGAAACGGGTAACTAGCTCGGCGTATTTTTTTTTGGTGATCCTTTATCTAGCTTTATCTAGTATTCAGCATTCGTTTATTTCAAACACAATGGACGGTAGGTCATAATTTAGAAAATTTACTGATTTGGTAAGACAATCAAAAATAATTAAAAAGCAGCTGTATAGTGTAGTCATTATGGTGCCTTTGGATGTCACAATCTTTAGACTCTAAAATTCCTATTACTGCCTGTAAGCCTACATTCTTTTGACAATCTAGGATCTAACATTAGCCGTACCATCTACCGGGTACTGATAATTACGCACATAAACAGTGCCACCTTAAACTTATACCCATAACTTATAATTTTGATAGCCACTACCTCTATAAACTTATATTAGGGGTACCTAGTTCTATATTCAGTGCAGACCAGTTTAAGCAAGTAAACTAGGTATTTATAAAAAAAATATTTGATCCAATTATTACATAAAAACTTATCCCAACAAAATGGATGGATGACCTAGGTTACCTACAGATACCTTTTGTCGGCAGTTCATAGGATGAGGTTTTTGTGAAGGCGGTAGCTATATAGATATTTGTAAACAACTTACAATTTTTATTATATATTTTTTTTAAATAGAAACAATCTTATCTGTTAAGATAAACAATGTCAGAAGTATGAAAGCAAAAATGATAACTACTGGACTCATAAAAACTTCTAAGGAAACAAATAAAAAAGCCGACATGGCTGTTTTTTTTAAACTTTCGCTTTTTGAAAACCTTAGCATTTTTTATTTTAGCTACTTGAATACAAAAAAATCAATAAGTAAAGGGTGCGTACAAAACAAATACTAAAAACATTAGTAAAAAACAATACGTTTTTCTATTGCACCTGGTTCGATAGTTTTTACTAAGATTTCTAATGTTTATTATAATCAAATAAGTTCCTCTTCCTGTCGGAAGATGTGGGCGCCTATTTTTTGTTTTATCATATTAAAACGTTTAATGCCTATTTTGGACCTTATACTTTACGACTTACGAACCATCAACTTTTTTCGAAGAAACTCCTCGAAAAAAGAGAAGATTGAGGCTTTTATTGGGGCAATGTGTTCGATTAGGGGTTTTTCTGTTTGTTTAAAAAACATTGTTCTATGCAGATGTCGTGATATATTTTTTGTTAATAAAATCAACCAAAATTTCTAAAAAAGGGTATTTTTTACTTACATTTTCTTTCCATTACTACTCAAAAAATGAACTCGGTAGAATCCTATCCTAATAATGTTATAAATGTCAGAGTTTGAATGTCTGTTGCTAAAAATTTCCCATAACGGCTAGACCGAATGAAATTTGTTACGGACATATCGCGATAGGTAGTTCACGATTTAGTAGATTTGGTAGTTCACATAGGCACACTTTGTATCCTGGTATTAAGCCAGTGAAGCCGTGGACAGAGGATTGTATACTACAGATACTCTTTGATCCATTATTTTCTTACGCTACGTGCCCAACGTAAGTTTGGTTTGAGAATTTTAAAAGAAACAAAATGTGATAAAAAAATCTGTAATAATATAAATACAATAAAGTATGCCGCTTTGCACTATTAAAAGTATTTGGATTTATCGTCACTTATAATGGAACTCGTTCCATTAATAAATCCGTTGATGTCCTAACACAGCATGGTTTTATTAAAATAATAATTACTACTAGTGGTGACCATTTCCCATTAAAAAACGTTAATTTTATATCAAACAACGACGAGAGTTTGGACCCCGCATCCACTTCTTAAGTTTCCGGCCTCGGGTCTTGAGAGGGTGCGGGCGGCCTGATGCACCACGTGGGCTTGTGCGTTGCCAATTTTTTACTTAGTCTTGATGTATCTTACGTTCTTGTAGATGTTTTGAGTAGCATTTAAGAATTTTCTGACTTAATGCTTGCTTGGCTCTAGTTGGCTCTATCAGTTGCAACACAAAATTCGGTCATACAAAATATATACTACTAAACTTATTTATGATTCATACTTTAAGATTTTCCGTGGATTTGTGATCCTTCTTTAGATTCAATGCAATGTAACTATTAATTGCAAAATAAACCTGACAACTGAATCTTTTTTATGACCAAATACGCCCGAAATGTACTAAAATACCAACTTTTATTGTCGTCACCAGCTTTAAATATAACAGGAATAGCTGCAAGTGGTCACATTCAATTAACTGTCAGTATATTACATTCTAAATCTTGACAAAAATCTAAAACTGCATCCGCAGACCATCCATCGCCCAGCGTGACGCCAACGCCGTCTTTTGTGTCTTAAATACGACCCTTAATTTTTTTCTTTCATCCCTCAAAAATGTTCGTATTTCTTTACCTGCACCATCCTATTAGAATACACCCAACCTATGTCACCAAATACCTGCATTGTAATACAACTTTATTCTGTGGAAATACAATCTATTTTGCATCAACAGCTCTATTTTCTACGTCATTTATCTTTTCAATTGCATCTGCAACATCTTGAATAGCATCCCCTAAGACTTAATGACCTACAGATTCATGATTAGCTACCCAATTTTCATCTCTATTAATGCATGATAAGGGCTGTTTTCGTGCAGTTTTTTGTGAATTTCAATCATTAGCAACGGCGTGGTTGGGTAGCTATGCTTAATTTTGCTACGGAGTCTCAAAAATGTTGATTTTACCGTAGTTTTGGAATTTATCGACTGCGTCCTGCAGAGAGGCTGATTTAAAGGAATAGCTATAACTGTTGGTCTGCAAATTACTTTAAGTTGAAACTTATCTTGGGTGGTTTAGTATACATTTATGCTACCGGAAGAGTTTACATACCTTACCTACTTGTAGTTTAAAATTCCCTTCTTTGTCCCACTAGTCTAGAGTAGGACTAATTCCTATAAATTAGATTATTAATCTGATACTTCATATTATCGTTTGATATATAAACTTAGTTATACCCATCTGTACTCTAGTATAGTATCTAGTATTGAACAATTCTCTAAAAAAATATTTAAAATTATTACAATTCTGTTTGACATTTTTTTTAATACTCGACAACAATCTCTTCATTATTTTTAGAAATACTTCACATGAACTCATTAAAAACTCTTTGTATGGTTTTTTATTTTTGAAATGATAATAAAACATTTTTGAGTAGAAAACATGCCACTGCACAACATGCACAAACAAAGATTACAATAATTTTTATTTTACAGATCTTATTGTAGATGCGTATCCCCTCATGCAATTTGCTATACATCTTTGACATAAAATATACAAAATTATAACGCGCCTTTTTTGATACACTGACCCGCTATAAAAGAAGTCTAGTAACTTCTTATCTGGAGAAACCCCAGTTTTATACAATAACATTTAATCAATACCAATAAAAATCCTGTAGACAGGCATACAGAGAGAAAAAATATATAAAAAAACTGCATTGCCTATCGTGGGAGATTTTTTCCATAAAAAACTTTTTTTTTATAAAGGGGACGCGTTCTTTTGTTAAAACTCAGGTGGTTGTGGGAATAAAGACAGATTTTGCCATAAAATCACTTGATATTGTGGAAGCCATTTTACTATTTTTATCTTATTCAAATTGAATAGAAAATTGTTTGACTGTCGTTAAATGTATTTCTTTTATTAGATTGGTTTTGTTGAATGTAACAATAATAAATGTGTAAAATATAATTGAACTTTTTAATTAAAAGTTCGAGAGAAATCTTTGAATATACCTGGCTCAAGATCGTTTATTGTGGCACACTTTGGTAACAACCGAATATATACAAATGAATTGTTTGTGGTAGGTTACTCTTGTCAGTTAACTTACTTGTAATCAATACAATAATAACAGACGATACCTAAAACTAACAACTGCATACATTTTCTGTGCTACATCAAAATCAGTTCATTAGTTAGTGTAACTATTTCATGGTTTTTTTTTCTATGTCAAGAGCAACTAACGATCTAAAGATCTAAATTTCGTATTTATAATTTAAGTAGAAAGTAATATAAGCAAATATTAAAAGTTATTTAGGTAAATATATCACAAGAATTTATATTTCAAAACCGAGAGGGAGCCTCATTTGAGAGAGCCTGGAACCAAAAAAATGAAGGCATGCGCTATCGGTAAGCGTTCCAATATAGCAGCGAAAGGCTTGCAATTTGTCACATAGAATGCAATCTTCGTGCAAAACACAATGTATGGACGTACCTCTGACTACCCCCAACTTGGTATACACAAAGATCTGTCCACTGAGTATGTATCTGAGGACATCCATCATAGCGAATACAGACGTAAATTTGTTTTTTTTATATGTATTTTTTAATGTTTTACCGATTCAGACATATTGCTACAGCATTATCCGTAGGAACAGCTTAACAAATCAACAAATTGTTTATAACCACAGTCAAATTCATCACAGTAGGTAGCGTCCGACCCGATGTACACTTCAAGGTCGACCAGATTCAACGTAAGCGACGAAGCAAGTAACGAATTGCGGCGAGCAGGCAACAAATAGCTACAGAGATCGAAATCCTTCTTTACATTTCATAGAGAAGTAGGTATCGATCGGCTCAAATCCGGGTCTCAGTTTAACTTTTACAGCATTGTTCAAAATCCTGACTCAGTACTAGAAAAACATAAAATATATGGAAATAATAAGGCGGTCAAAGTTCCCACCGCGGGACAAATGTTTGTATGATTTGCAAAGATATGTATCTATTCTGGGTAATAAGAAAAAAGTATATAAGTAGTATATCAGTCAAGTAGTTCCCATAATACAAGCTCTGCTTGGTTTGGCGCTAGATGGTGCTGTGTGAAAAATGTCCAGCATTATTTATTTATTTAACTATATTCTATATTATGGGCATCCTTACATATATACTCAGTGTGTAGATCCTTGTAGGAGGATAAGTAGAGGGTAGTCAGAGGCACATCCAAAAAATATAATAATTTAGTGGGAATTATGATAATGATATCAAAGTTTGAGACTTGGGCACAAGAATACTCAGTTTTGGTAGAGCTCTTTCTCTTAGTATGTATTATAATATATTTTAAAACTTTTTTAACTGATTATAAAAAACAGCTTCAATATTTTGATGGTGACCGAAACGTCAGTAAATAATTAATAAAAAATTAAAAGTGTCAGTTCGGACAAAGTGTCCGAAGATATTATGTCCGAAACATTAGCAAGCCAGGTTGTCCAGCGGGCGATGGAAAGAGTTGGAGCTCGGAGTTTCAATAAGTGATTAAATTCGACACGAGGAAATCCAAAGAAGAACTAACGTTAACGACATAGCTCTCAGAATCAGAAAGTTGAAGTGGCAATGGGCATACCACCATGTAAATCGAAGAACCGACAAACGCTGGGGATTAAAAGTTCTCGGATGACGACCACGAACTGGACGATGCGATTAAGAAGACCCGTAGACTGACGACATCATAAAGGTGGGGCCTAAGACGAAGACCGGGGGACAACGGGAATTACCCAAATTTACATAGAGATCGTTCATCCTGGCACACTTTGTGGGAGGTCTATGTCATGAAAAAGGAAAGAATGGCTGGCAAAAGTCTAGCTTCACTATGTCCATGTTCACCGCCATTTTGTTGACGTTAGGGAATAGCCCGGTCTATTAACGATGTAAAATTAAACGTCTTATAAAAATATAGTTATTTATTCTATGTTCTTAGAGTATCATCCTTCGGTCTTAGTATGGTCACGTCGTGGAAGCTTTTGCACGCCCCGTGTTACCCAGTAATGTCATGGTAAAATTAATCTACCCATGGACTGACTAGATAGTAGGCAAACCTCAACATATTCGAGGTTATATATTTCGTTAATGATTTTATTTTCTTTAAACTTTATAATTAAGAGTAAGTTTTACTTTGTGTTTAATAATAATCAGTGGTGGTTGTACCACGGGGGGATAAAAGTTGTGTTAAAAAGAAGCGGTAACGTCTGTTAGCACACGAGAGTTTTTTTTACCTATGACACTATAAATAAAAATAAATAAATTTTAATTTTCACACAGCATCGTCTAGCCCCAAAGTAAGCAAAGCTTGTGTAATGGGAACTACATGACTGATATACTACTTATATAATTATTTTTTTGTACATACATACATATTATACATAGAAAACACCCAGACCCGAGACAAATGAATGCAGGACAAACATTTGTCCCGCAGCGGGAATCGAAACCCGCAACCTTCTACGTCTCAGGCGGACCTTCGCCCACTGCGCCACAGAGGCTGTCAACTATGCAGTGATATTGCTGGTTAAATCACGAGGAAACAGTGGAATGGTCTTTGAACTCAGGCTATTCAAACTAACTTAGTTATCAAAAGAACTCGCGAACATAAACTAGTTAACTTAAGTAAGTATCAAGTATTAGGCAGTGACCGTGACTTTAGATCGAAACAAACTTGTTTTTGTGTTGGTCTGACTCAGTCGTAGCTCGAGGAACTATTTAGTTCCTCGAGATATGAATGATGCGTTTGTAATGTTTTTTTAAGATAAATTTGATAAATACGCAAACGCATATAAACTGGCATTAGTCGTCGCATATAAAAAATTATACAATTTCTCCCAACCACTTTTCCACAAACAGAGGAACCTTAGAAAAAAAAATGCAACCTTAGTAATGAGATTTTTTCAGCAGTTGTGCTGAGACAACCCGAGATAGACGAATAAGTGAGTAAGTAAGGTGAAGTACAAACATAAAAACATACACACAAACATTCTCTTACATATTATATGTCGTAGGCAAAAATAAAATTCACGCACATGAATTCAATCTCGCCATTGACATTGGCATTCAGTTTAGACACATAATATAATTCATAGTGGTTACGTTAGATATAGTTACGTAGTGGTTTTTAATCAATCTTTAGTTGGTAATTCGCTACTGGAGTTTGGATTTATTGCTTCCGAGTTATTAAGGCTGTTATCGACCAAAGTTGAAAGTGAAGATTAAATGTTTGACAAATGTCTTCGAATTTTTGTACTACCGGTTTTCTCACGATGTTTTCCTTCACCGTTTGGCAGCACTAAAACAGCAACATATACGAACTCACTTTCCTGCAATTCTATGAACGTCGACAAAAATCACAGTATCCTTGCAAAGTTCTCATAAATTGTAAACACGTGCACAAAATCCTAGTCTAAGATTCTCGCAAGTCGCCACATGGTAGAATGCAATCCGATACACTCGTGCCTGTGTGTATGCGATAGATAGGCGCAGGCGCATGTATGTGTGTGTGCGAGCATACGCTTTGCATTGTTGCACGCTGTTCCCACCCCCGCCGACAGGCGAGGGCGACAAGGAGTTTTTGATACTTGTGTCGAAATATTGCGTTTATTAATTTATTTAGCTGTATTTATGCAAAATGTTGTTATGCCATCGTGAACTAGATTTCTATTAAAAACTACTAGTTTTATTAGCATACAAATTTATGGAGTTATTTTAATAGGTCACAAATTTTTCACTTTTCGTTTTTCAAAATGCCAAAAGCTGACAATATCCCTTGTCAGCTTGTCCTACCTTGTCTACTTTGTTTTTGTCACGTTTTTTTCATTCTGTAATCTTTACAACATTGTGAAATTTTTCAGATAGCCGATGTAATATTTTTATAAATATCTCTTAAATTATTAGGTTTTAATGTACTAGTACAATCAAGTTATTGAGGATATAAGCAATAAAACGGATATCCTGTGGCTGAGAATGTACTGCTAAATGTATTCATAATTATAGAATTATAATATGAGTCTAGACTTTAAACTATACTTTAGTTTAAAGTCTAGTTTTAGTATGAAATATTCTATTTTTGAGAAAATGTATGTAGTAAATGTGTCTATGTAGTTTATCACATATTCTTTTTATAATATAAATGGGTATTTTGAGTGTTAGCTTTATGAATTTACCTGTTTCTTATCGCAGGTTCTATGTAAATATCAAGATGTTCGATCCAACTACAGGGTAACAAATCGTAGGCGTTTATTTTAAGGGTGGATCGCATAAAGAAACCTTTTTTTCTAGCATCCACCAAAATGTTTTTTCTACCTGCGAACCCAAAATCTTACCTGCCAGTGTGCGCTTGCGCAGATTCTAGCATTTTTAAATTTTGAACGAAAAAAGATTGTGACGCCAGCTAACATTGTAACTAAGGGGGTTTCGAAGTTTTTGCTAGATTTTTTACTGAAATTTCACTTGCTGCTTATATTCAAGGTGTTTTTGCAATGTTTACATATTTTTTTTCATTATTTTACAGTTACCGAGTTAGTGATCGTTATAGGTGCAGATTTTTTTTTCATGATTATCACTTTTCTTAACTTGGCTTGGTTGCGAGGAATCGGCGTTGCACGTTAAATCTTAAATTCAGTTATATCATAATTCGAATAAATTTAACTTTATAATAAAAAGTAAGGTAAATAATCTTTATGGTGAGAAAGTTATCATCATCACTAATTATATCAACTAGATACAGATTACGCAGCAGATATAAAAAATAAAATAAAATAACAATACATTTAGGAGCATAAAAACCAGGGTAAAAGAGCATAAATACAACATACAAATATAAAAAACAAGGCCAATTTCTGACACAAGAGACAGATATATATATATATATATAGAAAATGCTTTTATGTACATAATAAAACAAGTACTTAAGCTTAATTTTCTTGCAGCTAACCAAACATAACAATTTCCTCGAATATAAGTTCACATCTTTATCACTGACCCATAAAACGTCGCGTACGGAAACAGTTTTTTGTCATATACGTCACAATAACCTTATTTTCAACGTACGCAAATTCCTAACCTAACCCAACATTATTGACAAAAACAAAACTAACAAAAAGCTAACACGTGCTAAGAAAAAGACCATTCTTGTATTTGCAAAAACATTTATTCATTGTGGTCTTTTTTGTTCTCCTTTTTGCCCCCGTTTCGAACGAAAAAAGGAGAAAAATAAAATTTTCGACTCCTCGATATTCAACCCGTTATGCGTTTTTGCCCTTTGGTTTTTGTGGGATGGCCCTCTTGCGTAACTCTGGGGTCAGAAGAACGATCAGTTTTTTGGACCAAATCGAGAGCATTTGCTCTAAGCATTTGCGTTAAATAAGGAAGTTGGAAGGTGCTACTTATGAGTACTTATTAAGAATATTTTAGCACATGATAAAACCGTACGCAGTCAAAGTATGCTGTGGCGTCCTATAATTCGGGGAATTCATCGATTTAAGACAACAGTATTTGGCAATAATTACTGTGATTTCTCTGGTGGATGTTATAAATTATTGAAAGATTTTTTTTTCGCAATGTATTTTCAACGAAGAAACCACAAGAGTATAGCCAGTATCTAGGCACCTAATAGATAGTTATGCTCGTATATGGCAAACTAAATTAGTTGTGGTAATTATTGCTGGTATTTCACAAGTTACGATTCTTCCTAGTTTTATCAGTATTGCGAAATAAAATCTAAATGATCCCTGTGATTTCACTGAATAAAGTGTTCGACTTATGTGGTCTAACAGTCCGAAGGTTAAAGCTTGCTAAACTAATAATTTCGATAATTTTACCTACGATTATGTTGGAGATAAGTATTGAGAATATGAAAATAAATGATTATTTTTTTAATTTGTCAAAGCCCATATATAGGTTAGAAACCAGCATTTTTCTTCAATGAACCGAAACTCAAGCGGTCGGTGACAACATGAAATTGTAAATTTGCTACAATTTTTAAATACGCAACGTGTTCATCGATCTATCTTCAATCAAAGAGTCTAATACAAAATCATTTATTTCAGACAAGTACAAATAGCTATAACTATGATAAAGCTCTGTTCGTCTGTTTCAGTTAATAAACTATGTTACAGACAACAGTGCATTTCTTACAATCAATGCATCTCATAACATGACCACGTTTATATGATTTCCATTAGAATAATAATGATAATAAACAAACAATAATACACATACCTAAAAAGTCCTGACTCCACACTAGGATTCTCTGTGTCGTAGCTATCAGAAACTACGAGTACCGTGGTACCACAACACCCGGAACAGATAACTGCAGAACATAGAAAAAATTGTCCCGCAGCGGGAGTCGAACCCGCAGCTCTTGTACCACAGGTTGTTACTTGACCGCCGCGCCACCGAGGTCGCTATTGTCTTGATAAAGCTAAACAATGGTCAAATTACAGACAAATTAATAGGTTACTTCGATAGTTCCTACTTCCAACTGTTTAATCTTCATAACCTTGAATTGCATTATTTATTATCTTAGTATCACATCAGCGTTTACATAGAACTTAAAATACACTTGAATCAGAAGCCAAAATTACATTGTAATAATTATGAAAATTATAGACCAGAGTTATGTTGATACATTGTGCGCACTTCCTCAATACTTACTTCATTATTTGTTATTATAGACATACATACATATTTGTACATACCTTGTTTTATAAATAGTTATTGTTTTTTATTCATCCCAGCTACTAAAATACAAATATGACTGTTTGGATGGGTCTTTGTTCTTACGAACTGAACAGCTATTTTTATTGCTTGCAAGAAATTGATGTGAATCCACTTAAGCTCATAAGTTGCCATTTTTAAATGATAATTGTGATTTGAATGTATAAACATGATGAATTTGGTACTAACAAACAACTTTAGATTAGGAGACTTATGGCATTTATTTACCAAAGCGTAAAAAAGTAAAGAAACAAGTTTGGTGTTACTTAAAAATGGAAAATAGCAATCATTTTGTCCCAAAGCAGTTCAATAGTTAAATTACCTACATGGAAATCACATCTCTACCTACAATTTTATAGTACTCTACCTAGCTTTTGAGCTCGCTCTTTATTTGAATTTTGACAGATGGCTGGCACAAGATGGCGCGGTCTCACAACGGATGCGTAGGCGCAACAGGTGTTACGAATTGTTTTAAAAGGTTTTTGGGTACAGGGGCTGGCGATGTGGTCTTTGGGACGATGGCGATGAGAAGAATCAAAAGATTTTTAATGTCAATAAGAGAAACAGGTAACTCACGAGTGTTAGATATCGTCTGGGATATGAAACTTTAAAAAATAAAACCTATCTTACAGAATTAAATGCTATCACTTATTTTTTCTTACCCTGTAATTATTTTGTTTACTATATTTTTTGGAGAACTTTCCTTGTACCTATATTAGAACTTACTACAAGAAACCTTATTATGAAATAGCGAGATCCGCTATTACATGTATTTGTTTACTTTTATTACTTAAACTTGTCAACTTTAACCTATTTTTAATTTTGCCAAGCACTTTATACACGAAATTCACTTTATTGCTAACTGTGTCAAATGAATCTTGATAACTCGTACTCCAGAGACTCAAGATACAGGCTTGCACGCCTAGTTTGGGTCTCGCAACTAACACTATTGAAAAATCTAGGACATTACTTAATAAGCTGTAAACATTAATCTGTAACACTGTTTTGGCAAATAAATATATTCTATTCTATTCTACTTTAAAGGTGGTCTCAAACACATTTATGATGATGTAATGAAATGAATCATATAGACTTGAAAAAACCTCCGCTCATTAATTTACCTATACAATTTTTTTTAATATGTAAAAAGAATTTAAATTATATAATAACACGCTTTGAGAGCGATTTATAATTATGTTTTTTTATACAACTAAAGTGGCAAACATACGACCCACCTGTTGCAGTTTTTTTGATATTCTCTTGCCCTGAACCATCTCTCTGGCATTGCGCTTATTTTTGCATGAGTTACATACAATGATATAAAATTCAGGACATGTAAGTAAATGCTCGCTTTTTAGTTCTGGATTTTGACATTCTACCTAACTGTATAGATTGGATGTAGTAAAAGCCAGGATTTCAGTGATGCTAACATAGTTTGGTGTCAACACAAACATGTGCAGAACACTTGTCTTGTCGCCCCTGTCATTCTATTTCATTGTTCGGTGCATGGTAAATTTAGTGTGGACATTAATAGCAATCCAGTATTTGTGGTGTTATTTTAAAGTACTCAAAAAAAGGTATACAGATTGCACTGTGCCTAAAAACTAAAGAAAATAATGCCTAAATGTGCTTAATAAAATTATTTCCCTGATATGGATCGCCATCTACTTAGCTTCAAGAAACGGATCCGGGAACTAGTTCAAATTAATTATAATTATTGGACTTATTTGATGATGGAACTCTATTTCAGAGGCAACAAGCAAGGAAAAGAAACTAAGCACCTTCACCTATCTGCGTTGTGATCCGAAACGCGCTGTCATAATCTGAAGGTCGATAGGAAGACTCAATCGAATAGACGATTATCGCGATAAAAAGCAGTCATTTCAGAAAAAAATCAAGGTTTCACTTAAATGGTCAGTGGAAATTGGCTGACCACAAATTGTATCAGACGATATTGACCCAATGATTTGAATTGCATTGCACATAGAAACAAATTTACGTCTCACCATCATCAGCCGGTAAGCCGGTAGACGAGGCCACTTTTCATCCGTAATATAATATTCTGACGTTTTATTACTTTTATTATTTACAAAACTAACAAGCACTGAAAAAGCAGAATTCTCAAATGGCGACCATGAATGGGACGAGACGCAGTGAAGAAAGATCCCCCATCCGATGGACTGATGATGTCGATGACTATGGACGGAGGCAATTTTATTTACACGTACAATATTTTTCAAGTTTTCTTACAACTTTTTCTCATATGAATTTGTTTTAGGGAAAACTGGCCGATACACGTTAGCGTATCCATGTTCTGATAACGTGTCAAATTGACATAACTCAATACATTGCTTGCATGTGGCTCTACCGAAAACATTTATACTTTTACTTTTGAAGCTGCCGAGTTCCAGCGCAATTTCCCATAGAATTTCACTATAATATAAAGTAGTTAGTACCTTTTACCAACCTCAAAGTTAGAAATGGTGTTTGAAACAAAATTTCAAATACCTACTTCTTTACTGACAAACAGACCAGTATGAAACAGATTGAAACTTTAGAGAACAGAACAGCTGGCACACGACTGAATATCCTCAGATCTATGTACTTAGTTCGTAGATCCAAGAAGATACCAAGCTGGGATTGGTCAGATGCAAGTGCAAACATTTGGCACATGCTGACGTTTTGCATAGTCGTCAGCATTCCACGGGACAGATTACAAGCCCCTCGCCGCTTATTGGAACACTAGTCGATGCCAACTGGCTTAACATTTTTGGCTCTACGGGCATGCCCCGTCCCAGTTTCGGCACGATGTTTTTTACACCCTATTGAGAAAGTACATACGTTGTACCTACTTAAATTTTTGAGGGAAAATTTATTAGTATACAATTGGATTCTAGATCAAGATCATTTGATTAGAAGTACCCACGATCTAGGCATACATGCTTTTTTATTTAGACTGTTAAAGCAAAAAAATGCTACCATCATAGACACCTATATTTATACTTATTTATTAATACTCATTAAAAATATTCTACACTAAACTAGTAGGTAACATTGTTGAACTTCGCCCAAGCAACAAGTACGCTACATACATACCGCCAAAATACATCGGTAGGTATAATTAAGTGTTAACTAACACAACAAAAGTATTTATTACGATGATGTCATAGCCGAATCCTGAATTATGGCTCTATGATATAAAGGCTACGGGTTTACTGTGGAAATGTTCTGTACCTACAAGATTGGCAATAGACTGTATGTCACACCGTAGTGTAATGCTTGAGGAAGAAAGGTTCTCAAATGGTGACCATGGATCTGACGACGCAGAAAGGTCCATCACTCGATAGACCGATGACATTTAAAAGACTTTGGAAAGTAGGTGTTTGGAGGTAACTCAGCGCCATCCGTCACACTTTGAGAGAACCCTTTTTTCTACAATGGACTTCTACAGGCTATTGGTAATGAATGTATAAAAGTGTATAAAAATAAAGACTACCAAAAACCCAACTTGGATGAAAGGATTTAGTATGCCCTGCAGAAGCTCCTTCCAGACGTGTCACAGGTTTTCGAGTTCTTAGTTCTAGGGCATGCTGGTTACCTCACAAAGTTTTCCTTCACCTTTCAAGAGAGACACATATATTTTTAACTGGAAAATCCCGTTGCTACATGACAGGATTTGGATCAACGACCACCAGTTCTTCTCATTAAGAGAAGTTGCACTATAAAGATGTTATAATTTTATAACATAGGCCATCTTAATGTTACAGATCGGTGTGACAGGTTGCCAGCTCTGATGATGACAGATACTTGATGCTCAAGAGTATTATTTGGAATTAAGGATCGTGAGGTCAGGTCTAAGCGTTAGCCTAAAACCTGTTGATAGTGGGACCATGAAGTAGGATATTTCCTGTGCTACAATGTTTTAGATGTAATATTGAAAAAAGTCTATAAAACACGTTTAAGTTGCCGATTCTTTATATATGAATTTGCGAACGCTGAAAAAATTTTTCTTGACACATCCGCTATGGGCGTTTATCATTTCTCCATACAGATAGTTATTAGCTTGCTTTTTAGATATTTCTCTCTTGAACATTTAATATCACTTGCCATTCTTTGCTTTTGTTCTGATGATCTTGTTTGAAACTCAATTGAAGTTTCCGTGCGAGTAAAATATACTTAGTGAATTCTAAGTTTCAACAAATATACGTTTGCTTAGAGTAAGCCATAAACAAACAAAAAAAACGCTTGTGAGGCCTTAAAATAAATACCCAAGCTACATCACTAGGTACTACCTTCTGCGTCTCAGGTTACTTGAGTCCTCATTGGGCTATACTAGGATATCTTTGTCATTTTCAACTTGTCCCCAGAGTATTATTGCTGGAGTTATCTTTTAGTGAAGTGTTTACTTGGCAAGTGGCAACCCAATTTCTTGCAAAAATGTTTACTGTATTTGCTAAAACTTTCATAAGACAACTTGTTTCGTTTGTTAACAGAGAGAAACTTGCCAGAGTTGATTTGTGCAGATTAAACAGAAAGTGGCCACATCAATATAAGAGTAGAGAGCTTTTGCTTTGTCTCTTTCGATTGAACTTCAAACTGCCGATCAACGCAAAAGGTTCCGAGCCTATATCAAGTATTTAACGTCGACTTTATCGTATGGCCACCGTACACAGGCTAGAGTAGGAACACGTATTAAATGCTTGCACGTCAATCAAATTGATCGGTGGGCTAAACATTGAATCATACAGAACACATTCGTACCTTGTAAATACTTAAGTACTTAGCAACAGTAGATGCTTGCTTCGTTTTGAGCTTTAAATTTTAAGAAGTAAATAGGTACTAGTGGCGAATTCGAGCAGTTCTCTGTGTTTTTACTTGTTCGAGGCGCATAATGCCAATCGTGTGTAGCTGGTTCATTGTCGCGGATCGGGAACTTATCGCCATACATATTGTAAAACGGTAATTTTCACGTACCGGTAAAAGCACCGACTAAGTTTCGACTCATTCCGAGAATCTTTATCAGAGTGAGTGATCGGCAGGTGTTGATTTAAATTGTCCATTTAGAAATAGGAATAGAATTCATGTCAACCTGCTGATTCTAGCCTGAAATCTATATCGGTGAATGGTTATCTGAATGATTTCCCCGTACCTAAATTTTTGCAAGCGATATTTAACCGGAAATCATCTTAATAAATCTAACACTTTATAAGAACTGCGAAGGCTACAAAAACGTAATTACGTTTAAATTCATACTTCGTTAAATTGAATAAGATTAAATAATTTATAATGAGCATCCTCGGAAAATATTTGCAGCAACTTATCATAAAATATTATATCATCAGAAATTGTAGAACGTACCATGGTAATCTAATCAACGAGTATCCTACTACTATGAGCATTATAAACGCATTTTTTTTGTGAGGATGGATGTTTGTTACTATTTCACGCATAAACTACTGTACGGATTTTGATGAAACTTTACAGTAATATAGCTTATACATCAGAATAACACATAGGCTACTTTTTATCCGGGTACCACGTGGGCGAAGCCGTGGGCAGAGGCTAGTTTTATATATTTTTTCCTCGAAATCGAAAAGATTTGGATTCCTTTACACCTTTAACACGGTCAAAAGCTCTTTCCGGCATTTTTAATGTTTACCCACGACGACGAAGTAAGAAGACTGTCGTTTGCCAAAAGAGGTTGTTTTTTTTCTGCATCTTTGTCGATTACCATTTATTTTATTTCCGAAACCACATATAGTATTATAGTCGATTTGATCGGTTCTTTATTAGGTTTTATGGCAACAAGTAGCGGGCGCTGAAACAATGATAAAAAAAATTGCGATATTTAGATTTTGTATGTTGGTCATAACCTCTGTGACGGAACATTTTAAACAGGTATAGTTTGTGATCTAGAATTAAACATAGAATATTTTTTATCTAAATATCAAATACAGAACAAATATCTGCAGAACATGCAAACTATTGCGTCTCAGCCGCCGCACCACCGTGGTAATGGAAACGAAATTTTACGTTCGTATTTTTTTTTTTTCTTTAGAAATACATTTACTGAAGCAAATGAATTTAAAAATATTTGAAAACAAATTTAGTAAGCTTAAGATAAGGGTTAGTACTTAATTACTAATACAGATTTCGTCCTCTGGGAGAGCTTCCACACCAGAGGACATGCGTAATTTTTAGCTATTTCTTTCAGGATGCTGTTGTTGCTCGCCCGCACTCTGCTTAGCAGAGAGGCAGTCTTTTTCCGCCAGATAGCGTCAAATGTGTCGGTGCGCGCATCGGCGAACACTACAGAAGCGCGGGAGCCTTTGTATAATATGTATGTAATTACAAAAAAAGTATTTAAGTCGTATATCAATCACGTAGTTCTTAAAATACAAGCTCTGCTTAGTTTAGGGCTAGATGATGCTGTGTGAAAACTGTTCAGCATTAATAATTAATAATGTCATACTTATAAATTAATTAATAAAACAAAACAGAAAGAAGCCATAATATCAAGCCCTATAATATAACCCTATATTTAGATTAATAATGAATCAATTATTTGTCCATTACAGTACAAAATGCATTTCACGATAATTTAAGTCAGAAATACCCAGATTAAAATAAACACAAGCCTGTTAAGAAGAACAAATAAAATAACATTGACCTAGTATTTTTAGAAAAAACACTAAGTAAAAACTATGGTCTTTGCCGTCGTAAAACGTTTTTTCGCGCGATTTTAAAACAAAAAAAAGGCGGATTGTGAACAATGAATGAACCAATTGTTTTTATTCGTGTTTCGACAGCGAAAGTATTGTTTAACACGAGTATTTTAATATTCACTTGTAACTAAAAAACAATGTAATCAAATCTTGGAAGTCAATTTTAAACTACCTATTTGTCGTTCGGATGACATAATTTGGTATCAAGAAGCTGATCTGATGATAGAGCCAGGAGGTGGATAGTAGAACTCTACAGTGGCTTCTAGTAAACCCCTCGAGTTTGGTTTGAGATCCCTCGCTAACAAGTCCAATAGATTGGGCTTGATAACGAGAGTCTGATGATGGAGCCAGGAGGTGGATAGTGGAATAATTATAATTTTTAGTGCCTGCTTAAAGCTTGTTTTTTTTTCTAAATACAGATTTTATTTTACGGACATAAAGTGTAGGTTAGTTTTAAATGTTCTATTCCTTTCAGTTATAATTTTATCATGACGTTTGTAGAAAAAAGAAAGATTATTTTTTACAAGAAATTTCTTATTTAGTGAATTTATCTCCACGTTTTTTATTCATCGGAAATTAATAACTTGTCGACCAAAAGAGTTAAGGTTAGGTATCATACATAATGAACGAGTGCATATCATTTCTCTTTCAATTTAGTCAGCACTACTGAAACCTTTTTTAAATAATTGAAAATAAAGGTTTTTTATAAAATCAAATATAACAATAAGTTATAATACGTTTATCATTTAGTACCTATAATCAAATTAAGTTTCATTGGTGTTTCAAAATTATTATGTACTGACTCGATAAATCAATGTTCGTAACCTTTTGGGACTAGAAAGGTTATTGAGAGAATTAGGTTTAAATTAACAAATTGGTAGGTACCTACTTTTTGACTGAGGTATAAATACTCTCAAAGTCAAATAAATGATCTATAATAACAGGTTATTTATGTACTACATTATATCTTATTTTTATTCAATAAATCTACATAAATAAAGCCTTTGTTATTCTATGAATAGTTGAAAAGTGGCTGGCGTGGTCTCATAGAACTAACAGACTGGGAATCACAGTTGTTAATCCTTAATATCGGGTATTGAGAGGGATCATTCATGGGATGCCCCCATGAATGACCCGTCTGATTGGATTGCCCAAGCATATATTAGGAATAGTTAAGAAAAAGAGTGTTTAAAAAAACTGCTAAACAGCGCCCTAGCAGCATGGGCTCTTCTTACATTGTTTTTTATATATGTAGATGGCCTGTCCTGGCACACAACCGATAGGGCTAGCGATTGTTAACTCCTAATCTACACCTAGTTACTAGCGTCCACTGGAAGTGCCTTGGATCTGGTAAGCCAAATAGGATCAGACGGCCGTTGGCCGGTCGCATAAGGTTTTGGAAAAACTTAATTTGTGATATCGCGATAAGGTATAAATTCACGCTCGCGTTTGTACTTACGTTGTGAAACTAAGCCTTAAGATTTAGCCAGTTAGTGAACACAATTATGTTAATTTTGTTTAGAATTGTATTGCTATGTTCCGGAGTGACTTAAAATTGTTTAGGTTATTATTAATTTATAAAAATGAGCATCCTTGCGATGTCCTTAAGATCATAGTTATCAAATGCCTGTGTATAGAAAACGTTTTCTGAAAGGAATTAGTAAATTTATTGAATTAACAATTCAATAAATTTTATACGTATAACAATAAGTTATACGAAAATGTATTCTTATTAATTCTTGAGTTAAGTTCTGTTGATTTCCTTTGCAAACGTTTTGAATTTCGCGGAAGGTCCCGGGTTCAGGTCTCACCTAACTTTTGGAGGTTATTATAAAACCTTTGCAGTATTTCCTTAAAAAATCCTGGACGTTTTCAAAATCCTACTTAGTTCATAGATTCTGTGAAAATGACAGATCTCAAATGACAGATGCAGAAAAAATGCTAAAAAAGGGCATAGAAACTTTAAAAAGCAGGTAGGTACCCATTTTAATTAACATGTTTTTGATCTCCACCGTATAAATTAGAAAGAAAAGATATCCACCTCCATAAACAAAAATAAGACGTAGGTGACGCGGAAAGTCAATGCGGAAAAACTTGTAGGTAGCAATCAACCAGATTCATGTTCTATGCGCCCAAACCAACTACGAACAAAACGTTACAACTACCACTAAACCATGCAACAGAAACCAACCTTGTTTCTTCGTTGCCAGTGTTGAAAATAGTATGGTAACAGAAAATAGCATTATGTAATCTGTCTGTCAAGGTCAGCATAGACCGAAAATCTGGTTTCCCCCTCTAACGACACAGCGGCTGCGCGTGAGTCGCGTCAAAGGCACTCGCGGACGTCAGTCCGTAGAGAATAATTAATTACCTACTTTTGTATATGTTTGACGTATATCTCTAAATAATAGAGGTAAACAAGAATGGTTTAATAATATTTAATATTTGCGACAATATACCTAATTTTCGCTTTATTTTAAAACACCGACGCGTTTTACATCGTTTATTACAGCGATCTATAGTGAATTGTGACGATAATACCTACTTACATAAGAACCATCCTTGAAATTATATAAATAGATTGAAAAATACAGCATTTCTATCGGAAAAGCCGTATCAACTACCTTTCACGGCAAACTCACAATATACTCTAAGGGGGTTCCTTACCTCGCGATTAGAATTGGGTTAGAATCTGGGTATTAAAAAAAATGTATGTGCAATACATGCTCCAGACAGAAATAAGAAGGCATGTGCTATCGTTTAGTGTTCCAATAAGCGGCGATGGGCATAGAACCTATCATGCACTGTTATTTTAATTAAAAATGTACAAGCGCAATCGTAAAGATCGTGTAGGTAAATAAGTCATCAGTGTTTTTAATAATGAAATACACTTTTTTAAGCTTTGATATTTTAGTTTATAAATACAAGATGCAAAAAAGTATACGGCCCACCCCTGTTGGTAAGTGGTTACCGTGGCTCATGGAAGCTTACAACACCAGAAACATCACAACCGCCTTATTATTATTATTAACTATTATTATATGTCAATACATATAATAATAGTTAATAATACCAATGTACCAATAGTACCGATGTACTATTTTGTGTACCTTAATTATAATAACAGAAAGTGAACCTTTGACTAGGTACTTGTTTTTCTTATTAAAATTACAAATTACACACACAACATATTTGCGAGCTGCGCTGGCGCATGGTACGACTATTGAATGTACGTGTGAAAGGCTTCTACGGTTTTTGCATCTCAACACATGTGACAATGTTGTAAAATATTACGTCAATTAATTATGAATGTTAAATCTTATTACAATGTTAAATAATAAATTCACCAATCTTACTGAAGTTAATTTAGTTAGTCATGAATATTTGGAGATGCATACGGTATATGACATTGTGTAACATAAGTTTAAAAAAATAAAATCTTGTTTTAGACGTAAGTGAGAGTTAGTGAGTGATTATTAAAAAAAGGGTTTGATTATAATACACCAGTTCCAGATTAAATTTGATGAATGAATTTAAGAGATACGAGTACAACACTGACCTAATATTACTTAAGTTAAGTGTGTGTTAATTATTATTAATTGGGGCGTATTTATAATTAATTATTTTTCTTAAAATCTCAAACAGGTTATTTTGAGCCATAATAGACCTAGGTTATTGTTTTTTTCTACACTAAGCCTAAAACTAGTTATTGTAAATGTATTCTACGGTTTACATTCATAACTAAAATGACAATTCGATTTGATATAAATATTTGTTTTATTTACATAATTAAAAATGATTGCATCAATTCAACCAAATCAGGAATTACCTACAATAAATTATATTGATTTTTGACATCAAATTCAACGTCTACGAATTAGTGCTACTGCTGCCACCTAGTAAAGATCACTTGAACCGAAGCTTTAGTTCCTAAGTCTTCTCCTAGATGTCATTCAAAGACGAAAAATGTCGATATTCTTATCGTTTAGGAAGGGTCCATAAATTAAAAATTATATCGGTTTCCGCGTAAAAAGGTTCTTAATTTTATTTTACTACAGTGTTTTTACTCACGCAAAATTTTTGGTGAAGTAGTACATACCTGTAACAAACAAACAACATTTAAATTGAATGAATGAATTATATTTTATTTAGAGGCATAGGAACTTTAATACGTTGGCCAACTGAATGACCTAAAATATATAGATAACCATAATTTTAACTATAATTGAATAATTATTATAGGAAACAGGAGTAACAACCTATATATTATGCATATAAAGACTTTCGTAGCAGGGCATAATATGCCTTCTTTTTGTTCTATTATTATTATTTGTATTTTTTTGTAAGCGGGAATCATGACTGTCTAAACTAAGCTGAGATAGACTTAGGTATTTCTAACTATTGCTCATTACATTGGGATTGTTCCAAAACAAGTTTGTGAGGGGTCACATTTGCCAATTGACAAAAGTAACCGATTTTTTAAATCCCCTGGAAAACCTGAATAGCATTTACCGGAGACAATTCCCACATAAAGATTTTTTGCATACGTTCAATCATAATTTTTATCAAGCGTTTTTTTACTGCACTCTCCCCACAAAACCTGAAAGGATTAAACACAATAAGATGCCATTAAAATAAAAGATTAAGGAGTATCGTTCATTTGCATATTGAACATATGAGAAAAACGTCGTACCGCAAGGGACGATACTCGGCCCTTTACTCTTTAATATGCACGTAGACAATGCAAAAATTGTTTTTATGTTTATCACTCTCCCATACATTGGTTTTTTCACTATTTGTTTTTCGAGTTCAACTTCACACGATTTGCATATCCAGTTCTTTGCATATATTTTGCATATTGTAAGATGCAATGTGTTTACTTTGAGCTTTATTTTAAAGTAAGCGGAATTTTTAATTTGATTCATAGTATTGTGGGGTCAGGTTTTTTTCTTTAGTTATTGTAATTGCATTGTCAGTATCATTAGTGAAGCTTTTTTCTATCGTGTGAGTATGTGAATCTTCGTTTTCTGAATAATTAAGAGTAGGTTTGTCCCCTGGAGTAATTTCTTTTGTGTGTCTAATTGAATTCAGGTTTTGATGCGCAGTCATCTTTTTCTTTCTCTTGGTTTTTTGTTTGCTGAATATTTTAGTTCCTTGTATGGGTTTTGATTATGGCTTCTTTATCTTTGATTTCTGATTCTTTGTTCGTCAAAGCATCTGCTGGAATTGTAATTAAAAGAACGTGAGAATATGGGGACGAATGAGGATGTCCGGATTCATTATTATAATTAATGTAAGTATGTGATAGTAGTTTTATTGTCTGTCATAGCAAGTTTTTATAATACCGTTTAGGTTTTTTGTAATTTGGCGGTTATAGTCGTTAAAGTTTTGCGGGGAACACAGACTTGCGGGGCGTTCCACTAGTAACTTCCACTACTTTAAGTCATATACTGAATATAACTTAAGCTTAAAAGACTGATTAAAACGTTGCTTTATCACATGATCGTACTTTTAGTTAGACATATACAAAATATCATCTTTCAAAATTGTAACAATACTACAATTACTCTTTTCATCGACACACGTACTTTCAACCCTTAAAATATTGTATTTCATCGATCGGATGTATAGAAAATCATAACTATTGATATTTCTATAGATCAATAGTTGCGCGTGCGATCAATAATGGTCTATAGATCTTTTAATTGGTAATGCGATATTTTTTTTGCGCTGACCACTGTCACGATATGCATTATGGTATCGTGACAGTACTTGTGACAGTGATTTTAGTTGAATGATTATGTTAATTTTGGATTGATTTGTTTATTCGCGTGTGTAGGCACTATAAACAAAGTGTTATGCTTTGAAATATTACCATTAATTACTCTATCGACTCGTATTTCAGTTTTTGTTTTCTACAATTTGTAGATCTCAATTAATTGTTTTGTGAAGTGATAATATCCATAGTATCACTATTGATAGCCCATTGTAACGCAAATCGATTTGTAAGATAATGATAAATAGGTTCTTGATCTGTGTATGCAATCATAATAGCAATCTGTATGTCATTATGTGCCTCTTTAGTCGTTACATGAAATTTTTTGAAGGAAATATTGTCATCTGCCCTTTCAATATTACGTTTATTTCTAGTGCTTTAAGCAGCATTAGTATTTAAAACTATGGATACGACAGGTAGGCACGGAACAACACTAAAACATAAGCCACTTTGATTATCTCCTTATCAACAACTGTCAAGTAAAATCGACTAGCTAATCCTCAATACTTTTATCAATAGGTTGTTTTATCTATGAGGGTTGCACCCTATACTACCCTTACGCTTAGGTACCTATTATAAGATTATTGACTATTGATCTTTTGTTGAGGGCGCGAAAGGGGTAAGTATGTCTTATTACAGTTTTGGAACTCTTTTATTGAAGTGTAGCATTGTTCAAGGTATTGAAAGGTGGAATTGGTTATCTGTGGTTTGTTGTGAAAACAATAAAGATCGATAAGGGGTTTCAAACTTAACAAAATTAATAAAAAATTAAATAGATGGAAATGGATGCGCTTAAGCTTATAGGGCTATTGTTTAAAAAGCTACCTAGACTTGGTGTAACCTCTGAATAGCCCTATCTCTTCCCGTTTGAGAAAACAAAAAAAAAAAAAAATGCTGGACATTTTTACACAGCATCATCTATATCCAAATTTAGCAGAACTTGTATTATGGGAACCATGACTGATACTACTTATATACATTATTTTTTTGTAAATACATACATATTATACATAGAACACACCCAGACCTGACAGATATTTGCAAATCATACAAACATTTGTCCCGCAGCAGGAATCGAAGCAACCTTCTGCGTCTCAGGCGAAAAAAATGAAATAAAGTGAAATCATTATTTGTGTCACTTTTGCATATTTTTATTGGTGATTCTATATGTTTTCTAAAAATATATATGCCACTCATTACGGTCCGATATAAATGTAACTTTATATATCAGGGTTGTCGCAGAGCATGGACTCTAGGCATTGGCCTAACAGAGCATGTGCTAGTGGAACTTTTAGCTTTAGTAGATCCTAACAATTAAGGATACCTGAATGGAGGCTTGGAAATTATATTCGAGTATAAATACGGCTGTTTTTGATCAAAGAACTAGAAGTTCTATATATGTCATCTACCGTCGAACGTCGTTGAAGGCATTATATTTGATGGAAATGTTCTAAATCAGATAATTGACGAATATCGTACATAGTACTTAAATAGTGGAAATTTAAATTTTAATAAAATAAAAGTTATCTTTCCATCAGATAATACATTATTTGTATTGTTATTTTCTCAAAGATATGTAACTATCCCACATTACCTTTAAGATTGATTTTCTAACGGATATAATAATTCAAATGGAGAATCCAAACATTAGTCATCTTGTCACGTATCTTCCAATTTTAGCCAAAAGTTCTCACAGAAGCCCACCACTAGAGCATGCAAATATCCTATCTCCTTAATCCTCAAAATTTCCATAAATTTCTTAAAAATTCGCAGTGACAAATTACTCTTAACTACAAATGCTCTTTCTCACAGCTGCTCTAGTTAGAATGTTTTATTCAATAATTGACAAGCATTAGAATTATTATGCAAAATATCCGTATTGTGATTGTGCATGTTGACATAATACCATCAATCTGATGTTTGATTTATTCGTAGGGTTGACTCATTTTATCGATATCGATGTTATAAATACTTCAGTTCCGCAGTTATTACAAAAATATAGATTAAAGATAAGATGGTAACAGAGATAGGTCTTAAAGTGACTTTAGTTTCAATAATGTCTATGCCAATAAGACAACGGTAACCGCTTCCGTAACGGTAACCGTGGGTCGTATGCCTGTCTGCCTTCAAAAACTATAAAAAAATACCAGCAGAAAGCTTAACATCGAATGCAAAAAACAATAAAATCGCCTCTTTAGAAAGTATGCAGAAATAAACGACTGCCAAGGAATTAATGATGCAAGGTTAATAAGTAAATGTTGAACTACCAGCCACAACACATGAAACGTAAGGTTCTATATCACTGAAATATCATAAACATCGATGTTGAAAAACACCCCATCCCTAAGCATTAGTAAGATGGATTATCACCAACAATGGTTCTTCGCACCGCAACGCCTATTACCGCACAAATGCATTGTCATTCAGATTCTGTGTTTAACCTGTGAGACCCTTAAGACATTCAAAAGGTGCAGTCCAACCCTTAAGAGCTTCCAAAGGTGCATACGTAGTACATGCCTCGCATCTAATTTAGGGCATTAAGAAAGATTATGTAGCTTCGTTTCCGGAAAGATGGATAGTGAAAGAAAGAGTTGGTGAGAATAGTGGAGTTCTGTTTTTAATTTCTGCGGATATTACAGTTCTTTTAAATTTTTGTCTGTTATTTTTGGCGTCCAAAAGTTATAGTCCTTCAGTGGCGGGCCAAGAAGTATGTTTTTTCTACTTTTCGCAAAATTATTTAAAAAACAAATTAAATCAACTATTTTATTTCAAGAAACATGATTGTACAGACCACTTACGAATAATAACTAAAACCTATAGGTAGGTACCCAAAACTAAACCACCTGTTATCTTATTACTACAGGTAGAACAATTTAAATTATATTCTATCCTATCCTATCCTACTTATTATAAATGAGGAAGTTTGGATGTTAGTTTCTAATCATCTTCGTAACGGCTGAACTGATTTGGATAAAACTTGAATTAACTATAGTTTGTAACCTAGAATAACACTTTTAATCTTCTCTTTATTTCAGTACCACGCGGGCGAAGCCATGAGAAGAAGCTAATTAATAGTTGAAACAGAAATCGAATCACAACCATCTGACCCAGTTAATTGTCTCATTACTATTGTGATCTCACTTCAAAATAAGTAAAGAGAAGGTTGTCTGGAAGATATCGCTTATAAGCGCTTATAAGTCTGCAAAATTCACTTTAATTTTTTTACTTGTGACCGTTTATTTCATAAGGTGTACAATATAGGATTTTCATTTATTTAATGTGAGTATATTTCATAAGCTCTTAACATTTAAGAAGCTGAAACTGCTTGACTGTGTTTCGAGTGAATGCTTTTACATATATACCTAAATACTTTTTTATTTATTTGCTTTTTCTAGCTTTGGTATCACTGCAGCCGTCACAGGCCTATTGTTATCGACATTTTTCCTAAATACTTACCTATTGCATAACTTTACCACATCACTAACACATAAGTTAGTTGTTAAGTCATACCAACACAAATGGACCTGTAATATCTGAATTAAGAAACGAATTCAATTTAATTTAAATACTCCACATTTCGC
This sequence comes from Perizoma flavofasciatum, assembly GCA_958496245.1. Classification (NCBI taxonomy): domain Eukaryota; kingdom Metazoa; phylum Arthropoda; class Insecta; order Lepidoptera; family Geometridae; genus Perizoma; species Perizoma flavofasciatum. Next base: position 6,074,771 of record OY292419.1, on the reverse strand, counting down.
TACATGCTTCCAAACAATCATTCCTACATAATCCCCAAAGTCTAAGAAAGGGGCAGACCGCAATCGCCTTGTGGTTATGAAAGACGGCATCTCGAAAACCACACGTAAACGGGCTTAGGCCATGGCTTGTGTGTAGGTTTACAACAAACCTGTGTATAAAAGTAATACTGTCATTTCAAAATTTTGCTATTCCATTCATTAACTTGGCATTATTGTCAAGACAACCTCTGTGGCGCCTGAAGGTCCGCCTGAGACGCAGGAGGTTGCGGTTCGATTCTCGCGGCGAGACAAATGTTTGTATGATCTGCATACATTTGTCTCGAGTCTGGGTGTTTTTTATGTATAATATGTAAGTATTTACAAAAAAAATGTTTATAAGTAGTATAACAGTCATGTAGTTCCCATAACACAAGCTCTGCTTACTTTGGGGCTAGATGATGCTGTGTGAAAATGTCCAGCATTATTTATTATCGTATAGTTCGTTTTATGATGTTATCTGGAGTTATGCCCGTTTAGACTTAGCACAAACAAACCTATCTCCAAGAATTCCTGAAAAATTGCTTAAGCTAAGCGCAAATGGGTATTTATCTAATAAGCGGGTTTGCCAACTTGTCACGTGGAATGCTAAGCACATGAAAAACGTGAGCAGGTACCAAATAAAGTTGGATTGACTATCCCTGTAGAGATATCCTGGCGGGTTTGCGTATTGAGCATAGATCCGGGTATAACTTTATGGGGTTTATTAGTCGTATTTCGAAGACGAACATGCAAACAGCACATCACTAAGTTTATACGTAAAACTTTAACCTAAACGGTGTGAGGTTAGAACTATGACTGACTTATGAGCCCGAGCTCATCAATAATTTTGATAATGGAGCCACTATTTAGCTACCCACTTCCCATATCAGGGAAAAGGGTGTCCCAACCCTCGACCTCCAGATTTGATACAATTAATCTACGCGTCACTAACAGAAGAAGGGGCATATTATTTGAATATTTGTACTTTGTAGTATAACAATTCTTATACACTGATTCATTTTCAGTTACCGTATTTGAGGGTATTTGATCTATTATAGTAATATTTTTAGGTTTCAGAGATTTTTTATTGTAAGCAAATAGAAAGCCTTAAAAATATTTTTTAGAAAAAACAGGATACATAGTTAAGAATCATGTTTATAACTAGGATGGTTTCAAAAGTTATTGTAATTTTTTTTACATGAAAATATATTAATATTTATTTATCTTAATTAAAAAAACATACTAGAAAGCAGTTTAAAAAATGTGCAATGCAGTTATATGAAGGCAGTATTTAATGCCATACAAAAATTTGTGTAATGCAGTAATAAAAGAAAACTCATCAAATAAAAATAACTCAATTACGCAGCGTTAAGTTTTCGTTTAACCATAATAGCATTTTAGCTATTTTGATTTTCCACGATAAAGTTATCGTGATCCGACTAAATACGGTATTTAGTTGACTCAACGACCGAATCACTAAGGTCTTCTGCATAGTTTTCTACAAACTTTCTTTAATAAAGCAACCCATATGTATAATCAATAATTTTTTGATTCATAACTTTTTAAATTAAAACCGACTTTGGTATCCTTAGCAAAATAATCATTTACTAAAGCAAAAAAGTTAAGATTTTAGGAAAAAACTGTACTTATCCGATGCATAAAATACTATCATCTCCTGCTTTAAAAAAAATCAATCGAGAAAAAATAATCATTACAGAGTAATCCACATACATACCTACAAAAAATGTATATCCCTCAACTTGAGAAACTTATCTGATTAGAAATTGTCTCTTAACACACTCCCACATCTACAATAACACACAAACACACACCCACCCACACACACACACACACACACACACACACACCTACACACACCCATACACACATACCTACACACCCACACACACACACACACATACATACATACACCCACCCACCCACACACACACACACACATACACATACATACACCCACCCACCCACACACACCCACACACACCCCCTTACACAAGCATATACTCGACATATATAGGATACACAATCCATTGTTTATAATTTCTAGAGTCATTATTTTAGAACTTAGTCTCGAAGAAATATTGTTACAGAAGAGCGAGATCTCCTACCACAGGTATCTTCATACTTAAAAGGAGATCTCAAACCAATATATGTATACGTAGATTAAGTTAATGAAATAAAACATTTGAAACATTTGAAATAAACAGATAACTACAGATATTTTCATATTGTTCAAAAATCCACATTTTACAATAGGAGATAAAAAAAACTGGTTTCAACCTTTAAAAATATGATGACGTCGTAATTTGCTTTAGTACAACATGGAGGTTGCCAAAGAGCGTTTGTCTTGGCATAATTTGGTGGAGGCTTTTGCCTAGCAGTCTACATGCTGAAGATGATTGAACAAAAACTCTTAACCAAAAACGGGGTAATTACTATGATTTATGAGTACCATAGTTTTCCGACATTTCGGCACAATTGCATGTCCTATGATCGCAGAAGGAAATGTTTTCCGCTGATCTCGTTTGAAGTAAAAATAATTTTCAATAATTTTTAGCTTTTAATACTTTAGTATCACTTTGTTCGTAAATGAAATCATGTGCGGTTGGCCTAAGGTAAAAAGCCCTGATAGTCCATCAGCCGTAACTTTCGCCTTCATAATTATTATTTTAGAGTCCAACCTCATCATTAAACTTTGAAATTGCGAGTTTCTGCCAGTTATTGTAATTTAACGAGTGCCTGTTAAAATGTCGATGTTTTAATGAAACGGGTTTCGTATATCCCCTTCTCCACTATCCGTAATGCCATCTCCGAAGCGACGTATTAGATTCAAATGCGGTTTTTCTGCAATATTTTGGTTTTATTTCAAAACATGTTTTTAGATAGGGTTTACGCTACGCGTCACTAGGCGGCACGGTAATGCAGGAAATGAATATACATCGAGGGTTTTTTAAGTTTGTAAAAATTTACTTGTAATTAAATTTTCAGAGCTTTTGGTGATAAAAGAAAGAACGTAGCTGTAGGTCCCACAAAAATAGAGAACAACAAATATACGCGAGATGTTTTAGCCGGTTCATAAAAGTTACCACACAAAACTCAGTCGGTTCCTTCTTAGTCAACCTGTATTAGGGGGATCTGTATCAATTGATCAGGCTAAAATATGGTGGCCTAGTGGTCAATTCATACGTATGTGGTATCAGTTAGTTTCTAATATAGTGGCAGGCTATATATCTCGCAAAACCGCCAAGCGCTGAGAAAGTAAGGTTCACGAATGGCGACCACGAACCGGATGACGCAGTGTGAGAAGAACCCCACCGATGGACCAATGACATCGTAAAATTTGTAGGAAGTCTGTGCATAGAGATGACCCAAGAACTTCGTTATGGTACTCTTTGGTATCTTACTTAAGTTTTAGTTAATATTTTATTCTGTCAGTTAATTAATATAGTTGCGTTTTGGTTTTAAACTGATAAGCAACGTCTAAAGAAACGTCCAGCAGTGGACTTCTATAGGCTGTTCATGATTATTAAATAGCTCGTATTAAACAGCTAGGGAACCCCAAAAGCTTGCAAATATATTATTAATTAGCACAAAGCAAGCATCGCTGATAGCGTCAAGCGTTTAACGGTCTTGGGCGGGAAATTATAAAAATTTTATTCGCTTCGTCTAACCATCGTCGGGCCATAAAACTAGCGATTATGACATTTTTGTAACTATTTATGATATGTAACCTTCAAAAGGTTATTTCAAAGGTTGCGAACGTCAGTGGATGAAGGTGGCCTAAGATCGTTTCTCATGGCACTCATAAGGGGAGCTGTGAACTTCTACAAGCTGTTGATGATGATAATTTTTGACTCCCACCGCGGGACAAATATTTGTATGATTTATGAATATTTGTCTCGTATCTGGGTGCTTTTTATGTATGTATTTATAAAAAAAAAAATTGTTTGGGCACAGATATTATAATACGTTTGGGGCTACATGATGCTGTGTGAAAAATGTCCAGCATATTTTTTTTTATTACCTATGATGTAAGGTAACTTTAGAAACTATCACATTCGAAATTATAACAGTTATGAACAGTTTTACCCAAAAGACATGGTCCCTATTTCACATGTCCATTAGTTAACTTCTTCAAGCTGATGATATTGGTGATACATTGTTAAGACAATTCATTTTCATTCTTAGCGAGCGGATGCTAAGATTGAAAATTCGCTAATGATAGATCGTATTAGAAAACAATATAGGTTAGTACATTCAGATTTTATAATTATAAAAACCTGACAAGTGCGTGTCGAGCCACGAGTAGTGTAGGGTTCCGTATTTGCCCTATATAATATGCGGTAAGTACATGTTTGACACAATTTACAACTTCAATATTTCGCAAACATCGGATTGCGGGTTATAAGACACTCGCAATATTTTTAAAAAACCACACCACACTATTGGGTAAACGTGAAAAAATATATTTTTTTAAATAAATTAACGTGTAGGGGAGGTACTCTACATACTTTTTAACATTGTAATGACCGACAATATCTATTTGTCGGCGTAATTAATATGTGTACCCATGCCAAATTACAGTTTTCTAGTACAAAGGGTTCTGAGCTAAGCCGCGGACAGACAGATGGACGGTCTTGACGAAACTATAAGGGTTCCTTGTTCACTACGGAACCCTAAAAACGGTAAGTACATTTTTTTAATCTTTATTATTTCTCTATTATTATTGTACACACAGAGAATATAGACAAAACACGAACAAACAAGACATGTACAAAGGCAAGCTTTACCCTTACTAGAGATCTTCCAGGAAACTTTTGAGGATAGGGAAAGCTGATAAATAGTAATAATCACGTACCCAACGTACGTGGAGTCTGATCTTAAAACTCGCCGTGAAAACTCCTGTTTTATGACCTCTTTTAAAGCTAAGTGACGATGTGTGATTGCGACGCCACCTGCCCATGCGCATGCGACCTCGGAAAGCAATTCATTATAACCATTATTTTTATGTGTGACTTTTTATGGGTTACCTCGATTTAACTAAAAAAACGGTTAAATTGTAACACCAGGGGCCTAACCATGAAGTCTTATTGCGATTCAATTCAGGCAAAGATACGAAATCCTGCTTTGCGAATGACAAAGCTTTAACAATGCCATAGCGCCCTCAATCGTAAAAGCGGAAAGTGACATCTTTGCCTGAACTGAATCGCTATAAGACTTCATGGTTAGGCCCCTGGTTATTAAAAATAAACAAACAACAGCGTCAAGTGAATTACAAGATTTGAAAACCCCCGATATTATTATTATTCTAATATTATAAACGCGAAAGTTCGTGAGGATGGATGTTTGTTACTCTTTCACGCAAAAACTACAAAACGGATTTTGATAAAACTACAGTAATATAACTTATACATCAGAATAACACATAGGCTACTTTTTACCGGGTACCATGCGGGCGAAGCCGTGGGTAGTATAATATATATTTACCGTATATTTTTATCATCGATTTTAGCATCTCCTGACTTTTGGCGATAAAACTTATCTTAGAACCGTCCGTGAAGACATTCAAATCTATTGCAAAAAAACCGCATTAAAATCCGATAATCAATTTCGGAGATAAATGGCAACAGATAAACAAAGAAACACACAAACAGGAACCTCGCGTAAAACGCATATAGGAGCTACTTATGTCGTGGATAAAAATACTCTGTAGGGAACTGCTGAATAAATAAGATGCTCATATTTTTAGACTTGCTGGTAATGGTATAACTATTTTCGGAAAAGTTTAGTAGATCCCCAAACGATTCACAATATTAATATTCACACTCTCGAACCGAAAGATGAAATCACAGAATCTTGGACCCTCGTGAACAATGCACTTTCCCGCCCTAATGACGTCATTAGGGTGGCAAAAACTAAGCAGGGTATGGACACCGAAATTACTTACCCATAATCTATTAGGTAGGTAGATATACTATTATATTTTCATTTTGTTTAGAGAGAACAAAATGTTACAGTCTGAATGTTACATGTCACTCAGTCCGCATATGTGTTGGTTGGTGATGATTGCAAACACAGGAATTTTCGCGTTCCTACTCTATTATTATCATCGGAGAAGGCACTGATCAAGTTTCGACTCATTTCGAGAGGCTTTATCCAGAATAAGTGATCGCGAAGCGTTATTTTTTCAATTTGTCCTCGGACCTCAAAAATATGTGTATAATAATATATTTTATTACAGGACTAGCAGCACAGTAGATACCACAAAATATAAGAAAAATCTCTCCACAGCTGGAACTGAAAATGACCGGAAACGAATGTGATATTTGAAAAATTGGCACCTAATAAATGCCGACAAAATTTAACCGTAACCACACTGAAAAGGATGTCTTACACTTTATGTCATAACGTTCGAATTGTATCGCCAATGTTATAGGCCCCTAAAATTTCCTCAGTTGCTTACAAAGTTATACAATTCGGTTGGATAAAAGCTTATTGGGATAGCATTAAGGATGGGTTTACAATAGTTTTAGGTGAGTAGATAGTAGGTATCGGAAATGATAGAAATTTGTACAGCCTTTTGCAGTATTGGGGCAAATATATGGAGGTAAAAAATCGACTGGTGCTTAGAGGTATTTGAGAAAATGATAACTACTTGATGTTTGCCTAGGAGCCATTTATAAATGACCTCGATGGTGCAGCGGGCGAGTAGCCAGCTGTGACACAATAGGTGTGGGTTCGATTTCCGCTGTGGGACAAAGCTAATAATAATAATTATAATGCTGGACATTTTCACACAGTACCATCTAGCCCCAAACTAAGCAGAGCTTGTATTATGGGAACTACATGACTGATATGCTACTTATATTCATTTTTTAAATACATAATTTTATACATAGATAACACCTTGACCCGAGACAAATATTTGCAGATACTAACATTTGTCCCGTGGCGGGAATTCAACCCGCAACCTTCTGCGTCTCAGGGGGGCTATAACCCACTGCGCCACAGAGGTCATCAATGTCTGCATACTCTGCAGGTATTTGTTCCGGGTCTGGGTGGTGTGGTACGGCACTCGTAGTTCGTGATACCCACGACATAGAAAATCGGAGTGTGGGGATGTGTCTAATGTGTGAACGGTCACGAGGCCCGAGTTAAAGCAGGGTTACCAACAAAGAACCGTTAACAGTCCAAAAAACCCGAGCATTAACCTAGGTACATGCGCTTTGTATTCCAATAAGGGGCGATAGGCTTACAACCTATCTGCAATGCTCTCTCATTTAAAAAACGTGGGCATGATTGTGCCATATATATGTTATAACGTGCCTCTGACTAACCCCCTATTTGTTTTCCTCACGGATCTACGTACAGAATGAGGTATTTTCATTCATAGTAAATGAATGAATGAAAATACTTTTTGTACACCAAATAAACAGACAAAAAGGTACAAATAGTGCATAAATGTTATCACTAGCTTCTGCCCACGGCTTCGCCCGCGTGGTACCCGGATAAAAAGTAGCCTATGTATTATTCTGATGTATAATCTATATTACTGTGAAGCTTCATCAAAATCCGTTCAGTAGTTTTTGCGTGAAAAAGTAACAAACATCCATCCTCACAAACGTTCGCGTTTATAATATTAGTAGAAGAAATCACAGTCATGATGTGTTTGTTTTTACCAATGACGCTAGAAGCATTATATGCGTTTGATGGAAAAGGTTGTTTGTTTATTTGCCTGTTACCATGTATCATCTCAGCATCGGCTTATCCGATAGAAATTCAGTATTTTGCAATCGATTTGTGTGACTTTAAGAATGATCTAAGATATGTTTTTTAGAGCTACTAGGGGTTGCAATTGAGGAATAAAAACATCAAGCTTTATAAAATTTACAAAATTTAGCTGATTATTTATGCAGGTCATGATTTCTGTGTATTGTGAAATCTTTAGAATTCGAGTCTCTTATTCTTTTGGCGCCAAAAAGTCCTCAGCCTTCCAGTTTTTTCTTTGCCGAAAAAGGATAAAGCCGTTCTAAAATTAGTAACCTGACCGCTTTCTAATCAAAGTTGGGAGCGAAAGAATATCATCGCAAAAATGTCTTGAAGACGGTTGGACAAAAAGTTGAATCGTTTAATACTGCCCGTTTGTGTAAATTTCCGAATGAACGCCGCATCTTTTTGGACGCCGCAGCGGTGGTCAACTTTGAGCTACTGGTTTTGGGATGACGAAATACGAGTGCTTCCCCGTTCAACCCGAAATTTTTCTACCCAATATTATTTTTACTCGTTCAATCCAAAACATATGCTTCGTTCTACCCAATACAAAAATCTAAGTCACAGTGTATTCTAAACAGTACAGACACTGTAATATTTATAAAAAATCGAACTTGATGAAATTATTACTCACAGTAACTTCAAATTTTGTACCTACATATTGTAGGTACAAAATTTGAAGTTACTGTGGAGGTAATGTTCGTATACTTTTATGTACCTAAGTCCTCATACAATATTTTAGGATGACAAAATAGGTACGTAGATTTCGTAATTGTTTATGTTACTACGTATAAACGAAACTCAATAAGGCGTAATGGTGTTTCATGACATAAAAGAACGTCTTCAAAATTCGTCTAAGCTTGGTTATCAGTTATCAAATTATCTTCTCTTATGAAAAATACCAAGATTTAATATTAGGCCCCTTTCCCGAAAATTATCAATCTTGATCTACAATCGAACCCACCGGTCTTAATCTAGTACGTAGATCCATGGGCAAGCCCAGAAAGGGTAGGCAAAGGTACATCTAAATATATTTATTTATTTCATATATGCCTTTATTTGCACATTAATCTTGCAACACTAATGGGTACCTATCACTAATATACCAGCCATAATAGTGAAGTCTCATAATAATAATAATAATAATAAATAATGCTGGTCATTTTTCACACAGCATCATCTAGCCCCAAACTAAGCAGAGCTTTTATTATGGGAACTACATGACTGATATACTACTTATATACTTATTTTTTGTAAATACATACATATTATACGTCTCAGGCGGACCTTCGCCCACTGCGCCACAGAGTTATATGCCTTTAATTTCCCCGACACCCATCAAACAGCAATGCAAGCATTACTGCTTGGCAGAAGAAATAGGTCTAGTGGTTATACTTCCCCGGACGAGTTCGTTTAAAAGGACGAGCTCTACTTCTAAAATGAGTATTTTAGAAGTAGTCCGCTTATTGGAACACATGACTTCGAATCTTGGTTCTAGGACATGTTATTTTCATCACAATGTTTTCCTACACTGTTTTGAGCACGTGTTATTTTTCAGCTTCCTAAAAAAACTATGAATCAAAATAAAATGTTGGGAGCCCCTGCCATAAGCCCTTTTGTTTGATGACGCCGCCCGCAGACAAACTGAAGAAATAAGAATAAAATAAATTAATTACTGCAGATACTAAGAAACGTGGCAAATACCTACAAACGTGAAAACCATGATGGAATTTCTAAAAAAATACAAAAAAAGAATTCCCTTTCTCTTCTCCACAAAAAAACTGTTCATCAAAATATAAAAAGAAGATCAAAGTTATCAACCATATGCGTTGCACGTAGCATCCACATACGTATCGTGATACACATTTTTTTCTTTGAAATTAATTTCTTATTTCCTTTATCGAGGGCCACTGTTTCATTCCTTATTGTCACCCGTGACGCAATAAGACAGTATGTGTTTGGGGTAAGTGTTTGTTGGTTTGTGTATGTCTGTTACTAATTTTCGGCAAAACGGCTTGTACTGCGGATATTTGCATTATATCTGAATACTCAACTCAAGTAAGGTTTATCCAAAAACCCGGTTCATCATACGTCACAAGGGAGTAAAAAAATCACGAGTCTAGGGTATTTATTGTGCGGGGAACAAAGGTAACCTAGGTACAATATTTAAATTGAAGTCGATCGCTCGTTATTACGAGTAAGTTATATTTGTACCGATACACCTTTTTAGAGCATAAAACTTCACTTATTTATTTTGTAATAAACCAGTAGCGCCCTCTAGTGACTTGTGGCGGCAAAACATACCTAAGAACCATCCTTAAAGTCATACTAATCGATTGCAAACATCTACTATGGATACAAATTATTTGGGATGGTGCATACAAAGTAAAAGGGAATTGTTAGATGTATAACACCCATAGGAGTTGGCGTTTTCATTTATTGTAAAGGCAGCTAGCATCAGTAAAAGCTATTTTTACCCATCTTCAATTCTTCACTGCATTCAGTCGTATCTTCAGATACGAATCTCGGAATTCATACAATTCATACGAGTGGAATGCCGGCGGGATGTCGAAATGATAATGAACGCGGCTGTTCGCCATCAAAATTCAATTCGTCAACTTGTAGTGGTAGCAAAAACAAATATTTCCTTCAAAATAAAAGTCTAATTTTATGATGCGGCAGGAAATAATTGAAAGGCTAATACCCTAGCCGAGTGAATAAATACTACGCTAGTATTCAGTATGTCAGGAGGACAATTTAAAAAAGTTAACTACCATATTAAAAGAAAAGTAGTAAAACAATATGTGTTTCTCCGCTTGTAACAAAATATATTTTTACTAACAATACTAGAATGTTAGCTTGTATGAATGAAAATACTTTATTGTAACCATCAGTAAAAAAAAAAACTTATTTTTAAAGAGATCTCTTCCATAAAATCTTTGGACGAACAGGATTCTATGAGATCGTAAAAATGGGCTTATGATAATAAATAGGCAGGTGCGTTTAGGCTTATTTTGAACTGCTTACGATCAGTAATCAAATTTATTAATTTTTAAAAAACTTTCTTTGTATCATAAATCTTATTGTATTATTTGGTTGTTATTTTTTCTGAATTCGTTTATTTGCTGATCGTACACAAAATAGCAGTGTCCTGTAGAGTCTGCAATTAATTCCCTATTTAGTGTTTTTGCTCGTCAAACTACGTTCAGTCCTAAATTAAACTCAAATCGTATTAGTATGCACCCATTTTGAGCGAATCTTGTCAGTTCCAAAGTATTTAAATTATCAGAATATTGAGTTGTTTTTGTGCTTGATTGTACATTATTGTTCTAACGCGCAAGAGTTCAAGATCTTTGGTTTTAACAAGATAAAACGTATCAATCTTTTCGAGTTGACTAAAGCTTCTTCGTGAATATCATGACGGCCGCCGTCAGAGTGCCAAAGTATTTTATAGTATTTTTTATCTTGTTCTCGCTACGTTAGAAGTTGAACTTGCTTCTCATAAACGGGCTAGTTTTGTGGCAATTTTTTGCTGCAATTGTGTAGCCGTTTAGTTGCCATCAACTTATTGAGTAACTTAGTGCAACACTTCCCACAATCTTGTTGTGTAGCCGGGTATGGCTAATTCTTTTTATAGCCTATGCTAAAAATGCCAGTAACAAAACAAGCAACAATTATTTTGAAAATAGTTTTTCGATTTCTTTGCGTTTATAAGATTTTTCTAAAATATTTGAATGCAGTTTTTATTATCAAAATCAGTGACGTAAATCTTTTCAGATTTTTTCATATCTCATGCATTTTTTTAAATCCTCTACTTATCACTGGTGTAAATTTAAGGCGATACACTTCAAAATGATTCTTGAATGATATGATATTATTTTTGGCTTTTAATGTAATAAAAACACAAACACGCTCACGACTGTAATCCCAACGATGGACATCCTCAGATCTACACTCAGTTCATAGATTTATAAGGTTACCAAGTAGAGGCACGGCCAAACTTTATATTTGGTACAATGCCCACATTTTGCATTCCCCGTTACAGATTGCAAGCCCATCTCTGCTTATTGAGACAATAACCGATGAAACAGGTCTTAGATTTTTTTTATCCTTTATGTGACAAAGAGTACTTACCTGAGGACACATCTTGCAGTGGTATTTCCTAGCGTGTGCGTGCAGCGGCTGTAGCTTTGTGGGACCTTTTCCCAGCGGCTGGGGAACAACTAGCAAGCTGTTGTTGGTAGCGCCGACCGGTGATGATGATGAAGAACCTGAAAGTACAACATCTTGGGTTTAGGAACCTTAAGGGCGTGTGCGTAACTTGGGTTTGTAGGTATGTAACCAGTTACTTAACAGGTTTTTTTTGTGTAAAAATCAAATTTGCAAAAACATGTTTGGAAGATAGAGTCGGTAGGTCGTAGATATTCTAGGGGAAGCAGTTTTCTAAAGGTGCCTCACAAACCGGGCGATGTACTACGATGTCGTAAAGGGTGCGGGAAGTTGGTTGGATGAAGGTGGCTCAAGATCGTTCCGCATGGCACTCTTTAGAGCAGTGGATGAATATATTTCAATTCACCAAAGCTCACAAGCTGTCGGCTTTTAGATAAAGCTGTTTTTTACCCGCAATGTAAGAAGCCCGTATATGCGTTTACCATAGGAGACTGTTTGTTTGTTTGTCTGTAGCCATTTATTTCATAATCGGCTAATTATATTATAATATATTTTTTGCTGCAATCTTTTTGTATGTATTAAAAGATGGTTCTTAGATAGGTTTTATCATCACAAGTGTCCAAATGCAGGGTATGAATATTCCAAATTAATGTATAACTAATAATAATAAAGATGCTGTACATTTTCACACAGCATCATCTAGCTCCAAAGTAAGCAGAGCTTGTGTTATAGGAACTACATGAATGGTATACTATTTATATATATATTTTTGGAAATACATACATAATATTCATAGAAACACCCAGACCCGAAACAATTATTTGAAGATCTTACAAAAAAAATCCGCGGTGGAAATTGAAATGTTGAAACCCGCAACCTTCTGCAAATCAGGCGGTTCTTCACCCACAGTGACACAGAGCTCATCAACTATAGTCGTAGCAATAAAAAAAAAATATTATTAACTACTTTACTTTAGACATAACAAAATGCGGTAAAGGGGTGACCTCAAGAGAATAGTACGATCAGCGAATGGACAGAATGTTTACCTGATCTTCCAGGTCCAAGTCCTGCGCCATACAGCATCTGGCTCATGGACTGATGGTGTCCAAGCCTCTCATCCACTTTCTGATGACCGCTTACTGCGCCTTCTCCTGTGCTCATTTTAGCCTGGAAAATAATAAATCATTACTTGGATTAGTGGGGAAGATTTTTTTTTAATACATTCTAGAATAACCTTATGCAAGAAATGCAATAATTATATGTTGTCTCACTTTCAACGGTAAGACCGCACATGTTGCATTTCTTTTTTTATTATTTTACTATGTTTTTGCTTGTTGTATTGTAAAATGGTGTTATACACAATAAATAGTTTATCTATCGACTTAACTGATTTTACAAGACAGATACCTGAGGTTTAAATGAGGCGAATTTGCTAACAAAAAGAGTCACTTTACAAATAAAATTTATTTGCAGCGCCCTCTAACGACGCGTATTGCAATAGATTATATCAAATAACTTATTTTGAAGAAGAAATGACTTTTTAAACTATCATTATTTAAGAACATAATTTTTACTCAAAACGGAATATTCCTATGATTTGTGTATGGTACATGCAACTGTGCCGAAATATTGGGAAACATTTAAACTAACAAACCATGGTAAATATTTTAAGTGAACATTACGGCATACATAACGATTGCAAAAACAGCATCCTCCGCGTAAAGTGGTAACAGACGAACGAATAAACAAACAAATAAACTGTTACCCTTAACATAAGTCTGACTCTTTATGTCACAAATAAGTACATACATATTGACGAGTATATTGTGAAAAATTTGGTGTCCAATAAAGTATTATGTATCTACAATAATACACATATTCTAGGACACTTTGTATAATTGTCCTTCTCTAACCTCAATTAATGGATAGTATTTTATCAAATAGTCAACCCCTTCGTCTCTAACCTAATTCGCATAATTTACGACTGCCAAACAAATCTCAGATAGTCTTGCAAATAAGTTACGACGCACAATGGGACGGCTGATGGTCAGTGTTAAACACCGTGAAGATAAGAGTATCATTTACATCGTTACACACTGTGCTTTATTTAGTAAAGCTTTTTAGAATACAATGGCGCCGATTCTCTAGTACACTAACTAAAATTAATTTTAACTATCGCTCTGTTTTACTGATAGTGCATGAAAGAAAGAGATAGCCGAAATTATACTCCTGTCAAATTAGTTTAACTAAACTGAATTTAAACTATCGCTCTATTTTACTGATAGTGCACGTAAGAAAGAGATGAAATTATCACAATGTCAAATTAGTTTTCCTGTTGCTCTTCTTCGTGTTAATAGTCAGCATGTTTTGAAAACACGGCTAAACTTGTATGGAAAACTTTATTTTGACCAATTAGAAGTAGGAGAAGTAGGAGAATAAGTTACAAACACAAAACATCCATACTTTTGCATGCAATTATCCAGCAAGGGTATTTTGAGAATGTCAAATAAAATAAATACTCTTCGGTCGCTATGAAAACCGAGTTTCACAACCAGAATATTTTACTCTTAGTAAAAAACTACATAGTTGCGAAAGTAGAGTGTTTGTCTTAATTCGCAACTAGGTGGCCAATAAAAAGAAAGTTTCATCGCAATTGAGGAGATTCTATTCTTAGTTGCCAAACATTTAACCAATAATCTGTGTGCAAGACTGAAATCATGATCAATATCAGCCTGTAAAGGTCCAGTGTTAAACGTAGGCCAATCCTGAAGAGTTAACGAACGATCTTGGGCCATCTCCACCTTACTCTAACAAACAAAAGGGTATCATCAGTTCGTACGCTGTGTCAGATGTAAGTCTAAAATATTATTTATGATATTTATTAGAAAGTAGGAACTCAAAAGTAGTTCTATAACACATCGATTTCAAAATAAAATAGCTATACACTTGTATTAACATCTCTATACGAATCCTTTAAATTCTACCACAGTAAAGGGGCAGCTCAAAACTAATATTTTACAAACTAAAGGTCCCACAATCATAATTTAGTGACCACGCGGTCAGGACAAATCGTGCGTTATTAATGAGACCTCCGACTTCCGAGTTATCGAATTTTGGACACCCTAAGTTGTGACTTGTAATGTATATCAGCACAAACAAAGGAAGGTTCGTTCGTAAGATTTATGAATACTGCAATCAGAGCATTTTTCATGACTAATTACTATACATTTTTCGTTAACTCTACAATTCGTTCGGACAGCCCTTACGCTGCATTTTTTTAACCGCGACACAAGTATCTGTTATATGTGTTTGGGGTAAAGGGTTGTTCGATCGTTCGTAATTTTTTTTGTAACTATTTTGATCTAGTGACGTGGGTTTTTGCAATGGTTTATATAAGTAGAATTTATCATTACTCATCAGTAAAGAATGCATCAGTTGATAAATTTACGAGTTAAAATTTTAAAATCAATTTGGGTACTTCGTTAAATAGGTACTTACCTACTCTTAGGATAAAAACTATCTAATTAGATCAAATTTATTCTCAAATATCCAGATCATCCATCTATTGTTCTGAACAAAGGCAGGATGTGTGAGGCACATATTTTAAGTACTACCTATTTGATCTTTAGGAATGTTGACCGTTCCTTACAGATTTAACTAGATATGTAGAACATTATTTATTTATTTTTACGCATCAGAACAATTCCCAAAAGGAGCAAGTGATAAATCTAAACTATCTGACCCGTTTCGTTGCAAATTAATTTAGTACCGATAACGCCCTCTAACGGTAGAATTTCATTTCGGTAAGTTTGGGGCGAAACCGCGAGTTTGAGGAGGTATATTAATTTCAATCGAAATGAGTGGGAAATGGGCAGAAGTAAAGAAATTGCACAAATAGTCTAGAGCTTACGGATTGTGTTTTTGTTTGTTATGGCCTTACAGATCGAGAGCGGTGTTTTCCAACGAAAGATTAAAAACATTTATTTTACTCAAAGTCTGACTTCAGCATGGTTTGCTTAGAATTCGGATTGTTCTGATTTTTTTTTTGGTGAAAAATGTGATACAATTATGATGAAAAAATATTATGAGACCACTTCGAAATCATCTCGTAGACAGCAACGAAACAACCAGTTAAGGAAAAAAATAGTATAAACTATCCCTATCCCTACTATATCCATTGTAACTACTATCCCCAAAAAAAACACGCCCATGGAGGATATCTTCAGATCCATACGTAGTACGCAGATCTGTGAGGATAATAAGTTGGGGTAATCCTATCCTATCCTACTTATTTTATAAACGGAAAGTTTGTGAGGATGGATGTTTGTTACTCTTTCACGCAAACACTACTAAATGGATTTTGATGAAACTTTACAGTAATACAGCTTATACATCAGAATAGCACATAGGCTACTTTTATCTGGGTACCACGCGGGCGAAGCCGTGGGCAGAAGCTAGTACATTATATTCGGCATAATGTCCGCATTTTGCTTAGCATTCCACGTGACACGTTACAAGCCCATCACCGCTTATTGGTACACTAACCGATGGCACTCTCCCACCGCGACAACACGCTCGTCAATTTATTAGAAAATCTTTACTATTTTTCTAAATGAGCAGCGCTTTACCGCGACACGTCACACCCTCAAAAGCCTCAAGCATGACCGAAGGGACAGATGTGACAAAGAGTCTCATTTGCAACTGTCCCCTGCAGTAGGTACGCCCACGTTCGCTGTTTTGACACCGAGGCGAAAGATAAAAAAAAACTATTCTAGTTAGTAGACTGTTATTACGACTTTGAAAAGATTTTAACAGTAACTACAGTGTAAAATCTGCAACATAGGGGGAAAACACGCTAAGGGCTTATCATGATTTCTATTATTCCCCTTAGCGTGGTTTGCCCCTTTCCTCAGACCTATACTCAGTACGTAGATTCGTGCCCTCGGTAGCGCGGTAGACAATTAGCCAGCTGCTGGGTAGTGCGGGTTCAATTCCCGCTACGGGACAAATGTTTGCATGATCTGCAGATATTTGTTCCAGGGAATCCTAGTGTAGTGTCAGGACTATGTATGTGAATGAAAGGTGTTTAAAAACTGGCATTTCTTTGTTCCGATTTTAAAGGTAAGAATAATAGCAGACTCATACTGACATGTGAGCCGAAATAAATTTCTTTGAACTCAGTATGGTTAAATTACCCAGATTGTACACCCCGTTTGTTATTTTGTTTTCTAAGATTTATTTCTCAGAAATCTTAACCCTAAACCTCCGAAGTAGGTCAAAAAACACCACCATTTGTAACTACGTTCGCAGTTTACGTCAAAAGTTACCATTAACCGCGGATAGATGGCGTGGTACTAAACTATTTCCACGGTCTAGCGAGACTATACTTTTTACGACCAAAACATAAAAGTGTTCGGATATTGTGACCCATTTCATTTTGTAGCTTTTATGTAATGTATTGCTGAATTATAAACATGTACGATACCTATTTTCTTTGTTGTGGAGGGTTGTTTGGTTGTGTTTAATGGACCAAGTTTGATTTATCAAGGTAAATATCAATAATTAGAGGTAATGCTATCAATTCCAACTACAAGTCTCTACCTAAGTTACTTTATTAGCTACTTGAAACAAATAATACACGTCATAGTAAAGTTACGTTTCAACGTAGCGACATTACCGTAGTTTCTTGAAACTTACTTGAAACTTCTTATCGTAGTTGTTTCTGATAACGTTGCTTCTATGAACACGTGGATCTTGACACTTTGGTCTAGGGCCAGCGGGGCGATCATACTAATTTCCATGGCTATCGAGATGGAGGCATGGCATTAGAGTGATTCGATTACTTGTTATAATCACAAGTTTCGTTCGTTCATGGACGGTTCATGACCTTCAGTTTAGTCTGGGTATGGGAATCAAGCGATGGGGAATCAGTGTAATCGCAATTTGATGGATGGCTATTCACATGGGGAACTAGTGTCAAAATTAATTGCCATCTCGATAGCCATGGGTTAGCGTGATCGAGCCATAGGACTACGCTTCTGACGGTTACTACATCCATTCTGGCTACACTACGACATACAACGTTTTAATGTTGCTACGCTATCGATCTATGTTGCTACATTACAACGCCTTGTCCAATGACTTCCGCAACCTTTGACATGTTACTACCGTCTCCAAGAATAGCAAAGCCGCTAGGACTAGGAGCCGTTTCATTTGTGTTTATCATAGGGGTTTATTGGAGGAGCCAGTGATGTTGATTTGAATCCCTAAGATGTATTTTAGAACCCTTTATATCCCTGGCAACACAACGACATATTGATCACTTCGCTGTTCGAAGCTAGTATGCAACAACGTTATTACACCTTCAAAGAGCACTACGCTGCTACGCCATTAAATGCAACTACGCTACTTCGTTGCTACTCCATCAAGTGGGGTTACGCGAATACGTTGCTACGACCTCAGATACCACTACACTCTACATCATAGCTACGCCATTAAAGGCCACTACGCTGTTACGCCATTAAATACAGCTAAACTAATACATTGCTACGTCAAAAGCAATTACGCTGCTACGTTGCTACGT
Source organism: Perizoma flavofasciatum (assembly GCA_958496245.1). NCBI lineage: Eukaryota > Metazoa > Arthropoda > Insecta > Lepidoptera > Geometridae > Perizoma > Perizoma flavofasciatum. The sequence continues at coordinate 6,056,212 of OY292419.1, read as the reverse complement.
CATCAAAGTCAGTACGCTGTTGCGATGCTACGCTATTGGTTGCTACATCTCACCTCGTAGCCCTGCTTGATGGCCATGGTACCCCGTGGCCGGGACCACGTGGCATACTCCAGACCATCCTTCTGTTGGCAATGCTGTTGAACAAACAATTGCAGGGTTCAAATGTTGTTTACCTTTTTTACTACTAACAATAAACTACTTAGAGGCTTTAAGATTGATAAATAAAAGGCTAGCAACACTTTTGTATGGTTGGTTATTATTTAACCCTGACCCAAAACTATCGAAACAGCTTGATTTGAGTCTTAATCTCGCATCTTGGCGACGTGTTGCTAGTTTTATGGGACGGATGATGGTTTCGGGATTTATCAATCGCTGGTTCGAAAGGTTTGGGGAGCTCTTAAATTAAACGCTGTTTAAGTTTTAGTTGTCTTTTTATAGTTAGTTTTATAACTAACTAGCGGCCTGCCCCGGCTTGGCACGGATCATCCAAATTTCCGATTTTTCCCGGTAGATTTTCCAAAACATTTTTTTTATGCAAACCTTGTCTTGTCAATTAAATCACAAAACAATCTCCCAAATTGGTTGATTCGTTGTCAAGTGATAATCTTTCATACATACGGCAATTGATTTTTATTTATGTAATGGACAATAAGGTTCAGTAAAAAAGTTAAAAAACTTGAAAAAATCATTTCGTTTCGAGTGTGTCGTGTAAAATGCCCGACTCATGTATGTTATTGTAAAAGCACAAAATTTACTTAGACATGTAAGTATGGCTAAGAACTTATAGCAGGAATAGAAAACACTGACTAATAAAATAGCCATAAAACGATTTAAAAAACAATATCCTTAAAACTACCGCAAATACCCATATTTCTCCTATAGAGGAGATCCTAATGCTTTCTACGTTACAACATAAAGTTATATATTCGTAGGAAAAACGATTTTTATATCCATGACCCGGCCAACATATAAAATGTTAGTCCTAAAGTCTGTCTATCTCGCTCTTACTCGGGAGGTGTGAAGAAGACGGATGCACGTGTGACGCAGAGACGTATACGTGTACGTGGAGGAAAAGGCCAGGGATGGCGTGGAGTCGAACTCGTGTTATTTTAAGGTTCATGAAACTACTGTAGAAAATGAATAAAATTGGCTGAAGTCAAGAAAATGTTTGAAATATGAGCCGGTATTATAATTTATGATAAACTTTTTGTACGCAAATAAGAATATCACTGTAAAAATTAAACATAACTTGTTTTTCAGCAAACTTAATACTACATTAACAAATTATATTGCATCAGTTTTGTAATCTATTATAAGATTGCTAAGCGTCTATTCACTTATGTCTTTGAAATTTCGTCTTTGATTATCTCGGTGGCGCAGCGGGCCAATAGCGAGTTACGACGCAAGAGGTGCGGGTTCGATTACCGCTGCAAGAAAAATGTTTACATGTTCCGGGTCTGGGTGTTGTGGTACTACAGTACTCGTAGCTCCTGACACAGGGAATCCGAATGTAAGGTCAGATCTACTTATGCGTTGGATAATTTAAAAAAACTACTCTTTGTGATAACCCTCATCCCAATTCTGATACCACATAAAAAAATTCAAATTTTATGGTAGCCAAACTTACCATTCAACTTTCGGAATTGAACAAAAAATATTCAATAATTTTAGTCACATAAAGCTCGACAGCTCTACACATCTCATGCTCCCAAGAAAACCCCACAGTGAGTATTTTCCTTCACCTTCCCTTTGCATGTGTGCTGGACGTTAGTGTGCGTGGACATGTATGTGTGTGCATGTGTGCACGTCTTGGTAGTAAAATATTATGCTGTCGGGTCTTGAAATAACATTGTATAGATAATCAATAACTGTGTTAGGTCCTGAATTTCAGGGCGTTAGGTTTCAGGCTAGAAAGGGTTTTTGGGTGACTAGAGAAAGAATCGGGATTCTGGATCTATACTAAGGGATTTAGTATGTCGTTTAAACTGCTATCTTTATACAAAAGGCTATGAACTTTTGTTTGATTGTGATGGATGTTTTGCATTAACTTGTTTATCAGGCGTTAAGGTTACTGGGTATACAGATCTGCTAAGCAATATTTTGCTAGGTTGCAATTTGGATAGGTGACTGGCAGTGGCATTTAGATCTGAGTGCTTTTGTACTTCGGAAGGCACGTTAAAAAGTCACAACCCAAGGCTCTTGGGTGGGCTCCGACACCGGAGTTGATCACGAACTCTTAAAAACTTTATTTTACTTACATTATAAAATGAAATATTTGCTTGCGTGGGGCAATGTTGGCAAATTAATTCTTGGTCAATTTTCTATGCAGGTCATTTTATACTGCACAATCGACGAGTTAGATGGTAAATATTAAAATGCGTCATGAAAGTGGACCTTATTTATATCTTACGAAATTAATTAGATTTGGTAAATATTTAAGTTTAGACTTTTTCTTGTTTTGAACTTTATATAAATAAAAATAAATAATTATGGACATTTACACAGCTGATATACTATTTATATACTTTTTTTGACTGACCTATTTTCCTTTTTTGCTATCTTTAAAAGACATTATCTAAAAGAGAAAACAATGATTAAACGTCTCAACGTGTGGCGGCATCCGAACTCAATTTGCGGCACGTCCATTTGTCACAGCTAAACTGGCGACTGGGAAGTGAGGGATTATCACGGTGTATGTACATATTAGAAAATTAGCTTTTGCTTCCAGAAAAATGGATGCATTCGCCTTGAAGCTATTTTTTTTTGAATTATAATAAACTTAAAAGAATACCGGAGTATTCAGGAGATTTTGATGAAAATATTAAATCTATGACTATTTTTTATGCGTGAAAAAGTTTATCAAAAAATTTCGAGCAACTTTCAGATTTTTTAAACTTAATCCTTTTCTTTATTAGGGGCCATTTGTCGATAACTCTCCACAGTTAATAAAAACCATTTGAGTAGGACAAACCATTTGTAGTAATCAGTGTACATACACAAGCAATCATAGCTCCTAAGTTGAGTCTCCTAAATTTATGAGGTTGGACAGAAATTATGGAATTGTTCGGATTGCATAATATTCTTGGACAGTTTTCATAATATAGATTTACTTGTCTCAGCTTTCTTGAATAAATGCGCTACGCAAACTACATTTTAAATTCGGCCTCTGTAGCGCAGTGGGCGAAGGCCCGCCCCAAACATAAAAGGTTGCGGGTTCGATTCCCGCTGCGGGATAAATGTTGCATGATCTGCAAATATTTTTCTATATATAATATGTATGTATTAATAAAAATTGTATATATCAGTCATGTAGTTTCCCTAACACAAGCTCTACTTTGGAGCTAGATGCTGTGTGAAAATGTCCACCATTATTATTATTAATTACTAGCTTCTGCCCACGGCTTCGCCCGCTTGGTACCCGAATAAAAAGTAGCCTATGTTTTATTCTGATGTATAAGCCTTATTTCTGTAAAGTTTCATCAAAATCCGTTCAGTAGTTTTTGTGTGAAAGAGTAACAAATATCCGTCGTCACAAATTTTCGCGTTTATATTAGTAGTAGGATGTATGTATTTATAAAAACTGTATATCTCAGTCATGTAGATTCCCTAACACAAGCTCTACTTTGGGTCTAGATGCTGTGTGAAAATATTCACCATTATTATTAATAAATGTGTATGGTTACTAGGTAGAGGTTTTGTGTCTCAAAATGCACGCACAGTGAGTCAGTGTGTGATTTATCGGATCAATCCCCCGACGCGATGTCAGCTGTCATTTGGGACGTTCACCCTAAACTGAAGACGGTTTTCTTTTCATCATCTTTTTACTTGATTTTCTTTATGAATGCTCATTTTAGTAAAGCTTGACCTAGCCGTTTTAAACTGTTGTTTAAACTACTTACTAACGGATAATTTGAAAATGGATAATGCTGTGGTCAAGAAGCGTTTCGTTTTAGAAATTTTTGACATAGAATGTCAAAAATGAATCGTTTTCCTTTGCAAATTTTTGGCTAAATATGTTGAAATTAGAGTGATACGTAGTGGCATTTTTAAAATGAGCGCTTCTGAGCCCTTATGCCGAGTTTTGCAACATGTCGATACGGTGATCATTTCGATAATTTCGTATGCAAATCTTGTCGATACGTTCACCGTTTCGACATGTTTTTAACGTATTTGTAACTCAGCATAAGCCCTTTGTGCTTTAGTAACGTACCCTGTTAGTCTAAGTCTAACTACAGAATAACAGTCTTAAAACCATGTTAAAGGCATAGTGGTCTAGAAACGGCCACCTCATTTGGTCACCAACGAATAATCAATACGAACTTATAGGTAAAAGATCTCCTAACGACTTTACCATATACTTTACTATTATAACCTTAAATGATACTAAACCTCAATAAACCTTTTTTTTGATTAATTCACAACTAATTGACCTACTTGAAAATATATGATAAAAGTTATATTGTGATACGAAAAACAATGCCCCCTATATTTTTTGTATACACCTATTTGTACATGGTCGTATAAATAATAGCTTTGACTCAAACTACAAATGTGTGTGTTGAATTTGGCTAAATTCTGGTTTCAGGTAAATCATAGGTCAAACAACTTCGCTATGATAAGACGATGCGGCCATTCACACAATGAAAACATTATGTTAATTGCTCTTCTCCCTCACAGTATCTATCAAGTAGATAGAACCGCATCCGGAATAAGCCATCCGTCACAGTCACATACAGGGTGACGCCTCCAATCGTAAGGAATGATGTGTAATCATTTGAAATTAGGGTACTCAAAATTAAGAAAAGTCAAAGGCGAAAGTATTATATTTGGAATAAAAAAAAAAGCAATATAAAATTAGGTTTTCTCGATGAAACTTGAACTCTGTATTATAACTTTAGAAAATATACTTTTTTCATAGTTTAATAGTATGTGGAAAGTTTAATAGTTTAATTCTGTCTGTAAACAAAGAAATATAGGATGGAGGGCAAAAGATTACGTAGCCGCTCTTTTATGCGATGGTCAAACCTTATCAAGCCCGTCACATACCGTCCCTCGATCTATGGCGGAATTGGTCAACGCTGTGCTGACTAGAGGCCGAGATGTCCAGCAGAATCGATGTTTTTGGAATACATTAAAATTGATCATGCTTTTCCAAGTAATTAGCATTTCCCGTTGCAAGAACATCCAACTTGCACATCATCATCAATATCAGCAATCCTTCGAAGTTCACTTCTGGACATATGCCTTCCCTAAAGAGTACAAAATATAAATACTTTATTTCCAAAAATTGTGTGTGCCTAAGTTACAGGCTACTATGTCTACCCTGTATCGCAGAAGCCCAGATAGCGTTTGTCAAAAAAAAATACAAGGCAAACATTTAAATTACTACTTGTGAATATAAAACATCATGAGTAATTTCGAGAAAAATAAATTAGGTACCTAAGCCGGGCAGAATTAGGTATTAGTGCCATGACGAACGATCTTCAGACACATCCATTCACCGACTTCCCACAACCCTTAAGATATGTTCATTGGTTCATCGGGCAATTTTCCACACCTTCGTTCAGGTCGTGGATACCATTCGAGGACCTTTTTTCCCCAGCGGTTGTCGGTTCTTCGAGCTATATGGCCTGCCCATTGCCACATTAACATGCTAATTCTAAGAGTAACGTCGGTGAATTTATTTCTTCAACATATTTCTTCACTACACCCTTTATCACGTAGTGAATCTCCAAGCACAGTTCTTTCCATAGCATAGGATAGCATAAGGCCAAGTGAGAAAAAATAGTATTTCCAGATTTAAAAATACAACCTCAAACAGAACCTTATATTTTACCAGCGACGTAAGGAGACCATATATCCGTTTGCCATATAAGTTATTGTTTGTTTTTATGTTACCATTTTCTATTAAAACGCCTCATCCAATTTAAATGCCGTTTTTAGAAATCTATTTCTATGATTTCAAGGATGGTTTAAGCAGGTTGTAAAGCTCTACATTACTAGACGGCGCTGCAACAGACGACGGAAAATACTCGAAACATCTTATTTTTTTTAATTTACTATTTTATGTTCTAATTTTAACTATCTGACAGTTTGTCACAAAAATCTTAACTGGCCTCCAGTTATCCCGGATTAGGGCGTTTCCCACAAAAGCCATATAATCTAAGGGGGGTATCAGTCAACGTCAGATGCACGAGATCGCAGGATAGAGAGATACGACGTTGATGTGTCCGCGCTTTTATACTTTTAAGTCAGAATAAAAAATATTAGACAGCGTTGGACAACTTGTGGATATGAACAAACGTAATATCCCATATACGAGTATGTCCTGTCTGACCCACACGGCACAGTTGGAACTATTTAGCAAATACCTCTTTGTGTTTTTGTAAAGATCTTACTGGCATATATTTATAAGTATATGTTTTATTTATTTATTTTGTACTTGTTCTTTTTGTAAACCACTTTTTATTTCATTCAACCATATTTAAGCATGGATTTCTGAGTGGCTTATATCATTTTTTCAAAGAATCTTAGTGCAGACAAGCATTTTAGTAGCATGAACTCAATATTTTTACCTACTGACTTCTGATCCATTTAAACCTGGATATACACCCATGGACTTGTACAATTAAAAAACCCTTGAAGGAAAATATTGTTTGTTTTATTTATTTTATTTTTACACAGCATTTTTACTTTTCTGCAATTTTGCTTGCTGACCAAATCATTATAAACAAAAATGAGTAACAAGTTTAGTAAGAATTTTCTTGATAGCAGTCCAAGTGTGAAAAATATCAATTACAAATGGGGCCTTCCCTGACAGCAGTGTTTAGCTTCCAAGACGCTTAGGCTGCGTACACACGAACAAATTAACGTGATGAGTCGCCGGCCGTGAGTCTGTCGACGCCCTAAGATGGATGAGGAAGGAATGATAGTAGGAGGGTTTCCTAAGCCGAATTACCTATTTTTTTTTCAAAAAGTACTTATTTATTATTCTTAGTTAATTATGAGCTAGTAGCCAAATCTAGTGGTGGAATCATAGCCGCTCAAAGGCTCATAGGTACGGAAAAGAATTGAACATATTAAACCTCAAAACAATAAGGTGGATTGTTTTAGTGCATGCTTTTTTTATTTATTTCTTGAATCGATTCTGACGCGGAAAAAATGTTTGTATGTCCTGCAGATATTTGATCTGAGTCTGGGTGTTGTGGTACCAAGGTACTCGTAGTTCTTGATAACACATCTAACAGTCGCCGTCGTTAGATGTGTTATTTATTTTATTAAAGTTTATGTTATTATTATATCTAAGCGTATCCTCCGAAGTACGGAAGCGCTCCTTTTAAATGCCCCTACAGAAACAACTAGGCAAGCTCTTAACTACGCTTCAATAACCCATTGGATATACAAATGTCAATAAAACAAACACTTACAGCAAACGCTACATTCTAATGTTTTAAATCTGGCCATCCTAGTAAATAAACTTAAATTAGCCCCTCTTCAAATAAAGCCTAAAAAACTCAAACAAGAACAAGAAACTCAAAAGCATTTTTTAAAACACTATTATACCAAAACTTCGGCGTAGCAAGCCCGCTCATAGGACGGAGGGCAGTAGGTAATTATTAGGTAGCATTTTCTGAACAATTGATTGCTCATTGTTTCGTCCCACTGCTGGGAGCTAATGATCTTTATGCGTTGTCTTATTTTGTTATTTCTTTATTTTATTTTGTGTCCTGCTGAACCTGATGGTATTTTGGGTATTTTCGTGGTTTTATGCCTTAAAATACTGCATTATCTAACCTTACATTATTAACAGCATTCAGCGTGACAATGCAACCAGTATTTTGGAGACGCTTCTGTTTCCTAGTTGAATCTATTTCTGATCTATTTAGGAATCTTCTGCATGGTCTTTGGAGACTTAACTTATTCTATACTCGTATTTTAAAAAAAATAAGAGTATAGAATTTTATTTACGAGGATTTTATGATGATTTTTATTATTCCTTCTTTAAAATTGTATCTTTGGCATTGAATGGAAAGATCACGCTCAATCTCAATTGACAAGAGTAAGTTAAAATTCAAGAGAATATTGATAATAGAATTCATTACCAACCAATTTCCTTTTTAATACTTATGCTCGAGATAACACAAAAGTTATGAGCTTTCATGCTTTAAGAGCACCATGACCTGATCATATGCTTTGAAATAAACCGGCCAAAGTAACATTACATTCAGCGAAAAGTGATGCAATTAGTAAAAAAAAGGAATTGACATAAGGCTATTTAAATGACTCATTACAACATTCACGGCTATTTGCACTAACGTCAGCAAAATACGAAAAGGCATGTCTTAAGACCAGGTCAAACTGATGCGAAGGCGCTGATAGTGGTGGTGGCGATCTAAAGGAAAAGTTTGACAAGCGGTGGTGAGTTTCTATGAAAAGAAAAAGAGCGACAGACGTCGTGTCAATCTCGTAAATTTTTAGATTCATTTTGAAAGACAACTTGGTTACTTTCTAAATGAAGTACTTGGTTACTGGTCGTAGATCTTCAAAAATCTGGGCATGGGTGCTATAAAAAATGTACGTGGAGAAACTTTTATAAAAGTTAGCTTATTAATACTTTAAGCCACATAGCCTTTGCAAATAGAAACACAACAGTGACATCTTACTAAAACCCATTGACTACTCAAGCATCGTTATCTAAAATAAAAAAGGGATTAAAAAAAATCAAATAATAAGCTACTAAATCTTCTTAGAGAATCGGCAAAAGAGGTCCCCTAAGGGTGCCTAGAGAAAGGTGTACAAAAGTGTAAGAAAAAAAATTGTGTAGCGGTTTGTTACCCTCTCTATACTTTAAATAATGTTGTCATCGTATTTGAGTTAAATGGTAACACAGGTATCTTTTTCTAACATGGATTTATCAGTTTTGAACTTTTAATTCAACAAAAAATTTGTTCAAACTTGAAGCTCAGTTTTCTTATTTTTGGTCAAACAAACGCGGTGATGATCAATACATTTACGTTAAATTTGACAACCATTTCTTTTTGACCGATAGTTCTTGGTAAGCTGAAGTGGCAATGGGCTGGCCATATAGCTCGCAAAACCGAGAACTGCTTCTCGAAGTGCTTTTTTTTTCTGATGAACTAAAATACCTATATTTTTCGTATGACTCTGTTAATATTCGATTTAGTACAATGGTATTAGGTATTGATGAATAATAAAAAATAAAAATGATACATGTAATATTTTTAAGCGAGTTTTTCCCGAGAGAGAGAAATTTATTTATCTTTGTCCTGAAAATGTTACAAGCATCAAAATGATATTGCGCAAAAGTATCAAATCTTTCCAACCCCTGTCTTCTTCATGACCCAAGATCTCTCAACCCTTTAGACCTCAGAATTTATGCCCCCAATAATACGCACGTTATGAACTTAATAACAATAGTTATAGTATCACACATCATAATATTGTATTGACGTGTTATTTATTGGCTATTCTCTTTACCAGACTTTAAAGGAGGAATGTCTGTATTTTTATCAATAGATCTTTTGATATCAATAGATGTCATTGGTTTTGTACGTTGATAACTATAACTTACCGAACATATCTTCCGATAAGGGAATGGTTGTAAATTATATATTGGCAAGGAGAACGCTTAAAATGCAAAACATGAGATTTACAATGCTATTTTATTTTAAGTCATTATTCGAAAGTATTTTTGTCATGGCTGACCGAAAGCAAACTAAATAAAGCCAACTGAATGATGAAAAACAATGGTTTATTATTTGCTGTTGCTGCTTATTTGAAAATTTCCCAGTCTTAATAGATCAGCTAGTTTAAGTAATGTTCCACCAGGTCACCATTCTTATAGAATACCGTAGTAGCATTTAAAACTATATGCTTAAAGTGTTAAACCACACCTAAGAGACATCACAAGATTTTATATTAACTCAAAAATTCAACGGCGAGACTTTAACTTCCCTGTAGGTGGAACCTTGGCGTTTCGAGTCGAAACATAACGAGAACATCGAAAAAAAATCCGTTGTCCCCTAATGGAGCCGAAAATCGGTGGACAGAGAGAATAACACGTTTTATCGATGAGTTATCGTTAGTAGAAAAATAATAGGGCACTTTTCTGAGTAGAAAAGTTTATAATTTAGCGAAGCAAAGAATATCGAAAACAATATCATATTATTTAGCAACACCATCATCTCATAAACAATGAAATTACCCATGAACGAGGGTGTCCACAATTAATCCAGCAAATTAGACTCGTCCCTAGTAAAATCGATTAGGGACGTCCGAAATTCGGTAGTGGCAATCCGCAGCTACGTCCCGCCAAGATAAACATGCCAGTTTTTTCGTTACGCCAAAGACATTAACCAAGGATGTTTCGGTGGCCATGAGTTTGGAGGATACGAGACAGGAAAACGGCAAGGAAAACATTAGTTTTTAAGAAAATTTAAAGAATATTTAGGCATGCTTATACTGTATTTGTTTTAGGAAACTACAATTATTTTTTATGAACATTTTCACGAACGTCGTACCAAAATGAAATGACAACCACCACACATTATGAAAGCCCATCCCTTTGTTTTTCAGTATAATATTGTGATTGCATACTAACAAATAATTATAACTTGAACTGTTAGCGTATTTAATGTGTTTTTGTAGATTTTTTAAATTATCACATCAACATTATAAAAATATTTCTAACATTATCTTAAGTATTACTATTATTAGACAAAATAAAACTCAATAACTTTCTAGATCACAGTCTTCGTAGATAAATCACTTTATGTAACCATCACGCCCCCAAATCCATGGCCACCCTACAGTGTATGTCATTAGACGAAGCGGAGGGGGTGTCATTACCGCGATGAGTAGAGCCACCATTAATCTTCCAAGACCGGTCTCTTGCCTGTCAAAAGTGTGGCCACCGTATATGTGTTCCCGCGTCATTGTTTTCGTCCGTTGTTTTCGGAGGTTAAGGGGGGCATTGGTGACCGCTTCATTTTGCATACTTTATCATACATTGTGGATTTTATGACTTTAGATACAGGTTCAAAATGTTAGTAAGATATTTCACAAATGCCAGGAACTCTCATGGATCGTCAAGTTTCCATAGCAAGTTTCTGATTCAATCACGTATTCATTACTTCAGCAGTATTTTATATTGTGACTTACTAGTCTCTTATTACCGAATATTATGCTTGAAAAATCTCTAAAGCAAGAAAAATATTATCTACTGTTCGTATTATCTATTTAGATTTTGGTATAAACATACATATATTATTAAAAAGAAGTTGTGATTATTCGCGTAGTCAAAACGCGATGCTTATAAAATTAAACCCACTGTTAGTCCACCGAGAAGTTCCGCCGTTCTCATGCCATCTCAATCACGAGCCTTTTAATTACTCTAGAAAAATAGCGATGGGAACGAAACCTGAAACCATGGCTTTGCCATAATTTGTACAGTCTAGCAATGTCTAAAACATACTTTTTTTCTTAAAACTTGACATGTTTGTCAATGTTAGTGTTATAAGGGGGCTGAGCAGTCACCATAATATTTCAATTGTCATCGGGTAACTTTACAGGTACTCAATATCGCCTGGCAAATTTGTCCTGCAGCGGAAAAACCCGCTCCTCTTTTTTCTCAGCTGACAACTCGATCGCCAAGCCACAGAGGTCATCAAAACGGTAGTGGAGGGGTGATCTATACACACCCACCCCTTGTTCAGTTTATAGAACACCCCAGGGCCATGTCTCTGAAAGAACTAACAAACTGCAAGAATCGATATATTGCTGCGCTGAGGCCATAAACCGACGGACGAACTTTTTTATTAGTATACTTGCAGGACAGAACATTTCAGTTTTCTTTTGAGATACTACTTTTATCTAGCTGGACTGTTGTTTATTGCCTATCGTTGTTGGAAAATTTTATTTCTTTAAAGAAAAAGTTGTACCTAGTTGGACAATTTCATTTCTCTACGATTTTGTTAGGAAGAAAGTTCCTTTCAGTTATAGTAACCCAGATTACTTAGCTTATAAACGGTTTGAAGGCTTAACTCATCTGAGATAGATTTTGTTTGTGAATAGACTCAACATTTCTGACTTTGTATGCTGCGTTTTTTGGCACGTTTGATAGGACTAGACACCATTGAGTGATTGAGTTCCGTGGATCGATTAATCCGACTACGGATGATCAAGTAGTACTCCCCTGATTAAACATTCTTATATATCGGCAGTCGAAACCGGATGGTGGATTATCAAAGCTTCTTTTTAATTATTTTTTCGCTTTGATATAAAGTATCCCACTGATTATCAAACTATATACCTAACCATCCATGAAACGCGTGCATCAGGTCAAAAGTAACAAGTTACTTTACAACTTCACCTCTCCAAGCGATTAGTACTTTAAGGACAGGTTTGTTCGAAAGAGGCTACCTACCCGCAACACAGCTTATCCTAGGATAGGAGCTAGTATACTCACAAATCTATCTGACAATTTTGTGTTTTATAAAACTTAAAGTACTATAAGTACGTACCTACTTGTTTATGCAACTCTTACTGCAATCTGTAATACCGTTTTACCATCCGTTTATAAGAAATGAATAAACTTTACTATTACTTTACAATTTGTAAACTTATAATAATTTAACTCGGTGTATAATCCTATGTTGGATAGGGTTCCAGATTTCGTAGCGACAGTAAATTAAACATCCATCGCAAATATGAAATGAAATAAAAATATTAATTAGGCCCACCATTAAAAAAAATTGGTTACTCTATGATGGATGTTGCAGAAATAAGAATTATTTAAAAACAAAAAGATAACAAAAAGGTACTATAGTTTATGGCCGAAAAGGTACTTTTCAATTCGGGAACCACGCGCGATGAGCCGTGGGCCTCTGCCCCCGGCTTATCCCGCGTGGTACCCGAGCCTCTGCTCGTCATAAATAGATGAACTAGCAACAGTGAATACGTAGTCCTGACTCCATACTAGAGTCCTGTGTTGTGGGTATCAGGAACTACGAGTACCATGGTACCACAACACCCAGACACAGAACAAACATGCAAATATTAGCAGCATTTGTTTGATAGTTCATCCATTATGTTCTTTTCTTATTGGCATTTGCTTGCCTATCAAGTTTCATATTTTTCGTCGGTTAAAACTTTACAGTAATATAGCTTATACATCAGAATAACACATAGGCTACTTTTTATCCGAGTACCACGCGGCGAAACCGTGGGCAGAAGCTAGTATTATAATAATGTAATAATATTTAAAAGAAATATAGTAGATGGAATATATCGTCTATCATAGTTTGTCCATTGACCTTGTATGTACTTTATTCTAAAAATAATTACAAAAATCGTAGCATGATCTGAATCGACGGCTGCACTGTAATCTATAGAAAGCAGCTAATTGAGACGTTACAAATCGCTTTTGGCTAAGACCGTGAATATTCAGATCTAATTCTGTAATACAATCTGACACAACCGGTAAATATAATTAATATTGCTCAAACACGCCCAATCACGCGTGAAAATCTTTCATTCACAAGATAGGGGGATGAAAGGGTTGGTCGGTACATTGCCGAACAAAAATGTCTGTGAAAGCTAATAATATTTTATCTCCTCACTACCAAGAGATAATAATTATTAGCAGTCAGTTAGTAAGCAAAGATTTTTTATATTTATTTGCCAGCATAGTGCAGCATGTTCGTAGTCATGTCATTTGCTTGAGGTATAGTGGCTCTACACGGACTCTATCATACAAAAAATATACAATATTAGCCTATGGCGTCCCACTAAAGGGAAAGTTGTGGAAGAAAGTAAGGTCTCTCTTACTTTCTTCCACATCTCTCTATTGACAGTTGCTATTGACCAATTTAAAAAAAAACGCGCTGCATATGACAAGGTTTTCAAACGAGAAGTAAAAAATATCTGAATATCAGACAAGAAGACTGAATGTCTTAAGATGAAGCAATGTATTATAAGCTTGTTTGAATTTTGATTGAGATGCAGGGGAATCTGAACAATATAGAACCGTTTGTTTCAACCCCCCTGAAGCTAAGATAAATGATTAGGAATAAATCTTATTCAAAATTCCTATTCGTGCATAATTGATTTTGACATACAGTAATTAAAATGTTATAGATATTTGACAGTCGGTTAGCTTGCATTGTAAATGCTAATCCATTTTTGATGGTTCACTGAGTTTGCGATAGATTTGTTCCTGTGAGAACTGAATCTCATTTTATTAATTGCTGCGGGCTTGATCTAATGATGAAGATGTATTTCGCATCATTTGAAATATCTATGAATGGTAAAATGTGTTTTGAGAAATTTACGATTAAATAGTTTCACGCAGTGCCCTTTTATCAACTTTACTGGTTAATGTATTTCATTCAAAAATAAGATGTATATTATGAAAAAATAAAATGTTTAATATTTATTTTTGGAAAATAAGAGGCTTTTAATATTGCATCAAGCTTTCCACTAATAAGTTCGTCAAACCGCTTTTAGACGCGAAATTAATAATAATAATGCTGGACATTTTTACACAGTATTATCTAACCCCAAAGTAAGCAGAGCTTGTGTTATGGGAACTACATGACTGATATACTACTTGTATTATATCAATGTATTAATGTGTAATTCTGTGTGTAAATACATACAGAATTATACATAGACAACACAAATACTAAGACTCTATAAAAAAATATATGTAATGCTATTCCCTTATTCAATTTGGCAGAATTTGCAATCTCCTAAATAGCTACGATGCACAAATACTTTAAAGAAATCCATGTTTATAGCCTTTTTATGGAATGCCTTGTCTTGTGCGAAACCTAGTTTTTAATGTGGAATTAAACACACCTTCAACATTATTCACTCAATCTATGATAATAGATTAGAATAATTTATTGCTCAAACATAAAGTACATTATTTTTTGTCGAATTATTATTTTCAATGAAAACAACATCCGACTAGGTAGGCAGGACAAAATAACTAGTAAAATTAACAAGTAGGTATGTTATTTGATAGTTCATATTTTATGAGAAGAAGCGTTGATGATTTGATGAGAATAATTGTATCTCGACTCATAGCACCCTCAAAGTCCTACGGACTTTAAATCGCGTCCAAAAAGCTAAAGCACAAACCTAGACATGTCTTGGTGGTAGTTTTTCTATAGAAACTTGTTACTTGGCATACACATAGGAGCTGTCAAAGTTTAGTGCCTGAGTAGGTTTGTGAAAATATGTAATATTATAATATTTTCCTGAGTAAGCAAATTAATCAAGTTATAAAGAGATACAAGAGAGGTAGGCACCTAATATAGGGCTCTAGGAAGCTGTATGACTTGATCTTATTGCAAGCAGATATCACAAACAACTGGCTTTAATAATCAACCAAATTCCCCCAAATCATATCAAACTCTGGTATAAGTTCGATCATCTTCACTGTGTATTTTTTTTTGCCCGGCGATTTCGCCCCAACTCTGAAAACTCATAACTTATTTTTTGTTTTTTATTATTTTTATTTCATTACAATATGATGCTCACAGTAGTCATCAAAATATCGTTAGCAAGGTCTCGTACAATGTATTATTGGCAATTTTTTTGTCGTAACTCAAAAATCGACTACCTTTTGTTGTTTATGTGGTATTGTAGTTTTTTGTTGCTATTTCACAAATGTGAAGCAATGGTTCTTTGTGATAAAGAAAGATACACAGTGACAATTATAAATGCGTATTATGCGTTATTTTGATGTGAGACAGCTGATACGTGAAATATATTTTCTTGAAGTCACTCGGTTTCCTCTGTGGCAGAAATGTTTCTGCAGATATGTGCTCTGAGTCTGAGTGTTGTGGTACCACGTTATTCGTAGTTCTAGATACCCACAAAAAAAAAACAGGCTTGATACGTGCTTAAAATTATTCCATCGTTGTAAGTAAAGTAGAAATTAAATAAATAAATAATAAATAAATAAATAAATAATGCTGGACAATCCACACAGCATCATCTAGCCCCAAGCTAAGCAGAGCTTGTGTTATGGATACTAGATGATTGATATACTTAATACAATACATAGATAGATATTTTTTTATTATACATAGAAAATACCCAGAACACCCGGAACAAATATTTGCAGATCGTACAAATATTTGTCCCAGGGCGGGAATCGAACCCGCAACCTCCTGTGTAGCAGGCGGACCTTCGCCCACCGCGCCACATCGGTCGTCAAAAAAATAATTAAACAACCAGTAAACATATATATATAGTCCTGACCCCTATTCCCTGTGTCGTAGGTTTGAGGAACTACGAGTATCCTGGTATCACTACACCCAGACTAGGAACAAATACCTGCAGAACATGCAAATATATGTCTCGCAGCGAGAATCAAAACCGTACAACTCTTGCGTTAACACAAAATATCACAACCATATTTGTAGTAATCAATTTCATTTAATTTAAATATTGTCAATATTACACCTGAAGTGGTGGTGATCGGTAGCATTAAGGGTTCATACTGACGCAAAATTTATCAACTTTTTCCCCTAATATGATCCGCTACCGGCCACTGCTACTGCCACCGCGCCTCCGTGGTCTTAACAATACAAAAAGACGAATAAGTGTTGCACACCTTTTTGCTTCATAACCGGCTCAAAACTTAACAGATAAGCGAATCGGTTACTAAGTTTATTCCACAGTAGAAATATTAGTAATCCATCAAATGCTTCACTTTCACGAGGTATCGAAGCGTGAATCGCGTGTGATTTAATCAACAAAAAGTTTATTAATGCTTACGCTATTATGATAAAATCATAATGTTGTTTGATTAGCTTTGGTGTCTTATTTTTAATCACAAAACATGGTCCTTAAATACCTCGGGTAACTCTTAACATGTATGTCTTTTTTCCATTATTCGTATGTATATCGTGTTTCAATCCATATCATAAAAATAAAATCTTTTATGATATGGATTTAATTTTTCTAAATGGTCTAACTCTCATAACTATTTTAGCCCTAGCGAAAAATCGGCGTACAAGTAAGTTCATTTTAAAATTCATGTAGTTTATAAGTTGAAGTCTCCTCCTTTCCTTCCTTATAATTTCAAAGAATAAAAATGGCAAAGTTTAAATAAATAGTTACTAAGGCTTTGATATCAATAAAATTTAACATAATAATTTATATTTGTAAAATGTCTGCTATATTATCAAATCGTATGTTTGCATCGCAAAATTGTTCTCAATAGTCATATTTTATATGCCATAAAATTGAGAACAATTTTAATATTCTTTTTACAACATCCAAAATTATATATGATAATAATTAATCACTTGTCGTGAAAAATATTTAGTAACAAGTAATTTGCCTAATCCATCAAGAGGTTCCCGTTTTCGGCAACATACGTACCTACTTCCCGACGATAATGTAGAAATCTAAAGGCTACTTTACCTTAGTAAAAATAGTGTTAGAATTCAAATGTCATAATATCTATAGGGTTGTCCAAAATATTTGCATACTTTTGCAACGCTGCGGGTGATATACATTCTACTGAATTCAATTAATCGAGAAATAAAGGATACAAGTTATTGGCGTTGTTACAGTTCATTTTGAACTTTCATTGATCAAGATAAAGTTTATTTTCGAATGTTTCGGTACAGTTTTGAATATTGGTAATGATGCGTTCAGAATCTATAAACAGGTTTTGTCTATTTGGTAAAACGATGCATGATTTTATTTTCATTTGTGTAATGAATGATCTATTCGTAGTTTAATGCAAATTACATGCAAATTACTTTTCCGTGGGAAAAGGTTTTTTTTACATTCGGTTTACATTCGGCTTTAAAAAGCCGTGTTGGCTTAGTGGGTGTTACCCCGACTTCCTATCCAGAGATCGCAGGTTAGAGAACTTGGTTGAGCATCATAGATTTTTCCACTCGAAAATAAATTAAATTACTTACGCATTAACGAGTTGAATTAAAATAACTTTGTAGGTCATCAATATCTCCAAAATGCCACGTATCATACTGAGCCGTCTCAATCCACTGCCTTCCTGCAACCGTTCCAATGACATCGGTATACCGGTGGAAGGGAGAAGTCCGACTTTTAGTTTCCCATAATTTCACAGCAGAGACTGACTCAGTTTTATTTTGTCGAAGAGCGGAGATTGACATTTTTTTGGTCCTTGCTGTCCGATTACTGAGAAATTTAATCAAACGTTTCTGCTTCAGTTAAGAATGGCTAGGGCACTGGAGTTCCCGAATATAAAATATTGAGTCTTCCGATTCGTGCTCACCTCTCGAGAAACTAGACGATTGTCAGCTATACGAACGAAATAAACGAAAATATTGCCTCTTTATGTTATACTTAGTAAACAACTAAAAATAAACTGATAGTAGCAGCCCCATTTTCTGAACTTACAAAAATATTTTAAATAAAAAGCGATCGTTGTGTTAAAAGTAACAAATTAACGACTTCTACTAATGACAACACTAAAACTCGATTAATTATTTATCGACTAAAACTATTCTCACAAAAGACCTTCCGCCTTAAATGTCAAAACTAACTAACAAAAAAAACTTAATGGCGTTAAAAACAACAGTTCTACAAAATTGTTTTTTGAATTCCAAAACTCGAGTTCGAAGTAATTAACTAAAAATATTTTGCACTAACTGGACATTATGGCAGAAAAAGCAAAGGTGAAAGAAGAACAAAAACATGTAAATGCTCAGAGACACCTATTAAGTTAACATTATCATTAATGGTAATATTTTTTTTAGGTCCATACAAAATTAATTAATAAATAAATAATGCAGGACATATTCAGACAGCATCATCTAGCTCCAAACTAAGCAGAGCTTGTATTATGGAAACTACATGACTGATAAACTACTTATAAACATTTTTTTTGTAAATACATACATAGCATACATAAAAAACCCAGACCCGAGACAAATATTTGCAGAATCTAACATTTGTCCCGCGGCGGGAATCGAAACCGCAACCTTCTGCGTCTCAGGCGAGCCTTCGCTCACTACGCCACAGAAGTCGTCGAATTAAATTTAGCTTAATTTAGCTTATTCATATGATAGATAATTACGTCATAGAAATCAAAATAGTATAATCAAATTGATAGATAATTGTAGAATAATAAACCTGTTATATCGACGACTTTATCCCTTTGCACATATCAGGTCGAGCCTCATGAGTTTTTCTACTGTGTCAGATATCGCCGCAGTCCTGCATGTTTCTCATACGCAGCTCAGAGGAGATACGAGTTTAATGGATCATTTCACTTGATTATCTACTCTGGATACGGCCGTTAGATAGTCACTCTTGAAAACTTATGTTCAAAAATAAATAACACGAATAATTTTAATGTGTTTAAAAGGTGTAAATGTGGCAAACAGTACTTAACTCAACAGTGAACTTTGGAGGTATTTAATCCGAATTCCTGACTGCAAATAATTGGTTATTATACCAGTTTACTTATTAGCATAAACTTGTTAAGTGAAGTTAGCAATTAAGTGCAGAAGGGTAAAATGACTTAAGTGCAGTAGATGAGCTATAATTCTTAGAAGTTATGAGGATGTCTTAACAGTTGATAAGGTATATCTTTTCATTGAGTTCAAATTAGTTAGTGAAGTTTTGTAAGCTTAAGTAATTCCTAAGTTCAAAGAAATTCTTATCTATCATTGAAAAAGGTTTTCTTTGGTCTTCCACAAATGTATAGGAATGTCATGTTTTATCGACTTACTTGGTATTTAAAAAGCTTAAAAATAGCTTACTTAAAAGTAATTTAGCTTTGTGGCATTTAATTTAGTACTAAATAGTACAAAAACAGATCAACCGGCGATAATTCATAGGTTTTTCGATTCTAGTGGAATCGAAGCAACTGCTAGTTAGTAATTATTGGGATGATAAATTATCTAAGCCAGTTGGAATCTTCTAACGAATGCAAACTCATAATCTTATAAGATATGACCTGATAAACGTATATTCTTTTCTATTCTTATTATAATGATCCAACAAGACTCAATCTTTTTCCGAATTACAACACTAAAAATGCGGGTAGTTTACGTGATGATAATTTGACACGATTATACTGGGTTTATTATGCTACCATGATGTCACTAAATCATTGCTTTACCTTTATCCAGCTCATCATCCGACACGAGGTCAAAATTTTACAATTATTTACCTAGTAGAAACCCCGCGGTTTCATCTGCCTGGAGTTTTTCCGCTCTCCGTTGTTAGAGGTTGATTTTTCCTATTGCACTCCTAACCTTACATATCAAAGGAAACTATCTACCACAAGTTTTGCACTCATAATTTAGGCTGTGAGCTTAGATCGTTTGTCATGGGACTTTTTAGGGAATGCTTGTATCCAACAGTGGACTTCTATAGGCTGTGGATGAATCGGGTACTTACATCAACTGCACCGTTGTTCCAGGGGGGTAGGGCGTAGTGAGAAGGATCGTGGTGCCCCCCTCCCATGTGCTCGGCCATCACCGACATCCAGTGGGCCAGGCCTTGAGCACCACCGCCGCCAGACGTGGCTAAGAAAAATAAATCATCACCAAAATAGTACTCTAGAAGACTAGAACAATACTTATATTATAAATGCAGAAGTTTAGATGTTGGTTTCTAAGGACTCTGTAAAGGCTGAATCGATTAGGATGAATTAAAAATAGATATAGTCCATGATCTAGAATAACACATGTAGGAAGTTATCGCCGAAACGACTTTCAAAAATTCTTTCTCCATTATTGACCTTCAGTGTGGTCATGAGCTGTAAATTAACCCGAAGGGCTTTTCGTGGAAACAAATTTTGCTACGTAAGTCTTCGAAAAAACTGTCGAGCAAAAGTGTTTCTTACGAACACAGTCTTAACGGTAAGAGCTACATCTTAGATAAGTGATACCACCATATACCACGCGGGTGAAGCCGTGAGCAGTATCTAATTTTTTATAAACATAAATACGACTTTACAGAAAATAATGCTTACCAGTAGGCACGGCGGCGGGCTGAGCAGCAACTTGTTCTTGGCCACCCCCCACCCCCCCTCCACTCCACACAAATGCTGACGATGCCCCTGCCTTCTGAAACAAATAATTGTTTTAAGGACCTGTTGATTTGCAGGACAAAATATGATGGCAGCTTGTGTGCCTTATCCCACCATTCTAAGAAGATTAGTACCCATGTTCGTAGATCATAACAACAGTATTGATTCCTCATTACATTTGGTCCACTAGCAGGTAGCAGGTACATCATGTGATCTTTTGATCACATATTAAACGTCAAAGTGACAGATTTTTTTTTTTCTGGCTAAAATGAGAAAAAAAAAGGTTTATGTGTACAGTAGTATGGGATGAAAAGAGATGCAAAGATAGAGGTGCAATAAATAAAAAATGGAAAGGTGAAATTTATATTAACCTAGTGGCATTGGCAGTAAAGTAATTATTGGTGGTAACTCCAATATAACTAGACTTTCAAAATATTGGGTCACATTCAATGACCGGTTTCGGCCCTTCACTATTTTGCTATATAAAGTTGTAATTTTCTTGCAAAGCTCAAAGAAAAAGAGTACCTAAAAACTTACAACTTTTCTTATAAGAAAATACAAAAGTCCATGCCTGAGAAATATGAAGGCATCTATGGAATGAAAATCCTACAAAATATTCAGGTTGCAGAAGGGATAACGGGACGCATATACAAGGAGATCTTTGATATATTCAGGAATTATGTACGTCCACATTCTACTAAGGCTTAGTTATATTTGATGTACGCACTCTATTATTTCATAATTGCAGGTAACAGTTGTAATATAAGTTGCAGGCATTGTATATCCGTACATGCATATAAGCGTGTACATATAATTTTTTTTCAGGAAAAAAACGACTTCATATAACGGGAAGTTGATAAAAATTCCAATAAGAAAATTCATCCCTTACTTTTTCCTCTTGGGTGGGGCGGGATTTTAAATTACATTTATATGGAATCACACTTGAAGTCTTAAAAAAGAATCATTAAAATCGATTCATAATTGGCGAAGATATCGCGTAATCATACAAAAAAAATACCATACCGACGAATCTCCTCCTGAAAAATATTAATATCCCAATTTTTACCTCTTCTGGAGACTCCGTGGTCCTATCACCATCATCATCAGACGCTTCTAGGCCAAAATTGTTTGTGAACAGCATGTTCCTCGGATATAATGAGTAGCATTCAGCAATATTCCGCCTTCTCTTTCCAAGAGTTGCCAGAAAGCTTTTGTATAGCTGCGTTGGCAGGAGAAACGGAGAATCTTTGAAAGTAAAGTTTTGGTTTCGGAACGGGTTCGAGTAAAACTCGGGTAGGAACTCTTTCTTTATCAGGCCTGCCATTGGATACAAATTTAAAGTGTTGTCTGTATAATCCAATGCTGTGTTATTCACCTCTCCACTATTCTCTACGTCACTAGTTTCAGAATTCACATCACTAGAATTATTGCTATCGTTTTTCGCTTCGCTTTCTTCGGTAAAATCTTCGAATTCTCGCTTCATTTGTATAATATTCTTCATATAACTTGTGTTTAACGTTACTGACATTTTTGGCACTTTGCACTTATAAATATATTTTTCTAATTTAAAGTCTATATTGAAATAAAAATATATATCTTTGTAATTGTGTAGGTATTCATAGGAACTATCGTTGGGTAGGAGGTGACTGGACCGTTACTGCAGACAAACACATTTAGAATCAGTTTTATCATTCATAGTAAGACTGTTTACTTCACCCGTTTCGTCTTAAGTAAATTATATTTCAATTATTTTTATCGAGTTATTTGATTATATCAATCGAAAAATCTATTATAAAAAACGCGTAGGTATGTTTTTGCTGTTTTGTTTATTTTTTAGTTTTTTTTATGCAAGTTTTATTGATTCATGATTATTATTACAAATTTCATATGTTTTTTTAGAAAAAAGGTGATTTTTTTTCAGAATGTACACCAGTTTGCTGAATATCAGGTTGTTTATAAGAAATTTCTTATCAGTAAAGAAAAAGAAAAAGATTTTATTTTCAGTTTGAATCAAACCAAATTCTTTGTAACTTACGGCAACATCAATAACTAAAAGCAATAAAAATAAAGTGTTAATCGATTGATCTAATAATAATCAAACCTTTTGAACATGTCTACCGATTTAGTCGATTGATTCTTGATTGACCAATTTTCCAAGTCACTAATAATTTTTTTATTTCTGTATTAAAATATAAGAAAAAGTCAAAAGTTCAAACTGGAATTGGAGTTCGATCGATCGGTCTGAATGCTGGATATAGCCGGAACTAGGTCGTGAGTAAAAATATTTTGGTTGAGCTCTCATATTTTAAGGTAGAACTAGATAGGGTTGGCAGGTAAGTTAAAGAATCGTTAAAATTTTAGGGAATGAGAAAAATAATTACTTTAATACATTTTGAGCGTAGATAATCAATAAATTGAGTGGTTAACCTGTCAGTAGGCTCAAATCTAAACAAAAAAATAATCAAAGCAAATAGGGTATTCCTGAGGCAGGCATAGGGCTCAGATCCAGAGGCAGGCATAGGGTAGTCAGAGACAAGTCCAAATATTATTTTTGGACATTCTTACGTTTTGCATTCCACGTTACAAGTTGCTAGCCCATCGCCGCTTTACTGAAATCTTTCTCTCTGGTTAATTATAGGACTTTGTTGCGATGCTACGAAAATGTTACTAAAAAGTCAATACCTACGGTAATTTTATAGTTATATTTAATTTTAGATGTTAATTATAAAATTGTGAACAAAAGAATCTGTTTATGTTTACTGGTTGTTATTACGGTGACATCCCTTAACTTAGCCTGAAAACCTAGTTTTTCTCAAACAAAGCTCCGAGCTAAGAATCACTGGGGATGCCCTTAAGGTGCCCTATTTCAGAACACACGCTTCTTATACGAAAA
Organism: Perizoma flavofasciatum; assembly: GCA_958496245.1. Taxonomy (NCBI): domain Eukaryota; kingdom Metazoa; phylum Arthropoda; class Insecta; order Lepidoptera; family Geometridae; genus Perizoma; species Perizoma flavofasciatum. The sequence goes on along the minus strand of OY292419.1, from coordinate 6,032,243 downwards.
ATGAAAACTTTATCATAAACCAAAACTTGCTAACGTTTTCGTAAGTTTCTACATAAGAATCCTTTTACTCATTTGAAATAAGACTAGTCTTAGTATAAATCTTAAAGGTAAAAAATGTAAATAGGATAAATCTTTATCCTATTTACATTTTTTAATATTTTTCCGACGTTTCGACTGTGAACCTGTCACGGCTATAGAAACTGAATTTTCCGAGTTTTTTTATTTGACAAGTGCTAGTTAGAAATATATTTAACACTAGCTTCTACCCACGGCTTCGCCCGCGTGGTACCCGGATAAAAAGTAGCCTATGTGTTATTCTGATGTATTAGTTATATTACTGTAAAGTTTCATTGAAATCCGTTCAGTAGTTTTTGCGTGAAAGAGTAACAAACATCCATCCTCACAAACATTTATCGTTCATAATATTAGTAGGATTTTTTATTTGTCAAAAAATTTACCTGAATTAAGATGTGTTTCTTAGAACCTACTCGTAGTCCTAAGAACTTTATCAATGTATTTAAAATTTTATTTTAAAACGTTTGATGTCTTTTTATCAAAAATCGTAAAACATTAATCGTCGTAACAAGAATCGTGTTTTAACGTCTATTTGAAACTGAAACATTTTTTTTTCCTTTATACACTGTGGAACATAGCGCTGGTATTCTACATTTCATTTCAAAGCTAGAACACTTTCAATGCAGAGACAAAGGGGCTTTCCCAAAGTACAGTGGCATTATTCCGTGGCACGAGTCACGTTCGTCGGCACGAAGCCCTTCGGAGTGTTGCGCCACAGATATTATAATACTTACTAGACTAGATTGAGCTAACTTCCGAATTCGTTTGTATTGCTTCTTTGAGGTTTTGTTTTTTATTATTGTGGTCAGGGTGTGAGATTTAAATGATGTGACTGGTTGTGTGGAACAATAATTTTGTAAAAGTGATACTGGATTTCAAAAAGTACCTTGTGTATTTAAATAAGAATTCCAATAAGAATAGTTTTATTTTCCTAATAAGAGTAAGGCTTTATGAAATACTTGATAAAAAAGGTATTTATTTAGAATATAAAATTGGAGATATAATAGTTAAAATACAAATGAAACAGCTAGTTCAAGAAAGCTAGACCGTATCAAAAAGTCTATAGATAGGTCCAGATCAATACCAGATGAAAGCGTTCTCAAAATGCTGGCTGCATTTTAATAAATAAAAGAAGAAAAGTTTATGGTTTTGATTTTTTAAACAATATCAATGTTACAATATTTGTTGATGGACCACAATAGAAAAATAGATAAGTAAACAACAAATGGAAAAACATTGTTGGCTAAGTTCTAGTAAGCATCAATTCTCAAAAAGTAGTCTGATTGTAAGGTGCCGCTATAAATAAGCAGTCGCGCAATAATTGTCGAAAATTTGAATTAATGCGCATAATTTTGAACGTCACTTAATAATTGCACGTAAGTCGAGCGCGAGTAATCGGAGTCAAATACCGCGAAAATATTTAATAAGCACGTAACTATCGGAGCATCTCAGACAAAGACAACACTAGCACGCACACATACACGCACTCATTAGAGTACACATTTACATTCACTAAATAGCCGGACACGTGTTTCAAACTTAATCAAAGTTTGTAGCAGTAACTTTTAATTTTAAAATGACATTCTTTTTCAGTCGCGGGTTTTTATCACTTTTTGTATTCGGAATGCGCTTTTTTGTCGAAACGGGCGAAGAAATTCTCTGAGACGTCACGCTCAGATTGATTTTCGAAGTATTTATATCAAATTCCCAGTTAATGTTTTGAGGTTTTTCAACGTTTTTTAAAGATTTTAAAATATTTGTGAACGAACAGTCTTTACCGCGAGGTATTCGCTGTGGAACTCTTCCCGTGAGGTTGCAGCAAGGAAAAGCATTTTTCCAACACAAGGAAAGTTTTCTTCGTGGCTGCCGTGTGTGAGTGTTCACGTACAGGGCTCTACACGTCGTCACGTCCAGACACTAGGCGACATGTCCATGTGTGGGTGGACCTTGGCCTGTGTGGGTATTTTATGACTCTGAGTGCATCCCTTTCGAGCTGCAAGCGATTTATATGTGTGCACTTTATTTTTTTTCTAAACGGTCTCATGTTTGTACGCGTGTGGAGGATATCAACGTGTGTGTTCTGTTTTTTCTAGAGCACGCAAGCGATTTTTTCCCTGTTCGTCTACGCGATAGGGGTCACATTCGTGTGTGGTTACGAAATGTATTTTTCAGTTTTATATCGGCGATATGAGAATCGCGTAGCAAAGAAAATGTCAGGAGGAATAAAAAAACTCGTGCATCGTACATTTTCAGGTAGACACATTTTTCTTTAACCCATTTATAAGATGTTTCATGTGTGTGAGTCACATTTGGGAGGGGGCAGGGAGTGTGGGAGGGGGTGAACATATAAAAATGATAACGCATCGCAAGACGGCTGCTTTTATAGTCTTTTCTTTATTTTTTAATATTTTTTGCTGAACTTATGGGTCTCAGACGATGGAAAATACGAAGAGATATTTTATAGTCGTCTAGTTTTCTAAAAGCAGATGTTTACTATCATACTTTGCTCGTAATCCAAATTTTATAACAAGAAATGCAAACCTACTCAGAAGTTATTATTTATTGAAAACCCTGACTGAAATAAATGATAATGTTTAAAAAAATTAGGGGTAAAATATTGCAGATTATTTTAAAACTTATCTGCCTATGCAAATGACAAGTATTTAATATTATTGTTTTTTTCAGTATTGCTCATAATCATAACTCAACAAAAATGTATCAATTGAATGTAATAACAACGAAAACATTTTGAAAGAAATAAGTGCAAAAATTATGCCCCGGGTGAGGATCGAACTCACGACCTTAAGATTATGAGACTTACGCGCTGCCTACTGCGCCACCGAGGCTGATTGATTACTAAACGAAATAGTCCATCGGTTTGCTATTCTTGCTATTCTTTCTCTTCAGGAAATTATTTTGCGATCTGAAATTGCCAAGACCTTGTGTGACAAATACATAAGTAGAGCTTTGGTTCATTATTGATAACAAAAAAATAGATCCGGAAAATGTACTCTCTGATACTTAACTGTTTAAATTTCTTTAATTACCATTGTGATTTTTATAATATCTCCCTGATATTAACTCTAGTGGGAGCTAAAGATAAAACGTGCAAAATATTTAGAACGGGTTGGGACCGGACCTCGTGGCTGAGTAGTTACAGCACTAACGTATCAAGCGGGAGGTCGGTCGCGGGTACGATTCCCAGCACTTTGTTATTTTTGAGATATTATACAATCTTGAGTACATCAGTTGCCACAAAATTGCATTTAATAAAGTTACAAAATAATAATGGGAAGTATGACTTTATCTGTTTTGGGATAACATACCTACTACATGTTGAATCCTATATTTTGTCAAATTTGGTCATTACTATGGCATTTACAACGAAAATGTTAGCATTTAGTTAGTTCATATACTGGAATGGTTAAATACTACAATTGACCTAGTAATCAACTATGATATTGGAGGAGTTTTAAGGCCACCCGAAGGCCTATGGCGAAGGAATATGGCTTAACGATTGTTATAGCCGTGACCAACACCTTAACGTGTCATACGAAGCATAAATACTTGGTTCTAAAGCCACTGCCGTCACCCATCCCAATAAAATTGTGACCGCGGGAAATGTTGTCTTTTCTTTTTTGTCGTATCACGGGTTCGTTCTTGGTCACTTGGTTCTTGGTTCTTGGTCTAAGTTAGGTCAGTGACTTCACCAGGGTAAGATATGTTGGCCCTGAAAAGGGTCTGGTTTCCAATTTTGAAAGATTCAATGTTTTGGAATGATTCAGTGCTCCTCGTAAAGGCTTCTCTTAGCCAAGTGTTATTGAACTTTTGGTTTTAGGGTGGGCATGATGTTTTTCTTCACCGTTTGGGAATGGTGCTAAATCTATTCAGAAGGACTACTACTAAACTAATACAATAACTACACTGTTAAGAACCTTAAACTCATGTTACAGGGACTTAAAACCTGAAATCATTTCACCTTCTACACAATACGTCTACATCGACTCACTCAGTTCCTCAAAGGAAAATGAAAAAAACTTAAAACCCGCAGAGAAGCAAAGCTATATACCCATATATCAAGACGTTATATACGTATATAGGAAAAATATAAAATACGAGCGTAAAAAATATATAGAAGCAACAAAAATATGTTATTCTCAAGTCATGCACACAGGTGTGCTCGCATGTATGGGTATTTGTGCATGTGTAGGAGTTTAAAGAAATGAATGGAGTAGATATATTTTAAAATTGACAAAATGTTCTTTTTGTGGCCAGAACTTTTTTTTGACGAAAAAAAAACTGTAACAGTATCTTATTTTGGCAGAATGTTAAAATCCCCGATGTGTTTCCATTGCCAATTAATTTTATTGCAGCGCCCCCTAGTGTCTAACTCTCTGAAACCTCATCCTTGAAGTCATACAAATTGATTAAAAAAAAACAGCATACAACCTCTTATATCAAACGCATAAAGAGCTCCTAAAGTGTTTTTTACATTTTGTTGTTTTTAAATCAATAAATTTGGTTATCTTTTTCAAGCGCACTGCCACCCGAATCTTCATAACGCAATGGTTAGGTGATAATCAGAATTTAGTTTTTTAATCAATAATAGACCTTCACTATGTTTCATTATAATTTAATCAATAAATAATAATTACCCGCAGGGCGCGCTTGTGGCGAGCGTTCGGTGCGTGGCGACACCGCGGAGCGCCATTACTCCCTGGGGTCGACGGAGACCCCTGACCCTCGGCTTGCCTTAGCCGGCCGGTCGGAGGAGGAGGCGCAAGAGCGGAACCTATGCTCCAATGGTGGAAGTGTTAAATGCATAAAGCCGGGAGTAGCGTTTAGTGAAACTGCAGCACACCTCTCGTCACCCTTTAGCCGTTCACACCAACGTTGCCTCTACGCTGCCTGTCATTGGCGGCACTTATGGGGCCCGTTTAGTGGACGGCATGTCATCACCTGCCTATGATTTTATCTGAATTTCAGTAAGAATTGGCAGGTACCGTTTCATCCTACATAGCCCAGCAACAATTCCATAAGCATATACTTAGTTTATCACTCATATTTCCAATAGTCGCCATCTACAAAATTCCGTTTTTTTATATGATAATGTACAAAAGGCCTCTTAGTGTTAGCTTAGGATCCACTAATGCCTGTAAAGGCCCCAGGCATATAAGCCTGGGAATTGAAATATATAATAATTAATAATAATAATTTGTGATCTGGATCAGTTGAGCTATCTATAGATCGTTTGCAACGGTCTTTAGATGGCTAGCTGTTTCATCTGTATTTTTTGTATATATCTACTTGTAAATAGTTGTATGAATAAATATATTTTAATCAATAATAGATATGGTTGACGATGAAGCACGAAGGTCTATAAGATCACTCTTAACTAGAAGAGATCCAGATTGTATTTTGATCAGAAGATGGTACATTCCTTCACCGTTTTCATTATAAAGGTGAAACCAAAACGTTTAGTGCGAATGGGTGGTATACTGACTAGATAGATAAATAATATGTTTGCAACTACTTATTAATTAAGTATATAACTAATGTGGTTAGACTGGACTGGTTGATGAGGTAAGTAGCCACAAATTGGGATAGGACTCAGCATAAAGCGCTGCAGACTACTACTTACAGGACTAGCTACTTTCTATCCAGGTAATACGCCGTCGAAGCCGGTAAGTAGTAAAAATATAAATGAGTAAATTTTTTTTTAGTATTTTTCAAGCTTTTGAGATCATTATAATAGAAGTTTTAAATGCTTTATTTTTTATTTTTTTCATGACAATAATTCATGCTATAATGCAACAGCCGTTGTGGAAAAAATAAAAAGGGTTACCGAAATATTTGGAACTACCGTCGAAAAATAAAGGCATTAGCTGCAACAACACTCATTGATCTTCGGATTCATGCCGCCCTACGATGTGTTTGTTCACCTTTTTAGGGCACTAATATTGTATATATGCATTTTCGTAGTCGGAGACTCTAAACCACTAATGCGGTAAAAATTAGTGGACCAAATATTTTAAATTGAATTCTAAAACCGCTACTCCCTAGTTTCCACTATAGAATATTCGTAGACTGGATAGGCAATGTGTGTGTGCGTATGCACCTTTACGTATGAAACGCTAACATAGATATTAGAAATGAACACTGAACTGGAATAAACACTATTAAAAATAATTTTTAATTAAAATAAAAAGAAATCTCAAAGAGAATAAAGATTTAATTTGCATTCTAGATCGTCTTTTTTTGTATTCCTTGGTGGCGGTTCCAGAGTAGGTTGTGGTATGTAGTTACCATCGCTTGGAACCAAGGGATCTGCTGATAAGTTACCTTAACTAGAGAGAAAGTTGAAAGATGGAAAAAATTATCTTGCATCATGCTCACTTGTAATCAATTCTTAATGGAATGTGTCTTAAAATCTTACCGTGAAAAGGATGGGAAAAATACATGAAAATTAAGAGTTGACTTTTATTCACCGTCAGTAAAATTCTTAATTCGATTGGAAGAGACGCAAACACGCTACAAGAGTCTTGTTACATATAAAATCTAACTGGGTTCGAAAAAGTTCTGGATAAAAATCTAAATGAAAATGTTATAAAAAGTCCACTTGGGATTTGAATCAGTTAAACTTATTTTCATTTTGAAATTGGAATATTATTCTAATCAGATGATATATAAACCTCTAACTGGAACTAAATATAATGTGGAATTGTATTTTGTGCTTGTGTATATAATATACCTAAAATCTGCTGTTACTAATGTTATTTAGTTTCCTATCGCCGAGGCACACAAATATTAACCAGACCTCGTTGATGCTAGCGGTTGTAAGGACGAAATGTTTGCGTGATCTGCAAATATTTGTTCTGGGCCTGGGTGTTACTATGTAACTTGTACTTCCTGATACACATTTATTTGTTTGTTAGTTTATTAACATATTAAGAAGGTACAATAGTTAGTAGCATCTTTAAAACTATGTTAGGTTTGTCTAGACACTAGGTTCTCGAGGTGTTACTGTACTTGAGACAAAAATGCACAAAAAAACAACAGTGAAATGGGAATATAAGTGACAGGACTATTTATATTACTTTTTGCCATTTATGTGTTATTTATTTTTTTACTCTTCATGAATGATGATGATTATAAATATGGAAACGAATAAGGCGTTTCCAGTTAAAATCTCTGAATATGCCCGCTATCAACGGTAACACATACACACGCGTGCATGTGAACCAAACTCATATCGTACTTACGCCCTTTATAAAGCGAATACTTGAGAATACACTTAGTGGCAAAGAAAATGAACTACTTTTAAAATATTCATATTGTAAAAACGGGAATTTTCACCGGCAATTTGGGTGAAGGCACCAAAGTATAGTACGGTATCAAACTCACGATAGTTTTTATCAATGCACTTTCTGGGCTTAAAAAATATTGATATTTTATAATTCCATCAAACACAAGCGCAGATAATCTTATATCTGTTTAAACTAGGTTGGGGAATATTGGGGAATTAGCCGGTTTGAAATAGCTGCGAACGTTATACCGGATACTGTTAAAATATTTTCTTTCCTCACTTTTATTTTAAAAAGTGTATATAAGTAGTATATCAGTCATGTAGTTCCCATAACACAAGCTTTGCTTACTTTGGGGCTAGATGATGCTGTGTGGAAAATGTTCAGCATTATTTATTATTTTAGCCTGTTTGCCTTTTCCCCCTTCCGCACACTTTTATTATATATTTATTTAAAATTAGCTGTTTATTGCATTTACAGTAAGAAACAGCACGTAAAGGCATTTACAGGGAACAATTTGATCAGTAAAAATACTAATACTAAAGTTCATAAGATTTTAGAAAAATACGTTAATTATTTTAATTTTATTAACTACTGCTCGAAACTTTAAATTCAATTAGAGCATTTAATATGAACTATCAAAGAAAATTGCTTCAACGAAAGGAAATGAGGCAACTTTGTAACCCTAACATAGCGTGTCTTGACACGTCTTAAGTACTTAATTTAATGCTGAGGCCTCTCTCTTCATCATGATAATCTATTTCAAGGACTAATAAGTTAAAACATAGATAGCGTAAACAATTTGCAAATTAGGTCCTCAACCTTTGACATTTCATACATTGTAATTTCTCCAACACCGCTACTGATATGTAGAGGGAGATAGATACTTTCGCTTCAGTGGATTCACGCACCGATCCGCACTCGACCGAAACGGAATTAGCAGAATCATTATCATTTTAAATCTGTTGATCATTTTATCATTTTAAATCTGTTATCATTCCGAAAGCGTGGTGAATAAATAGGAAAGTTACGATGATGATAAATTACAGCACGTCAGAAATCCATGAGCATGTTTTGGTATGAACACTGAATATTGCACAGTAAATGAAAAAGTAAAGGGAAGTATACTAATAACCAAAAATTCAAAGATATGTGAGACGTAGTATTTAACACTAAACAGTAATTACCTATAGCATAGTCCTAGCCCCACATTAGGATTTCTTCTGTCATGGGTAGTAAATACGAGTATAAGTTTATAACACAACACCATAGGTCATGATGCCATCGTTTTTACACCATAGGTCAAAAACGATTTTAAAAAAGTCCATTTCCTTTTCAAGGCCATATCTGGTAATACCACGAAAGAATTCACAGAAAATGAGATAAGATATGGCTCGTACATTTTGTATAGTTACATAATTTTAATACTCTGAGCCATAATCAGTTGTTTTTTGTCACACATTTCGCGTCGCAATATTGATTGACAGCAGCATAATACCAGTAAGTATTTTCAATCACAGATACTTTTTATTACAATTAACCGTTTAAAAATTGATGAAAAACTTTAGTATCAAGTTTATAAATTAGCTTGCATGCCACTAACGTTTAGCTATAATGACTAAATGGTGGAGAAATAATAGTTAGTTTTTTTATATGACAAAAAGCTAAACAGGCAAAATAGCACATGGTAGAGTAAGTTAATTTTATTCACACCCAACATTTCAGTAATTTACCCGCACTTATAAGTACCTTTAAACCTAGAACTCAGCGATGCTAGTATTACTGTCGTACTTTTTTCAAAAATTCATTGTTTTTAGAGTCGATACAAACAATTTTCTTGTCCCGCACTATATATGAAAAGCCTCGTACGGTCAGAAAACACATAAAATATTCTATGAATTTATTTCAAAACGTTTTTCAGCGAAATTGCAAAACCGAATGCATCTTATATTTTTTGTTTGGGTTTCATGTTTCCTTCGCGAAAATGTTTGAGAGCTTATTTTGAGTGTTATTAATAGCGTAGCTATTGATAATTGGTAACAGCATAAAAATTGGATAACGATATCAATAAAGAGCTTAAGCAATTTTCACTGCAAAAGCTAGCCAACAATAAATGTAAACACCTCTATGGCGCAGTGGGTGAAATCCCGCCTGAGACGCAGAAAGTGCGGGTTCGATTCCCGCAGCGGAACAACGGTCTGCATGATCGGCAAATATTTGTCTCGGGTCTGGGTATTTGCTATGTATAATATGTACCTGTGTATTTACAAAAAAAACTATACCAGGCCACTCAGAAAGTTTTGCGAAAAAAGTTTTTATGTATAAGGCACTGCCCACTTGTAATTATTTTGAAAAATTTGTTATTTAAAAGTTAAAATACCATTGTTTGAATTTAGAATTTCCCTCCACATTTTTTCGAGAGTCAAATTAAATTATCGTGTCTCATTTAAAAATGGATCTGCATCGAGAGCATTTTCGTGCGATGATTTTCTACGATTTTAAATGTGGCCTAAAACCTGATGAGTCATTTGATCGACTTCAAATGACTTTTATGGATGAAGGACCTTCAAAAGCAACCATCTACCGTTGCCATAGCGAGTTCAAGCGCGGTCGCCTTACTTTGGGGGATGAACAAAGGAGTGGTCGTCCTACGACGGCTGTCACGGAAGAAAGTGTGCTGGCAGTAAAAAAAATAATTCAAGAAAACAGGCGAATTACATACGAAGAGATTCAACATACACTGCAGATTGGTTCGGGAAGCACCTTCGCGTGAGAAGAATAGTTTCGCACTGGATGCCGCACAACCTCACCGAAGCTCAGAAGCAGGCCCGTGTGGAGTGATGCCGTGATATGATTCAAAAATTTGAAGCAGGCTCGTTTCGGCGCGTTTACGACATTGTGACAGATGACGAATCCTGGATTTATCAATACGATCAAAGTCAAAGTCAAAGTCAATAGGTTTTTATTCATTGAAATCACAAGGATCATATAGAAAGATCCAGAAACAAAGCGTCAGTAGACAGTTTGGCTGTTTCAAAACGAACCAACGCCTATGAAAGTGAAGCGATCGAGAAGCGCGGGGAAAATTTTGATCGCTAGTTTAATCACTTTGACGGGGTATCTGGTTTCAATTTCATTACGAGACCAAAGCAGCATCAACGCCGAATGGTGTACCACAAAATGCCTACCAGAAGTTTTGTCTGCAATGAGCAACAAGCGACCGAACACCGGGCTCCGCGGTGTACTGCTTCACCATGAAAACGCGCCCGCGCACTCAGCGCTCAAAACGAGGGACTTCCTGGACACCACACCGGTCAGAGTCTTGGGTCACCCTCCTTATAGTCCTGATCTGGAACCGTGTGACTTCTTTTTATTCCCTAATATAAAAAATCAGCTGAAAGGGACACAGTTTTCATCGCCGGAAGACGTGCTAGCAGCATTCGAGAAGACCGTGGAAGAGGTGTCTGCGGCAAACTGGATTTTTTTTTCGAAAATTGGTTCAGACGCATGAAACTTTGTATAGAGGCTGGTGGCGAGTTCTTTGAAAAGTGTTAATTAAAATATTTTATCCATAGAAGTTAGTTTTTTAGTTTCGCAAAACTTTCTTAGTATCCCACGTATAAGTAATATATCAGTCATTTAGTTCCCATTATACAAGCTCTGCTTAGTTTGGGGCTAAATGATGCTGTGTGAAAAATGACATTATTTATTATTTATATATATTTATTTATATATTTATCAAAAAAACATGCTCACAACTTTAGCTCCCGTATCGGACATCCTCGGATCTCCATACAAAGATCAACGAAGATATTAAGTAAGGGAAATTCCAAACATTATATTTGCCTATGTTTTGCATATTACTGAAAATTCAATCATAAAAAAAAACATTTAAACCTATATGTCTCACAGAAATCCACATTAGGTGAATCCTGGAAATCCTCGTAGAGGTGTCTACGAGAAATAGAAGTAAATACTTAATAAGTAAGTACCCGTATGTAATTTATAAACATATAGTTCCAAAAACTATCGCGAATTTGATTATTCATATTGTAAAAACGGGAATATTCACGTAGTACGGCACGTAAAAATTCCAGTTTTTACAATATAAAAATATAGTTCTAGAAAAACTATTTTGCGATCTGTACTGCACTATCTCAAGCTATAACTTATAGTTTCGGATAATGCATTAGAGAACTTCTTTATGGCGCGAAATATTCTCATATAAATGATATAGTATGTTCTTTTAAAACATACATTAACAGTTTTCTGAAAAGAAACTTCAAACATTATTAAAATGCCTAAACATAGAGCACCTACAAAATCTCTCCCCAGAGAGGTATTTAGACAAAATATTATTATTTATTATCAAAATCAACATGCAATTTATAATAGGACTTTTTATAGGTATAATGAATATACATTTAAACCTATTATACTATTCTAGAGATATAGTTCGTGATCTAGAATAACACGTAGACTACTTTTTATCCAAGTATCACGTGGGAAAACCCGATGGTAGAGGCTAGTATATAGTTATAAGACTTAAAATTGACCACGACTAAACTTTTTAATTTTGCCATATCATTTTAATTTGCAGAACTCAATTCAATTCAATTAAATTCTTTGTCTATGGCCTTGCCGGGTTAAGGGTCTGCAATTTCGCCAATGTCACGTTGCAAGTTAGGCCTTAACATGAAGGAGAATGACCGGTGTTGAGAAGAAAGGACAGTAGTGTAAAAGATTCAGAACAAATGAAAACACAGTTATGGAAAGAAAAGGGATGTTGCTGTCACCAAACTAAATAACTTATATCTGTGCATTTAAATTTCGGCAAGAGTTTTATTAGACCCGTTAATTTAGCAGATGGATAGTAGAGTATTTTTTTGCCTAAAAACGGGGTATTTACCATGATTTTTGAGTTTGAATTATTCTTTATCCTATCTAACTAATATTATAAATGCAAAAGTTTGTGAGGATGGATGTTTGTTACTCTTTTATGCAAAAACTACTGAACGGATTTTGATGAAACTTTACATTAATAGGTATAGCTTATGCATCAGAATAACACATACTACTTTTTGGCCGGGTACCACGCGGGCGAAGCCGTGGGCAGAAGCTAGTAGGTACTTCATATTGGTAGCGCAATAAAAGAGTGAGCTAGAGGGTAGATCGATTTGTCTGCCACTAGCACCCATTTGCAAAGACTTCAGTTCCTCCCGTGATCATGGTACATGCAACTGTGCAGAAAAATCGAGAAACATCCCAACATAGAATTCCTTGCAATCGGTACAATCGGGTTCTTTAGTCGTAATAATATCCTAAAATTAATGCAGCTTATTATTTCAATAACAGTAATCGATGTTTACCGAACAAAAACGATTTAAAATCGATCAAATTGAATGCGGTAAAATCATGTAAGTGATTAAAGAAGGTGTCTTCCGATCTTTTGAACACTTAAATCGAAATGGCCGGTTATTGAGAGGAAATCACTTATTTGGGTCCCTAAATCGAAAGTCTTGCTTTTGATCAACAAAACCTTTCTTCTCGACCGACAACCTCGGTGGCATGGCGGGCGGGTAGTTGGCTGTGATGCTAGAGGTGTGGGCTCGCATGGTCTGCAGATATTTGTTCCGAATGTAGTAAAATAATGTAAGTGATTAAAGAATGTATCTTCCGATCTTTTGAACACTTAAATCGAAATGGCCGGTCATTGAGAGGAAATCACTTATTTGGGTTTTTAAATCGAAAGTCTTGCTTTTGATCAACAAAACCTTTCTTCTCGACCGACGACCTCGGTGCATGGCGGGCGGATAGCTGGCTGTGACGCTAGAGGTGCAGGGTCGCATGATCTATAGATATTTGTTCCGGATCTGTGTGATGTGGTACGGTACTCGTGGTACTTGATACCCACGATACGGGGAATCCTAGTGTGGGGTCCAGACTACGTATGTGACTGTTAGGTGTTTATATATTTTTCTTTTCTTTTGACGACTTTGACAGTTGGGTAGCTGGCTAAGAAGTTAGGTGCGGGGTCGAAGCTCGAAGCTTAAAGTTATTTGATCTTGAATTTTGGAGGTTGAGTAGATCGGCCATCGGCATATCAAAGACCAAAGGCACAGAATAAAAAATACTAGCAGAAGCTCAATACAGATGATTACAGACCGTAACAATCATCCGGTGGTCGGACGGCGACCACTAACAATGTTGGTTTACTGTTCGGGTTTGCTCTACTTTTTTGTTTTTACCACAGATCAGGGGCCTATTCGAAGAAAAACTGTACTACTTCCATTCACTATTCGGTTCTAAACTTATTTCTATTTACCACTATTTCTTAAAAACGTTATTTTTGCAAATTTTGTCTTATGACTAGCTTCTGCCCAAGGCTTTTGCCGATTGGTACCCGAATATAAAGAAATAAAACTTCAGAACTTTAATTCAATCTGTGACGCATATTTCGTTTTCTTCCTGCGAAAGTTTTTTTGATCTTATGATAGACTAGCCACTGCCCAAGTACCCACAGCTTCGGCCGCGTGGTACCTAAATATATATATATGATATTATGTACTATTTTAGGTCACAAACGATATTTGTTCTAGATTTCATTTTTATCAGTTTAGCCGTTACGAAGTAACAACAAAAATCCAACCAAACATCCAAACTTTCGTATTGATAATATAAGTTAGATTTTAACACCTTAGGGTGTTAATCTAGGTCTTAATAGAATTTTCAAATAAAAAGTGCGTCGTGTTGGCCTAGTGAAGGTATTTCAACTTCTGAAACAGAGTTCATGGGTTCAAACGATTGGCACCACACTAAAGCTGAATGAAGGATCATCAAAAAAATAACTAAGCAGAGTTTGTTGCCTGATTCTTCTATGCTTGGTCGCGCGCGAGGAACCGGCGTAAATTCACTTTAACATTTTAGATTCACGTATAGTTTTTAAGTTGACGTTTCTATATGATCCTTGTGATTTCAATGAATAAAAACCTATTGACTTTGACTTTGACTTTGAAACCCGGTTGTGCACCACTCGAAAATGTGCGCATTAACACTTGCTTAAAATGGTAAATGAAAACATTTTGCGGACGCCCTGGACTCAAAGATTTGAAGGCATGTGCCATCAGTTAGTGTTCTAATAAATGGTGAAAGGGTTGCAACCTGTCACGTGGAATGGTAACTACTTACAAAAACCGGGAATGTGCCAAATCATAGGGAACACAGTCGTGAGCGTGTTTGTTTTTTAATATAACTTCTTTAATTAATCTTTCGATCGAATATTACCACATCAACAGAGCCGAAAAGCCCTCAAAGAATTTCCGTCATTTAATTTCGAACCCTATTGCTTCACATCATCAGCCAAATTACTTGATACAAAATTAATTTGGCAATTCATTACCAGCCACTGGACTACGCCATTAGGTCTACAGAAGTTCCGAAAACAATAACATATTTTGATAAAAAACATAACAAAATCTGAAACCATTAGCGGCAAAAAGAGACGAAAAAGTACACCCGATATAGTGGAAAAAAAAATTGGTCAGGAGTGTGTGCGAGTATGAAAGTTGGTTCCGTATAAAAATAACAATCATAGCCACGATTGGAAAACCCATTAAGGACATCCTCAAGTCAGACCTTTACTCAGTGTATTGCCCATATTTGGCACATGTTCACCTTTTTCCTAGTAGTTACATTGTAACCGGTTGAAAACCCGCGCGCATATAACCACAGGAATATAAAAACGGGCTACTTTCCTGATGCTTACTACATGCATAGTCCTGATCTCACACTAAAATTCTCTGTGCCATGGGTATCAGAAACTACCAGAACCATTGTATCAATCCAAGGGTTCTGGTAGTTTTTCACCAGACCTAGAACAAATATCTGCAGAACAATCAAACATTTCTTCCGCAGCAAACTTACCATTTTTAGTAATAATTTGTTAAACTTTGAGATAAGCCACATTACAACATTTATTATATTATACTAATTTGCACTTGGACAATATATTATTTGAATATATCATAATCCTAGTTATTTTGAAAGGCGTAACTATTAACATAAATATTAGAATATATATCAATCACACTTAACACTAAAATACTATATCTACGTAGGTTTCATCCTGTCAACCATAAAATAATTAATTTAATAACTTATTTGACATATTTTTCCAGACAACCGTTTTACACCAACCATGCGTAGCCCTAAAAACAAGAAAAAAGTTTGAATTTGAATTTGTGAGCGGAAGCTGCCTCCACGGAACGAATCACAGCATCATTAACTTTTTATATCTTATTTGTGATGATCTTTATTAGTTTATTATTTGTTTGATTATGTTAGAATCATAAAATTATGTTGTTCTACTAGCTGACTGTCTACACTGTCTACTAGAAGACTGTCCACATTGTTGTGATATTTCAACGTATGTTTGTCAAGGGCAAATGACACGATACTCGCCGCTTTAGTATTTTGTTGGTGTGACGAATACCGTCCACACTTATGTCTTTATCACGGTTGTGTGGCAGATACTCGTGAGAAGCCGTTACACGTCTCGGAGTAAGAAATAAACACATATAAAAATATTCATATTGTAAAAACGGGAATTTTCACGTACAGCACTATCGGTGAAGGCACCGACTCAGTTTCGACTCATTCCGAGAGTCTTCTCAGTACACGTGCACGTGTAGTGCACGTGTTGTGCACGGTGCGACGCGGAAGGAGAAAGTCGCAACCACTCACCCTGATGAAGACACTAAAAAATGGCCGGACACGAATTTGAATGGATATGCAGCGACGCTGACGTCCGTCTGAATACACTCTGAGCCGAAGAAAATAAAGCCTTATTCATTCGTATTATAAAACGAGAATTTTCCAGTACCATACCATTGGTGAATGCACCGACTAAGTTTCGACACATTCCGAGAGTCTTCATCAAGATGAGCTATCCATCCACGAAGTCTCTAGCAACAGCGCGGGACACTGGGAGCGCAATTACGACCCTCGGAATGAGTCAAAACCTGGTCGGTGCTTTCATCTACGGTACGTGAAAATTCCCGTTTTTCTTATATGATCAAATTCACGATGGTTTTTGGAATAAAAACATAATTCATAATATGCATAATGCTATCATAACAGAGGAACCAAATAAAACTTACGAATACCAATATGGTATTGTATATTATATTATACAATACCATAGCGTTCATGACCTTAAAATGTTAAATTCTCACGTGTCTGCAAAGTTCTCTGTAGAGTTCTCAACTTTTTTCCTTTCGTAAAATCAGCCTTCAGTACAATATTTGTTTATTGCTCGCTA
Organism: Perizoma flavofasciatum; assembly: GCA_958496245.1. Lineage (NCBI taxonomy): Eukaryota > Metazoa > Arthropoda > Insecta > Lepidoptera > Geometridae > Perizoma > Perizoma flavofasciatum. The sequence goes on along the minus strand of OY292419.1, from coordinate 6,015,545 downwards.
AAATAACGCGTTCCGCCTCCCTCGGGTAGGCACGATAGGTACAGTTACTGACAAAAGTTGAGCGTATGTTCAGGGCGTTCGATAAACTTGTGGAGGCTTTTATGTTGATATCGATCAAAACGTTTCAAGAATGTGCTTTTTTTGTTTGAATAAAAATATTTTCATGCAAAGTCATGTTTTAAGACAGGGTGACCTGGCTTTGAAATGCATTTTGTGATGTAGATAATGATATCCCTTGTATCATATAGTATAAGATTCAGCTCCTAAAATCAGTTTACCAGGTAAATATGTGGAAAAATTATATTAATTTCAATTTTGACTTTGGTTATTTTAAATAGTGCTCCATACGAGAAACCTAGAAGTGTTAAAATAATATCAAAAATAATGTATTTATCTAAGAAGGTATGAGATTTTCACCCTTCCCAAAATCTATAAAGCTGCAGAAAGTATTTCTGTAGCTGACTGTACCCGATACGTTTACGACAGACGGCCGCCAGACCGATATGAATAGACATGTTGATTTTATAGTGTTTTTTATTGAAAGGTGTAAATACTACGAAATGTTGTCGGTAGCGATTTTGTGAGACATTTTTTGTGCCGCCCGTGTTTTGAGCGTTTTTGTGTGACCTTCTTCTCTATGGAATCTACTATGTATTCTCATACCATCGTATATTACGTAGATACCTGTTTATGTGTGGAAGTGTAAATTTTTTGTAAATTCCAATATTTTTGTTTTGGCTTGTTTATATTATTGAACTTTACCTACTACTTAATTTCTATCCTATTCTATCCTACAAATAATGCAAATAATGTTTGGACGTTGTAACTGATAATCTCTGTAACGGCTGAACCGATATCGATGAGAATAGGTGACCTGAAATTATTAGTGAAATAATACAATGGATTTTTTTTCGAACGAAGCCGTAGACAGAAGCTTAGTAAAGAATAGTTCATTTTAGATTTATATTTTTCATCCGGGTCAGTATTTTTTTATTTTTGGGGCTTACTTATTTAAATATCTACAAGAAAATAACACGGTCATGACACTATTCCCCATAATACATATTAAGTGCATGGGTCTATGATGATACCAAGTAGGTGGTAGTCAGAGGCACGTCCAAACATTACACTTGGCACATGTACGCATTTTGCAAGTATTTAACATACCACGTGACAGGTTGCAAGCCCATCGCCACTTATCGGACCACTTAAACCCCCGAATTTTTGGTTCTAGAGCATGCTGGTTTCTTGGCATGTTTGAGCCGGTTTTAACGCGCATATAATTTTCCCAGTGGGAAAATCCATTGGTGCACAACCGGATTCGAAGCCACGATCTCCGGATCAAATTGTCTACATAAGTTAAAAAATATAATCCTTATATACAGTCATGGGGTCAAATTTAGCATGAACGGGTCATATTTGGCATGAAGGCGTTAACCCATAAACTCGGTCAGGGTACAGCGATATAAAATGACCATTTATGACCCGTAAACATTCCCGTTCATTTATTAGTAATAAATATTGTTAACAACTAAAACCGTGGGATGATTTGTGGTGATAACAAAGTAAATGTTTATTTTCAGATTTAGTGAGTAAATTTTCTAAAATATTTGAACAAACAATAAGAAGAACCAAGGAATACAATAATATCATTTTGGCAAGCTAACAAATCTAAAAATGCACATTTAAATAAACGCCATCTTTTGGCATCTGAAGTGAATTACTTCCAGGTGTCCTAGACTAGACTTTCAGCTTTTTATCATCAAACTGCAGTGTTAGGTTCTTACAGAGATAAGTTTAAAGGTTCTGAAAGTTTAAACCTTTTCCGAGGACCATCATAGTTTACTAAAACTTCACCAGACTTAAGTATAAAAAAAATGCCAACCAAATATAATGTTTTTTATGTTTCTACGCCGCAGGACAAATGTTACTATGATCTTCAAATATGTATCTCGGATCTGGGTCTTTTCTATGCATAATAAGTATGTATGTAGTAGTATGTATTTATAAAAAAATATATAAGTAGTATATCAGTCTGAAAGTTCCCATAACACAAAGCTCTGCTTACTTTGGGGCTAAATGATGCTGTGTGAAAAATGTCCAGCATTATTTATTCATTTCATTCATTTTAAAATCTTGTCTAGAATGTTTTAAGATACGTTAAAATAGGTTTTGGAAAGAAAAAAGATCTAGTGTTATAAGTAGATAAATAAGGTTGAAACATTAGGCATAAAAATGACTTAAGTATACAAATGACACAGAAGCATGCACAGTTATGATATTGCCAACAGGTGGTTCCACACGTCGTTTCAAATTCCTATCATCAATCTACGAGGTATTAAACGTCACATAATTACTCTGCAACAATAATTATATATAATCAACCTGAGTAATCATATTATTTGCGTATCATGCAAAACTCGAAAAATTACAATTGAAATTGAAAAGAAGTTAATAGTTTTGAATATAAAACTCACCCAGCTCACATTTTCGTAATTTGAATACTCCAATTTATACAATTGTCTTCACACCTCTTCCAAGTTCGAATGCACGGCAATCCATGGTTTTCCCACCAAAAATAACCACTACATCATTGCAACGTTACAATAATAACAAAAAACACTGTTAGAATACTTTTTTGAGTCAAAACTGAGGTGAAAACAGTGAATTTCATTCAGGACGTGTCAAAACTCTGCCTCGAATCGAGAGTCACAGGCAAATTAAGTCGATACGTAATTAAAGCTGGCACCAACTCACACATACAAAGGTTCGACATAAAAATGCTTGGGTAGGAAAAAAAGTATAGGTTTAAAATTTACCCGGTATAAATTTGTGTTTTTTCCTTTCCCCTACTTATGTATGGAAGCATGCGCAGTAAAGGGTTAAGCAGTATGATACGACTTCGTGAAAAATACCCCGTTAGCGTTCAGATATTCGTTGAAAAGGGTTTTCTCAACTGGGTTGGGGTGTAATCTCTAATTAGTACTGCATTTCCCCGCTGTCTTCTGGCGACGGTGGCGCTGTGGGGCCGATTCTTAAAGCATTATAAATTTGGACATGGAATAAAAATTTAAAAATGTGTGAATTAGAATTAACTAATTCTTTAGTAAAGTCGTATTTACGAAATATTAAAACACTTAAAATACACCTACCTAATTGTAGAAATGTCATGCTTGACCTATATTCTGTTACAAATTAATTAAATAATAATTAAACTCAGTACTTTTTGAGCACATTTTTTATTTGGTTTTTATTCATTGAAACCATTATTTTAAGCTACTTGTTAAAAAAGACAAAATGTAGAAAACCTATTCAGGGTGATTCACATACCATTGTTCAAAAAGAGCAGGGTGATGGAGCACCATCTAGCCGACCCGATTAATTTTTCATGTGTGTTGTATATTATTTTAAAAATATTGGGTAACAATATAGTACGTTCTTGTTCTGGAATGATTATCAAATTATTATGTTCTATAATTTAAAAAAAAATGCATATACATGGGGGTATTTCGGGTTGGCTTCAGTGTGTCCTATTACCCTGCTTCTTTTTCATGGTGCCTGAATTACCCTGTATATAGTAACTCTATAGAATTGTGTAAATCTAATAAATCTAATAATCCAAATCTAAATAGGTACTACAAGAATATAGCTTGTAATAAATATAATTCATTAATTCATTATGTGAATTTTTGCCACATTTTCTACTTGCAAAAATCTCGATTGGTACTTAACGTATTCAATAGCAGCATATCGCACGACATCAGAATAACGCCACTGAGTTTTTCTAACCTAATTCATTTGAGAACTCCCATCAATTGCAGCTAAGTGCTTTTGGTAGCTTCGCGTAATATATGTATTGATATCAGTTATAGTGATTAACTTATTTAGGAGTGATTTATGTTATCGAAATGAAGGAGTTTTGTGATAAAGTTTTTACATTTTAATCTAAAAGCCAAAGAGCAATGAAAATTTGCGTTAGAATGAAAATGTATTTCGTAAATATACTTACGTATTTATTATTATTTTGCCTCTGGCTGTGACCTGTAATAAGGGGGGGTTTAAAATCAATATTTTGTCAGTTTTTTTAGTAAAACGAGACGTCATCCGTATACATTTACCGTAATTGAAACCCGGCTATCTGTGTGTCTATTATCATGATTGAATTCGTTAACACTTTTCAGTTCTTTCGTCTGTCGTGCCATAGATAATTTATTGGACTGGTTATTAATCATGGTAAATACCTAATTATCAAAATGAGCTACCAAAAGTTTAGATCATTAATAACTGAGGCATGTCCTGAAACGGGTCAGACTAACCAGTGTGGGAGAATTCAGGGTGAATTTAAATCTTTTTTATTTTTCAGAATTAAAAATTACTCAATTTAGCTCAAATTAACAAGGAATACGATGAATGATCTCTCGTATTCTTTCCAAAAATAGAGTTTTAAGTAAGTATTACGATAATCACAAAAATCCCGCAAAGCTCTGAATTCCAACTCATCAGCGGTCTTTATCGAGATCTTCAACAATTCGGTGAAAAAAATGTCACATAAGCTCGTTCCTCTATCTAGTAGCGCCATCTAGCTAATGTGAACTGTAACTGGTTTTTAGAGGGTTTTCAGATGTCGTTGGCGAGACGGTGAAAAAATGGAGGGTTTGGTTTCGCTGCTGTCTGACCGACTGTGATGAGGACAGTGGGTTATGAGCAAATACTTAATCAAGTATTGTAATGATAATTAATGAGACAATAAGACGTTATGTTTTTTATTTGTGCCAAGTTATTTTATTAAATCTATAAGGAGCCAAATTGTAAAAGTGTTGCCGTTTTCAGAGTAACAGTTTTTTAGTTGTGATTTAGTTACTGAATCACAATTTTACAGCCATTATTTCTGTACTATTTGGCAGATTTAATCAAATAACTTGGCATAGATCAACTGTAACTGTTACATATACAAACAGTTATTATAATAATTAAGATCCTAGTACATGATATTGCTTGATGGGTAACATTGGTCCCAAAATAGGATTCGTCGTTCCAAGCCCTCCTAGATTAACAATATTCGATTTTACCTGACATGGATTGTGACAAAAGTATCTACCAACAGTGCCAACTTGATAGCTTAAACTAACCCGGCCATAGATAAAAAACCTCTTTATTATATACTAGCTTCTGCCCACGGCATCGCCCGCATGGTACCCGGATAAAAAGTAACCTATGTGTTATTCTGATGAATAAGCTATATTACTGTAAAGTTTCATCAAAATCCGTTCAATAGTTTTTGCGTGAAAGAGTAACAAACAGCCATCCTCACAAACTTTCGCATTTATAATAGCAGTATTATAATAATTGAATACTAATTTAATTTTTGTGGTATTAGATCCTATTTCTACCGCCTAGCATTGCTGTATTCCGGTTATTACGTTAAATGTACCGGTGAAATTACAGAATTACTTTTTTAGCAACCCGTCAGAAGTTCCCTTGGTGTTGATTGGACGGCCAGCCTGTTGGGTAATATTGTATGCCTTCTGAATAGTATCATCAAATATACTGTAAGATCCAGGCAAATAGCTACCGGCGTAGAAACCTCTAGTTTATTCATCAAAATAGAATAAAATTGAAGCAAGCCGTAGTGGGGCGTCTTGGATAGTGAAAAATGGTTTTTTCCGTCTGCGAACGACATGATGTGTGGAGATTGTCATTTGTTATTATCATCACGCTAAGCTTTGTGGGGGGGCGGGCAGAGAAAATTGGGGCCTTTTAAAAAAGTTAAGGCTGGCGTAGATTACGGGACATTTATTTTCACAGAAGAACTTTTATATTCAAGTAATTAATATACAAAAAAAAACACTCTTATGACTTTTATTCTCATAATGGACTTCCTCAGATTTATACTCATTGAGTAGATACCAAGCCATGTTTGATACCAAGTAGCCCACGTTTTGCATAGAAGTTGGCATTCTACGTAACTTTAAAAAATCTGAAGTCTAATTCTAATCCTCGTAATTATTTTACAATCTAGTCTCGCTATTATTTACCTTCAATCTACTTTCAGCCAGATTTCAATCTCAATGTTGACGTTTTTCCATGGAAACATTCTCAAATATTTAGAATGTTTCCATGGAAATTTTCATTGATGTTTCTCACAGGCTATGGATATTTTGTAAATTGTTGTTCCATAAATTGTCTAAAGATTAAAACATATTATGCAAAATATATTTTTTATATAAATCTATAAGAGAAAGTTGGTTAAATAATTGCTCTTTTCTCCTAGCAAAACCACACAAGATCCTAAAGCCGAGCACACACCCAAGAAACAATTAATTTAAAAGAGGAGCTCTGTTCTTTCAACCGCACGCTTCTATCATTAGTGCGCGCACTTACTTAGATATAGGGATGTCACACTCGTTTTAATAAGCTTCTTTTTCGTTGGTTTTTTCTTGGTTTATCTGCGTTAGTTCAGTAATTTTTCAAGGTTGACACGGTTCATATGAGGCTCAATTTATACATGTCACATGTTAGGTTTTATGTACCAGGAAGAAAAACTAATTTGAAGAGAAAGCATCCTATGAAAGTCTCTCTTGAAATTCAAGAAAAAACCAGTGGCAGATTGATCACATCATTTTTAACTAGCCCATCTTATCCCACTGCTAAGCAGGGGTCCCTTCAGACTAACCCTATTCTTCGTTTTCGCTACTCCTAATAACTTCTAGCAAAAGTGATGAGATCGACTTTACATGAGAAATAACTTTCCTACGGTAGTGTTCATGACGTTATCATGCGTAGTCTCGGCATGTCTCGTTCGGTTTGGTGGAGAGGATTGTAAAAGTTTTGAACAGATCTTCAATTTACAGTTTGTAAGCTTTGTGACTTATTTCTGCCATAAAACTTCAAAAAACCAAAACCGCGGGAATAATTGCTCCATTATTTTCATAATATTACCGATAGGACACATTTCTTCTTGATTTTTACAAGAAGACGAAAAGAGACAAAGACAGTCTGGGACTTTCAATCTTAAGGGCGAGGGTTCAAATCTCACCAGCAATAATGTATTTTTGCACGCCAAAAGTTTAAGTACATGGTCATGTCCCACATGGTCTTGCGTGAGGATCAATATCAATTCTGTTTAACATTTCAAATGCGCATAATTTCAAGCTTTATTGAAATCACAAGGATCATTAAAGACACCTACATGATACTTGTGATTTCAATGAATAAAAACATATTGACTTTGACTTTGCATTACGATTTAGTACAGCGCACTGAATACTTTCACCAACAACTTCTTCCACTATTGATTACTAGGCTCTTCTCAAGACATCTTTTAATCATTTCTCATTAAGTGACATCGACTAACCTTGAAGACAAAGACCCAATTCTTCGTCTACCATTCACATTGTCCCAATATTTAGCCAAGACAATCCAAACAGACAGTGATACGGCCACGGTAACGACGTTACGGGATTGTGACGTCATTAATCAAACGATTTAGGGCGAGGGAGGTCGGTGTGTGGAAATCTAGTCATGAGAAAACGCGAGTTGACGATATCGGATCCAAGGAGACATTTTAAGTAAGAATGCGTTTTCGGCGCAAATTGCTATAGTGGCAGCGGAAGTGGGCTTTAGTTTTAGACCAGGAAATCGTATTCGTCAACAATATCAATCAAGTACCAGAACGAGATATTTATTGTCATTTAATTCTGCCTTTTTGTAAATGTTTATTTGTGTGTACAATAAAGAATATAAAAGTCATAGGAACATGAGGTAAAAGTAAATTTTCACAATTTTTTATAACTTACACCTTTTTGAGGATGGATGTTTGTTACTCTTTCACGCAAACACCACTGAACCGATTTTGATGAAACTTTACAGTATTATAGCTTATACATCAAAATAAAACATGCGTTATTTTTTATCATGCGGGCGAAGCCGTGGGAAGAAGCTAGTAAGACAATAATTAACATAATGCTGGCAGGGAGCTGCTTTGCAGGTTTAAAAAAGAAACTTGACTATACCTAATCAAATAGTTTTCTGGATCACTACCAGTCAAAAGCTTCCTCAGAACGCTGGCTGCATCGTCATGCTGAATGGCATTGCATGGCACGAGTCAGCTTACGTGTTAGAATCATAAGATAGTTTTCTTCCAATTACAAATGCAAGTGCTAACGTGGTACTATTTTTTGCCTAATGGCCTAAACTAGACGGTATTTTAATAGCAAACGGGTAGCTGGCACAAGCTGTGCCAGTTACTTGGCGCGTGCTGACACAAAAACTAGTCAGTATTAAAGTAGTGTAATAATTTAAAAATGTATGCTACTAATTTAATTTGCTTCAGCTATTACGACTATTTACAATTATTTACTTGATACTTTAAGTGGTAGTGGTATTGATTCATAAAACATTAACATAACTATGTCGTTTCTTCACTTCTCATATAATCTACTGAGTTTTGCAACATTTTACTATGTATATTGTAAAAACGGGAATTTTACTGCACTATCGGTGAAGACACCGACTAAGTTTCGACTCATTCCGAGAGTCTTCATCAGGGTGAGTGGTTGCGACTTTCTCCTTCCGCGTCGCTTTCGTCCTTTGTCGAGTAGTGCACGGCGCGAATTCCCGTTTTTACAATATGAATAGTCAAGTTCACGATAGTTTTTGGAATAAAATTTTACTATGTGTTGGCGTTTTGGTCCACTTCCTTAAAAAATATTATTTTTCAAAATTTTAAGATTTTTATAATGTGCCAAAAATATTTTCCTTTACGGGATTCGCTTGGTACAATCGTATAGCCTGGGCACTAAGCTAGGTGTTGCAATTTTCGATTCCCGTCAACGAAATATGTGAAATATATTTCGCTTTTTTTTTTGCTCGTCTTATCTCAGATTATCTTCCTCAATATAGTAAGTAGACAAATCTTCCACATAAGTAAATTTATCCGAGAACGAGAAGTTGTATTTTAAGTTTCTTTTTTTCAAAAATGTACATATTCCATTTATTCATAACTAGCCCCTGCCCACGGCTTCACCAGTATGGTACCCAGATAAAAAGTAACCTATGTGTTATTCTGATGTATAAGCTATGTTACTGTAAAATTTCATCAAAATCCGTTCAGTAATTTTTGGGTGAAAGAGTAACAAACATCCATTCTCACAAACTCTCGCGTTTATAATATTAGTAGGTTATCAGACCAACAACCGTGATGAAGTAATCAATATAGGTTCCAAAAAATAAATACAGCCTTTCATAAAAATAAGTGAGAACCTCTTTCAATAGGACAGCTCAACTTATAGACATGACTACTAAGGCAAAGGTTGTTGGAAGCGTGCGGACTGTGGAGTGGACGGAGATAGCTCAAGTCCGTTTATCATAGCACTCTTTACCACCTACAGACTGAAGATTTTTATAATATCCCAGAAATAACAACTACGGTGGGACTCAAACCTGCAATCGTCCGCTTGTACACTGTACGAACTGAGCCACAAGATTGTTACCAGTCTGGTCTTCAGACTGTTTATGATGATGATGAACAGTTTCATTGGAGATACCATTCAAGAATCCGAGCAAAGCTATCATTTTGTAGAATTTTGTCGCCATTTCTCATACATCAATGTCACCACCGTTGCGTTGAGTTCCTAATCCTTGCTTACGATCTACAAGGCGTTTAGTAGATACGAGTATGTGTGAAAACTTGCAATGAAAATACCAACCATCTTATCCTACTACTATTATAAATGCGAAAGTTTGTGAGGATAGATGTTTGGTACTCTTTCAGGCAAAAACAACTGGAGAGTTTTTTTTTTTTCTAATGCTAGACAATCCACACAGCATCATCTAGCCCCAAGCTAAGCAGAGCTTGTGTTATGGGTACTAGATGACTGATATACTTAATACAATACATTACATAGATAGATATTTTTTTATTATACATAGAAAATACCCAGAACACCCGGAACAAATATTTGCAGATCGTACAAACATTTGTCCCAGGGCGGGAATCGAACCCGCAACCTCCTGTGTCGCAGGCGGACCTTCGCCCACCGCGCCACATCGGTCGTCAAAATATAATATCAATAGTATATTGATAAAACTTTACAAAAATACAGCTTATTATATCAGAATAACAGATAGGTTACTTTTTAACCGGGTAGCACGAGGGCGAAGCCGTGAGCAGAAGCTGGTATTTTATAAATTTCATACGGGTATAGTGTATTGATTCGAATTTGAGTAAATACGTTAGTAGCCGTAGTACTATTTGCATGACTACTACCAATACTCATAATAAAATTTATAATTCGGATTGTGGTATAAAATATATACTACAATGCAAAAGACTATCCGTTAAAGAACTAAACCAAACTGTCAGTCGCGTATTCTATAAGACAAAATTATAATATAAAATGTATAAATTTGCATAATGAAAAGTAAACGACGGAACACGAAAATGTTGTCCTCCAAGCAAGACAGCAATGTTTAACAACAGTGTTTTCTGCATGGCGCCTCGTATTTTCAATCATTTGCCTACTTACATGAAATTAATACATTAAGCTTATTCAAATTAAAATTAAATAAACTTTTATTACAAAGGCTTACTAACAGTATAAATAAATATATTTTTGATAAATTTTAGATAGTTTTAAGAATATGACATTTTATAATTATAAACATTATTTTTCTTCTTATTAAGTACATAAAATATTGTGACATGCTAGCCTGTTTGTATAACCGAATGCATGACTCTTTAGACTAAGACTTATACTTTATTCTTGTATTAAATTTTGCATGCTGTAAAACAGATCATGGCTGGAATTATTTTAACTGTATTATCTACTGCTTGTCGCAAATAAATAAATTGAAATTGAAATTGAAAAGACACAAGATTTAAAGCCCCATCAAACTAGATATAGTATGAAGTTAGATATCGTTTAGGTTTAGTAAGATTTAGTTTAGGTAGCAATATTGCATGGTTGTCTGGAAGAGATCGCTGTTAGCGATCGCTATTTGTTGGACGTACCTACATTGTGTTCCTCAGTAAAGTGATTTTTCAAACTAACTTTGTGGGACGTACCTAGAGGTACATTGTGCTCCTCAATAAAGTGATTTTTCAAACTAACGTGGTGATGGAGGTGTCGGAGGAGGCGGCAATGGAGGTGAAGATGGAGGTGGAGGTGGCGATAGAGGTGGCGATTGAGGTGGCGGTGGAGGTGGCGGTGGCAATTAGTACATTCACGCGAACTATGACTACCACTTGACAACCATTTCCCTCTGATCACGACTGCTACCGCGTCATTTTGACCGGTCCGGAAATAAATACAACATACACGCTCACAACTATGATCTCCATAATGGATATATTTGCATGGCAAGTTATTGAAGTGGCAAGAGGCTGGACGATGCAAGGCAGGAAGGTCCAACATCCAGTAGACCAGTAACATCTTAAAGGTTGAGGGGAGTGGGTGGATCGAAGTAGCCCAAGATTGTTCGCCATGGCGCGCTTTAGGTGAGACCGTTCAGCAGTGGACTTCTAAGACTTTGATGATACATCGAAATGTCCAAGATACGGCGCGATGGAATAATAAATAAATGCTGGACATTTTTCAGACAGCATCAAATAGCCCCAAACTAAGCAGATATTGTAATATGGAAACTACATGACTGAAATACTACTTATATACTTTTGTAAATACATACATATTCAACATAAAAACACCCAGTCCCAAGACAAATCATACAAAAATTTGTGCCGCGGCGGTGATCGAACCTGCAACCTTCTGCGTCTCAGGTGGACCTTCGCCCACTGCGCCACAGAGGTCGTCAATTCGAAAGTTGGGGTCTCAATCTAAATCATCAGTGATCCCATAGAACCACAATATAAAACGATACCACTCGTGCCAGAGCAATTACCCTAATCCCGCTTCTGGGTCCATGACTTGTGCTGGGCATTACCAAATAAAAAAAAAATAACCGCAAAAAGTCAAACAACCTGTTTGAGTTATTCTAAAATAGTTACGCACGAACGCTCGCAATTTTCTATGCTTTGGCGTCGGGTGAGCCGAGCCTGTGCTACTTTAGGGGTCCCTAGGACTAGTGATGGGAACGGATGGACAGACAGAAAAACAGAATTATAAGGTTCCTTTTGCACTATTAATCTCTTGTCATAGATCGTAAAGTGAAATTAAGCGTGGTATTGGCGTAACTTCGGAAAAACGTTCTTTCTCTCGTTTCCCAAACTTCACCTCTCGGGAATACAGTGATGAGTTGTTTTTTTATTTAGAAGACACGGTTTCAAGAAATGATTGGTTAGTTGAGATTCATTCGAATGGGACATAAGGTGTTCCGTCTCTATTACTTTCGGACTATCTCTCAGAAAAAAGCCTGCATAATAATTAAATTTCCCCGTAATATTATCCTTAAAAGTCAGACGCCAAAATACTTGAGGGTGATCTAAGTGTTAGTATATCTGTGTTTTTAAAATTATTACATGTATTTTATACCAATATTCGCAATAAATGATTCTGATTCCAGTTACTGTCTATGGCACCTATTATATATTTTTTAGTGGAAATCCGCGATCTCTACATACCCCACCGGGAACCAGGCATGAGTGTATGTATGATTCCTATAAAAGTTTTATACATGACTAGGAAACGCTGCAATAAACACAATTTATTTTATGGATTTATTCATACCACTAAGCTGCTAGATTTCGGAATATAAAACTTCGTTACCTATTTTTTATGACTTCAAGAAATATTCTGAGATAAGTTTTATCGTCACGGATAAAATCTATTGAGATAGAATCAGTCGGGAATCTATGTGATCGATGTGATCACCTCAGTGAAGAGGACGTTGCAATACGCCAGTATCCACATCGATTCCCGACTAATTAATACTAATAAAGCGTGGCAATGCGGCCAGTATTTTGGTAACGCTTCCATCTGCTAGTGATCTGGATCAGTTGAGCTACCTATAGATCGTTTACAACGGTCTTTAGATAGCTAGCTGTTTTATCTGCATTTTTTGTATATACCTACTTGTACAAAGTTGTATCAATACTTTATTAATGGATTAGACTGGGTTTTTAATATTATAAAAAAAATACTTGATAATGCAGAACCCTGAGTACACGAAGAACGGCTTCCTCTTATCACCGTCAATATTTTTATTTGTCTTTTCCACTCCGTTGACTTCCTATTGGATTCATGCGATCAGTAAAAAATCGTCACGTCCCCGCTACGTGGGTAATCACCTAGTTAACTGTTGACTTTGGTATGAGATGGACCATTGATGCTTGGGTGAATGGCACCATTCATGGTCCCTATGGGCCATCATTGACCAGGAGACTAAAAAATGCTAGACATTTTTCATCGGACACAGCATCATCTAGCCCCAAACTAAGCAGAGTTTGTGTTATAAGAACTACATGACTGATACACTACTTATTTTTTTTATAAATACATACATATTATAGGTACATAGAAATACCCATACTCCATACAAATATTTACAGATGATACAAACATTTATCTCGCGGCGGGTATCGAACCCGCAACCTTCTGCATCTCAGGTTTTCGCCCACTGAGCCACAGAGGTCAGATATGATGACTTATGAAGACTGTAAAGGAAACTACACAACGTATGACAATATCTTTAGCCAAGTTGACTTTTTATAACTATTGGAGCTGATCAAAATTACAAATGTTTTTTTTTCATATTGTCGGCTGAAGGCACTTTCTACACGGTAGAATGTCCCGATCGCTTACCCTGATGAAGACTCTCGGAATGAGTCAAAACTTAGACGGTGCCTTCACCGATAGTGCAGTACGTGAAAACTCCCGTTTTTAACATATGAATGAACTATGAATTCACGATAGTTTTTGGATATTTTTTCATTTGACTTTGAAATGTGATCGCTTGTCATTTCGATAACTTATGTCAAAAGCATACAATTTTATTGAATTTTCTAGTAGTGTTATTGCTAATTGATTATTAGAATGATACCTTAGCTATACGGACACGGCTACGTGACTTCAACCTGTTCTGTCCAGAGGGTCTAGACAAATACCTCACGCAAACGTAAATGTGACAAAGAAAAATTTGGCAGCTGTCAAGTGACATTTCCAAAGCTAATGTCATTTCCATACAATTAATCTTTCCGCAGGCGTGATAGCCAACAGAAAGTGGTATTTGTCTAGACCCGTGATTGGTTTAGGACGGTCGCGTGGGTGACATTACGGTCAATGATGACCGTAATGTCACCCACGCGTAATATTAGTGTGTATCTAGAACTAAATTTTAGTATCTAAAATATATGTTAGTAAATGCACAAACACAGAAGAGGGAAGAGATGACTCCACGCTGCCATTATTAAGCATCGGTCGGTATATAATAATGTTTGTGTAAGAATTATACCACCATACCTTGCACCATACCTTACCTATGACTTAGTGGCATAGTATTTTATGAATATGAGCTTTTGCTCACTGCTTCGCCCACGTGATACTCGGATAAAAAGTAGTCTATGTGTTTTTCTGATATATAAGCTATATTACTGTTTCATCGAAATCCATTCAGTAGTTTTTACGTGAAAGAGTAACAAACATCCATCCTTACAAACTTTCGTGTTTAAAATAGTAGTAGGATGTGCTAGATATTACTTTTTAAAACAAAATTAACACATAAAACAAATACATTAATTAATGGCCATTATTTTACTCGTTCATAATTTTACACTTAAAACCCACAAATCATATATATATCGTTTGCAGTGAAAATTAAATACATGTACTGCAGATTGTTCCGGCTAATGGTATAAAATAAAACTGTTAGTTTTTTACACTATAACGATTATTTCCATTGTGCTCAAAAAATAGGTGATCAAACGGGAATACTTCTTTCCATTAACCCATTTATTTTGGAGCTGCCTTGAAAATAAAGTATCTGCTCACTTTGCTCATAGTGATGTATTTATTACCTTGTAACTTTTTTCCTGTCGAACTCAAAATTACTATCCAAGACTACCCAGTCGCGCAAATGACAGACGAGACAAAAACAGCTCCCACCTCACGACGTTGAGCGTGGTCGCGGACGGTCCTCATCAGGAAGGACTTCTAAACGTCAACGAAACTTCAGCAGGAGAATAGTAAAATACGCCGTATAGTCGTAATAACAAGGCCGATGTACCTACCAACCTACTTGGACCTACACTGGATCTAAGCTTAACCATTGTATGTAGGACATTAAGCATGAATAGATGAAATATGAAAAAGAATACCCTTAAAAACTATGGAAAGATTCGTACCTTGATCGGTGGCGCATAGTCCACCGCCATCATGCAGTCACTGTTAATGCCAGCTTCAGTCTTGATCATTGGTGGGCCGTGGTGGTACAGCTGCCCCATCTGATGATGGTGCATGCCACTGTCCCCGCGGTACCACGTCGCGTACATCCCGTAGCCTTGCTCACAGTTACTCATAAATACGACATATCACTGTTATTTTTGGTTAAAACACCGTCCTTCGTACTTGCTGTAAACACATCACTTTGTGACACTATCACTGTTTTTTGTGACAATGCCACTGTTTTATGCCCTTTTACTGTTTTTATTTGTCACTGTTGTTCTGAGCGCATCACTGTTATTTTAACATGTTACCATTACACTTGTGAATGTTAAATCACTGTTTCATTAGTTTATCGATAATGGTTTGCAATTTTAACTTTAGATAATTTCATGTTTATTCTACTGTTATTATTACTGTTATTATTTTATGCAATTTATTTAGTCAATTTACTATCATTAATTATTCAAATAAATGTTTTTATGTTATGGTGTTCTTTTGTTATAATGTCCGCGTCATGATGACAATTTTATATAAAATAATCGTATACTTGAGCTTTTTCATATAATGAATCACAGTATAATTAACTTCGCGAACACAAGAAACAATTTGATAGCAATAACAGAATTTGATTTGTAATCAAATAAAATTACAATTTTAATATTGCACAAAGTTGAAAACAGAATATTTAACTAAAGCTGATCTGCTGTACTGTAGTTTCCTGTAATCTGAAACAAGAAAAAATATATTTAATCATTGAAGGGAATTGAAAATAAATATCAAATCAAGGTGTTAAAAAAAAAATTACAGTTCCGATCTAGTCTCGGCCAGATAAATATCAAAATTGGTATCTACTCAAGCCCAAAAATATTTGACAAACTTCCAATCAAATTGAGATTAAAAGATGACATGTAGTCTGAAAGAAAGATAATATCCAGTCTGAATTGTTAAATAATTACAAGTTGTTTTTTAAGTTTGCCGGTAGACGCCATGTTTTGTCGTCATGAATGAATGAAAATACTTTATTGTACATCTTACGCAAATGACAAAATTAACAAAAACGTGTTGTAGTTACAAGTACAATGGGTGGTCTTATCAGCCAGAAGCAATTTCATTAAGACCATTGTAGCATGGAGAGGATTCTATCAATGTTATTTTGTATAGAGACTGTGCTCGTAACACTTTGTTGTGATATTCAACCAATATTTAAGTATGTGCAATTTCTTATTTTGGTCAATAAACCGGACTCAAAAAGAAATTAAGATTTTTGACATTTGTTAGACATACTGTTCTCATCACTCTGCGAAGTTTTATCGATGGAGGAATTATTCCGAGGACCTTTGGTTGACACTAGTTTCCTGGTTGAACTCAAGTTTCTATATAAAATTATGTGCCAACCAGCAGAAAAGCAGAAAAGCGATTACTTAATTTATTTCAGTGGTTTGAAGCAACATTATTTATTTTAAAATTTATTATGACCTAATAAATCAAAATTTAATTTTTAATTTATTTTTAAGCGGCTTGCAACCTGTCACGTGGAATAATGAAGTAGTCAGTATTCCACGTGCAAAAACGCGGGTATGTGCCATATATAATGTTTGGACGTGCCTTTGACTACCCCCTCTTTGAGCATCCTCACAGATCGACGCACTGAATATGTATCTGAGGATGTTCATCATGAGGAATACCGTTGTGTCTTTTTTTATTTCTCTATAAGATTTGTTCAGAAAAACTTGTGCCTTTTTTATATTAAAATAATATAATGTAGATTATATTATTTTAGCAGCAGATTTGTAGATCATTCCTATACCTGAGTTCGAGACGGGTATATAATAATACTTTACTTTTTTAGAATTTGTGTCTGTTTTGAGCTTTTAGTACCTCATTAGGTGTTGAAAATAACTTTACTACTATAAATCAGTCGTAAATTATGAAGAATGCCCGCCATGCCCGGTCATCCAAATCTTGCCTTTTCAAGCTAAAAATACCACTTAAGTAATAAACACACCATAATGTCGGCTGATAGAATTGCAAATAAGTTTATACACCTTACAAGTGCACATTGTATGGTCAGGTCAACGACCGGTATGCCACGCCCCCTGACACGCCCCTTCCTCGCCCCGCCTACCTGGAATGACGTAATAAGTTTCGGTACTGATAGTGCTACCTATACCTATTTGTTATGTTATCTTCATGTTGATAGCGGAGGATATCCGTTGTCTTGAAAGGTATGTATATGCTATGTTAAAATGTTTTATACGGTCATCAATGTATTTACTTTTAAAGGACTGTTTAATTTGGTAGTGTCTTTACAATAGTTATTTAATATTAAAAGCACCCACACTTAAGTAGTCGCAAGATTAATAATATCCCAAAAGGTCCCCTGACGGTAGAGCTTCATCGCTTCGAGCCGAAACATCCTAAGAAATTCGACCAGGCTGTAAACATTCTCGTGGCTAAGTTGGTATAGCACCCACGACCAAGCAGGTCATGGATTTAAATCCCACTCAGGTTGAACTTTAAGAAATTATATAAACTAGAATCTCTGATTATTTTTTTGTAGTTTGTTACTTACAAGCTTTCATCGTCGTTTGTTGTGGCATTATTAATAACTAGCTGCTGCCCACGGCATCGCCCGCTTGGTACCCGGTTAAAAAGTAGCCTATGTGTTATTCTGATGTATAAGGTATATTACTGCAAAGTTTCATCCGTTCACAGTAACAAACATCCATCCTCACAAACTTTCACGTTTATAATATTAGTAGGATAGGATGTGGGCATTAGCTTTAAACTGACAAGAAAGACACAAGTTTCCCTCACAACTCCCGCAATTTTGCAAAATTGCGGACATTTGACTAGATAAGTCATCTTTTTCGATTTTGTCAAAGATATTTGGACAGTTATTGCTAAGTTTCCTCGTATTGCGTGCAGCTGAAGACGCATTATTTCAATGACAAAACTCAGACTAGAAAATAATGCAAGTATTCTTAAGAGTCTATGGTTGCAAATGCAATGAAATTGACGATATAAAAACAAAACAAAAACAAAAAATATAACTTTATCTGAAAAACTATATTTATTTGAATTTAGAATTCCCAGTAAAATCGCAGATATTTAATTTCAAAGTGGCTCGTTTCATAGAAGGAAATTTTATAGTATATCATATACTTAATATAGGTTTAGATGTAACGTGAGAGACGCCGTGAACAGAAGCTAGTAAACTCATAGAATAACAAAGTTACATATAACTTGGTTTGTAAGTAACATTACCATAGCTGTAGATAATTATTCAACTTATTAACATTGGCAATGAATGGTGTTTTTACGTTATCTAACTATGCAAAGTGGTTGAAAAACTGCTCATAACACGGTGAAAAACGGCTGCAATGTACAATTGGTACAGTTTACAGTTACTCTGATAGTTTGCAAGTGTTTTGATAAAAGGTTGTTCACGTGTTTACAGGAAATATATAAATTCCTGATAAGATTTACAAAAGTGTAAATCTTATCTTCCATTTATTATTGTTCAAGGTTTTATATGTTAAAATAACTAATTTATACGATTCCATAAAATGTCGATACTTATAGAAAGAAAAATGTAGGTATGTACTTTTTAATTAGACCAGTCTTATTACCTTCTAAATTATGTTTTACATTTATTAATACCTACAACTATGTTCAAAATTAGTAGGTATATACAAAAAATACAGATAAAAGAGCTAGCTATCTAAAGACCGTTGTGAAACATCTATAGATAGCTCAAATTATCTTGATCACTACCAGACGGAAGCGTTCCCAAAATACTGACTAAAGTACTAAATTAATTGAGTAGTAAATATTAATTGACGGCCCGTTATAAAAAAATATCAAGAATAGCTTGAACGATTTTGAGGTACAGAATAGGGAGGTTGCGAGATTTATAAAACTATTGAGGTCCTAATGGGTGGGAAAAATCGGCAGCAGGGAAAACTATATTAGTGGAGAATAATTTTTCTGTATCTATCTCCAGAGATCGCGCTAGAGTAGGCTTCGTTAGAGGTAGAGGAACGAGAGAACAAATTCTTGTATTACGTCAAATCTTGGAGAAGGCTGGTACATCGGATTTAACTGACTCATATGCTTCATGGCTTTCTGCAAGGCTTTTAACACCGTACAGTGGCAGAAAATGGTATGTACTGCAATGATGAGCGCATCAGAGCATCTAACGTACCTTATTCGAAGATTCTACGAAGACCGCATAGCATTTTTTCGGGTTTACGAAATAGACTCCGATGTCTTTAGAACCCAAGCTGGTGTTACACAAGGATATATCCTTTCTCCAATTCTGTTTAACATCTATGTATACTGAATACAATATGCGGATAGTGCTGCACAACCGGGACAAGGGAGTTTCCATTGAAGGTCGGAGAGTTAGCAACTTGCGATATACTGATGACACGACTCTTTTTACATCAACTAAAGAAGACATGGAAAACCTCTTGCAACGTTTGGAATTACACATCTTAAGTTTTGGTGTTGCCATAAATCGTGAAAAGGTTAAAATTATGAAAGTCGACGGGACTGAGAACAACCAACCAAACATCACGTGAAGAGCAAACTGAGAAATTGACCAAAACTAAATCTACTTACACAGTCACGATAGGGCTCACGTGGACACTCACGATAGGGCTGGTCTACCAGTTCAAAGTCGCTCAGCGAGCCATGGAAAGAGCTATGCTCGGAGTCTCTCTGAAGGATAAGATTCGTAACGAATACATCCGTCAGAGAACCAAAGTTATCGATATAGCTCAACGAATTAGCAAGCTGAAGTGGCAGTGGGCCGGTCATATCTCGCGAAGAACCGATAACCGCTGGGGTAAATGTGTTCTTGAGTGGAGACCGCGACTCGGCAAACGTAGTGTAGGTCGCCCTCCGGTCAGGTGGGATGACGATCTGCGAAAGACTGCAGGCAGATGCTGGATGCGGCAAGCTGAAGACAGGGCGCTATGGCGCTCATTAGGGGAGGCCTATGTCCAGCAGTGGACTAATATAGGCTGATGATGATTATGAAATCTACTTGGGTTCTAACACTGCCAATGCCGATGGTTGTGAAGATGAGATCCGAAGACGCCGTGGTGTGACATGATTTACAGTTGAGAAGCTCATAAAGATTTGGAATGAAACTAAAACTCGAACTTTTGTAGTTTTTGTTATACCTCATGTATAACAAAAACAACAAAAGTTCGAGTTTCTCGAATCTGTGCCAACATATTATCATCTTCACAACTTTGTCCGGCGGAGGACATTAGTACGCCATACCACACCTAGTTTAGGTACTAATTTTGTTGATATTGGACAACATTAGTACCCGATAGAGTATTAAACATAATTACTACTACACAGAAGATGTAAAATTATGTTTGTTATATTTTCAATAAATAATTTCATTTCATTTCATTTCAAAAGTAAAAATGTGTCAACTCTTGGTACTTGTAAATATGGTTGGTTATATGTGGTTGCCTAGGTGGAGATGGCCGCAGGATGTACACTTTTTCATTGACTGGTCAAAACTGGCAAGGTTTTAGATTACCAATTTTATGTAACTTTATTTCGTGACCTCATTTACTAGGAATTTAAAAAACTTGAAGCTAGAGAAACAAACGGGTTGTTTTAAATTGGGATTGATCAATTGAATTTTGGACGCCATGTTGAAATCCCAATTGATTGATTTAAAAATACAGTGTTGCTATTTTTCCGTGCCTTTTGTCATCAGATTATTTGCGTTTATTTTAATGTGTATTAAACATTTAATGTGTAGCGTATTTTTCCTCCAAGCTTTCATCAATCTCCATACTAATAAAAAAAACTGTTCAGTGGTTTAGACGAGAAAAAGTAGTTGCGCCAATATTTATGTAACAAAAGTAAATTGGTCAATAATTGAGATGTAATTATTTAAACAGTACTAACATAATTTTACACATTTTAATTACTACGTTTTTGGTTTTTCCATCCTTAAACATGAAGATTTTGTGAGCTTAATACCTCATCCTAAAGCATCTTCAGATTTGCGACCAGGCCAATTTCTGAACAGTTCCTTGAATTCGGCGTTTCCAAGTTCTTTTGTTTACGCCCAATGTGCTCTACTTGAGCCTATAAATTTGGCGGTAACTCATACAGAAGAGTTCTTGCAAACTCATTTCTTTAGCAGATTAAAAAAGTATGGAGAGTAAAAGTATGGTTTTTTGTCTGAGTAGATAGTCGCTCATCGAAATTATTTTCGTTAAAATAAACACGTTCCCATACTTGGTTATGGTTACCCTTAACTTAGTGCACACTGAGATGTATGACGGCCTTTCGTGCAATGGGAACCCTAACAGTCGCCACACGGGTTCGTTGCTGCTTAAGTGCTGACATAACGACCAGATTTATATTTAAAAAAAATAATTAAATTGTACTTCATCTACGAGATTTGCAGGCTTTGTGTTTATATTTTTTGATGTAATTTTTTTAACATGTCTCTGAGATACCTACTTATATGCCTACATGCATAATATATTGCAAGCTTTCTCTCTGACAAAATCTGTCAGTGGTTAATATAGATAGACTGTAGAAACAAAGATATACAATGGTAGGTAAGTACTTAAAAAAATCACCTTTTTACCTTGATTTTAGCTTTATTTCTTAACAAAACTATAGATATGATGAATATTTATATACGTAACTTGAGAAATGATTGGTTTCCCATACAAATTTTCATCCCCTATTTCACCGCCTTAAGTAAAATAAGTTTTATTTTCGCGACGCAAAGTAGTCTATGTCCTTTTCCAAGATTCCATCTATAACTTTAGCAAAATTCATTTTTTTTGCGGTTTGGCGTGAAAACGTAACAGACAGAGAGTAACTTTCGCGTTCAAAATATTAGTTAAGAATAATTTTAGTATAAACTATAAACTTACTATTTTTCTGAAATAAATAATTCTGATTCAATTGACTAAAATGTTTACTATACTAGGTCTGTATTTTTAGACAGATTTATATTTTTTTATCTATGAAGACATTTGTCTTTAATTTTCGTAGACAAATTTTGCTACGAAAAATTATAGCTTCAATTATTATTAATATAAAAGATTTAAACGCGCTACCATTAAATTTTCTTTTGTGATAATGATGTTGATCCGATTTTTGTGTTTTCCTTGCCTGTTGTGTTTTCAGAGAGTGAAATTGAAACACATTTATTAATACATCTATGTAAAAGTAGGTATACACAAAAAAATCAGATGACACAGCTTGCTATGTAAAGACCATTGCAAGCGATCTATAGATAGCTAAACTGATCCAGACATGTTAATATTGTTATAGATATGTATTTTATAATACTTAATAATGTGGCAAATAAGTATAAGGTACACCTGTTGGTAAGCGGTTACCGTAACCTATGGACGTTTACAATACCTGAGGTATCTCTCCCGCTTTGCCTAAGACATAACGGGTGAAAACCATGAAACATCAAAAAAAATATAGATATATTCTACTAGATCTTTAATGATGAAAATAAAATATGACACAAGGAATCCTAAGTATGGTATCAGGACTATGTAAATATCTTTTGGATATTTATTATTACTAGCTTCTGCCCACGGCTTCGCCCGCGTGGTACCCGGATAAAAAGTAGCCTATGTGTTATTCTGATTTTAAGCTACAT
Organism: Perizoma flavofasciatum; assembly: GCA_958496245.1. Classification (NCBI taxonomy): domain Eukaryota; kingdom Metazoa; phylum Arthropoda; class Insecta; order Lepidoptera; family Geometridae; genus Perizoma; species Perizoma flavofasciatum. The sequence continues at coordinate 5,992,529 of OY292419.1, read as the reverse complement.
TACTGTAAAGTTTCATCATGATACGTTCAGTGGTTTTTGCGTGAAAGAGTAACAAACATCCATCCTCACAAATTTTCGCGTTTATAATATTAGTAGGATTAACTATATTTTCGTTTATTCTTTCCTTCAAATATATATTACGAGTACTGTATAGTACTAGTACTGCGTTGTAGCTTCACTCGAAAAGTTCGTTAATATTTACAAAAATGCAATAAATGCAAAACTATTCTTTATCAAAACTTTGCTTAAATGCTTTAATTGTTGCTTAAGCAACCCTTTAATTTGTTTTAAACACCATTCATAAAAATTAAATGGTTTATTGTTATCATTCGGTAAGTTCACGGTTAATTGTCTGTCGGTTTAAGTAATTGGTTGTATTCGACGCCTACCAACCGACCGACAGAGCAGCTATTTACAACTCTGGTACTCTGTAGATAGGCTTGACGATAGTAGCTGTCCAGTTTTTACCCGACAGTTTAGAGTGCAGATCATGAAAAAGACTATATTCAATTCCTATGATGGAAATCAAATTTATATACTCAGTACGTAAATGCGTGTGGGTAGACTAGTTTCATGCCAATACCTGTTTAATCGAACACCAAACGATGGTCCATGGGAATTTTAGGGCATAGCAGAGTCCTCCCAATGTTTACCCCCACTGTAATGGGCGCGCATCTAAGTTTTCGAGGGGGGAAATACCAAGACTTTTCAAATTTACGACTTTCGGATCTATGCCAAATTTTATAAAAGTTTATACACACCTTACAGTATCAGTTTTTAAAAACACTTTAAAGAAATACCTTATAATTATGCAAAAATGCTCATTAGGACAATCTTTGGTTATCTAAGAAAAAAAAAATCGCTCACCCTTCCTTATCGCTTCAACTTATTATGATTTTCTTCCCACTTTTTATATGTAGTTTATGTTATACTTAATATACCTATGTAGTTTATGTAGGTTTTTATTTTGTTCCGTTGTCAATGTTCGTGTCCTCACAAAAGGCCTTGTCTGAAAACCAACGCAGCAACGTACTAACACGATGCTGCATCAAGCTGAGACAGGGACCTATTTTGACCCCAAGCAACACATATTTTCTATAGGCTAATTCTTTCCCAGTATTTTCTCATGTTTGTGTTTTTGGGTTCAAATAAAAATATTATTTCTTTCTTTTTTTTACCTTGATGAAGAAAAACATCGTGAGGATACCGACATGCCTACAGTCAAAAATTCTTTATGTGCCATTAAATCATGTTTCAATAAGCGGCGGTGTGCTTGCTATCTGTCACGTGGAATATCTGCTTACTGCTAAACGTTTGATTTCTCAAATAGAATATTTGACATGCCTCTGACTACCCTTCACTTGGGAACCACACAGATTTTAATATTGAGTATTGATCTGAAGATAGGTATACATACATGTTTTCGCTGGCTTGTCTTTTTCGCATAAAATTATTTCTACGAACGTTATTCGCTTAAGTTCCTGTCCCCGACTTTACTTTCATGGTGTCAGGATAAAAAGCCTACCTAAAGGCTTTTCAGACGATAAACTTGACCAGCTTTTACTGCGTGGGTATATAAAAACATCATCCATATTAACGAAAGACCATGCAAATATTTAGGTACATTCCTCATTAAAAAAAACATGTATTGCAGCATAGTGACTTATGGCGATAGACCTATCTGAAAACATCATGCCCACCCAAAGGTTGTCTGGAAGAGATCGCTGTTAGAGAAAAGACGCTCATTCTACTTCCACGATGAGCTTTTCATTTGCTCTGTTTGAATTTGTAAGCAACATAATTATTTTGTGGTATACCATAACGTGATATCTATGTATCTATTTTTAAGTCATACAAAATGATGAATGACACAAAGTACCCCAAGCTCATATACCAGCTCCATGCGTTGCAAGTAAATATAAACCATAGGTTACCTGCACACGACAAAATCACACCGTCACAACACAACACAAAACCACACACAGTCAACAAAAACGTGCAAGCGAGATGCAAAGCAAACGTCACTTTCACCAGTCAACACTTAAAAAAAACCGTTCCAAATCCAAAATATTAACAAAAAACCGTTTTTACCGGTTTTTTCGCCGATGCGTCCCGGGACCGTTAACCTCGGCGATGTCTTTGCGACAACTAAAAACTTGCTTCTGAAAATGTGGAGGCGTTATGCAAGGGAGCGGGATGAAGGTACGCTTTTCCTCAGGCAAGAAGGAGATGGAAGATGTTGGTGTAGGCGTGTGTTGTAGGAGGGGCCAAAGTTTGCATAAGTGATAGGCGATACACGTCTTGCCAGGCTATACATTAAGCAGTAAGACTGCTTTTTGTAAGAGTGCATTGTCTCAACTTATTTTTTTAAAGGATGAACTATGAAATGTGTTTGGTTTTAATTCGACTCGCTTGCGGTAGGTTAGGGTCTAGGATGAATAGAGTTTATTTACCTCTTTACTATATAAAGCTACAATTTTCTGCGAGAAAAATGCGGGGTTTTACATTACTTTTTACTGCGCTGCATGTAGCATGTCTTAGCTAAGGATTTGCTAAGCACCTATCTAATCATGAATGGATGAGAATGTTTCATGATCAGATTTAAGGCTTTACGAAGATTAAGAATGTTAGGGCCTAAAATACTGTCTAAAAATTAAAAATAACAACGAAACAACAGAATTTGGATTATTTAATAAAAACAAGTAGAAACTACGAGTATCATTTGAAATTCGAATTCTAAGAATGTATCCAACAGCCAGTATTTTATGCTAAATTTAAAATTTCAAATATCGAATCCCTTCGGCTTCCAATTTTCAAATTTGAACTTGGAACGTCCAGTTCGGATAACGTACAAAAAGTGACCACGCAATGCTGGCCGTCATCTGCGAGGAACAATAACTAGAGTGGAGTTGCCAACAAAATTAAATCATTCAGAAGCAATGGCCTGCCTATTGTATTTTTATTTCTGTTTAATATCTTCAGTTAACTTTCTAGAAGACATCATAATGAAACAATTATCATCTATTAGAGTGCAAATTATAAATAATATGACTTTCATTTATGTAGTCTTTGCTGGAATGAGATGATTCCGTTCTGATGAGATGAAAATCTTTTTTGCATAAATCTTTCAAATAATATTTTGTTAGACCAATTATTCAGTGATCCTTGGTAATATTTGAACAGTTAATACTCATTAAGGGTGTTATTGAAATAACGCAAAATCACAAAAAAAAATTATTATAGTCATTTGAGATATCAATATTTTTTCGTTTTAGATAAATTCTTGTAGTAAATATTGGTATTTATTGCGTAGTTAAAAGTTCTAATCGCTTTATAATTCTTCGAATCTTATCATTGACGTGCATGCTGAACCATGCGGGATTGTAAACGAGAAAACCTTTATTTGATTTTTCATACACGGTGGGCGTTATAAAAAAATATTGAATTGGAAAAAAGTTATCTACTCAATAAAGTAGCTATTCTCGATTCTGATCAATTTATTTTCAGATTTTGTGTTATTTCATTATTAGTCACCTTAGGGAATTATTTCGGAGTAGTATCATGAAATGATTACTTATCCTAACCAGTTTACATATAAGTAGGCGACCACAGCTTCGCAAAGGATTATTTTTCCTTAAAAAGCGTATATCCCATATTATATAACTTCTTCCATTTTTGAAAGTAGTTGCCATAGATTACGAATAAAATCCGTTATTGAATCGTACCTCTAATATGAGGTATTGTTTGCTTTTAAGGTGTAAATTAGTATTATAGAGGTACATATGACTCTCCGTAACATGAACCGGCTTGGATGGAATATGGAGTAAGTATAAATAAGCTGGACATTTTTCACCCAGCATCATCTAGCCCCAAACTAAGCAGAGCTTGTATTATGGGAACTACATGACTGATATACCTACTACTTATATACATTTTTTTTTAATACATACATAATTATACATAGAAAACACCTAGACCCGAGATAAATGAATGCAGATTATACAAACATTTGTCCCGCAGCGGGAATCGAATCCGCAACTTTCTACGTCTCAGACGGACCTTCGCCCACTGTGCCATAGAGGTTGTCAACTATAGTATAATTTGTGACTTAGAATAATACAGAATAGTTTCAATCTGGGTATATCGTGAGTGAATCCGTGGACAGAGCCTAGTATGCCTATAAATAGTACTATATTTATCTACGTCACTGATGCTTATCTGCAGTAAGCAAAGGCAGAAGGTCTAAGGACTTAGGACCCGGTGAATCTGATGCAGTGGCGATCAAATCTGATCAAAGGGGAATGGTTGACAAGTGGTCGTCAAAGTTGATGTACTGATCATCCAAGCCTAGCCACGGGACACCGTGTTCAAAAAATAGAAAATAAATAAATGGCTGACGCTCCGCGATAAAGGAATCTCTTGTATCTCAATATAATTTGTAGCTACGTCAAAACTAATAATATGGACGGAAAGATAATTTACTAAAGAATTTTATTATGTAGCACTAGAAAAAACATGAACTTTTTTTTACTGAGGCCCAGGTAACATTCCAATGTCGGCATACATACTTTCAACATGAAATGAATTTCACTGAAGCGTCAGATAATCCTTAAAATATGCCCAATAAAGATAAATTGTGGAACACTATCTAATTTTCGTGACTTGTATATAGCTACCATCAAGGTATTTTTTAATCGGCATCCCTTTCTACTATGGACTTATCAGTCGTTAGTGGCATTTGAAGCCGTAGGCAGAAGCTTGTTAGTTAAAATTTCAATGCAAAGTTAAGTCAAATATCAAAAAAAATACTTTGTTGACTCCATAACCTTCGCTGTTCTGCGCAAATATGCCGCCTACCCCCGCAGACGATCAGCAAAAAGAGCGTCCTTACTAAACTCATTTTATCACATACGTTCCACGCTAGAGAGAGATAGCATTACCACTCTATCTTGAACTCTTTCTCTGGAAAATCTTTGACCAAAAATCTTACCTGTTAATATCATAAATGCGAAATAATGGATGTATGCTGCTATTCGTAACGACAGAAACGATTTGGACATTTGAAACAGGTATAGTTCGTGATCACACAAGCTACTTTTTGACCAGGTATTTTGCTGGCGAAGCCGTGGGCAAAAGTTAGTGAACTATAAATATTTTAAGGGTTTTGTAACTTCATTACAAAAACATTGTTTTGGTTCGTACCTTTGAGCTAGAGATCAATTCCTTGACAACTTACCTACATTGTACTAGTTTAAAAAAAATATAACCTCTGGCGTGCTTTTCCATCATTGGAAGAGCAGTTTTTATCGCACAAGTTTCAAGTGACTGGTGCGATAAAAACTGCATTACAATAAGATTAGCTGTTTCGGAAATAAATTATAACAGACAAACAAATAAAGAACCTTTTGGCCAACCGCATATTCGATCTGCTTTCGTTGCGGGTAAAAAGGGCAAGGAAGATAGTAAAAATACATTCGTAGCCCACAGCCTGTTAGACTACAATCGAGAAAAAAGTGTTAAAATCCTGCGATTTTTTTCACTAGAGTAGATTTTTGAGGATATCAAGCATATGACTGTAATGTGTAAATACAGTCGTACCTAAGCGTACTTTGTTTTGTCTTTTTAAATAAAGAAACTTATTTTTATTTTTTTCCCGCAAGTATTGTCATAGAGACTATTTGGTAATCGATATCGGAGGACCTAAGGGCTCTGGTGCTTTGCCCTTTCTTTTGAGATATCAGAGTAATAAATTATTTTTTAACGATATTTATGTAATTATTGTTTTATTGAAACCACATTCTGAATATTACAGTCTGTTTTTTAAACAGTTTATAATAAACTAACCTTTGCCCACGGCTTCACCCACGTTTTACCGGAATGAAAACACCTGTGTAATTTAAAGTTACGAACTATGACTGTTTCAAATTTCATCCAAATCGGTTTAGCTGTTTAATAGGTATCAAGCAACAAACATGCAAATCTTCAAACATTCTCTTTCATAATATTAATTTAGTAGCGTGGTATGTGAGATCCAGGGATAAAATCACCTTTCTGAGCATTTTCATTAAAAAACTGACGGCAAAAAAATATCGTTGTACTCATAAGCAAATTAATTTATATTTTACGAAATTTAGAAACAACAGCATGAATAGAACTATCATAATGACGTCACTGAGAAAAAATAAACATCACTTAAACTGCAAACTATAGCGTCAAAAATCCCTACACTAGAATTTTCTAGTGTAGTGATTTTTGAGTTTTGGGTATCAGGAACTAAGGGTACCTAAGGGTACATCACCTATACCCGGAGCAAATATCTGCAGAACATGCAAGAATTTGTCCAGCAGAATTTTAAAACCCCTGCGGTCTCATTACGAAACGTGGTCTAAACTCGAGTTGAACTTAAGTTCTGTCAGATCCACTAAACCATGGTTTAAATATACCTTATCGAAAAAAAAGTATTATTGCAAAGCCACTACGGTCGACAATTTAAAAATAAAATAATACCGCGGGATGACCGTTTAATTTAAAAAACACTTCTCAACCAAAATAAAAAAGAAAAACATAATTTTGATTGGCTACCAATGAAAGTAGGTCCTCAAAAAGAGGTTGAGTTATGATAGAAATAAACTAGGTGACCGCCTGGTTTATCTTTTAGCAGTTATTTGTAGTCAAACCTCTTTTTGAAATGTCACATAGACTGTCGGCTATTATACTATAGCATTCAATTTTAAGCCTTGTTTCCTTTGCACAAAAATTTGTCTTGAAAATCAGGAATCAAAGGTCTAAAAGATAAACCACCGATTTAAACCACCTTTCGTAATGAGACCCCTGAAGTCTAACCTATGACGTATAATATTATGGTACCCTCTCACGACATGAGGCTTTAAAACCTTTCTTAAAACAATAAAAATGATTGCAGAAAAAATGAACTACAATTAGGCTAAGCCGCTGCTACAATCAAAGGTAACATACAAACGAACAAACTGTCAAACTCAAACGCGTATAAAGAGTCCTTTTATTGCGGGTAAAAATAATATGGCCATAGACACTTAAATTTTTCCGGGAAAACAGATCATGGTCTGATAAAGAGGCTTATTGAATCTAAAGTTTCCAAACCTCTTTCTATCTGCTAAGTACATGAGAGAATTACTGCTTTACTACCAATACTTCTCATCAGATTGCTAAAATTATTTAATGAACTAGCTTCTACCCACGGCTTTGCCCGCGTGTTACCCGGATAAAGAGTAGCCTTTGTGTTATTCTGATGTATAAGCTATATTACTGTATAATTTCGTCAAAATCAGTTCAGTAGTTTTTGCGTGAAAGAGTAACAAACATCTATCCTCACAAACTTTCGCGTTTATAATATTAGTAGGATATTTTGGTTGGATTTTCAGGGTGGATATAGGCCGTATATTAACTTGTTAATGGGCTTTTCGAGTAGACCAATTTTGCATCGTAAGTCTACAAAAAAACGGTCAAGCGAATACGTCAGAGCTACTTTTCATAGTCATTTTATCCGGGTACCACATAGGCGAAGCCATAGGCTTAATAGCTAGTGATGAATAAAGTCAGTGCATTAGATTATTTTACATTGATTATTCGATCTAAACTGACACATTCAGGTAAATCCTGATAGCTTTAGCAAAATTGGTTTAGAGCAAGATAGGAGGAAGATTTTTGTCTTTGTTCATTGTTGAATGTGTGAGAGAGAAATGAATAGATATTAGCGAATGGTATTGAAGATTTTTGAATGAGTGGAAGGCATCTTGTAGGCGTAAAGTTATGTGTGATTAGCTATTTATCTAGTTATAGGTAAGTAGGTAACGTGACATTTAATCTTCGTCTTTAGTCTTAAGACGGGGTGGGGCAAAGTGAATATCGGAGTGATCTTCATGGCGCGATGGGCAAGTAAAAGAAAGAAAGCTGCGGATTCGATCCCTGCTGCGGGACAAACGTTTCTATGTTCTGCGTATATACGGGTTTGGGTGTTATGGTACCATGGTACTCGTAGTTCTTGATACCCACGGTACAGGAAATCTTATCTTGTGTCTATTGGGTGTCCATGATAAAGATGGATAAAATCCAAAAAAAAACAGTACAGAATTTTGAAATATCATGTGTCATAAAAAAACCTAAAAGTAGATGTATCGTTGCCACGTTTTATCTACATAAATAATTATATTTTATATTATTTCTAGCTTCTGCCCACGGTTTCGCCCACGTGGTACCCGGATAAAAAGTAGCCTATGTGTTATTCTAATGTATAAGCTATATTACTGTAATGTTCATCAAAATCCGTTCAGTCATTGTTGTGTGAAAGAGTAACAAACATCCATCCTCGCAAACTTTCGCGTTTATAATTTTTTATTTATAAGCACATATTACACGTTACAAACATTAAAAAAATACAATATCTAGAATACAGTTTTGAAATGATTAGCAACATAACTTACACCAAAACAATATAATGAGTAACAGTGTTGAGCAGACAACAACTGTGTGGTATGCTGGAGGACCAGATTCATAAAAAAATAAGTGAATAAAAACAATGTAAATGAAGTAAAGTACCAACCTACTAAGGTACTTAAGGCAAAAACAGATATTATAATATAATAGTAGCAGGATTTCAAATTTTCTGTGCTTGACGATTTTTCAGATCTAAGCTACCTCAGGCAATTTCAAAGTATTTTGAGGTTATCAAGACCTCATGAAACAATACTTTATACTATATACAATCATTATATAATACTTTAAAACTCCGGACGCGTTATCCATCGTCATGGCGCTCTTTGAGGAAGGCAAATTTCCAATAGTGGACTTCCACAGGCTTTTGTTAATGATGATGATGATGAGGATAGAAACAACAAAAAAAAAAGATATTCTATTATCGTAAATCAGAGAAGAAAAAGAGGAGTAAGGAGGGACAAATCTGACCACCCCAGTTTTACAATTTAAAACCAAGAGTGACTTAACTCTGCTAGCCTCATACAATCCTAAGATTTATATGGAAAAATAAGCAATAGACCTAATAAGAAACATATGTCAACAACCTTTTTTAAATTCAGAACAATTACATCATAGAGCCTACTTTATAATAAGCTGAGAATAACACGGAATAGACCTGCATTGCATACTAGATTAAATAATTACCTTTTCATGGATACAAGGTGTTCAAATGAACACCCTAGCAGTTACTAGTAGATGACAACTCTACCAATGAGTCAAAATCAGAATCAGAATCTTAGGGTTCCTAAGTTGGTAAACACAAAACCCTTAAATTTCGTTATGCTGGTATGTCTGCCTGTCTATCCGTTCGTTTTCACATTAAAGCGATCGAAGCGCTAATTTGGCGTACAGGTAAATAAAAAACTAAAATAAAGAACTGAACTTCGAAACTGTTTTCGAAACACTCTCAAGTACCTACCTACGTAACAGATACCTAAATAAAGTCGAGTATGAATATTTTTTAGGGTTGGGTAATATTTAACAGGTCTTAAAATATTTTTGAAGTTTTAATTTACGAAATAGGGCTTCAATGAAACTAGATAGATAGATAACAGGTACATAGGCAAACTTAATACTAATTGGCGTTTTCTTCCAGCCAACCTTTGTGTTATGAAGAATGGGTGGTAATGCTTTGGTTTAAAGTTACAAAATAAGACTAAAAACAAAATAATAAACTTCATACATACTAGTGAATGACAAACTTTTTAACCTTTGAGTCCTAGAAATATGAAACAAGTTTTCGATATTTTACTCTATAAAGTTTAAGTAAGTTTCAAATTCCACTTACTTCCACACACTAGGACCTGCAAACAAAAATTTTTTTTTACGGATTTCCAATGATACCTATCCCCTAACTTTTATTTTAATGTTATGGCGAGGCAAACATGCATATGGCCCTTCTGATGGAGAGTGGTTACCGTCACCTTTCAACTTCAACAAAATTGCAATGCTGCTTGGGACATTGCAAGGACCCTTTTTTTCAAGTTTCAAAGTCATGTCAATGTCAAAGTCAAAGTCAATAGGTTTTTATTCATTGAAATCAAAAGGATCATATAGAAACGTCAACTTAAAAAATACGTGAATTTAAAATTTTAAAGTGAATTTACGCCGGTTCCTCGCGAGCGACCAAGCATAGAAGAATCAGGCAACAAACTCTGCTTGGTTATTTTTTTGATGATCCTTCATTCAACTTTAGTGTGGTGCCAATCGAACGAGGTGAATTAATTTATAGAAAAAGAGTGCTACTCAAAGAATTGAATAAAGTCTAAAAGTATCAACCAAAGTTCTTAAGACAACACACGATTCGCTTTATAATATAATGCTTAACCTATTTATAAAAAATATGTGACTACAGATACGCAATTTGACAATTAAGCTAACGAGGGAGCGGAGCGACGACATCGGGCCATGCAGTTTTATCCGCAATATAGGCATTTATGGTGTAATACGCCTGCTTTATTAGATTGTTCTTTATATAAGATTTAAATCTTCGAATGGGCAGCTTGGTTACATTTACCGGAAGCTTATTATAGAAGCGTACAGAGTTTCCCATAAAAGACCCATTTGAATTTTCTAATCTAAATTTCGGAATGAGTAATTTATTTTTGTTTCTAGTATTAATATTTATGCACCACACTTTTTTTAAATAAAACTAGCGCTATTTTTATGCGTGTACATAAAGTTTTCATAAATATACTGTGAAGTTACTGTCATAATGTTTATTTCTTTGAATAGTTCCCTCAAAGAGTCACGAGGCTTCATATTATAAATGGCACGTATCGCCCTTTTTTGTAAAACGAAATTTTTTTGGATATCTGCTGCCTTCCCCCACAGTAAGATACCATATGACATGACACTATGAAAGTAGCTGAAGTATACTAACCTAGATGTGGCTTCATCAGTAAGATGTCTAATTGTTCTAACTACATATGCAGCAGAACTAAGTCTACCTGCAAGTGCTTCTATTTGCATATTCCATTGCAATTTTGAATCAATATGGAGTCCTAAAAATATAATAGAATCTACAAGATCTAGTGTTTCTCCATTTAATTTAATGTTGGTATCATACTGAATTACATTAGGCAAAGTGAATTTGATACACTTAGTTTTTTTAGCATTTAGTAAAAGATTATTGACAGTAAACCAATCAAGAACTCTCGATAGAGATAAGTTTACATCGTCGTAATTGGCTTTACATCTATCAACTTTGAATATTATAGAAGTATCATCCGCAAATAGAACTACATCACATAAGTTTTCTACATAAAAGGGAAGATCATTAACGTATACCAAAAACAAGAAAGGGCCAAGTATCGAACCCTGCGGCACCCCCATGTCAATAGTAGATCCCAAAGACCTCTCACCACCAACCTCAACCCTTTGAACTCTTTTGGATAAGTAAGACTGTACAAGATCCAGTGCTTTATTTCGAATGCCGTAATGATTTAACTTAAATATTAAAGTATCATGATTTACGCAATCAAAAGCCTTGGACAGGTCGCAGAATACTCCGATAGCGTTCTGAGCGTTTTCCCAGGCTTCCAATATATGCTTTAAGAGCAAGGTGCCTGCATCAGTTGTATATCGACCTTTGGTAAATCCAAACTGATTATTATGAAATAGCCCATTATTGTTAAAGTGTGACAATAGTTGCGAAAGAATAAGTTTCTCAAAGATTTTACTTAGCGCAGGCAATACAGAAATCGGTCTATAATTTGCTGGATCTCTAACATTTCCAGACTTGAACAAAGGAATTAATTTACTGTATTTCGTAAGATCAGGAAATAGTCCTTCATCAACACAACTATTGAAAACATGGGCTAAACATGGAGCGATATCAATGATTATCGTACCTAGCATATTTGTCGATATCCCCCATAGGTCTTCAGTATTCTTTATGTTTAGTGACTTTTATCGTTTTTACAATACTATCTGCATTAACGTGTCTAAAGCTAAACACGACTTCACATTTTTCAACACTTGATTCTAATAAGAAATCGCTCTAGCGGCTGAAGAGTTTAACGCCTGGGTTACTATTTTGGGTACACTAGAGAAAAAACTATCAAATGCATTTGCGACATCAATATTATTTGTCAGTATATTATTTTCGAAGTTCAAATTTATCTCTTTAATTCGGGTTTTAGATTTTCCTGTTTCATTATTTATTAGTTTCCAGGTAGCCTTAATTTTATTGGAAGATTTAGCAATTTTATTTCTTAAATGCTTACTTATTTAAAACGTGACACGTATGAATGAATGAAAATACTTTATAATACACCATAAGAAAAATAGATAGCACTTAACAAAACTAAAAAATAACCATAACTTAAAGTACAATAGGTGGTCTTATCGCTTAGAAGCGATCTCTGCCAGACAACATTTGGATGGAGAGAATTTAATGAGATTGTAATAATGCTTTATTAATTTGGAAAGTATTATAAATAGATACTAACAAATAGGTTATAAATAAAATACATAGAGTACCTAGTATAAATAAATAAAAAAATTACCTACAGTGTGCAATTCTTCTAACATTTTTTTTATCAACCTGTATCCATATTGTGTAGCTATCTGGGCTTACAAGAAAACCTAGTTACTTCAGCGCTTGCCCCGATTGATACTATCGGGGCGAAAGTCTGCCCACGGGTGGGAACCGATGCTTTTTGCGCGTCATTGTCTGGGCGTGGGAATCTGTTATGAATTCAACTGAGGCTGGAGAAAGATAATTACTAAAATCAAAGTTAACAGCATCAAGCATTGGTATGACAAAAATCTAAAACATTTCAGTGTTTTAAGGATAATACCAAAATATTTTTGGGAACTTTCCAACTTAGATAAGATAAGATAGATAAAAGACTTTATTTGCAACTTCAGACACACACATACAAAGTTTCTTAGTTTCAAAGTTATAAACTTCCTAGTTTCTGGAGTAAGACATTTACACCATCTAACATATAACAAAACAAACAAGCTCACTACTTATACTTGGAATCCGTGAAACGTATAATATTTATATACGTTTGAGGCTATTTGTTGTCTGTAACAATAAAATGTACGTCTTCAAGGATGGTTCTAAGATATGTTTTATCACCACAATTTTTTATAACCAGAGAGCGCTAATAGACAATGAAAAACACGTGAGAGGTTTTTGCAAAAACTAACTTGTAACGGAACATGTATGTACCAAATTTTAATTGATTAGCATTTTATGAACGAAAAAAACAATGTCATTTTTAAGAAACCCATCTAATTTTAATTCTTATTTATGTGGACGTACTGAGGTCCCGCATTCGGGTACAGCACGGCGGGCCAGTAGTCGGCTGAGATGCAAGAGCTGCGGTTTCGATTTCAGCTGCAGGACAATTATTTCTATATTTTACAGATATTTGTTGATGATCTCGGTGCTCTGGTGATCTCATTTACTGATATCCACGATCCAGGCAATCCTAGTATGGGTTCAGGAGTATTTATATGGAAAAAACAAGTATTCAAAATGCTTCGATTTACGATCCAATTTACGATTCTGGTTTAAGAATTTATTTTCATAAGAATTTATTATTAACTTAAATGAGAACTTATAGCTAAAAAACATTAGATACTTAAATAGTTGCATATGCGAGCGTGCGTTATAAACTAATCTAGAATAGGTAAACATAAGTGACAAAACAAATTATTACCAAAAGATTCGCATCTAGCATTATTTAGGTTCATTATATGTGGGTATAATGGATTCGAATATATTTCTTTTTTTTCTACTAATGTCTTTACTTACTTCATCCAAGTTTCCGTAGTCACACCTGGAATAGATGGGTCAGTGACTATTCCATAACTGTCTTATTTTATAATTGTAGCGTGATAAAGAGGATATGAACCGTGGATGATATAGGTGTTTTCTCGAGAGGCGTGGAGTCGACTTTTCTTGATGGACCTACATGTTTTGGACTTTTAATTGAGCCCCGCTTTACAAAGAATCTAAATTATTTCAAATAAGGCAAACTGTAACGACAAATCTAATAAATTTTAACTGTACCTGCGTTGCTCTATAAACAGACACCCAGTTTTTTTCATTTACTGAAGAAGACAATATAAATATATGTATTTGGGGTACTCTATAAACAATCATCCAGTTTTCTTCGGTTACTGAAAAAACCGGTATAATTATATGTGTTTGGGGTCAGACTCTATAAACAACTACCCAGTTTACTTCAGTTACTAAATAAGTCGGCATATGTGTTTGATAAGAGGTTGTTTATTTGTGAGTTTGTCTTTACCACTTTTCACCGACGAGTGTTAATCGATGGTAATGCGATTGTCGCAATCATTTCGTATTTCATTATTAACTGAGATAGACGAGTCGTAAATTTTGAAAAAAATACGTTATGGTACCGATTACGGCGTATGTTTTGAGTGAAAATAAGAAATCACAGCAAAAAATATATATGCTGTAATCCCCAAGATCCTCAGATCCACACTTAGTACGCAGATATGTAAGGTACCAAGTTGGGGTTAGTCAGAGATATGTCCTAACAATATTTTTTTTATTCCAAAAACTATCGTGAACTTGACTATTCATATTGTAAAAACGGGAATTTTCACGTACTGCACTATCGGTGAAGGCACCGACTAAGTTTCGACTCATTCCGAGAGTCTTCATCAGGGTGAGTGGTTGCGACTTTCTCCTTCCGCGTCGCGCCGTGCACTACTTAGTCGGTGCCTTCACCGAGAGTGCAGTACGTGAAAATTCCTAACAATATGTTTGACAAGTCCGCGTTTTACGTCGTAGTTAGCATTTATGACGTAAGACTTTCTCAGAAGGAAATTCCACTATTTTGCATTCACGCTTGGATTCAGACGTATCTCAAAGATATATTTTCTCAGGACAGCCTCTCCACATCTTTTCTAATATAAACCTAGCTTCACACTAGCGGAAACGATGACATTTTATAAAAGCTATGCGTTATCCGTTTTGCGCGCAAAAACAGGTGCTTTTCAAAAGGTCAGGAGTGGCCGACCCGTTGCGTGAATGTAACGGCTTCAATACAGGTTTTGCAATTAGATCTGAGATATTACTTTGTTTTAGGTGAGTTTCTGATGATATTATACTAAAATAAAAGTAAAAAAAAACAAGATTTCTTTAGGCCTGATTGCACTCATGAAGCCTTGCCTGTTTGGGCTCTAAGCTTTTATAGGCAATAAATCCACTAATAAATTGAATCGGGACATGAGATTATTTAATTGAATATATTTTTATTAAGGAATAGTACTATGGCATCATGTAACTTACTAACAAATTATGGATCAAGTTATCTGAATAAAATAAGTTAATTATGAATAGTACCTATTGTTATAAACTGATAATATAATAATAATACTATTTTGTACACCGCAAAAAAATAACAACATAAACAAAAACTTAACCTAACTAAAAGTACAATCGGCGGTAAAAGAGGTGTGAGTTCGATTCCCGTTGCCGGACAGGTTTGCATGTTTTGCAGATATTCGGTATCTGGGTCTGGGTGGGTTATGGTACCACGGAACACGTAGTTCTCCAAGGACACAAGGGATAATTGTGTGGGGTCAGGATTGTATATCGTCGGCTAGCTAACAACACCTCTCAAGTCGAAATTTTGCGATTTTGTCATTTTTATGCCATTGGATAGACCTTTTCATTGGGCTTCTGTTCACCAATACAAACATTGAATTTCAACCAATCACAGTTTTAATTTCAGCTTTAGCGATTTCAATTCTGTGGACTTGTGCGGGGTTGATAAAACGGGGTTGATTTTTTGGTTCTCCTGAAAAGTTAGGAAAATCGATTTACGCGGTGTTGTTAGCTAGCCGACGATATGCGTCTTTGAGTGTTATTATTATTAGTAAATTAATAGTAAAAAAAACATTTTTAAAACAGGCTTTTAACCCAGAATGCAGCAACCATGTCATGGTAAAATTTAAAAACAGCTATCATAATAAAATGCATACACAACATTTCTGTGCCTGTGCTGATGACTGTTGAAGAGTTCCGTTATCTGGAGCTAATCCTGGATGTCGATTCAGGTCATGATTACAATAAAAATGTTTTGACATCGGAACTGAATCAACATGTAAAAATTCTACTCCGTAGGATAAGAGGAAGTGGTTCGAATTCAGCTCGCAAGATTTAACCTGAACAAACAAACTAACATACAAACATTGCAAGGTAAATAAAAAAGGCTACTTTTTATCCGAATACCATGCAAGCGAAGCCGTGGGCATAGGTAGCTTACCATAAATATGTAAATTACCTCAGCGGGCTAGTAGCTGGCAAAGACGATAGAGGAGTGGATTTCCACTACAGGATATGTGTTAGTTTGCTGAGATGACACTAGAAAATCAATAATCTATACAAAATCTTACAAAATACTTAAGCTAAGTCCTCAGCAGTGTACCTCTTCAGGCTGTTGATGATTATGATTTTCAATAAAAAAGCAATTTTCCATCTATTATTTCCTCCCTTGTCTAAGAACCGTTGAGCTATTTTTTAATGAGTCCAATTACCCAGATCGGTGGCTTTAAGATACGGTCGGCAACACACGTTATGATAGTAAACTTATCATTTTATGTAGACCGTTGCATACGTGCCTATCCCTCTATATTCGTTTATTTTCACTAGTTTTTTCTTGGTTACTTAAGTTTCGTATTTTCATTCGTTCATTCATTCATGTCGTGTCAATGGCTCATTCGTTTAAATTTGTTTTGACCAATGTGTAGTCACTTATCCAGCCTCATCGGTTGCCTCTATGAGATGTTCCCGGGTGCAGGTGATAGGGCACAGAGGGCAGGAGAGCAAGTGCGCCATATTCTGTATGGGTTCCCCGCACTCACACTGGACGTGGGTTGGATCAATTATCCCCAATTTGGCTAGATTGCTTCTGCAGCGGCCAACTTGGGTGCGAAGCCTATTAAGCGATTTCCAAATTGGCCACTGCAGCTCATACCCAGGAGGCAAACGTTCTGCGGGATCTATGAAGTTTAGTGTTTATCATAATTTCATCATCGTCATCACTGACCGCTTGTAGAAGCCCACAGCTGGACCTTCCTGCCTCAAACGCCATTTCAGGCGGTTCTGCGTTTACATACAGCTTTATTGCTGTATGGGAACGATGTCATCGATACACTTAGCTGTTGGTCTGTCAAGGCTTCTAGAGCACTTCTTCCATTATTTTGAAACCTTGAAATAGCGCTCTCCCCCTCTGTCTGCCATTTGAGAAACAAAAGGGATATATAACGCTATTTGAGGCTACGCTAAATGTACGCTATACCATCACTATTCTAAGTTTTTGCATAACAACCACAACCCCATAGCAATAAATTTAGGCAAAGACAGGTATATTTATATTTTAGCGACAGATTTCTATTAAACAATTTATTAAGAAAACTTTGAATGTTCATTTATTATTTACTAGCTTGTGCTTACGGCTTTGCCCGCGTAGTACCTGGATAAAAAGTAGCCTATGTGTTATTCTGATGTATAAGCTATAGTACTGTAAAGTTTCATCAAAATCCATTCAGTAGTTATTGCGTGAAAGAGTAACAAACATCCATCCTCACAAACTTTTGCGTTTATAATAGTAGTAGGATTTATCTAGTAGCTTTTTTTATCATCATTTGAACTCTTAGAAAATTAAAGTACACCGCCGACCATTTTTACTATCTCATAGATTCCTTTCCATTTATAAGTTGTCTGGAAGAGATCACTTTTAAGTGACAAGCGCACCCAGCTACTTGCCCACCGCGCTTCCAAGGTCGAACTCTTTCTAGGTCCCAAACTGTTATCTGTCTGGATAGTCCCATCCAGATCTAGGCCCACTGGGACCTGAGGCCTATGTCCACCAGTGGACTGAGCATATTTCAGTCCACTGCTGGGCATAGGCCTCTCCCAATACGCGCCACTAAGCCCAGTGTTCGTCTCTTCTACATTTGGCCAGCCGCAGTCTCCAATCAAGAACTCGTTTACCCCAACGGTTGTCGGTTCTTCGGGATATATTATCAGCCCATTGCCAGTTTAGCTTATCCTTTGAGCTATGTCGATGACTTTCGTTCCACGTTGGATAATCATGTTATAAATTTTATCCTTCAGAGAAACACCGAGCATAGTCCGTTCCGTAGCCTAACTTGAATAAAGCTTATTTATCTAACACGCTATCATTAAAAATACAAAGAAAAGAAATAAGAATCGCGTTAAACTTTCATTATTGTTATCTGCGATCTTCATACAAACGTTGCAATTTCAATTACCTTCGTGCCGTCATGTGGTATTATTCAAAAACTGTATAGTTATTATTTTATGGTTATGTTGCCTTCGAAGTGTAACCATTTAGACACTTTCAGAATGGCTGAGATTTTTTCTTTTCGTGCACGCCGCTTCGACGTTTCCCTTTCCCTTGATTGGATAATGGATCTGTATTCTGATTCTGATTGGATAATGATCTTATCATTATGTTGTCCGATCGTGTTATCCCCGTGGGGATAACAGAGACTCGTAAATGTGTGTGGTCCACCCGGCAGCAACGGCTCTTCTCTTGAAGGAAGCAACTGATATTTGGAGCCCCGTACTAAATTCCTATATAGGTTGGCAGTAAATATTCCGAAGAATTTAGATATTCATAAGTTTTCTTTTTTTTACATTTCCTTGTGGTGTACAATAAAGTATTTTCATTCATAGCAAGGGTTCGAAGTTTCCTTATCTTCTACTACTATAAAGTGATGACAACATAAATTACTCCAAACTAAGTAACTTTCACAAAACATAAATATGAATAAAAACAGATATAAAAATTAAAACTTTTGTCAGTGCTCTGTCATAAGTGCGTAGATCTTGAGGTTATCAAGCAGAGTAGTTAGAGGCACGTCCTAACAATATATATTTGGTATAGGCATGTGCCAAATAAGTTTTACATAGCAGTTAACATTCCGCGTGACCGGTTACAAGCCCTTCGACACTTCAAGTATTATTAGAATACTTGAAGCGGGCAAACGAAGTTTTCCTTCAACGTTTTGGGCACAAGTTAATGCGCACTTAAAACATCGACTTACTTTTAGAAATTCAACGGAATAACTATTTTCATACATTGGCAGGAACAGTGTTGTAAAATATAACTGCGAAATATTATTGTTTGGTTAAACGTGGTTAAATGCAGTTTAACTGACAGTAAAAGTTAATTATGTGTGATGTATTCACAATCGCAGTAGGTATTAATTCTTAATTAAGTTATTTTGCTTCACAATCGCAGTAGGTATTAATTCTTAATTAAGTTATTTTGCTTTAAGCGTTTACTTAGGAACTTTTGCATCTACTTTTCTATTTGCTCATAGCTGATCAACTAGGTTAAGCTACGTTTAGAACGGTCAACATATGGGAAAGAGTTAGTGAGATTCACAACTGAGGACACGTTAAGTTGTCAATCCCGGTCGGTTATAGTAGTTGAGCCATGTCGGAGAACTCCGGTACTAGAGCTCTAGTAAAAGCACCTCAGTCCGTTTAAGCTAGTGATCAGAAAAACAAACACGCTAACGACTGTATTTGCCATGATGGACCTTCTCAGATACATATTCAGTACTTAGATCTTTCAGGATACAAAGTAGCGGATAGTTAGAGGCACGTTCCTACAAACATTACATTTGGCATATGTCCGCGTTTTTGCAAGTAGTTAAAATTCCACGTGACAGGTTGCTAGTCTTTCGCCGCTTATTGATACATTGCGTATTATCCTACTAATCTTATCTTATTTCACTAATATTATAAACGTGAAAGTTTGTGAGGATGTTTGTTTCAATTTTACGCAAAAACTACTGAACGGATTTTGATGAAACTTTAAATATAGCTAATATAGCTATAGAAATATAGCTTATACATCAGAATAACACATAGGCTATGTACTTATTATCCGAGTACCACGCGGGCGAAGCCGTGGGCAGATGCTAGTATTACTAACGTGAAAGTTTGTGAGGATGGATGTTTGTTACTCTTTCACGCAAAAACTACTCAACGGATTTTGATGAAATTTTACAGTAATATAGCTTATACACATTAATAACACATAGGCTACTTTTCATCCGGGTACCACGCGGGTGAAGCCGTGGGCAGAGGCTAGTATTTAATATATATTACCCTCTGGTTTTCAAACCTTGTTCAGTTGCAACTTACAATTTAGGGCGATTGTCCACGGCGACAAATTTCGAAATATTTAAAAATTTATTTTATTAAAAATGGTATATGCAACCATTTACACAAATAAACAAAGATATAATTATTACAGAAATTAATACATGCACATGTCAACAAAATAAAGTTATATAAATAGATGTTTTTTTTTAAGACAGATATAATTATTGTTCAACCAAAGAAAATAAAAAACCCAGGAATTCATAAACATACAAGGTACAATGTGCGGTCTTATCACTAAAAGCGATAAGACCGCACATTGTACCATCTCTTTCAGGCAAACTGTTAGATGTCAAAAAGTAATTCAAAATATGTTAGTCATCCATCACTCTCACAGTACTTCAGAGTCACGGTCACGAGCGTCGCCACGCATTCGCAAAAAAATCACAGTCCGGGTTGGTAGTTCCTTAAAGGAGGCGAAGGCGCGCGACAGTGCCACACGAGGATACACCAAACAGTTTGTTTCCTAGGCTGAAAATAGTTGTTTGGAGTGTAGAACAGACAAGTCGGTCCGATATGGCGCCCTATCCATTTGAATCCGACCAACTTGTCGGCCGTATTAATCAGTTGCCGTGGACATAGTTACACCCTAACTAAATCATAATTTGTAACTAAGCGAGGCATGGGAATCAATAGGTTATGTCGATTAAACATAATACGCAATGTAATTAAGTTTTCTTAGAAAGCAGTTCTCATTGAGTTTCTAATAATTGCGTTAGACCATTGTTTTATAAAGCCTAGACCACACTCGCAGCACGCAAAATTCTTAAAAAATTGCGTGTGTTTAATGGAGTCTGTTTGAGAGCCAGCACTTCTTTTATGAATTTTGTCAAAATTGTTCTCTTGCCTTGAAGAAGACATGAACGTACTTCATTTTGACTAATTTTTATCTAATTTACTTAGTTTATTTTATAACTAGCTTCTGCCCACGGCTTCGCCCGCGTAGTACCCGGAGTATAAAGTAGTTTAAGTAGTGAAAAGTAGCCTATGTGTTATTCTGATGTATCTTACTGTAAAGTTTCATCAACTCAGTAGTTTTTAATACGTTCAGTAGTTTTTGCGTGAAAGAGTAACTTTCCATCCTCACTTTCACGTTTACAATAGTAGTAGGATATTGTGCTGGTTAGTGTTATAAAATTGTTTTAGTCTAAAAGCTTTCAATTTGTTAGTCTTTCATGGTCATCCTGTGTAACGAGATAAGTGACCTGCACCTTGTTCACACTAGCGAAATGGCTGTGGGGAACGAAACAAAAGTACTAACTTTGTCAATCTTACACCTGGTTTCAGAAAAGCTTATTTTTTTCTTTTCTTTTTATGTTATGACAATACAAATAGGCAGGCGGCTGATACTGCCCACCTGATGGAAAGCGGTTACCGCCATCTATTGACATCCCCAATACTTGGGGAATTGATGATGCTTTGCCTGCTCTGAAGAACGGAGACAGTTAGAGAGAGACTCTACATTTGATGATTTAGAAGCGATTTTTTTAAGGTTAATTATACAATAGTCAGATCTAATGTCAGGTGGTTGGTTTTTTAAACGTCAGCCAATCTCGTTAGAGAGTATGAGATAGAAGATTCGTTTGACAAGCTTTTCAGAAGATTTTCATGCAATTAAATGCCGTAATGACCTGGTACAACTGATGCCGTATCGGTGGTGATCAAAGGTTGTTAAGTGGTTGTCAAAGTTTGCTTCAAAGTTTGCCACCGCTACTACCGGCGTGATCGCTGATTTGCGCGGGCCTTAAGACTTCTAAAACTAAAATGGGAATGTTGAGGTCAATAGGTGGCTCTGTTTTAGAGTTTATAGTTTTGGAAATTGACTAGTTTGTCAATCAAAATTAGTTATTTCCATCGCCATTTTATTAGTTTAATTAAGGTCAATGTGAAGTAACAACAAAATAGGTGGCCTAAAAATATGACATTGGTATCGATAATAATACGTGTTGTAAAAGGATTTAGTATCAGTTGAGAGGGCATTATAATGATCGTCTGAAATTAGAAACAGGTTCGTGGCCTAAAGTAACACATAAGCTACCAAGTACCAAGCAAGCGAAGCCGTAGGCCAGAGGCTTATACAACATAAATTAACTCGCATTATTATTGCTTATTTATATACAATAACTGATTGATTGTAGGATATAATAATGTAATCTTAGTAATTAAGAGTCATTCATCATTCTGGTGTAATTAATTTATTGTAAGTATATTGTTTTCAACTAAACAGACAATCTCTCAGAAAATATTTTATGATGTACCTTATACTATAGATCGGGTCACCGTTATCAACCCTGTCTATCGAGTACTAGAATGAGTTTTGGAGTGAAAGAGGATAGAAACTAAAGCAAACATAACGTAAAGGCAGCTTATTTTGTAGATAAAGGAAACATGTTTAATAAAATCTACATCGCCCAGACAGCATAGGTCTCATACGGAATTTCAGTAAGGGTCACTAAACAAAAGTTTTAATTTCGATCTTACTGAAAAACAATAGTAGCGAATGAACATAGCAAAGCTGGCCTAAAACTTAACGCATACATACCTACCCTTCCTGAACTCGAGTTAAGACCAGCTTTCGTAATGGGACCGCAAGTTTATTTTACTTCTAGTTTAGCCCACTTTCACCCAATTTATTGCTTTTGGTGCAACCTACTCTATGACTAAGCTTGACTTTTAAAAAAAGGCGAAAAACGCCAAGCAAAGTTTAAAATACCACTGACGTGTATTACAATCGATTTGACGACATCCAAAACGAGTGTAAAAAATCGCATTATAATCCGATAAGCCGTTTTGTCCATGGTAACAGATAAACAAACACAATAACAATAATATAAATGCGGGCTTCTTCGCGGGTTTAAGCAGCATTATTTTGTCAAATCGTGCAATAAACATTGTTTAATAACTAACAAAGGCAAATAATTTATTTGAATGAAGACTAACGCATTTTGAAATAAATCAATCCGGATTAAAAAAAAATAGACTTGACTACGAAACGTAGAGCTAAGTTGTAAAATGAAAGAGTAGCGTGGATATTCTAACAAGATCATCAACATTAACAGCATGAGAAGTGCATGGCAGTACAACGTTCTGTGCTAAGAGTGCCATTGTGAACGATCTTAGGCTTTCACAGACTTCTTGCTACCCTTCAGATGTCATAGGCCCATCCAACCTAATAAGTGTAAGGACATTCAAAAACGAATTATAAGACAATGTTTGAGAAGTTATGAAAGGTTTTTTGTAAAGTGATTGATTTTAGCAATAAGACCCCATATTTTACTCTGCATAAAATATACAATTTCAATATGTCGATTTTTTCTTTGGTTTGCAATAAATTCTATCTATTTAGTTATATCCATGTTATTCTAGACGTTTCGCAACGATCGCGTGATTCGCTTATCACAAAGAATACATTAACTGCATTTTTTAAAACTCTTTTTCACATCGTCCGTATATAATTTTCATTCTGACTTACCGCTTTTTAAGTCAGGGGCGCCTCACTCGAATTTTTTGCCCTGTTTTTTGTCAGAGTTGTTTTTATTTTGGATATGGAGGATCTGTAAGGCTGCGGCCGCACTGCATGGTGACGGCTTAGCCTCTTGCGAGACGCTTAGAAAATGTATAAGAAACTCTATGGATATTTATTGGGCCATTATCACGTACTAATCAAACCTCATGCTTGGTGCCCACACGAGTCTTGTGGCGTGTAGTCCTGTCTGTTTTTTTCTATAAACGTCAAACTAGGTACCTAGCGACTGGCCTAGCTACTCTAAATTATATCTAACTCTAACTACCTTACCTTAATAAGCGGCGATGGGTTTTGTAATCTGTCACGTGGAATGCTAACTAATTTCAAAACGCGTATGTCAAATGTAATGTTCGAACGTTTCTCAGACTACCCCCTACGTGCTAGTGATTTTGAATAAAAGGGGAAATTATCAAAAACCTATTGACATTAACTTTTGACTTTGATTCGACTAGAGCCTCCATGTTTCGTAGGTGAGCGCAAGAAGCGAAGGTGGGCGCCTACAGAGTGGCTTTTATTTCATGCAATCCACTAGAGACGCGAGTTGTAAGACGCGTAGCTACAAGTGTATAGATGCGGGCTGTGCGGCCGCGGCATTATGATTTTCATATATTTAATTTTATGTATTGTTTACATTTCTTTTTAACATTTCAATATGATTCAAATAGTTTAATAGCATGTCAAGTGACAGTTTCTTGAGCACCTATCAGTTCAGTTAAGGAAATATAAATATTATTATCGTCTAGGACTAATTGTTTCTTGGAAGATATTGAAGTGTAGATAATGAATAAGCCTTACATGAATATTAAGTATAGCTTATATTATAGCATGGAAGGAGGACCTTGTAGCCCATTTGAATCACCCCTATTATATTCTACAATTTTGGTCAACTATACTACTAACTAGCTATGGCCTTGTTTGAGCGAAAATTTTATTTACTAAGGAACAGGGTTTTTTGTAACCTAGTGATAAAGATGTTGGGTTGGTGCAGTTACATGTTCAGGGATTCCATTCACAGAACAGAAATTACATTATTTTCATTGACTTTTTGAAATTCATGCTTTCAGTTAATGAATTTAGAGATTAGTTATGTTTGACTATCGCAAAGTTCTAGCTTGCTCAAAATCCGTCCAAAGAAAATCTTACACTAATTTCACGAAAATGCTTATTTCTTGATAAACGACGTAAGTACGAGGTACCTAGGTACTATTAAGTATTATTATTGCTTTACCTTTATAATAATAAATGGACACTTAAGTTGTAAAAAATACTTTTATATTTATATAAAGTTTAACGAACGCTTTTGGCTAAAATCCACTTTTCCATTCAGCATAAAAGTTGGTGACCCCTGCTTTCTCCCACGTCTAGAAATGTACGGTCTGTAGTTTTCTAACAAATATTGCCATCGTCTATAAAATCTTAGCTCTAATTAGCGCAACAAAAAATCCCCTTATAAGAACTTTGTAATGGTCGGCAAAAAATGCAGAATTGCAGTACCGTAATTTTATTTGCCTCTTGGAGTCTTTTGAATAAGAAGACAAATAGTCGTCAACTTTGACTAAGAACACGGCTAAATCGGTAGGTATTATTGATTTGCGTACAACGGACGGCGCAGTGTAAGAAGGCCATCCGATTGGCAATGTATGTATGTATTTATGTGTGTGGACTCCTTTTTTCACGTATAAATGCGTAGTAGTTTCTGGCTAATTATATGGACAGCCTAACTCCGCCCGGAAGCACATAAGTTTCCTGGAAGGAGAAAAATAAGTCTTCGCATAAGCAGAAATTTGGTAGTTTTTTTATAGGTACAATATATATTTATATAGGTATAAAAATATACAAGGTGGCTAACAAGCATACGTGTTGTGTTGTTGTAAAGGGTTGTTTGTTACCATTTATCTCCGAAACGGCTGATTCAATTGAAATGCGGTTTTTATGATTATTATGACTTCGAGGATGGTATAGATAAGTTTTGTCAACGCAAAGGAGCTGCAAAGTCAAATCAGAGGTTTCACATTTTTTCAAAAATAACTTGACTATTACCTATAGTAGTCTTTATACAATGCGTCATCCGGTTCGTAGTCAGCATTCCGGAACCTTCATTCGCCAGCGATTGTCGGGTTTACGAGAAGCCTTCCCATTTCCATGGCAACTTGCACATTCTGACAGCTAATTTTAATGAATTGAATTACTTAAAGTTAACCGCCAAAAAAATATAGGTATCAACAAACGTATCACTTCCAAACTAACCGTAAAAACACCAAACACCGTCCGTTTTTTCATTAAAAGTCTCGCAAATTATCATTTTATCATTGCAATTAAAAATAAACGCATTTTTTATCAACCATTTTTATGCTCAACCATAAAATAGATAAAAACTGTAGAAGTGAAACTCGGACGTAGTTACTTATAAATCGCTGAGGCGCCGTATAATTGGAGGAACACTTAGACATAGACAACGAATGTTTAGTTATGTACTTAATTAAATTGTTTTTAAAATATTAACCGACGCTTAAAATACCAAAAAAATATCAAAATCGGTGGTATCTCAAGGTGGTACAATAATCTTTGGAATATTAACATTTCTATAAAATAACGAATGTTATTTTAGAATGTTTTTTGATTCGTTGGATGAACCGAAGTGTTGATGATGTTGTCCTATCCAATTTCGGCAGCAACGTCTGTGTATATTGGATAAGCATATTTAACTCTATTAAGTAAGTAGAATAAGTAACTACTGAGGGCTTTGCTGCCCTTTGATGCGCTTACTACTTACTTACTTGTTTTGGAGAAAGTACTTTCTAATAAATAATGAAGTCGTTTCTTCATTATTTATTAGAAAGTATCGTTTTTTATAATAAATAATGAACCCAAAGCCCACACAAATCGCAAAAATGCTATTGCATGCGTTTAGTAGCATTTAAATGCAACGATTCACACTGACGCAAACTTTTACTACTTATGTACTTTTCTCGCAAGTTGATTGCCACCATCAGCAGCTCCGCAACGGTGGAGCGGCTGCTGGTGCAAATCAGCACTGCACCAATTTACGCGAACCGTTTCCGTGTAGCATGGAGTTGCGTTTCTGTATGAAAGTATACGTCGTTATTATTTTATTTGGTATGTTATGGTAAACAGTGAATTTGCGTGCGTCTATCAGATAACTTACAAAAGAACGCGTCCCGCTACATTTTTAGCAATATTAATTTATTATTTACCATCACGCTATGTTGATAGTGATTAGAACCAAACATTCTACGTCTTTACAAGCACTTGCCAGTTAATATTAGCTTCAAGAATATTATTGTATATTTTAACATAATTGAAAATCCTGGTACCTTAATCAGTTTCTTGAAACTCTTTTATTTGCGGTTACTACAAACTCCAAAACAGGTAATGGTGTCGATTCTCTTGTGTACCAAATAAACTTAATTTTATCTTTTGCTGTCTTTTACTTACAGTAACAAAAGAAAGAGATAGCAACAATTTCAGTGCTGCTAAATTAGTCAGATTTACGTATTCCATATAAGTTTAGTCGTGATTTCAAAATTGCTGACTATAAACACGAAAAAGAGTGACACATAAACTAATTCGACAGGCGTAAAATTCTTGCCATCTCTTCATACCAGTTAAACTAAAGTTTATTTTAAACTGTTGCTGTTGTAGGCTTGTAGGTACTAGAGAATCGACGCCAATAGCTCCAAAATTAAGTAGCCTACCTAAACATCTATTTAATGTTTGAAAAGAAAAGGGACCACAAACTACCTTTATGTAAGTACCTACCTAGGTGAGAAATATTAACTCAATC
Organism: Perizoma flavofasciatum; assembly: GCA_958496245.1. NCBI lineage: Eukaryota > Metazoa > Arthropoda > Insecta > Lepidoptera > Geometridae > Perizoma > Perizoma flavofasciatum. Next base: position 5,964,986 of record OY292419.1, on the reverse strand, counting down.
GGTTTAGTCGTTACGGAAATATTAAGCAAACATTGAACTTGCTATCAAAAATGGAATAGAAGTTATTTGACAAAAACATATCACAACAAGTCAGAATACATAAGTGTCATTAATAAAGTAGGTTAGATTGAACTAGTATTTCACGCCATCTCTTGGCAATAGTAAATTCTAGCTTAGCTGCTCCGGACGAAATCAAAACCCGCAAAATCGCACACATAGCGCAATGTGAAGTTCAAGTTAATTCTCATAGATGTCACTTAAAAGTTTTAGACACTAAATTCAGATGGCGCACTGAGGTTCGCTGGAATGAAAATTTGATCTGTAGGGTTCATGCATCGACGATTGTTTCATAAATTTTGGCAAGATGACGCAATTTTAAACTTTAATTAATACCGACCAATTCTTATAATATGGATAAGAATTGGTCGGTTCTTTCACATGATGCTAGATGTCAAGTTATCAAGTTTTTTTCTTATTCTTATAATTCTTTATTGTACACAGAAATAAAACAGAAATATTAAACAAGATATTAGGTGAGGCATGTACAAAGGCGAGCTTAACCCTAAAAAGAGTTTTCTTCCAGCAAACCTTTGAGGAGTTATTTTGTCAAGTTTGTTATTGTTTTTAGTTCTTGTGGCTAGTAGATAATTAGAAAAGTAAAAATTAATTTAATTAATTTTGTCGGTGAGTAGATAGGTACATTTCTTAGCTTATTGTATCAAAGTTTACTAGATATGATCACGAAAAACTTTTTATCCTCTCTTTAATTTTAATCTGGTAAAATTTTATTTATTAAGGTACCTAAGTATACCAAAAAACTTTTAAAAAAATCAAACATTTTTTGATATTGTATTTTATTGTATTTTGTCTACCTACTGATCTAGATAATATCTGTGGCATAGTGCTAGGTGGTCCGTCTTGCTTTACAATCTAAAATTTTAAGCTATCATCATTGAATAATTAATAATTGTACTATAGGTAACTAAGATCTGAGGAAGTCCATCATGGTTACATAATTATGTCGTACCTTATTATATTATATTTTTTTCTTAAATGTAGTGATTAAAATTTTATCACCATCAATGTAACCGTGGGAGTTCTAGCTGGAGTCTGTTTTTATATTATTTGTTTGTCTACTCGGCGCTAGATGGCAGTGGCAGACTCTTATTTCTAACAAGATTTATTATAAAGCTCATTGGATACCTACTACAACGTAAATTTCGAGCAAGATGAAATTGTCAACGTTATTTTAATTCTAAATTATTAAATAAAATCCAGTTCGATTACTACTTAGTTAAAGTTTTTTTTTAAATATAATTTTATAAGTAGGAAGGTATTAAATTACGTTTTTTTAGTTGAGGAGATAGGAATAGTCTAAAAAAACCAACCATATGAATCATCCTTTTTATTTTTTAAAATAATTATAGCTAACCGTTTCGGCAATAATAATTACTATCTCAATAATGACACAATAAGCATTTTCCGTTGTTAAAATAAAAAGTTTTCAATAAAAATAAAAATAAAAGTGTTAATTTGTTCGTAATTTGTAAACTAATAATTAAACATAAACTCAACTATTACTATAAATTACATAGCAGTTCATTACGTAAAGATTACAAAAAATAACTTTTATAAAAATATACTTAACTCAATAAACACATTGCAAATTCTAAATACCTAAAACATGGCATCAATATTTTTAACATAACTAAGCCTTACAAAATTATACAGGGTGTAGTTTTAGACGATTAGAGGGAATAATAAATCTACTATAAATAAAATAATAATTAATAATAATATAAAAAAACAAACGTGTTTGTCGTGAACACTCGTGATTCTTATTATTATGAAGTCATCTACATTTTAGAATTATTTCCAACATGTACTGATGCTAACACCAAAGGTACAATAATATCGTCACATCACATTCCTAAAGTATTTACATTCATTTTTAGTTCAGTATATAATTTAATAAGTACGTAAACATGCCAAACGCGAATTTTGACTTCTATCGATTATTCTAGTGCCTAAATTGAATTTTACATTTTTATGCCGAAATACGATAATTTTGATTGTACATTATACATTTACTTTTTACACCCAAACATTGTATTTTTGAATTACAATTTATTTTTTCTGTAAGTGACAGTGATTTTTCACTTCTGTCCAATAAATTATTTATTGCATTTTTTTTATTATTAATATTTTCTATATTAATCACGACATCCATTAAGATCTTGAAATCGTAAAATAAGACTAGAAGTACACCAATTGGAGAGTTTACATTTTTCAGACAAAGATGAACAATTTGTTCACGCACGTTTGTTCTCATGAACGAAATGTGCATGAACAAAGCGGTCATGAACAAGAGCGAACGTGAACATAACGTAATAACAACGTAAATGCCGATGTGACACTGTAGAGGCTAGGCATACAATAAAATTGAAAATAATGCACTGTCAGTACCGTACTGCTAAGTTGAAAGTATCATTCTAAATGCAATTTAGAATTTCATAGGATAATCCGCTTACATTGTCAGAAAGCCTTCTATTTTTTTTGTAATACCATTATAGTTTTGTTCAACCTGGAACGAAACAACCAATTTTCACTATTTTTTCTTGTTTTCATATATTCTTGCTTCAAAATGGATATGGCGTGAGAACGGGTTGCAATGACCTCCATAATATAACACCAATTATTATAAATATTAACTATGATATTAAAGTACACATTTTTTTTTGTATTTATGTTTTATTTCGTTGTTGACTACACTAACAAAAACTAAGCATCGTTCCTTCACAAATACATACTTAGTTCATGTTATTTTGTGCCATTTATAAAAATAACTGTTAGCAAGTGACTGGACATAACGGAATTTTTATAAATGACTAAGTAATGTTACATTACATTTATTATGCTAACTTATGAATTAAAGATAATTATTGTAATTACTTCTATGTGAATATGGATTGAAAACCGGGCTATCCTGTCTATTGCTTAATATTAAGAGTAATAAAGGTATATTTAGCTAAATTGTAGTTTAAAACAAAGATAAATTCAACAAAACGACAAAGCTAAATAAAACTTGAACATTTCAATGAGGATGCTTAATGGGAAATCAACAGCAAGTTATTTATTAAAAACTTAACAATAAAAATATCTTAAAATGTGTTCAAATTTATATACACTACGTATTTATTATTTTTACGAAATCGTTAATTTATTTCTCAAATGTTGTTTAATTTCTAATTTGAAAGTCGGTAATCAATTAAATTGAAGAGCAAGTTTTATAAATTGTTTTCTTTTTTCAACTGTAAGTATTCCTAAAATAATAATTTATAGTATTTATATTGTAGGTACTTATGGTATTGACCTTTCAATTGATCTGTTTTAGTTAAGCTAGTTTTATTTCTTCAACTTCCGTAATAGAATCCAGATAAGTATGGTTACTTATAAAGGTTTCATTATTATTATTTAAGCTGACACAATGAACTCATTTCAAGATATTTTTCATAACTTGTAATAATAAGAAATGTAATGTAATCACAAGTTGGTTGTAGCGATTATTTTAAGATATTTAGAATAATATCTTCATTTATTGCACAGAAAATTAAGAACTATAATCGGAAACGTAATAATTCAACGATATCATCTTTCAACAAAACATTTAGTAACAAAAATTTATTTATCAAATGCTGATAAAACTAGGTCGCCATATCCATTTCTCACAAAATTACAACTGACAGTGCATTTTGAGTTGCAACGTGGGGTCTACCACATTCCAATGACATTAACTTAAACCGGTATTATTGATCATAATACCAAAATGTAATAAAATGAATAAAACATGAATCTATTCTTTTTATTGCAAATTGGCTTTCAGCGATGAAAATTATCGCCTATTAAAGTAGGCTTAAATTACACAGCTTAACTACGGAATTTTTCATCATAAAATAAATGTAGAAAACATCATATATTTTTCATGCTTTTTTTGTTAACATTAAAAAATGTATCCTTCAAAAACTTAAAAATAATCGGACAACTTTCAGACACGTTATAACTATTCCATTTTCGATGATCACAGAGAATACAATGTCTTCATTTTTGCACTGCATTTTGTACCTAATTTTAAGCCTATTGAGTGTTTTTGTCGTATATCCACAAAAATCTTATCTAAATTTTTCAATCCCGAAAATACAATGTTAATATTTTCAATACAAACATTATTTTTAATTAAAATGTAAAATAATGCTGCACAAAAATGGAGACTACAGTGCGTCATGAACACTTTCTTGGAAACGTAACTTTTGATTAAAGTCTAATGTTAGGATTCACGATCCGTGCTTTTTCATTTGTACAACTCGAGTCCGAGTCAGTTCCTAACGCGATGTTTTTTTTATTTATAACTTTAAAAATACCAAACTTCCATAAATTTTTTCCTTCTACTAAGACCTAAATTTAAAACAATACAATTTATACAATATTCATAGGAACTTCTTTTGTTGTTATATTAATTTATTTATATATTAAATTTATGAGGACATATTTTTACATAAATAGCGATCCACTTTGAATTTTTATTGAGATTTTCGTATTTTTGTTTTATTTCAGTCAAATCGAGTTTTTGTTGCCTAAATGGTAAATTTGTATTCACGTTTCCTCGAAAACTTAATCTTTATCGGGTAACCTTCGCGCCTCGTTGGTACTTTCCTTTCGTTCCAAATCATAAAGAAACATTGCCGAAAAGTTTTGTATTTCATAATAAAATTAATTAATGAAAACCATTCAAGAAATATCTTGTCGATAACTTAAACATACGACACAAAATTATTAATATCTTGGGCTATTGCATTGTATTTTTTCTATTTTACATTGACATTACCGTGACAGTAGTAGAAAAACTACAGTTTCACGGAAGTTTCAATTATTCAAGAATGAAATAATTACGTACATTAAAATCAGCTTAGTAGTACCTTACCTATGTTATGGTTATACGTAGATTACAATCCATATGAACAAACGAACTGGGAAAGAGTGTCCGACTGTTCATACACACTGTCACTTATATATAATACACATGTTATTATTAAAAGAATTAATATTCGGCAACACTTGACATTCTCTTACTTCTGTTTTCCAAAATAGTTCCTACTACGGAATTGGGTAGGATCAGAACTATTTTGCAAAACAAAACGAACTATAAAACTATTGTTGTGGCAACTGTGTTCAGCATTACTGAAATGCTGACTTGGTTTTATGAAATATCATTAAAACCATTATTAATATATTTGGGCTATTGCAGTTTGAAAGTCGATTATGATATAAAATTATAAATAAATACTTGTATACATATTTATTGGGCTATTGTGTGAACATCCACGTCGAAGAAGAATGTCTCGTGTTTGTTGTAGGTATTCGTCTATTCAAGGTCTGTCAAGAGCTCTCGGTGCATTCATTTCGCTCTGACGTTCAAATTAGAGATCTTATTGTCTTGTCTCGGTATAGTGAAAAATCGCTATTTTACGCTGAAAAATCAATCGATTATGTACAAAAATTAATCAACGGCAGTCTTCTCAACAAAATAAATCAGTAAATTTTATATACAACTATATATAAATGGTGTAAATAATTTATTTTCATAAAATTAAAATCGTTCGTTTATTAAAATAAACTGAAATTTTTAAAAACAAAAGCGTTAACATTACGTAACAGGCCTAAGTTTAGTACAATTTTATTATCTAATATGGCATTAAAGATTAAATAAAATAAAATAAAAAAGAAATCTGAGTAAATTTGAATAAAAATAAAAATATTTCTGCGAATTTTTACTAAATAGAATTGTTTTGTGCGTTTATAACGTGACTAGCATAAGACGTGTTATTGCGTGAAAAGATAAAATAATAAAATAATTTTGATCAATTATTAATTATTATTATAACTATTCCCTAGTAAACTTAATAATGCAAAGAAACCAACTCGCTAAATGCGATAATGCTTATACCTGTTTGGCACTTCCAAAATGTACTAAGCTAATAAATACATCGCTTTGTGTATAAAGCTAATATTAAAACATAATAATTAAAAATCCAATGATAGAACAATCAATAATAACAATCATACAAATCATTAATATCGAAAAACTAATAACTGAATTGCACTGAACATTATTTGTCATAGTTTCTACGTCTAAATAATTGTTTGGGCGAGTGTTTGTTCCAGTTTTGTTCAATCATTCTATGTTACTATAGGTACCATGTCAATTTATATACAATTTTTGTTTCCGCTAAAACATTCCTTATTTACAACAGTTAGATCTATCTACGACAATTGTATACATTTTCACCAGCTAAAAAATAAACAAAAATTGCCTTGAATCAAATCACTAGCCAGAGGCGATTTCATTTACGCCGATAAACCAAAAAAATCTCAAAATACGAAATTATATAAATTTTGCTATCACGAACCTATTTTTTTTTACGATCAAGTCGAAATCGCGTCGGATTAGTAATAGCTGAATTTTCATGGTTGAGGGTTTTGTTGGAGATGGACAGCCTGTTGGGCAGCTTGTTGAGCAGCTTGAGCAGCTTGCTGCATGTGCTGGTGCTGGGCAGCTTGCTGAGCAGCTTGTTGAGCCGCTTGCTGAGCCGCTTGCTGGGCGGCCTGGGCAGCCTGCTGCGCCACTTGTTGAGCAGCTTGCTGGGCTGCGGCTTGCTGAGCAGCCACTGCTTGCTGCGCTGCCTGCTGAGCTGGTGATGGAATATTGAAGCCCAGCATTCTGGGATCATGCAACCTCAACGCCTGTTCTAGCCTCTGTTCTTGTGCGATTCTGAACGCTTCCACTAACTCTGGAGATAACTGTCCGCTCGCATCGTTCGGCTGCGGAGGGTATCCTCCGTTGTGACGTAGTGGACTTGGTGCTTCGTTCTGTGCGGCGGCCGCTTGGGAAACGGCTAGTCTCAACGCCTCCGCTTGACTTCTCAGCAGAGCTTCTGCTTGTTGGATTCTGAGAGTGGCTTCGGATGGTGCTGGAGGCGTTTCTGGCGGTGGTTGGACTGGTGGCTGCTCTCGGCCAGCCAGTTGCTGCCTCATTGCTGATACTAGATTAGCAGCTGCAACCTGGACTGCGTTAGCACCTTCACCAGGTTGTGCCATCATGTTGGCTGCGGCTGCGGCAATTGCTGCAACTCTTTCATCTCCATACGCTGGATGACCGTTATTACGTAATAAATCGGATAGTTTGTTCACAGCTGCTCCTGCTTCAGATCCTGCGGAGGATGACAGTCGACCGTTGGAGGATGAATCGGAGTGGGCAGGGGATGGAGGAGCCAGGTTGAGTAGACCGGATCCTCCAGCAGACACGGCGGCAAGAAGATCTCTCTCTCGCCGTTCCGCTGCGGCTCTTGAGAGGACGTACTGTGCTGCGAACTGATGCTTTGGTTCCATCCTCATGTGCTCCATGTGAGAAAGGAGTCCTGAAAGCAGAAATTGGGCATTATTGAATTTTGCAACCTGGAAATTGCAAAATAAGAGGTTTTGTGTTGACAGATAGATATTTAGATTAGTTCTGTTGGGTTTTCCATGATATCTAAGTTCAAAAATAATTTGTGGCTATTATATTTATTCATTTCTAAAATTATCAAGACATCAGATGCTGATCAGGAAATTTTAAATTCAAGCCTGTCCTGAACTCTCTACTGGAATATGCACTTACCACTTTCATGCGTAAACACGGCCTGGCACACCGAACACGGCCACATCCTAAGGCTGCTTGTAAGCTGCGTCTCTGGATGACATGCTAGATGCTTTCTCAGTGACCCTTCGTTGACATAATGCTTTCCACACACCGGACAAGGGTGGTTGGCCGTCCTCCGCTTCGCTATATAAGGATCAGTTGGTTTAGCTTGCGCTGGGTACGGTGACGTGGCAGGGGGACCTGACGTCACCAGGAATGGGTAGGTTAGTGGGTTAGGGGGGGAGGAAGGAAAAAAATAACAGGTTAGTTTCAATGTTATAGTAATTTTAAGGCATAGACGACGTTTGTTGCGTAGTGGTGTATAAAAAGTGCGTTGTTTTTAGTGTTTAGAGGACATATTGAATGTTATAGAGGATTTTGAATGAGTAACAAAAGTCGTCCATGAACTTATTGCTATACTTAGTTAATAAATAGAAAAACTAAAAGAAACTAAAATATGATAATCAATTTGCGACGGTAGAACTTAAATATAAACAAAAACAACTCAATTAACGGAACACAAAGTCCATAGAAAACGGAAAATGTCGCTATTTATTACATAAACAAAACATGTTATCATAACAGCTGGAACGCCATCCGAAGAATTTGTCTAACCACAGACAAGAAATGTTTGCAAAACACTATACCCTTCCAATGATTTTAAAACAATAACATTCGTCTATGGCATCCACTCCCTCGAAATGCGTTACCAACCGACCTTATTTATTAAGTAAGTGCTAAGATTTATGGAGACGATACGTTTTTGTTTTACCGTTGATTTTGCAACCAACACCCCTCATGGCTTTGTGCCAGCTGGAAGGTTTTATAAGCGAAACATGTAGCAAAATTGTTTTTAACAGTAGCTATTACTATGATGCAAAAATTTTATCTACAACCTTCCAGTGGCAGACCTTACGAGCTAATAAATCTCCCCTGCTACAGCATTGTACAAAACTACTTTCAGATATTGCTTTAAAATATAAAGAAAATCTTCAATAGCCGGCAAAAGAGATTTCTAATTCTAAATCAAAAAAAGAACGCCGTGGAATTCTTTTTCCGCGCACCCATTTCGAAATCCAAACGCGAAACTTACTCGCAACGCCGGAAGCATTGGGGTCTTTATGCGTGTTCTTCATATGTTCTACAAGTGCTTCGCCACCGAATACGACTTTGTGGCATATAGGACATGGCGTGGCGGTGGCACCACCGATCATGAGTGCGGCGTGTTGCTGCAAAACACCAAGGTGCAGCTGAAGCTCCTGTTGCCGGCGGCGATGCGGGCATAGCATTACAAAGATTAGGTACACGGTAAAAACACACACAAAATATTATAACAGTCGAAAGGGAATTTCGAAATAAAACGGCCGAAAGAGTAATTTTGAGCGTCAATTTGACGTGAAATTATAAAGTAGAAACAAGAAGAACATTAAAAAATGTAGGTGGTAAAAATCTACAGTGATTTTTTTACTTTTAACAAAAAATATAAAATAAATCAACAAAAAAATATAAAATTATTTACAATACCTAAAATTTTACACATACAATTTAAAAAAAGTAAAGGTCGGTTTTACAAAAATGGCATAGGTAAGTATCTAATGTTAAAATACTACTAAGATTATATCAAAATATACATTCACGATAATATAATTTTTTTTCTCGAAAAAGACAAAAAAATATTTAATATGTTGTCTAGTACATAGAATTTGTTGTTAATAAATTATATTTTTCTTTATCATCAGTACTCACTGCTGGACCTGGCGTCATCTAAGAGTAAAATTTTCCGGATAAAATAATGTAAAAACGTTCCCACCCGATGGACAATGACATCTTAAAAATTGCGAGAATTCGAAGCATATAGATTTGGCCCAAGATCATCTAGCATAGCACTCTTTGGGAGAGTCATGTGGACTTAAACAGGCTGCTAATGAAGGAAAAATTATCTTATCCCACATAGATACTGACCTTGGCCGTGTGCGTTCTGAGACTGCTCTCAGTGGCAAAGCCCTTCCCACAGATATTACAATGAAAGGGCCTGTTCTTAGCTCGCTCTACCTGGGCGTCGTGGTTCCGCAGATGCTGTTGCAGATTCGAGAGCTGGATGAACGCACGCCCGCAGTCGGGAAGGTGGCATTTGTATGGACGCTCGCCTGGAAAGAACAATGATGTTAAAATGTTGCTTGTTTTTTATGTATGGGATACAAAATCTGATACTGAGTGGATCAATGGTTCCTGTAAATTTAAGTTTGGAGACCGTGAAGGATGATGAAGACCATGTGACTGAAGTTGAAGAACCAATGTAAAACACTTCTGTGGTCAATGACCCAGTATCCATATGAGATGGTGCGGGTTCTATTCCCACAGCGAGACAAATTTATTTGATCTACAAAATACTTATATTTTCCGGGTCTGGATGTAGTGGTAGTGGTAGTGGCGTAGGTTCTGATCGGCAAAGGATCCTAGTTTTACCTTCTGGGTAAGGAATATTGTAACAATGTATTTTTTTGGATGTTTCTAACAAACTAAAGGATTTTGTGGACTGCGAACAGTCTCTTTCTTTTTGGATCTGATAAAAAACTATAAAAAAAACTACGATAATCGTTTTTGAAGGCAGAAAAATACGCCCATGCCTTTCTTACTAAGTAAGTAATTTTATTATAAAATGGCTATTGCCCAACATTGTATAAGTGAAAATTTATTAGATACCTACATTACTTTAAAAACGAGGTATTTTACGGTAATTTGATATTCGATATTTGTACCATCTACTTAACCTAGTGAATTAAACTATGTCTAAGCAAGTTTTGAAGCCTAAATCAATTTTATACTTTTTTATTAAGGTTACTTATTTTACGAATCTAAAATGATAAATAATGAAGTTACAGTTATTAAAAATAAAAGTAAAAAGTTTCGTTATTCGAACGCTAACGGTAACCCAAAAGGATTACACAAGACCAAACAGTCAAGCCAGTTACCTCAGTAACCTGATTTCGTTCGAAATCGCGCCAAAATCCCGACCTAACCCAACGCGCGAAAACCGCACCATTTTTAAAATAAGAACATAATAAAATGAACGCATACTTTTAGCCTGTACAGCAAGCAAATGCATAGGTCAACGAACGCACGCATACATAGGAACCCACACAGATACGCATTCGTCTTGTGGTCCTTCCAACATCGTTGTGTTGGTGATTTTGCATGTAAGAGAAGAATGCGTTCGTATTATACCCATGCGTTTCTAGATATTGTAGAATTATTTCCTAGATGCAACAAGATATATGGTATGTATGGGGCATAGAAATATTGCTATCTAGTCTGTATAGCTAATCGGGCACTAACGGTCTATTGCTTTATTTATTGACACTAAATTTTATAACTGAGTTAGGTTTAGCTGGTTGGAGATAAAAGTGTGGGTAAAATATTGCGTTATTTAATATATTTTATGTATTTAGAACGGGTAGTTTATGGTTGATTGTTTTATGCAATATCTCTAAGAGGTATAAGGAAGAGAACTATTCTATAGCTTAACTATTGTAAGTGGACGAGAAATTTAATGAATTAAAACAAATAATAATTTACTATCATCTGTCACCAAACATTTCCAAATATGGTTTAGATCGTTAGGAAATTAACGCGTTTTTTTTTCTCAATATATTTAACTTATTATGGTTACGTACTTTTTTGAAATAATAACTTATGAGCGTGGAAGAATTTAGAAACCATTAGTTTAATAAATAATTAATATGTTTGGGTTCACCTTAGTTTCATTGTGATTCAAAACATTTAAAATTAATAGTCTTGTCATCTGTCTGGTGCCATCATATTATGGTTAAAGGGCACAACTGCATAAAGCAATAGTTTGAGGAAAAAATATATGTTGTAGATTCTTACAAGTCTGCTGTTTAAAAATCAGCTACCAATAGGTCATTTTTTAATACTTTAATAGTTACTAGAATGAAATCCTCCAGATTCCAAACTTTATTTTTATATTCGATAGTAGTTAGTATAAGTATCTAGGTGTTAAAACTTTTTCCTTTCATTTTAGTATACAAAGATGTTGAATGATGTATTGAAAAGGCGCAACTAACCAAATACGTCATTTCAACGTAATATTAACGTGATATCGTTCCCATCATGTACTAGCAGGACAGCATTATATTTTTCCTATAACGTGTCATTTCATCATCACCTAGCATTATATTTTTAAATTTGCGTTTTCTTTTAGTGATAGTAAGTATTACAAAATTGGGCTCAATAATTAAAAATAAAAACAACCAAATTAAAAAGCTGCTGCTCAGTAGGCCAAGCTGACTACGCAGTCCTGCCAGATCCCGAAGACACGTCACGGCAGAACGAATCTGAGGTATGAGAGGTCCTTTCTTGCCAATTGGACCGTTTTGGAAAAATGGATTATGAATGGAAAAAGTGAGAAAGACTTTAAATTTTGCCCAGCATTGAGGAAGTAACAATAAAAATAATATTTATGAGTAAAATATGTATTTATATCATTTTGATTTTATTCCGTGCTCGTACTTCGGCTATGTTAGAAATTAAAACGCTTAGAGTCATTTTATCTTTTAGTATTCTTATTATGTCATCTGACCCACATATTTTCTAATTACAAGAATCTTTAAAATATGTACTTTGTAACGTCTTAATACTTTTCTATCTCTACATAACAGACCATAGATTAATCTTGTCTATTGCAAATATTTCTTCCGGGTTCGGCGTTCCTTATACTATTGTGGCCGAGCAGCCATTTTTCAACGTATACAACCTACGCGTTCACCGACAAATCTATCTTGACCTCTGCTCACTTCATATAACTAAGCGGGACAGTCCGCGTGGGAGGTCAGTTTCAACTGGCTGGTTGTCTATGGATATTTTTGTTATTTCTCTATGAATAAATGTAGGCAAGGGAAAGGCGTTCGCCTTAACACAGTTTGGACGCGATGGTTAAAGGATGGTTCTTAGATTGTGAGTGTGTTTATTGGGAGGAACTTTTGCGGTGACTGTCTTTTAGTTGTAAGTCAAAAGTTCTAGCATAATGTAGCTTATTTTACTTTTCTTAATTAAAAACGTATTGTAAAATTTAGATCTACTTGTTTGATAAATTTTTGGGCTCTTAATAAAATGTTTTTTTGCTGCCGTTTTATTAAGGAATCTTATAACATCCCTATCTTACTAGATACCTACACTGAATACGTAAAAAAACTTTTCACGGATTATTTGATGAAATTGATTCTCATAATAGTCCGACTTCTACAAGGTAATTTACGAATAGAATACCCACCGGTTGTTAGAACTCCATCTAAGAATGTTCGAATTGGTTATCACTATAGGTTAAAATTGAATACAACTGTAGTAAGCACATTTATTTACGATGCGAAGCGAATAATAATTGACCTACTTATTCATTCATTTTATATTGATTATGACAAGAAACCTAAAATTAAACTCCTTTGTCCTAAACATAAGTTTTTTCAACCATATTTTTTAAGAAACGTTAAAATCAGTTTTTATAATTGTAGCTTTTTTTTTTAAGTAAGATTTTAATAACAATAAAGTGCCGTGACACATCAATCAATTTTATTAAATAATAACTAACATTAAACCAAAGCATTCGAGCGGTCTAGCCCTAACAAAGCTGAGAGATACATGAAGCCTACGCATTTGATTTACATACAAAAGTACTTCCCTAAGTAATACAAGCACATTTTGACTGGCATCGTGTAGGCATTAAACATTCCTGACTGTGCTTAGAACTTTAAAAAACTAGTAAAAGTAGTATTAATGTAGAAGGTAGAAGTAGTTTTGAATAAACATAAATTAATAAAATGTTAATCTATTTTTTGTTTTCGGTACCGTCAGCTTCACCAAAAGATTATCCTTCTGAGTCTTAACAAATCGATTACTTACAAATGTATAATTATTTTGTTTTGAAAAAAAATATCATTATGTTTCTTAATAATAAATACCTACACAACATGATGAACAAATCTTAAAATAACTGTGCTGCTTATTTGAAGATATACCTTTACCCAAGAGGGATAACCAGTTAGGGCCGCTAACTTAGACCGCTGTAGGGTCACAAAAATACTTATTTCCTCAAATGTATATATTCCTAACTATAAAAAATAAGTAAGAGATCGTAAGTAGCTAATTTTATTATAAAAATGTGATTTAAAATTGTTACGTTCCATGTCGATTAAAACACGACAACCGACAGCGCGTGCGTGTTACGAATTTATTTTTGAATATGGAACGCAGACTCGCGCAATTCTGACTGCATTCAAATCTCGAGTTTTTGCCAGTTTATTATTGCAGCGCTGCGCAGTTTTTATTCGATAATATAATTTCGGGCTTTCATTTAAAAAAAGATAAACAATTATTTTTTTCACACGATATAATTTTTGGTAGATTTAATTTTACTTTGAAAATTCCCTACGAGATTCACTGAATCCTTTTAACCATCGAATAACAAGTCCTTTTTAGTGCCACTAACTCTATTAGGGCTACTGACCAAGACAGAACAGATAACAATGCTAACAAACTTACTATAAGCACTTATGCACTTTTTACGCATCACTATCGTAGGAGCTTAATTCGGAGCGGTCAGTCAGATCGATAAGGGGTGGCTATAATAGTTGTACCTAGCTATAGACTGTGTACCTATACCCACCTAGCTATAGGATCTGTGTATGTGTCTGCTACGAACTATAGAGCTAGGTATAGTCGGTACGTAAAGATGACGAACACGGCTATGATGACTTCGTAAGACCTAAAAACTCCGTCACCATAAGAACAAAATTGTAAGTTTTATATGGGTATTTATCGCCATAAAAAACAGAAGGAAATTTCTAAAACAATAAAAACAAGGTAAAAGCACTAAAGGCCGTATAAACTTATAATTATGTTTACTAACGTGAAAATTTGAAAAATACTACAATAAGAAAAAAACTGATATTATTTCACAATCAAGTCTCGATATTACTTTCCACTGTTCAGCTTACTCTTAGTCCACTTTTCACAAATTTAATGTATTCTAAGTAAGATTGCCAATATTTTGGGGCAGAATACCGATTTAGATATTTATCAGATTAAGAATTTATTTTTTAATAAGAGCATTGGGTTTGAGTATTGACCACTAGCTACCTCTTTTTTATGGATTCCGTTTGAAGACACGAACTGGATTTTCGTTACATACTGTATACCTAGTTATTAGCTATGTCTTGTGTACCATCTGTAGTAAATATATGTTATTCAGCCATTTAATAGGTAGGTCTCTGGAGGAAGGATAACGGGCGACTATAGTTCTGAAACATTAAAAGTTCTGCTTTATTTAGTCTGTTTTAAAATAACCTATCTAATTTCGCACATTGACTGTTTAATAATAGAGTTCAAAAAGCACTTTTACTTACTTATCTATGGGATATAATATCTACATCGTATCGTTACCGGCGAATAATTAAAGGATTGAAGACATGAGATAGGTATCGCAAAATTTTCTACAAGTGATTAATGAGCAATCAAATAATCACGTAGAACACTAACTTCTGAAAAAAATATATGATTTTTGTATTTGTCTCTGGCTACCTCTAGTTTGGTGTAGTTATTGTCTTTTGATAGAGGAAATTGATATAGGCTGACAGTTAATATTTGATTACTTTCATCATGGAAGTAGGCTGAACTAATCAACATAGGTGTTTTTGATAGTTGGAGAAAAAATCGTTGAAATAATATTATCATGTTGATGTTAAATTTAAAATGCGTAGAGGTATAACTAGAGTAGATAACAACTTTATCTATTAGTCAGTTTGTATTTAGGTACATACACTCTTAGTAATGAAATTAAAGGAGTCAGTCATCATAGGTACACTTGTAGCTTGTCGTGTTATCACCTATGATAAGAAGGTACTTAGTTAGTTTTAGATAGACTAGAAACTTAGATTCTTCTAAAAGGGGCAAAAAATATTTAAATATTTAGTTAGTAATTTTTAAACATTTATAATCGATTTTGTAAATCGTTACAAAATCGATTAAGTTTAAGTAAAGATTAAGGTACATAAAAATATTATCTATCAACTCAACAATTTACGATGAATAGTGACATCATTAAAGTTTCTCTATGTTTCTTAAGGGAATGACGCAATGAACTCTCTCATCACAAACTGCGGCGTTTTTCCTGCGCTAGTTTTTAATAGCAGAAAATGTTCAACCATTTTACCATAGCCAACGCCCAGCCAGTGAATAATATAAAATTAATACAGCATTAATCATAGCTATTCGAAATTTAAATTATTGGGCATGAATTTGCGTGCACACATGGTAAATGCAAGCGGGAGGACGCCCCCACCTAGGGGCAACGAGGCAGCGTGGGGTCACGCACACCCATCCAACTATTCCCACCCTCACCCCCAACTATTTGGGGTGGGCAGTGGGCATGAAAAAAATATAATTCCACCTGCGCGCGACGGGCGGAATTTGTATTGACGTTCCGTTAAATTATGGATATTGGTCGGCCATTTTGTTTTCATACGTTAAATTAAATGTTGTAAAACGAAAATTTTGTACAGAAAAACAAACCAAACAAATTGTTCGAAAGAAAAGCAATAAAAAGTATCTCTCAAGAGGTCTTAACCCCTCTCCTACCGTGTTGGAACTTTTATCCCGAGTGGATTCTTTTTCTTTTTTTTAATTTTCATCGCGCCGGCGCTATCTCGCGAATGCTTCAGTGGTCAAATAAAAACTTAAGGAGTTTTCAAGGAACAAAAATTTGCTTGGAGACTTCTTTTGTTTACATTTATTTATAGAATTACATAGGAAGACAAAAATAAACTGAACGTAGTAGTTTGCAATGTTCAATGGACCCTAAAAATCTTAACCCAGCCGACCTTAAAAGACACTATTTTTAGTTCCAACAAGTACCCCATACTTTTACTCAAGGATAATTTTCAGTCGATTAAGCAGAGTTGTGCGCTCATTGCGTGGCTTGTTCAGTTCATTTTCTGTAGCATTTACAGAGCATTTCAGTATGAGCTCAGCATTTGGTCACGGCTTTGAAGCCGTAGAGTTAAGTCAAAGTCACCATTTAAAAACCAACACTAAGATAGTATACTAGTTCAAAACAACTTTCTTTAAATAAAAAGCAAAACAGCATGGTCATAAGTCAGTTTGCAGATCCGTGAGGATATTCACAGGCAATTATATATTACCATATATTATTTTAGCACATGTCCAATGTTTTGACAGTAGTAAGCATTCCACGTGACAGTTTCAATTATTCAGGGCAAACCGGTTACCACACGATGTTTTCCCTCACCGTTTTAGTTAGCGCTACTAAACTAGTTATCTCATGAGATCGATATTCGATAGGTCAGATTTCGAAACGTTCGATGTGTCCTCTCGTTACTGACCGCTGCTTAAGTACTAAAACGAGAGACGGGAGACCAAATTTTAGAAGGACCGATCTATAGAAGAAACATTCATTGTATATGTAATTTAAACGCGAAGTTTAGTCCAACCTAAAAAAATAAAGAAATTTAACTGCTAATAAATTTGTAGTAAAATAAATAAAAATATATTCCAAGCTAAGTCTACCAATTGCATAAGACTATGAAATTTTGTCTCCAATTTTTTAATATCTAGTGCGTTGTCATGTCTGTTTCCTCACGATGTTTCCCTTCACCAATGATAAATGTAAGCTTGTCTTGGATTTAATGACGCAAACAGTTTTGAAGAACATCGCTATAAAATTTTATTCATCCATTTACCGTGGATCTCTTACGTTTAAATTTGGAAAAAAATTACTACACAATATTTTATTAACAGGGATCAAAACACATTCACACTTTAATTATTATATTAAGCAGGTATTTAGTGCACAATAAAAAGTCTAAAAGATTGTCAGTAGGTCATTAAAATACTATTTTGTTAGTTTACTCAAACTAAATACTACTTCATGAATATAAAAAATATTTTTAGTAAAAATGTTGGCCGCTCTATAGTTTCCGAAACCAAACAGTCAAGTTAAGAAAGATAGCCGGCCAACTCCTGAAAAGGGTACACGTTTCCAGCAAGGAGATTCAAGCGCTCACGAATAAAAACTAACAGAGAGAATGAAACAAAAAATAAAACGCTCCAACTGAGGAAATAGCAAAAAGAGGAAAAAATTCAAAAAGAGCAAAACTTATAGTTGCCAAGTTTTCCCGAAGTTTGTGGGAAGCGTCTGGGTTTACGGTAGGGTTGCCGCTAACGACTTTTCCTGTTTGTTTTATCTTAATGTTTGTGTAGTTTAAAAGTTATTTAAGTTGGGTTTTTTGATATCCCTACAAAAATAAGCTCGATGGGAATTTGTTGAAGATTTACTGGAAATACGGTAACCTTATGCTCACTTCTTATAAAATAACAAATACGCAACAAACTAAATTCACTTTCGGCTAAATTGTTGCCTAAAGTGATAAAATAAATACCTATTAGTAAATTAAAGTGTCACGGAAACCAGCGTTTTAGTGGCACATAGTGCTGGTCGTTTTTGTTGTCAATCTCATTTTTATTTTTTTTAAGACTCATACATGTACTCCTTTATGTGACACAAAACAATTTTTATCTTTATCTTATCTTAAATGGATACCATTTAATTTGTGAATTAAGCTTATAAGTTATTAGATTTAATTATTTATTATTAATGGTATAATTAAAATATTTACATTTAATCGACACATCATGATAGATTTAAGTTGCTTTCATTTTGCGACAACCCTATGGGTCTAACCGTGTGAATAGTAAAGAGGTCGGCAAAGACATCACTCCCGCCGGACGATTATTCTTATTCATCGGTCTGCGGTTCCGGAAAAAGATTCGAATTTCAAACTGGGACGATTTAAAATGCATTGCCGTTTGGTGGGCTAATTTCATTGTGGCCTAGCAATTTGGCGCGGGAAATTGATTTTCCATAATATTTCTGCGTTCACTGACCAAAATAAAGCAACTACGAAAGAAACACTGGAGAAGATTTTCAAAAATTAGTACCTATTTTTAACACCTTAACATAGCATAACGTCTCTGCGTAAATAATAATAGTAATTATGCACAAAAAGAGCCTCTACTTTGCTTTCATGAAAATAAATTTAAAAAAGTGAAACTTAGCTATGAAATAATCTATGTTCTTATACACAAACGCAAAATATACATACCATTTTATCAAAACTTGAAAATAAATTTAATTTTTGCCAGAAAGGAAACCTTGTCATCTAAGACGAAATTGTTACTTTAGTTTCCCATAGACCGTTAATCTTTAAAAATAGAACTCATTCGAACTTCCGTTCCAAATTCAACCCTTGATAACTTTTTTGTCTTTCAATCCGAACAGTTATTATTAGAAGTTAACCCTTCTGATACCTGTTATTATTTTTTGTCTTAGTCCAAGTGGAGGGTCCGGCGACAATCACTACAATTTTTTGTCGCATGTCGCTTTAATTATTATTTCGACGTTTGTATTCCATACATTTGAAACTGGGGCTTTAGATAAAAAATATATTCACTCGTTAGCAGTGTTTATAGATTAACTGTCTGTTAGTTTCACAATATGGTGAAATTGTTTTGTATGGTTTTTTGAACTTATTTTAGGTACTTACAATAATCATTATTTGGGAAAATAAAATTGACAATCTAAGTAGGAAGTCAATAATTTAAGTACGATTTAATTTAAAAATAATACTTAACTAGCTCCTGTTTCGCATACGTTATACCTGGACGTGTTATTATGTAGATAGTTAAAAAAAAACACTTGTTTCGTATTAGTTAAATTTCGTACCTTAAACGAAACAACTATTAAAATAAACTAAATCAGCTACTAAAAATAACACGTAAGTTTGAATACAATATTTTATAATACAAAAAACATAAAAGGGTTGACCCGTGATCACCGTATTGTTATCAAAACGCATCCGAAATGGACAATGACCTGGTCCGCAGCTGTCCTTAGACATAATAGCCATTTTGTTAGCCAGGCCAAGTCGATGCCCCAAAATAATAGTACAAACGCATTATTATGCAAATTTTTGCAGCGAAAGCTATTATTTTCACAGGTATAAAGAAGGATATCTTCCGGACGGTCCCATTGTCCATCCGACCCTATGTTTGTCGTAATTTTTCATAACGCAGATGTAGGGTTAACTTTTTGTCTTTTAAACCACACTGTTACTAATTTGATGAATTATAACGCATATGCTACTAACTGTTAATGGTTTGACTAATGTCCAATACAAAATTCTTACTTTAAGTTATGTGGTTCTATTTAATGTCTTGTACCTTACGCTATTTTGTAGCTGTGGCTCTAGAACAGACATCACATAATTTGAAGTGGACTTACGGTATTGAATGGATTTTTTCAAATTGTAATCCCAAATCTTTCAAAAACAAACATTTTAAAAACCAAACGCTATTAATTCCATCAATTATTCATCCAATTAAAATGCACCGCGTCATCTCAACCCCGAACACATCCGATTGTTCCGAAATTGAATTTTAATCACCGATTCTTACAATAGCCTTCGAGGACCCCGCCTTCTCTAAGAATGCCAAAAAATGGGGAAAATGAATGAAAATTGCTCCCGTACAAAACGCGATTCAAACTCATTGAAAGGAACCGAAGAGCAATTATCTCGAGTATCTTTTGAGTTCAAATTAAGTGAATAAAAATTATCGCAAAATTATTTTAGGTAAGCTTTGAATGTGGCAATCTAGCTATAGACAAGCTAACCCTACCGTAAAGGTCGCGAATGCCCCGCACGCAACAAAATCCTAGCGTGTTATATATCTACATATTTTTGCTAAACAAAACCAGTTTTGGATGGAGTATTGCACAGTCGAGTCCCGTTACTCAGCGTCTGGTACTGATGCAACATTTGATGCCTATAATAACATAATAGCGCGTTTATCCAACGGAAAATCGACTATAATAGTCACCCATTATTTCAGTAAAAACAAAAGATATTTGCATGTCATAATTCATAAATTGTTTCAACGCATTATTTCTTTTGTCTCTGGCAGTAATTATATTAAAAAGTAAAGCAACACGCAATGGTATTCTTTGTTGCTAATTAAAGAAACGGGGAGAATGAAAGAAACGCCTAAGTACCAAGTTAGTTTTATAAAGAAACAAAAGGACGGGGATTTAAAAACAGAATGAGAGCGAGTTTGCATGTTCGCATCAGTTTGCTGGATTCAATTTTTAAATTAATTCACACAATATTTTGTAGCGCTCTTCGTAGTGTTTGTAACGACAGATGCCCGTATAATAATGCTGGACATTTTCACAAGTATCATCTAACCCCAAATTAAGCAGAGCTTGTGTTATGGGAACTACATGACTGATATACTTTTTTTGTAAATATATACATATTATACATAGAAAACACCCAGACCCGAGACAAATATTTTCATAAACAAACATTTGTCCCGCGGCGGAGATCGAACCCGCAACCTTCTGCATCTTACGTGGGCCTTCACCCACTGTGCCAGAAAGGTCGTAAAATATGAGTGAGTTTGTGTTTTTGTTTTTGTGGTATCTCCAAAACGGCTTATCGAATTATAATGCGGTTTTTCACAATCAATTTATATGACTTCAAGGATGCCAAAGCCACAAAGCTCTTATTGCCAAAAACCACTACGACGCGCTACAATCAATGCTGGAAATATATATCACGGATTTTAAATTTGGATAAATGAATAATTTTATTTGCAGTTTGACTCCAGATGTTTGAAAGAGACGAACTAATAATCTATTAAAAACAAATCGTCTACACACGTTTTTATTTATATAAAAATCATAAATAGCGAAAGTTGTAATAATCGATATTACTATAGTAAAAATCAATGAAATCGATACCTTAGATCGATTTAATACAAAAACTGGAACAGCTGTTTCTCGATACGGTCATAAAGTCTCCTTTTTATCGAAAAACCGGAAATCTCCCATCAATATAACGTGATTTTTTCATGTTTTTTACCGGGATTTTTGGGAACAGTTGCTGTAACAGATGTTCAATGGAAGTTTTAAGTATAAGATCAAGTAAATTAAAGTAGAAAATAAAGCAGTAAAGTTAAATCATTATTTTTAAAACATTGGAATTACTGAAACCTGTTTTTCGTACATTGCATACAACTTTAGACTTTTGCTATTATGTAACTAGGATCTTCGAAAAAATAGGCGATTAGAAAAGCTCAGATTAAATCCTAGTAATTAATAATTTACTATAATCTGGCATCAACTGTATTATCAGTTGCCTTGAATTAAACAAATAACATTTAAATTGAACTTATTTGTTGAGGTTGGTACACTACTGATGAAAATTAATAATCGAAACAAAACACGCAACGAAGGTAACAACTTAAACAATAATTGAAACTTTTTTAAATTAATTATAAAAAAACAAAGCGTTCACGACCGACGCGTTGAAAATTACCGAACGAATTCATCTACTTTCATTGCCTTCACAAAGAATACAATTAATTGATGATATTAATTATAACCGTTTTGGTTTTAGCACCCTTCGTAATTATACCATATGCCTTGAGGGATAAGAAGAAATATACCTGACAAATATACGAGTGCAATTTTTGTATTTTTTTACTAATTAGGTACTAATTCAATTTTGAATTAGAATTTATATCAAGTAGCTATGTACCTACCTACCTACCCATATTTTTCGTTTCGCGATCTATTTCGGTTAAGTAGTTCGAAATATTAATTTGTTTGCGATTTCAAAAACACTTCGTTCGATGTGTTCTTTCATTTGAAAAAAAACCGGCCACGTGCGTATCGGGCCACACGCAGTGTAGGGTTCTGTAGTAGCCCTTAAACTTATATTTAATACCTGTTTTACAACTAACAACTTCCGCTAAGCAATTTTCAATGGAATTAGTACGAAATTTTCCTTTTTACTTCTCTAAGTACATTTTATAAGTTGCTCGATTATTGCTCGTAAACTTGTAAAGCCTAATTAGCTGTGATAGTTTTCCTTTTAACCTCGTTATATACCACTGCTATATTTTTTTCTATAACCAAAATCAACCGTTTAGATGGCAGGGGGGGACATGACTCTAATAAAAATTAGCACTTTAAAGCTTAATATTTCGCAAACGGATCCCATGCACCGACAAATGATTATCACACAGACCGAAATATTTTTGAACGACCTATAGAACGACACCCCACTACATGGGATAGAGGAGGAAAAAAAATAATTTTCACTTTACGAGGGGAGCTACCTTAAAACATTTTTTTTCTAGATTTTTATTTTACAACCTTGTCGGCGTAATTCACAGTATATATACCCATTCCAAATTACAGCTTTCCAGTACAAAGAGTCTCTGAGCTTTGCCGCGGACAGACATGCAGACAGACAGACAGATAGATGAACATGGCGAAACTATAAGTGTTCCTTGACTACGGAACCCTAAAAAGAACAATGATGTTTTAATTGTTTTTGAATTTCCTTTAATTTTTGACCCACCGAAGTTATTTTCACAGGTCTACAATGAGAGCATTACTACCTACGTTACGTCAGAAATAGTACTTCCCCAGTGCTTCCCCAGACGTTAGTGGTGGTAGCACTTCACCAGACAAGCCCTTTCACTAGTGGAGGGCGGAGAAAAATGTCTTCCAGTTGATGAGAATGACTTATCTTGAAGCACCTAGTTCCATTTTCTTTTTGACACACAAGGTAACATTTTCCGCATTGTGAATCGAGGACACAATTTGTAAAACAAAGATGGCAGATTTTACCATCACAATTAACATCGCATAATGAATGGACACGAACGAAACAATATCGCCGAGAAAAACAGGTTTTCTGCTTTTGAAATGTTATTCAAACCATGTTTATTCTTTGCTAGCAGTAGCTCATTTATTTTATTTCGAATGTTTTAAAATTTAAATATTCATTTTAAAACCTGACTAATCAAAAATAGGCAAATAGTTACAATTGTTTTTAGGTTCTGATTTCAAACTCAAAGTTAGATTTCTCATCTTGCGATGCATCGTACTGAATATTATTTTTCCATTGTAGGTATCTTAGGTAGGAATCCAAATTGTAGAATCTACTGGTCTATTGAAATTTAGGTTAATATTAGTTAAGTGAATTAGAAATTTTCAGTAGAACTCGTTTTATATTTTCAGTGATATTAATTCGTAAAACTTTTCTTGCGTTTTTTAATAAAAAAACTTTTGGACACCTCTAGACAATTAAAACAAAAACTCCGCAAACCCCTTTTAATAACCAATCGTCCGACACCTAAGGACAAAAAAACCGAAGAATTTTCCCTCCAAAATTTCCTAATCACCGGACCGAACGTCCGTTTCCGGGCAAAAAAATTAGATACGAAACGAAGAATATCGTCTTGTCAAAAATGTGCATAGTGTGGATAAGACGAAAAAAGTGTTTAGCTCCAGATAGATATAAGGGTTATAATTATATTAAAATTTTTGGTTTTGTAGTTCTTAGAAACATTTGATGATCAAATATCTTCTTCGATTTAGGAAGGTTTATAAAAATCTTATGCTAAAAATCTTTAATTTAGCTGAAGTACAAAGAAGTCCATTAAAGGCGATGTGAAAAGAGAGAAGGGAAGCATTTGCTCAATATTGGTACAAAAACGGCTGAATAAGAACAATAATATTGAAATGAAAGGCATGTCCACGATTTTCAAACACTCCAGAGCCAATATTTACTTGGTTAAAAGAAGGCGGCAAAAAATAAATTAGGCAAAAGCTCATTTTGGCCCAAAAATCGGCGACATCTGGGCCCTCCTTGCCCTTAGGGGGCACTTGAGGGAGAGAGGGTGAGCTAAGGGATGTGATTTCTTTCCCATTAGTATCGGGACTTCTTTACGATTGCGACTGAGTGGTAGGGAGGAAGGTACTTCAAGATTTTTATCGATCAAACAAAATGGCTGTTTGAGTATTTACCTATTTTACTGTATGCTTCTTCGGTAAATAAATAATTTTAAGTAAAATTATTACTTAAAATATTTTACCTTGACTAAATACTTATCAAATATATTTTAGTAACTCATTTTTTCCGCTTGACATATATATATTATTGATCTACAAATATTTGTCTCGGGTCTGGGAGTTTTCTTTATATAATAAGTATGTATTTACAGTAAAAATGTAGTTCCCATAACACAAGCTCTACCTACTTACTATGGGGCTAGATGATGCCGTATGAAAAATGAACAGCATTTTTATGTTACATAAGTGCTTAAATAATATAAAAATTACTATATTGAATTCCTTAAATGTCCATGATATCACATCTCATGTATATTTTAGGAATGTCATGTCTCATGGATACGCGTTAATTTTTGTGACTTGTGAGCAATAATTTTATAGATGTATTCTTGACAGCTTTTCCTAATTGTAATATTCTATCGTACCTATAACTCGCCATTTGGCAAACTTGTAAGGTACCTGAGCTAGGACTTAATTTATTACCATTTAATTTTAATTAGAGCCTATATATCTATAGTTAGGTCAAGCGATCCAGATGACTACCAGAAAGAGGCGATATCTAGCTGTTTCGTCTGTATTTTATTGTATAGGTATACCTATTGGTACTTATTTGTACCAATCCAATTTATTTTATTTTAAGGAATAACAAGTTGATTTTATTACAAATCGTACACGAAGCTCTTCAAATTAATTGAAAGATAACTTGGATTCTTTTAGAAGAGGGTTAACCTCTGGTTTACTTAAAATTACGAACTTTATCAACTTCTGACCTTTTTCAATTTTGTGTATACTTTTTCAGGTGTTTTCGTAAGATATTGTTTTTAGTAGAAGTTTTTATTTGCGATGATACTTTTTGGATTTGAATAAAATATAAAATTAAGTAAAATATTACTTGAAATAGTTTTTGGAATCCAGGGATAAATGGTTGTTACGGTGTTAAAAGGGGATTGTAGATCGATGATTATAACTAGTAAGTACGACATATAAATGCCACTAAAAGAAACAAAAACACTCTCCATATTAGGACCAAAGTAGCATAGTAATGTTACGAAATAGTATTTACACAAATTAAAGGAACCGAAAACCCCTTGATATTAAGGGATCATAAAAAATAATACTGATCTGATACTGAGGCCATACCATATAAATACAAAAAAAAGAAAAATAAACAAACTGGAGGCACCAACGCTTACTAATTTGGGCGCAAACATTGGTGAAATCAAATAAAAACCGATCGCGCGAAACAACCTTTTTTCCATCTCGGCATTTGCAAATAGGCCTACGTACTCAGTGTGATACGTCTTGATCCTTGAAAATTATACTATCCTACTATCCCACATAATTGGCCAAACCTACAATTTTTAAAATATGATTTTAGCATAATGTACATCGAATCATCCTAGTCAGTTCATACGAACAAAACAAATGAATTGCTATTATTAACCGGGTTACAATTTCGTTAATAAAACCGCTTTAGTTTTCCTTAAAAACATGACAAACAGACAGTATTTCATAGAGAAATGAGACGTCATTTGTATATGGTTCTAATTTGCAACCGGTGCAAATATGTATAAATTTTGAGAGACAAAGAATTGTGTTAAAAGTTCACAATATTTTAACCAAGGGCAAGAAAAAATACTATTTAGTATATATATATATATACAGACCACTACCTAGGCTCACATTGCAACCATTTTGTAAATTCTGTTGGTCCAAGAACACGAAATATGTATACGATGAATAATCAAGTTTCAATCAAATAAATGCTCTATCGTTATAAATAGGTTTCTTTCTGGTACATTACAAGTGCACGAACTGACTGAAAGTTTCAAGCATCAAACCTCCTGCTACTGACTACAACCTGCCCTCTTTCTAGAGGGTAGCACAAAGACACGATGGAAAATGAAAAAAGTGACAGAAAAGATAACTGAATCCCTCCCTGTTGAACCAATCATGGAAATTACGCTTTTTTATTGGTAGCCTCTGTTTCTTATTTTGAATAAATATTTGACATTTTGTTTTTACTGGCGATAGAAGGAGTCTTTAAATGCGTTTACACTAAGAGGTTGCTTGTTTGTTTGTTTGTATGTTTGTCAATGATTGAAATTCGTTATTTTGTAATCGATTTGTATGACTTCAAGGATGGTTCTTAGATAAGGTTTTGCCACAAGTACAAATACAAATGTCAATATGTCTCTGTGGGCGAAGGCCTGCCTGAGACGCAGAAGGATGCGGGTTCGATTCCCACCGCGGGATAAATGCTTGTATGATATGCAAATATATATCTCAGGTCTGGTTATTTTACATGTATATTATGTTTGTTTTTATAAAAAATAAGTAGTATTTCGGTCATGTAGTTCCGATAAAACAAGTTCTGTAAAAAAATACGTCTTGAAGGTTCCGAAATTCAAAGTTTTAGCAAAAAAAATAATGCCTCTATAACTAATGCATAGTACATACTATTATGTATTCTGTGACAATAGATTAGAGTAGTTTTTATCCCACATAGTAAGTTTACCACTAAAATAATCACCCTATAGTCCCAACCCCCCTGGGAAGACTATTCTTTCACTTGGACAGAAATTTCCATTAAAAATTTTCGTGATAAGATGGATTACGACTATCCCCAGAGGTACGGAACCCCATTCTCAAGGTTTTTATATAGATTTTTGATGTGGTTTAGGTACCTACTGAGAATTAGCGGGTAGATTAAACATGGCGGATGGATCTTGAAGATTAAAAAGTATTTTCGATACTGCAAGATTGGTATACGTTAGGTTTTATAAAATATTTTATGTAACAATATACCAAAGTTTTATTTGATTTAAAACATATGAGCAAAATGTTTTATACTGCTCTATATGAAATAGGAAGTAAGGCGGGAAATTCCAAATATGCACAAAAAAAAACACACCCACACGATTGTGGTCCACATGATGGACAACCTCAGATACATAATCAGTGAGTAGATCTTTGAGAATACAAATTAAGGGGTAGTCAGAGGTACGTCCAAACATTACATTAAGCACACTGCGCTTAATCTCTGCGCAAACGGCTTTATAAATAGGTTTAATAACTTCATTAGCGCAAACCACCTAATTCTTTCACATGCGGTATCTTTTTATATTTAAAACAAATAAAAAAGGGGTATAGTGACTATTATATTATAAGTTAATGATTAAATTCCCATATTTATATACAACAAGGTGTTAGATCAGTACTCAGGTACAACTTCACAAAACTTGTAGAAAACCGGTTTGAATATTGTATTGGAAATGTCTGGGAATCAAGCAATAACATTGTCACGTTCTTTACATAGTTCGATCATAAGGTTGTCTGGAATAAATCGCTTTTAGAGATAATACCACCTATTATGAATTAGTTATATTGTTCTATGTTATGCTGTTATGCCCAATACGGAGCAATAAAGTTCCTTTTCACAAATTTAAAACTAAACAGCACATTTCCCAACAATGAACTGTAATCACGCCTCATTAGTTCGAAAATTGCTAGTAAAACCGTTAACTCAAATTTAGGAACTATAATAATAATTAATAATATTTGACAATCAAATATAACATTAGTCTAATTTCACAGAAATGCGTTCGAGCACTGAGCGGGCCGCAGCGTTGTGGTTACAAGCATAGATACATTTTACATGAATATTTCCTCCATGTTTTATCATTTTAGTAAAATATTGCGTTATTTCCGAGGTTACAGCAAATCCTGTAAAATTTTGGTCCATTATGGTTGAAACGGTCCAGCGGGGTTCTGATTGTTATCTTGCAGGATGCGCCAGGATATTTTAAACTTAATGAGCTGTGAAAACTAAAGATTTTACCTAGTTTCAGGAATATGCTGCGTTTGTCTAGTCAACGGTTTTTTATGTTCATCCTATTAATTAGAGTTAACAATAATAATCTAAGACTTAGATTCTAATTGATACAAAAAAAACGGTTGTCTTTGGTTGGAAGTATAGTAGATTGTACTTTATTTTCTAAATAAAGTATTTAAATAATATTTTCTAAATAAAGTACAATTCTACCTCAAAGGTTCTCAAAGGTTTGATGGAAGAAAACTCTTGTTAGGGTTAAGCTCGCCTTTGTACATGTCCTATTTATAAGTTTTTTGTCTGTATTTTCTGTGTGTATAATAAAGAATAATTGTCAAGTTTCCGGTACTGTTTTAAACGCCTTTCAGTCACAAACATAGTTTTTCCCCACACTAGAATCCCTGTGTGGTGAGTATCAGGAACTATAAGTACCATGGTACCATAACAACCATACCCGGAACAAATATACATTTGCAGAATAAACATTTGTCCCGCTGCGGGAATCGGACCCGCGCTTCTCAGGCTGCTGCTTGCCCTCCGCGCCTTTTTATTATAGTAAGGGTCACTTTGTTCTACGAATAAAAAGGTAATTAATATTACCGTATCTGCATGTCAACATAGGTACATACGCGTAATTACACATTACCTACCTACAATATACAGTAAACCACCTTTTAGGGTTGTCATCGCTACCCCAACCCCCCACCTCGCGAGAAGGTAGGGGGAGGGGGTTAGTGGAAAATCGATAGAATCATTGCAGCTACCCAATGATTTCATAGTGGCTCGCGAAACGGCACTATACGTCGAGCTGAATGTACTTATCGAAGGATGGAAACGCTTATTATCTCGGCTAATATAGGATTATAGAGGGCTTAAAAGATTGCAATGCCTGTCTGACATAACAGTCTGGGTACTGACATTTTTTTAATATCAAGTAACATAGAAGAAAGGAAATCAGTGTTGCTAAATCTCAAAACAACAACGCCCACATGGATTATGGCAATAAAATCTATCTAAGAACCATAAAAGTCATACAAATCGATCGAAAAAACAGAATTTTAAATCGATAAGCCGTTTTGGAGATAAATGGTACTGAGAGATATACAAACAAACCAACATCCTCAAATCAGTGGCATATACGGAACGAAAAAAAGATAATGTGACATCCTCAGTGGCAAATTGACTTATACGGGTTCCTTACGTCACGAAAAAAAATACGTTTAACATACACAGTTACTAAATAATGCCCGAATTCTAAGTCTAAGCTCAGTGTAGATATACATCTAGATATTATTATCTCAAACTTCTAGAACCTAGACACTAGATACAGATATACAGATACGAGTATATCTGTCATAGGGTACACCGGAAGTAATCTATTGGAATACGTTAGAATTCAATTTAGCTACCGTCATTAAGTACTTCAATGGTCCGTAGCACGTCCATAGTGGGACTTGGTACGCCATGTATGTATAATATGTATATGTATGTACGCTTGTGGTGAAGAGTGACGGATTGTACGGAGCGATGCTGTAATTGCTGAAGGGTGAGATCTATGCGTATTTTCGTAGCTAATAAAAGCTATGACGGCTATTGTGGCAGGAACCTTAACGTGCCGTCTGACACATAAATATGCTGTTGTAAATGTAGCTAACGGTCGCCCATTCAAAGGCCGCGCTGAACGCTACTGCCTGATTAAGCTTATAAAAAGAACCAGCTACGCCACTTCATATAGTATTTTTACATGTAAGGATAATAGGAAGATATACAATGTATTTCTGACTAGGACTATAAACCATTCATAGACGTTGAAAACAACGTTGAAAAATAACAATATATATAAGTTTTTTTTTTATAAGTTTTATAGTATATAGACATTTTAGTAAGTATGTGTAGTTTTAAGTCAGGACATTGTTTTGCCTAACTTTTTTCTTCTGTACACGTCTCTATTATTACATGTCTCTAGGTCAAGGTTTGCTGGTTAGCTTTATTTTTATTAAGCTTGCTTTTATACATGTTAGATCATTCTGCCTTTTGTAAGTGTTAATTTGTGTGTACAATAAATAATAAAGAAAAAAACGTTGATGACTCAGGAGCAGTAAAACAAGAATTTTGTACAGTTACGTACAGCAGCGGCATTTGCGGTAATTAAGTTATTAAAAATTTTAAAGCTCGTTATGAGTAGACGTGACAATCATCGCCTTGTGATACTCGTTACAAATGTTTTAATTTATTGACCACGCGATTGTATGATGACCGTTTAAAATGCGTGTAATTGTTCTTATCGGAGAACAAATTGATTGTACTTTCATTTGTTATGTAAAACATTAAAGTTAAACAAATATATTATGATTAGGTTATAATAATAAAGACTTTGATACGATATCACACAGATCCGTATGATGAAATTAAGCTATGTATGTACTGCATACATTTTGTTAATTTTTATGGATGAAAAAGTTACTTATATTTTATAATAATGATCGTAAAATTCGGAAATCATTATAGCAATTTTAATTTAAAATCTTTAAAAACACTTATCACAAAACAAAACATATTATATTCTAACAAAGAACTCATTTCAACGAACAAAGTGAAACAAAAGTTTCATTTTGTTCGTTGGCTTTTCTTTGTGATGTGTCGAACTTAACTTGCTTCATAATTATTTATTTATTTTACTTTACCTACCTTCAGAAGACTTCGCGAATTTCTTGTTTGTCCTTTTTTTAGAATAAAATTTAATGATGAAACTTAGATAATAAAACAATCATTCAAGAATACTACAACTATTTAGAAAGGCTTTTATAAATTATACAAAAGAAACAGTTGAACAATCTTAAAACCGTTGCAAACGATCTAAAGATAGTTCAAGTGATCCAGACCATTAACAGACGGAAGTATTTTTAAAAAATCTAGTTACGTCGCCAAGCTAATACGCTTATTTTTTACAACCATCTCAACAATTTTAAGTTCACAATTTGCCGCTATCTAATTAATGATATGAAATGGAAAAGTTTTTAACGTCCCTCTTCTTCCTAAAATAAATATAAATGACAACATTATGATAAACCTTTTAGGATTCCGTATATAAAGGGTTTTGAAAAAACTCTATTACTAAACCTATTCACCGTCCATTTGTTTGTCGGTCTGTCAAAATAAGTGATTAATCATAATTATAATTAATTATAAGTAATTTCCGTTAAAGAAATGATTTAGGAAACCGCAATGGTTGAAATTTATATAGCAAACATGCTACTATAGGTGGTTGGTTACCAATGGTTTTGTTCTCATACAGTTTTAAAAACAGATATGAAACTATCAAAGGTGGTCTTAAAATGAGTTTAACTCGAGTTCTGCTAGAGCCAGTAAACCAAGGTTTTAATAAACACCTTATCAAAAAAACAATATTGCTATAATATTGTTTTTGCAAAGGCCATTAGACACGTCACAACAAAAATAAACATCAAACCTCTTTTTGGAACGTCCAATAGACTGTCGGCTATTTTAGTAAAATGTTTGCATGTTCTACAGATATGTATATTTTTAAGATCTGGAAGTTGTGGAACCACGGTACTCGTAGTTCCTGATACCCACGATACAGATAATACTAATGTGGGATCAGGACTATGCATACTATCATTTATTATTTATTTATCACAATGATTAAACGGATCAAAATTGTATTTAGGTATAATAACTTTTTTCAACCATCTGAAGCCATTGCCATCTATCAAGCCAGTTGGAATATTTTCTTACATCGTAAATAAAAAGTACTCATTGCATACTAGCTCAACTATTCTGAATGAAATTTAGAATGAAACCAGAAACAACACTATAGCATTATGACAACTTTTATTCCTGTACCATGCAAGCAAAGCCATCAGCACAAGCTAGTTATAAACGCTTTGAAACATAAATTGCCATTTTTGCGACAAAATCCTTTCTCAAAAACTTTCTTCAACTTTAAAAACGTACAGGTGTCCAGTCAAACTTGAAAGGTCTTTTTCCGGCAAAACTCAATTTTAAACTAGAAGTTACGAAGTGAAAAATTCTCTGAAATACAAAAGATCTCTTCAACGGAACATTTTAAATAATTCTAAGAATCTCACCTTTTAAAGGTTGTCCAGTATTTTACTAAAGCTCGTTGTCGACTAAAGCGGTAAGCTAACGCGACGCGGAAGTTTACGTGAAATTCTAAGCTGGTTTTAAAATACGGTCTCATGAACCGATGACATCTTCCGAGGTTGCGGAAAGTCTGTGGGTAGCTCTAACCACGAGACCGTTCATCATGACATTCTATGTGGACCATTATTTAGCTATGTATTTCTACAGGCTGATGATATTCTATGTTAAGCTATAACGCATGTAAATATTGAAACTGACACTTAATATAAAACAATAAAACATGGATAAAAATCCCGTTTTAAAGAAAGTTATAATAACGACAATGTTAGTGACAAACAAAAGTTTTCGGAAGAAAACTTGGAAATCCTAATATCACCAAATGTATATTTCATTTTTTTTAGCTATTTAGTTAAAATATGATATTTATTTCAAGGTTATTTGTATATTAAAGAGTATATTCTATCTATCTAACTAAATGTAAAAAAACGAGCTCTCAAATCAGCAAAAGAAAACATTGCGAGGAAACAGGCTTGCCTTAAACCAAAATTAAGTATTTAGTATTCCAATAAGTTTCAGTTACAACCATAGCTGGCAGCTTTTGTCATTTTTCAGTTTGCCTCAAAAAAGTTCGTCATTAAGGTTAGCATGCGTACAGGTAGAACGTGTGCGTTAATGCTTTAGATGATCCTGGCCTTTAAGTTTTTCCAGAAGTTTTCTTATTAGTTCCATAATAGCTGAAGTTCTCGTTTGATCACAAAGAGAAGTTGAGACACTTGTTATGTTGCCTGTTTTTTTATTTCTTAAGTTTTATGTTTTAGTTTCGAAGACTTCTTTTGTTAAAGTAATTATTTATTTAGAGTAAAAAGTTGCCCACGCTGATTTGATTATGGGATTATAGTAAGCAAATAATAAATCTGGTGAATATTTCTGGATTCGCATTGGATGGTGATAAGGAAACATTTGAAATCAAATAAAATCAAATATTTTATTGCGAATGTGGTTATGTATAAATTTATAATATAGGATCACTAAACAACTTTCTAGCATGCGTTGGTGGGTATAATCCATTTTAGACATGTTTTACTATTTTTTATTTTAATATCAACATATATTTGAGCACGTGACGCATCTACCATAAAACTGTTTTGTCCGATGACAAAATCGATAAAACCACTCACATTACTGTCAATTTCGATTACCTAGGGGGATTGCCATTCACCACTTAAAAATACAAGTCAGCTATAATTTCCTTACAATTATACCGTAGATGCCTTCTTCGGTGTAGTTAATTCACCGTAATTACGAAAAACTCAACTAGGACTAGTCTTTCCCCTTTCGTATTGAATATTAATTCCGTGTTCTATTAACTTCCTATGATAAAGGTACTGTTTTAATATATACTTTTAATTTTATCGACGGGTTAATATAAGCCGTGATGGCCTTGTGGGCGGTTCTCTGGATTCCTATCCGGGAGGTCGAGGGTATGAACCTGATTAGTTTGATGATTACTTTTAATATTCTGACTTTATCACTATTGATTTCAAGGCTCAAGGCTATTTTCAAACGATAATTTAAGCTGGCTTTTGACCAAAAATAGGATAACCAAGAATGAACTTTTACTAAAAGATGTTTTTTTACATTTATTTAACGGACATTTAAACATAATGTTTTTGTCAGCCCCATAAGATACCTAACAAAAATAGAAATTATTAAAGGATGCTTTACAACTATTTTACTCACGTACCAGTTATTAATTATTTGTAAATGAACATTATAACAGTCTAATAACTCGAACATCGAACTAAATGAATACTAAGAAACAAATAGGTACATTCCCATAACATCGTTTGAATAATCACAACATCACAAGAAGTAAAGCTAATCACAGCGTTCTATCGTTCTAAATATAAAAACAAATTGAATTATAATGCGCATACGAATTGACGGCTCCGCCCATTCGCTAGTTTAGACGTGGAAAAACACGTGAATTTTTTCTAAGCCACGTAGGTTACGTTGCGTTCGCCACTCGGCCATGATTGGCCGGCGGCGGACGGCCGCTCCGTCCATTGGACAGTTTTTTTTCTGCACTTTTCACGTATACGGCAATCTATTTTTTCCGTGAAAACTCCAGCCAATAGTCACGCGGTGCTTTAATTATAAAAGTTGTTTAATTTTTTTGCGGTTTGCTCGTAACGAGTTGCAGTTGTTTTTTGCAGATTCTAATTTTGAATTGCAAATGTTCTAGTGAATGTTAGTTTTTCGCTGTGTTTTTAGATTGTTTGCTATTTTGTAGGCTACATTTTCATTTAAAATAATTTGTGTGACATACTATACTTTAGTGATATAGAATAATCATCTACACGTTATAGTTTTTTTGTTGTTTTCATAGTGTTTATGGTTGATAGATTGGTACCTATACGTATTTCGTTCGACTAATACCTACCTACTTTTAATGAGTTTAAATATCAAATACTTAATTATATTTTTAGTTATAATTTTCTAAGAACTGGTTTAGCAATTAGTGCTATAAGGGCACAAAAGTCAGAAGACTAACTAATGCACGCTTGATTTGAACCTATGATCTTTGGATCAAATAGCGAAGTTGGTTCCCATGCTACTTCTTTCAACATTGTTTATGACCGATTTAGCTTTAAAAGAGACTCTTGGGGCTACTTTATGCATATCTGAATAGTTTTAGCCGACTTGGAAAGTTGTGTATACCTTATTCAACACGTATTTTAAATTGTATTTTACCATCTTACATTATCTTTATGAGTGTTTAACTATTTTTAATTTGAGATGGTATAGGTATATTATCTTGTTTGCCTCTCTATATTTAGGCACCCATCAGTAAAATGGAATTGTTTTAGACTACTTTAGATATATACCTACCTTTTAGGTACCTTTTTAGTTAACCTGTTTGCATATGCTTCTGCACTTGGCTCAGCTATTTCAATATTTTCACAGTAATTTACTTCGTGTATACTTAGAATACGGGACGAGCTATTAAATATAGGTTAAAAATCTCTATGTAGCATTGATTTAATTAGCATTGAATACTATTTGGCAGCAAACAGGTATGCAGTATGTTATACACCAGAACGTAATAGTTAAGCTGAAAACACGCTAGAACACAGTATTTCATTTGTATCTGAATACAACCTCAAAGAAAACAGGCTTACGACCGACCTGATAGTAAAGTACGGCATAGTAAAGGAATGTATTACCCCTTATACTCCACAACGTAATGAAGTAGCTGAACACATTCGAAGAGAGGTATTATTTTCACTGAACTAACCTGTATGCAACCTCGTATGCTGCTGTACATGGCTCAACTGCTTAAACCTTCTGTCACAGTATGAACACTTGTAGGGTTTCTCGCCCGTATGCACTCGGATGTGTTGGACAAGCTGGTGGTTCGAGCTGAAGGACTTGAGGCACTGCTGGCACTGATGGGGCTTGACCTCACCACCAAGCCCTCGCTGGAGCTCCCGGGCGTGCATCTGCATTGCGTTCTTGTGCATGAATATCTGGAAAAGGATGTTATGTTAAAATAACTGATTGACAAGGAATTACCGAGTAAATAGAATTTGGCTGGGTTGTTTTTGGGGATCTATTGTTTCTCAAGGCACTGTTTATTTTATTTCTTCCCGAATCCGATTTACTATGATTCGTGAGTTTGAATGTTGCCTGATATTTCGGCACAGTTGCATGAATTATGATCACAGGGGGAACTAAAGTCTTTGAGTGATAGTAGCAGACGAATCGATCTACCCTCTTTCTCACTCTTTTATTTTTACTCTCACGAATCATTGGAAATATCCCGTTTTTGGTAAAACGACCATCATTGTTTTTGATGCAAAGTGTGCACTTCAATTTAAAATTTCTGGTCACCACAATTACAAGAAATACCGGCATTGTCCAACGTTTCTGGGTATTGTAGGAAGGAATACCACACAGCCAGAAAAATTAAATCATTACGTAAAATAAATACGCTCAAAAATAAGAGAGAAGGAAGAGGTTTTGGTTGGGGTTAATTTTTTAATAAATCTTTAAACTCATACGATAAGCCTTTCTATTTCACTTTATTACCCTACCTTTATAAAACCCTATGAGAGTAGCGACACAAAATGTAGTACTAATAAAAACTAATGTATTGTATACAAAAGCCGACATGAGTGTATATCGCAACATACGGTGCTAGGTTTCACGCGGGCCGTCCTATAATTTCCACTGCGGCAAAGAAATTGCCTTCAGTCTTTGTCAGATAAGCTCAAATTATAGGGACTTAATATTATTTATTGTTGTACTTAGAACGCGATTTTGTTGGTTTTATATTTTGGTAACTGACATGGATATACG
The DNA here is from genome assembly GCA_958496245.1 of Perizoma flavofasciatum. Lineage (NCBI taxonomy): Eukaryota > Metazoa > Arthropoda > Insecta > Lepidoptera > Geometridae > Perizoma > Perizoma flavofasciatum. The sequence continues at coordinate 5,927,921 of OY292419.1, read as the reverse complement.
TACTTAATTGTTATAACAGGGAAATGAGGAAGCTAAAATTATATTTGCATATATTATTTTTATTATATTTTACTTCAATTATCAATAAGTAAAATCGATGGACAGATGAACTTTGCGAGGATCTACAATTTTACACTTTTATAGGCAACTAGCTTTGTGCCCGCGGCTTCGCTTGCAAGGTAAAACAAGAGTAGCTTGTTATCACAATATCAAGGTATAGGTACCGTATAATTATTTCAGACTTAATCTTAATCGGTTCAGCTGTAACGAAGATTATCGATACGTTACAAAGATCTAAAAATCTATACGTAGATAACAGGCTTTAACTCAATAAAAGAGATCCCAACCCATTTATGTACCATGTTGTACTTTGAAATATTGCATTAAATATTCTAGATTTTTGTGTTTATTTTAGGAGATGCATAATAGAAGAATACTAAGGAAGTAGAATGAGGTAATAAGTTATATAGTAGATATATTAAAAACAGACAAACAGGAAACAGAAAAATATGCCTATTTACGATTACCTAGTAATATTTTCTAAGCGTGTTGCGTAATTTATGTTATCAACTTAGAACAAAACAGCTAAGTTTTATCAATATCGGTTGTCAAGTAAAACTGTTGTAATCTCGACCTAATCTTCTATACTGTGCTATGTATACCAACGTATACATTCAGTATATTTATTGAAAACCCTTCGCCGTGCGATTGCAAAGAAACGACTTTGCACACGCAACTATATACTTCAGGACACGAAAACGGAACAGAGATGGCAAATAGAAAGCTGTTTGTTTTACTTTCAAAAAGTAAAAAAAAATAAGTTTTAAAACTATGGACAGTTTTTATATTACTAAGTGGAAAGCTACAATGGTATAAATAATATTATCTGCATCATATAAAGTACTAAAAACATATTTTTTATTAGATCCATAAACTTAGTAGTAGTTGAGCTCCTTGTGAAAAGCTTGTTCGGGGAATAACTACCACCATATCTGTTTTTTCGCCAAGCAGTAATGATTGTATTGCTGTGTTCTGGTTTTAAGGGTATGGGTGCAAATAAGACTTTTCACCCGTTATGTTTCAAGGTTGGCAACGCGCGAGTGATACCTCCTGTGTTGCAACCAGTTACCGTAACCTATATGGTAACCGCTTGCTAACAGGTTGCCACTTTTAGTATTAAAAAAAACTTATTTAAAGTTTAATAATAAAAAAGAAAGTACTACCTCGAGAAACATGTCTGAATTTGGAGGGTACCACATCTTGTCACCATCACCGTAATTATTTAGTTGAAGTAACATAACCACACTATTCTGGGATGAGGATTATACTAAACAATACTAAACCAATTATTGCTTCCTTCTGGTTAAATATTCTGGTTGCACAAGGAAAATATTTAAAAAATTAATTAAACATTATCTGTTAGTTAAAAATACAGAAATAAAATAAGTAACAATTTAATAAAATTTAAATAATTAATACCTTCCTCGTTTATTTTGTCTCAATGAGGAAAAAAGTGGGACACTTTGGATGTGATAAACCTTAGCTGTTCCACTTTTATGCATATATTTTATGTCTAACGGAATCTTCCATTAGAGATTATTTTTATAAAATACAGAGTTATGATACTGCCAACAAAACATTTCATAAAAACCTCTCAAAAAATAAGAAACAGTTTAACAGAATATCGTAAAAATACATTATCTAATATAATTTTAATTGGCGTTAACTACTACTATTTTTGTGTAAAGGTTTTCCTCTTTCATCAGCAGCAATTAAGGCCCATGCTAAGACGAACGATCTTGAGCCATTTAAATAACTGACTATCTGGGACACCAGAAATGTAAATCTACCTACACTTAATTTACTATCTGCGATACCAGCATAAATTTAAATTTAGGTTTACACGTGATACCCTGTTATCCGGATAAAAAACCCATGCTATTCTAGGTCACGAAATATGCGTATTCCTATCATCATTCAAATAGATTTACGTTCCGAAGATAAGCAACAAACATTCTTATTTTGCATTATATTTTAAAGTGGGAAGGATTTATGTTTAATCTGTAAAAACTTTTCAGTAAGTTAGCCGATAATTTGCTCGGAAGTGTAGGCCCTTTCACGCGTGGTAGAAAGTGGAGCTAGACGTTGGATCACGCAACTAAGAAATTGCAAAGAATTTATGATTTTAAGGCGATATGGGGTCTCGGGTTCAGGAACGTAAGAAAACAAGTTATTGGTAACTAAGTATGCTTAATAACCGTATGTATGAACGTTCGTATGTCGTATTACTAGTTTTTTCTTGGTAATCCTACATTAGTTCGGTAACCGGCACTAACAAAATCGCAATGCTAACGATTTATGGCATTCAATTGAAAAGTCTAAGTCAAAAAGTGTCCCCTTTTCAAATTTTATAAAGGACATTGCTAGCGCGGCATTATGGGTCGTTCCCCATTGCCATTTTGCTAGTGTTATAAAGAGAGGTAATGTGATTTAAGGACCTTGTAAATTATGATCAACCAGTGTGGTAATAGGGTTCATTATGAACCCTATCACCACACTCAGATAGCACGTCAGATAGACTCCTTACATGCTAGTCAAAAGTCAGAAGTAAACTTATAAAAAACAAAGCCACTGACATCGCTCTCAGAATAAGAGAGATGAAGTGGCAATGGGCAGGCCATAAAACTCGCAGAACCGACGACCGCTGGGGATAAAGTTCCTCAAATCACGACCACGAACCGGAAGATGGTGGTGCGGGATGTCAGTGGATAAAGGTGGCTAAAGACACATTATATCTATATATACTAATATTATAAACGCGAAAGTTTGTTAGGATGGATGTTTTTTACTCTTTCACGCAAAAAGTACTGAACGTTTTGATGAAACTTTACAGTAATATAGCTTATAGATCAGAATAATACATAGAAGTTTTTATCCGGTACCACGCGGGCGAAGCTGTGGGCAGAAGCTGGTATTATAATATGTATATTATCATATTAATCAAGATACTCGATGAGAGAGGCCTAGCAATGGACTTCTACAGGAAGTTGATGATGATGATGATAGACTAACAAAGCTTAGGAAAAGATGTATTAGACAAGATACTTTCAGTACTTTGTGGCAATGTTTAAGATAAGTATCGGCTCAGGCGAATATTATCGCTCTAAGCTATGATTAGAAGGAATTTTATGTGATTAAGCTTCCCATATAACGGTAAAGCTTTTGAGGCCGAAACACACGGCACGGTACTGAGTTTTGCGTCTGCTTTGGACATCTAGACTTTATTTTTAAATGTGCATCCCTAGTCTCAATAGATAAAGGTGAACTTTCAATTTTAAAATTCGCGTTTGTGTTGTTCCAAAAACTACTGAATTAGAACATTCATATAGAAAAACGGGGATCACTCACTCTTATAAAGACTCTTGGAATGAGTCGAAACTTAGTCAGTGCCTTCACCAATAGTAAGGTGTTTAAAAAATCATCAATTTTGTATTTGTGTCATGTGAAAAAAATCTGTTTCGAAGACGAAATAACGAAATAATAAGATGTCATAAAACCTCAATATGAGCAAAAATTCTTAAAAAAACTGTTTTGGATTTTAAATCGTATACACGACTAGCATTGTAAGCGCGAAATGCCGTAGAGATGTGTCCATTCCAACGCAAGATAACGTTTTTGTTTTCGGAAGGGAATTATTTCTATCTATCCCTTATGTCTAACGCAAAGGAGAAACAAGTCATTATTTTCCATTCTTTATTGTACACACAAATAAACACTTACAAAAAGACAAAATTAAATGACATGTACAAAGGCGAGCTTAACCCCAAAAAGAGTTTTCTTCCAGGAAACCGTATTGACTTCTCTTCAGACTACTTGAATGAATTTATAAAAAAAAAGCAATAATTAACAGCTAACATTCCAGCGTACATTGAGGATTCAGTATAAGGTGTAAAATAATGCCTCATCGTCATCTTCTTGTCCTTATCCCACATTACGTGGGGTCGGCACAACATGTTTTCTTCTTCAACTCTCCTTTATCAGCCGTCATCTCAGTACTCACTCCTTTCTTAATCATGTCATTCTTCACACAATCCATCCATATTTTCTTTGGCCTACCTCTGCTTTTATTTCCATCCACATTTATATTTAACACTCTTCTCGTAATGTGAAATTCTTCCCTCCTCATAATATGCCCATACCATCTATACTCATTCCTTATTTTGTCCATTCTCGTAACTCCACACATCCATCTCAACATTCGATGTGTGTAAAATAATGCCTATAATCTGTAAAATGGCATAAAGTCATCACTTAAAAAAACGATTTACAAAATTGGTGTCTCTTACACCCTCGGACAAAACTGGGCGTAATTAGCAACGTAGAAAATTGAGTGGCTTTTACGTCCAAAAAATGAAAAGTCCTTTTACACATAATTTGTCACGAAGTATCAGGGCTTTAGAAAAATTGCTAGCAACCCTTTTAAGTGCAGAAGGTATTTTGGTTGTAATATAATGATACTAAATACTAACATTTAAGGGGGTTTTTTAAAATAAATATTTTCGATCCTGTGTTGAAAAGAATACCATACTAATATAATTAATGTCAAAGTTAAAATTTTAAGAAGATTAGATGTTTAGTATATATTTGAAAGTTTGTTGCGACTAATCTCCGTAAGAGGTGGATCGATTTCAATGAAATTCGGAACAGGTATAGTTCGTGACCGAAATCCTATAAATATTATAAACGTGAAAGTTTGTGAGGATGTTTGTTACTCTTTTACGCAAAAACTACTAAACAGATTTTGATGAAACTTTACAGTAATATAGCTTATTCATCAGAATAACAAAATATTCAAATATTTTTGGAACTAAATTAGGATGGGATAAGTAATGAAAAAAATAATAAGTTAGAATAGGGCATTTCTTTATCAGTTATACTTATAAGTAGATTTTTATAACTGAAAAAGAAATGCCCCACGTACCTAACTAATCCATCCACCTAGACAATTCAATGTCCCACCAAAAAGGTATCAGCTCAGCATAATGCTAGGTAGGTGGCTACCTACGTAACACTGTAACCTGAGTTAAGTACTTATTATTAATGACGAGTATTTAATTTTTTTACCGTTGAAAGAATAAAATTCAAAGAAACTTTTTTTATTGTGTCATGTTACATAATAAAAACATATCAATGCCATCATAACGTAGTATGGTTACGCGACAGTAAACTTTCACGCCAGCTGATAAGAGCTAATCTTCCTTAAATGGACCGGGAAGAAGGTGCGTCACACAATGGTGCCGACAAAAAATGTTCGCAAAATGAAAGTCATGTTTTATTTTTAAATGACCTGAAAATATTCGAGTCAAGTTTACAAAACCTCACCCAGAAACATTACTTATGCAGTGTTTTTATTTATGATTATTTCAAATGTTTTTCTCTTTTTTTGGTTTGTTAAAATATATATATTAGTTTATATTGATATTTTTATATTAGACCTTTGTGGCACAGTGGGCGAAGGCCCGCCTGAGACGAAGAAGGTTGCGGGTTAGATTCCCGCCGCGGGAAAACTGAACAGTAAATACATAAATAATAATAGCTGCTGTTTTTGAAAACGGTACCTAAGCAACGGACACATTGTCACATTGTCACAGTGTCTTCGGACACATTGGAGGTATATTTATTTTATACTTGTATGTAGAGCTTTAAACGGTCAATTAAAAAGAGTCAACACAAATTGTAGTTTTCTCACGGAAACGTGTTAGAACATGTGTCAAATCAAAACGTGTGTATGGACAGGTGCAAACATGCCAATTATCAAGTTATCACTTCCCTTTGTGAATGCAGCTTTATGTATGGTTGGCAAAACAAGCAAATTGCTATTCATTAACAAGAGCCATCATATTGTAAACTCTATGCAATCATTAATTTATTACGATTAGTGTTTTTAAGTGGACGGGCTGTTCTAAATTTTAAAATAAAAACAATATTGAAAGTAGTTTTACAAACAACATAGTTATATGTTTAACGTCGGGAAAATAATATAAAAGGTAAATGCGATAAAAACGCGATAAAAACTTTTTTTTAGTTAGTAACCGAATCAAATAAATCAATACATCATTTTAATGTATTTATATAACGTAATTTTTTTTATTTATTCGGGTTTTTCTTTTTTTGCGGTCGATGTATTTATAAAGAAGTAAAACATTTAACACGAAACGTATTATTAAAAAGCATGCAATTAACACCCGCTATTATAACACACTATTGTTTTAGTAACAACGCCTTTTGACAAATTAAGGCGTTTACACCATATTGAGTGTAGATTTATATCAGGTGTTATCACGCGTTAAGTGATAATTTGTAGTGTCTGTTTTATGTCACTTTACTGTATAATTAGAAGTACATACATAAAAGGGTGAAATTTTACGTTATTTTTAATAAGGTATCAGTTTTTTAATTTTAGAAAATTCAAAATTTTTACTCCCTTTGAAAACAAAAAACCACGCTTAAATCACCGTTATTCCTTTATTGTTGATCCCCAGATATACTCGGTACTAGTTAGGTCACCTGTAAGAAAGCAGTCAGAGGTACGTCCAAGTTTTATAGGTAAGATAAGTAACCTCGTACATAAGTTTTTTACTTAAATAAGAATATAGGTAAGTTACGTAACTCATTTATAAGGAGCAAAAGAAAAAAAACATCTCACATAAAACAAACACGTTCCCAACTGTATTCTCCATGATATACATTCTGAGATACATCGAATACTTAGTGAGTGGATATATGAGGATCTAGTGTGGTAGTCAGAGGCAAATCTAAACATTACATTCGGCAAAAGGCCGCGTTTTGCTAGAAGTTAGCATTCCACGCCACAGTGTCAAGTCCATTGCAGCTGATTGGAACACTAACTGACGGCAAATACCTACACAAAGAAAATATAAATAAAAATATTTCAAGGCAACCATTACTCATACGTATCGCGCATCTTTAAATAAACTGAACCTTGTATTGGAGTAAACAAACTTAAAAATAATAAAGCAAAGATAATTTCATTAAATAAATCACTAAGTGAAAGTTATGTCATTGTTTTTGATATTGTTTATCGAAACAACATTCTACATTATGTATCGTTTTAAGCATTTTTATTCAACGTTACAATGCATGCAGCATTTTGGGGACGTTTCTATCTGGTAGTGATAGATAGTTTGGAACGGTCTTTAGATTATAAGACTTGAAACAGGTATAGTTTGAGATATATAATAGTCATCGGTAACTTTGCCGGCTACTACACAGGCCAAGCTGTGGGCAGAGGTAAGTGAAAGTTGTTTTTTTGGTTCTAAGAAAAACTTACAAACGCATTATAAATCGCTATACATTATAATGCGTTCCAGCTATAGCTAAATTTATAAATTTTTGAATTTCATCACCATAAAAAAAAGTGCAAAACATTAAAAAGAACGGAAGAGAACTGCGTCGCGAATTAGCGCCCTACTCCGAAAAGAACAAAAAAAAATATTTTACGATAACTCCTAGTATCTACTTAAACAGGTACATAATGGAAAGTAACATTAGGATTAAAAGTACCTTAAAGTGGTATTAATAGTGGAGTAAAATGTATGAGTGGAGGGGGGTTAGTGTGTGTGGGAGTGGGGGGTGTGGGTGTGTGGGTGTGTGTGAGTGTATGTGAGAAAGGGAGATCAGGCGCACGATAGTCAACGAGAACCATGTAAGTGATAGATAAATAGCATCTGCAACAAATCATAGAACCATGTTAGTGATAGATAAATAGCAACGGAAACAAATCATATAAAACGGAATGTACCATTCTTCGAAGGTTTTCTATAAATCTCCATATCACGAACCAACCTTGTCCAAGAATAAATTGTGTGCTGTTGTTTATCACTCGTTATTTAAGTAATGATTAGCTATTATAGACGTCAACATATCAAATTATGACATTTACCGAATTGCTGGTTATCATCTGGCTATGTCACGCTGCGGTACCTAGTACATATGCTGTAGTCAACAGTACATATAAAAAAGTCTGATCCGAAAGAGTTTGTCATTGCTTATTAAGTATCGATGTATATTACCTAAGCACTAGAATTATCCTTTAACGGAAATGAACTATGCTCATGTAACAGTGCATATTTTAATGAATCGTGAAAAAAAAACAATCCGGCGTAATAATAGCTGGCAAATATGACTTATGGTCAAGTAATATTCGCAGTGTAAAGTATTAATTGATATAAAAACAATTCAGATGTCCATAGTCTGGAAAACTGAAGGTTTCAAATGTCCAGACCTAGTGGTTGAGTAACTTTCGTTCGTCATATGGACAAAATATACAATAATTTGACATTTTGACATTATACAACATCGAGTTTACTATCGCAGCGGTCAGTTTGACCAAGATCGCCAGTCAGTCTAAATCGCGCGATAAAGTGGCGTAGATTCCGCGTCTTCTCGCGGTATTTACGCGAGTTTTTATGGAAGGAGACCTATAATAGAGACGCTTGCAGTTATTTGTATTTATACTGCAATTTATTACGGTACTAGAAGATTATTTCCACAATCTTTTCTCAGGGTCACTTTGGAACCATCTCCACAGCAAATACCAACTAAAACGGAATAATCGGTATTATACCTAACAAACACAACTGAATCCCTAGTAGAGAACCTACTTTATTTGAAGTCAGTTAAAAACAATACCACGAAATGTGTTACAATTCTTCAAAGCGCATAGTAGGTACGTGCCAATAAAAAAGCGTCGGTCACGAGACAAGCGACACTGACCTGTCGCAATACGTGTGTGTGTGTGGGGTAGAGTAATGATATACTCAGAGATATAACTCCTTCAGAATATGGAAAAAAACCCGAATTCCTGTACAAAGAAAAAATACGTTCACGGCTTTATTCCGCATGATGAACATCCTCATATCTGTGATACTAAGTAGGATGTTGTCAGAGGCATGCCCAATTATTACATTTGGCAACAGAACAAAAAAAACACCGTTTTTCTCACAGAATTGTGCAGTGTTAATTTACTAATGTAATTTTCTTAAAAATTACATGTCTAAGACAGTTTTTGACTTTGTTTTTAAAGCAGGAAACACATCAGTAATGGCCCAAGTATTGCGGATATTAAAAGTGACTGTAATTATTTATTATCAGAGCCCTAGGCCTGTTTGCCTTGCTAAAGCATTTTTTTCCGAACTATTATACATGACCTCGATGTTAAAAAAAAACCTAATCGATTAACACCTAATTTAAAAAAATATATTTGACAACCTCTGTGGTGCAGTGGGCGAAGGTCCGCCTGAGACGCAGAAGGTTGCGGGTTCGATTCCTGTCACGGGACAAATGTTTGTAAGATCTGCAAATATTTGTCTCGGGTCTGGGTTTTTTCCTATGTATAATATGTACGTTTTACAAAAAAAAAAAGTATTTAAGTAATATATCAGTCATGTAGTTCCCATACTACAAGCTCTGCTTAGTTTGGGGCTAGATGATGCTGTGTGAAAAATGTCCAGCATTTATTTATTTATATCTTAATTAAGGCAAACGCATATACGAGCTCTTCACGCCTTGGGTAAAAATAAAGCTCCATGAGTCTGGCGTTCCGACACTGACCTATGTCAACAAACGGAGCGGTATCCATGTGTGTGTATATAGAGTAGGGATGGACAGAGTGTACATAAAAAAAAAGAATTTTAAAACCATGTTTTACAATCTTGTAGGTAAAACACTGACCTATGGCAACAAAATATATGTAGCAATGTTTATGTGTGTAAATGTCGTAAAGTATTGAAGTTAACACAGTGTACTTTTGCATAAAATATATACCTAGATGTGAAAATATGGAAGGATTTTTGCTAATAATCTTCGTAACGACTAAACCGATTTGGATAGGATTTAAACGAACTACAGATTATGCCTAGTGCTTCTTTTTAATCCGGGTACCAGGCGGACAGTATCTTGTTTACATAATAAAACGTTGATGTACTCGTTTCGTACAAACAGATCAATATTCACGGTGATAGGTAGAGTTATGTTTTTACAAATATAACACATATTTGTATAGTGTATAGTCGCGCATTTTTTCTCATCGTATAATTTTAAAAACAATCAAACTCTATAAAGTTATTCAAAATATTTGTTTTGATAAAGTGTCGAATAAAGAGATAAAATAATTTTATCTCTGCTGCAAAAGTTTCTCTACAGTGCCCCGAGCAAGAGCTAACAACGAATTGAAACACTAGTGAGTAAAAATAATAAAAAAATACTTTCATCAGCACATTGTCTAAAATCTTTTTACCCACCGTAAGAAACCCTTATATGTGTTTACTATGAGTTTGTTATTTGTGTGTTACCATTAAATCTTCCAAGCATCGTATCCGATTGCAGTTTTTCTTAATCGATTTGTATGACTTCAAGGATGGTTCTAATCTACTCAAACATCCATTGCTCTAAGCAAATGCAGGACAAAATAAAACATTAGTTTTATTGTAACCAGTCACTAGGGAAGTCGAGATTGACAACGGAAAACACGTCCTTTCTAAAATGTTTGCAAAATTTAGCAAAAAAAAATGTGTTTTTGAAGGAAGTAACTACATTTTAGTAGTTAGACCAGTGCTCACCCCACAGATCACACTGCCGAGCAGACAATGACAGACGGAGATAACCTCATTTTTTTCTGCGATACCATACACACACACTCCCACATGCAAACACAATCATGATACGAATCACTAGGAACTCGTAACCCAAACATGTCCTGGCAGAAGGAATTTACAGTTCAGATCACAAAAAAATGGTTAAACGGTTTTAAGTTGCTTTTTTCATTTATATTAAGACAAAATACTTTGTAATTTGAAAGTTTGGGATTTTTGTGTAACCCGGTATTTACATGAAAAAAACAGTATTGTCAAAGTTGTGTTAAATATTAATAATAAGACAATAAGAGCTATAAAAAAGGGATTTTGAGTTTGGGATTTTAGTGTGACATGGTTTTTACAGTAATCAACAAAACAACAAAAAACGCATACAAATGTTTACAGAAGACAACAACAGCTTTCGTGAAACCTGAGCCAATCAAGAAATTCGCACACACATCAATAAAAACACTAATAATTACACTGTATCTTGCATGTGTGTGTGTCACATGTGTAATGTATGTAGGATGCATATGTGTACGGTGATGCAATGCCTAATCAAGTTTATCGGAGAAATGACGATGCGCCCTGCATTTTTTATTCTGTTATGTAACCCGAGTGTGACCTTTTTATAAATTAGATTTCTTTGCGTGAATGAAGCCTTGGTAGCCAACGTGTTTTTGGAATATCTACCTGTATTGCATTTCATTTTATTTGATAAAGTCCTTCGATACATTTCGCGTTCTTGGACAAGTCAAATTAAGAAAAAGTTAAGTACATGATAATGTAGCATGAAATGAGATAATCAGTAATGACTTAATTATTTTCTTGTTATTTCTAAAATGTGTAATTAGTATGTATGTAATTTACAATTTAACTTGCTTCTGCCCACGGCTTCCCGCATAAAACGTAGCCTATATGTTATTCTGATGTATAAGCTATATTACTGTAAAGTTTCATCAAAATCCGTTCAGTAGTGAAAGAGTAACAAACATCTATTCTCTCAAACATTCACGTTTATAATATTAGTAGGATAGCTGCTGTATTGGTACCAATAGATTTTTCCACTCGAAAAATGCATATGTACATTAACACGTGCTCAAAACGGGAAATATTGTGAGGAAATTGGCATGCCCTAGGTTCAAGGGCCTAGAACCAAAAATTCGAAGGCATGTGTCATCATTTAGTGTTACAATAACCGGCGATAGTCTTGCAACCTATCACGTGGAATGATATTCGTAACTATTTGCAAAATTCATGTTCCTTGAACGTGGACGTGCTTCTAACGTCCTTAATTGGTATATCCTCAAAGATTTACTTACTGAGTATGAATCTGAGGATGTTCATCACAAGTAATACAGTTGTGAGCGTGTTTTTTTGTATTTTGTATATCACAGACGTGATTTACAAAATAACAATAACGGATTGGAAACAAGGCGTACCTATAACGATGACCTCTGTGGCGCAGTGGGCGAAGGTCCACCTCACACTCAGAAGGTTCCGGGTTCGATTGGGGCAAATGTTTGTATGATCTACAAATATTTGTCTCAGGTCGTGGTATATTCTATGTATAATATATAGTATATCAGTCATGTAGTTCCCATAACACAATCTTTGCTTACTTTGGGGCTAGATGATGATGTGTGAAAAATGTCCAGCATTATTATACTGTCTATTATCTTACAATATCTTATTAGTCTCTCCATCCAAAGGTTGTCTAGAAGATCGCTTCTAAGCAATAAGACCACCCATAGTACTTTAAATAAGACAAGGATTTTGTTTAATTTTTTTTGTCTAGTCTAGGGTACAAAAAGTATTTTTATTCATTAATTCATAGTTATCATGTTGTATTATTTATCTAAAAACTCACTTATCGGCTTAGGTATTATTGAGAATAATAAGTATTTTTTATCAAAAATTAAAATAAAGTTATGAAAAATGTACCATCTCAGGCTTTTACTAGGGCGAATGTACCTTCAGGGCTACTTGATAAGAGATACAAAGGACAATCAGTAGGTATTACTCGTGGGTGGGCAGTGAACTTTCAATGGGGCCTTGAATTTTTATCAACTAGAACTATATTCCAATTTTATGAAGAAACACATAAAAGGACATGCATGATTCATAGTAGTTTATGCAATATATTGCATGATATAGGATCGGATCAGTAGATCTCAGGGATATCCTATACTGATATTTAGTATACAGGTATAGATATATATAGCTATTTTATTATAACGGGATAATATACAGCTTATGTTCACCCCCTAAAGTTTCATTGTAAGTATTGGTATTATATCAAACTTGTTAAAAAAACGACATTTGGTTTTGATTGATCGATAGTATTAATGTAGAAAAGGAATTGATAATGCGTTGCCTCATCTTAAGGACTCTTTTTAAATTTGATTACATTTGAAAGAAATAACTAAATGAATGATACCAGAAGGAAAGTACCAAAACGACTTGTCCGTGACAAAACGTCCAAATGCGACCATCCTCGTTACGCAGTTAAAAAAGGCGTAAAGTGACGTTCATACAGTATTCATGCGCTTGCGCAGGTCACGATCAGGGACGTCGAACTTGCATTTTTAAAGCGATCACAACAATGGCGGCTGAATCGATTCCGTTTTTAAACTTATTTCCTTTCCGATTGTATTCCAATTATCACGTGATTGTGTGTAAATACTTTCATTGCTTTTTATGCAGATATTGACGTTTACTTTTCGTTCAAGGCGATGTTTTGTTTGTGATTGTATGAATGACTGAAAGTACTTACCTAAGTAATTTAAAATAAAACTCTTTGGGTGTCAAATCCTTAATAAATTACTTCCTAAAGAACAAGCGTACTATTATTATTAAAAAAAAATCTTTTCCTACAACAGAAACCCATTATGTTCTAATTAAAGGAGTTAGTTTATATTTTCACAAATCTAATCAAAATAGGTAAGTGTTTTCTAATATTGCGCTAAGATTAAGTTTTAACCTGCAAAGTTTTGAAATTTAAATTAAATTCTAAAACACGAGTCCATTTTACGGGCTCAAAGAGGAAGGTAATGCAATAAAACTGTATCTGCGCCACGTGCTCGCATGGACCATTATAAAAATAAAATATCTGCGCAAAAGCAGAGTTCGATCACCTCCCTAACCTAAGACAAGAGTGTACGCACACAGACGCATTTGTAGGTCGCAAGTATACACGCACACACGCAATACACGCCCACATGCAAGCGCAGCGCGTGCGCAGAGCAAGTTTAGACAAACGGAAGAAATATTATTCTCTTTTTAGGTACGCAGTTTGCTGGTACCATTCCTGATGTATGTGGATGTTTTGCGAGCATTCTGGGTTCAAAATTTTTATGTCTTCCTGTAAAAATATTTATTTTATAGTTTTTTTTTTCATTTACTTATTTGTAAGATTAAAATGTACTTCCGGGTTTAAAAAATATATTTCAAACAAGTTAAGATTCATAATCAACAGCATTATCATCATCCACAGCTCATGGTTAGCCAAATCTCTCTATAAGAACGCAATTTTTCTCGATTTTGTGCTTCACGCGTCAAAAATTGCCCCCATCTTGGTGAAGTCATCGAATTTTAGTCTATTTCGTAAAATATATGCTTAGACTTAATGCGAAGAAATGAGTTTTCTTAGTTTTTTATACAGGTATAGGTTTTTTCTAGTGCACACAATGCTTTATAATTTTGGTAACAATAGTCCTTACAGAATCATAACAGTTTTATCAACCCGATTACACAGCATTATCACATTACAAACAACACTGATATAATGTTACAAAAATAAACCTTACACCAATGTAAAAAATAGCTATAATCGCGAAAACTGACACAGCGCTCGAGCATTGCTCCTTACATTTTTAAACTATGCGTGTGTGCGTGAGTCTTGACCTACGACAACACTGGGTATGTGTGCGTGAGTTTTTTTATTGGACGAACTGTAATTACCAATTATAAATAAATGAAAATGACCTGAATAACTGTTTATTGATGGTTATATGCATTTTTAGTTGGTAATTATTTGGATAATGACTTCATGAAGTGGGTTGGAATTACTTCCTTTATATATTTATTGTTATTTCTTCAAAAGTATTTATCGATATTTAATAATATTGATCAATAAAAGATAGTGCCTAAAAGCTACTATTATTGTGTTGAATGTAAGTAACTTTCTTACCTATAGATGCTTTGTAAATAATAAATAAATAATGCTGGATATTTTTCACACAGCATCATCTTGCCCCAAACTAAGCAGAGCTTGTATTATGGAACTACATGAACGAAATATATGCATTTTCAATACATACTTATAATACATATAAAACACCCAGATCCAAATATCAAAATCAATATCAAAATTAATTTAATTTCTTTCTTCCTTTTTTTTCTTTCTTCATTTCTTTATTTCTATCAACAGCCTTTTAAAAT
Organism: Perizoma flavofasciatum; assembly: GCA_958496245.1. Lineage (NCBI taxonomy): Eukaryota > Metazoa > Arthropoda > Insecta > Lepidoptera > Geometridae > Perizoma > Perizoma flavofasciatum. The sequence continues at coordinate 5,912,823 of OY292419.1, read as the reverse complement.
CTACTGCTTGAAGTACCCTCATTCATTAATCGCTTCATCGGATGAAGGACTATCCTACACTACGTCATCCGGTTCGAAGTCGCCATTCGAGAACCTTTATTTTCCTGTGGTTGTGGGTTCTACGAACTGTATGGCCTGACCGTTGGTTCTATATAAGTGAACCTCTTACATGTATCAACATGTACTTTCAATTAGCTTTGACCTAATTAATTATTGTTTTGATGAATCTATGCACGTTTGGTCTGTACAAGACGCGACGTGGAGGAAGACCGTCACCATCACTTACCCCGATGAAGATTTTCGGAATGAGTCGTAACTTAATCGGTGCCTTCTCTGATAGCATGGTACGAGAGAAACCCTGTTTTACAATATGGATAATCTTTTTTGGAAAGTAGGTAGTTTTTTTGTAAATGAAATAAAGTGATAAAAAGCAGTTGCCAATATCGTTAACAGATGAGCTAGAAATAGGCAAAGCGATATTGCATCAGGTTATTTGGATGGGTGACCATAAACGGTAGAACTGAGCACTTCCTGGTCTTGCTATTATAATAGTCGCTAAAACATGGGGTTGAAGGTCTTCAAACAGTATATAAACCCATAACCTATAAGTGGCTACTGACCAACACAAACCAAAGTTTCAAAAAAACTGAGCAAAATTGGAAGAATCTTATTTTTTTTTAAATAAACGAAAGTCCGGCCTCTGAGGCGCAGTGGAAGAAGGCCCGCCTGTGACGCAGAAGGTTACGATTCCCGCTGCTGGACGAATGTTTGTATCATTTGCAAATATTTGTCTCGGGTCTGGGTGTTTTTTATGTATAATATGTTTGTGTTTACAATATATATAAGTAGTATATCAGTTATTTAGTTCCCATAACACAAGCTCTGCTTACTTTGGAGCTAGATGATACTGTGTGAAAATGCCCAGCATTATTTTTATTATTTTCGTTTACTTTACCAACGCCTGTTTAACGCAGAGGTGGGCAGAGACTATGGATTTCCACAGGCTACGATCCTGACATACCTCATGCTTCGTTCACTCTCATCACTTTCTTCATGAAAATCCTACTAATATTATAAACGCGAAAGTTTGTGAGGATGGATATTTTTTACACTTTCATGCAAAAACTACTGGATGGATTTTGATGAAACTTTACAGTAATATAGCTTAAACATCAGAAAAGCACATAGGCTAGTTTTTATCCGGGTACTACGCGGACGAAACCGTGGGCAGAAGCTAGTTTATATATTTCTAGAAAACTTTAAATTAAAATTAAACTGTTTTTAAGATTAAATTGTTACTGAATATAAAAAAAAAACTTAAAACAACATTAGTACACGTTTTGCAAAAACATTACAACTACCATCAGATACACGTGACACAAAAACCTCGAACCAAAAACAGAAAGATTCAGATAAACTCCTTCAAGTGAAAACATAATTATCTAAAGTCGACTCAGTAGGTACAGACAGACGGACAAAAGGTTTATTTTTATATGCGAACAAAGAGCTCGGCGCTGAGACGCGAAATAATTAAGTTTTTACAAAGAATGGAAAAAGAAAAGACTCCTAGTACTATTATAAACGCGAAAGTTTGTGAGGATCAGATACTCTCAGTGCATAGATCCGTGAGGGTACCAAGAAGGGGGTGGTCAGAAGCCCGTCCAAACATTATATTTGGCATATATACACGTTTTGCATAGTAGCTAGCATTCCGCGTTATAGGTTGTAAGTCCATTGCTGCTAATTGGAACGCTAGCCGATGGAAAATGACAGTTTCTTGAAGATGTTTTCCTTCGCTGTTTAACAAAATTAATAAAGAATCATTTAAAATATTTTTATTGTTATAAAATGTATGGGTATAAATCTTTTTTATGAGTTGTAAAAATAAAATATTTTTTAGCTTTTGTCAAGATTTTATAAAATTAAAAGACGGATTTCAAATTTTTTTTACAACCACTAGTTTCAATTCTTCTGGTAAGTTAATTTAAAATACAAGATGAATATTTATTTTTTACTTTTACTTGACAATAATTGCAAAATAATTCTCACCTTTGAAGAATAATACGAAAAATGAAGCGTGATTTATAAACTTTGTTTTTATTCAAATTTAGCTCGTAAATGTTTTTTCTGCGTTGAAGTTCAACGACTAGAAGAGCGAAAGTCACGTTGCTTAGCAAAATCAACTCGACTAGAAGCGAATACGGTATTATTTCGAAAAGAGCTCGTTAAAAATAAAAAATAAAGTTAAATGTCACAGAAACTTTTACAGCGCTTAGGTAAGGTCGCTTTCACTAAGCAAACACTAAGTTATACTAAGTAAACGAGCGACATTGTGCCTCAAAACTTAACTGTATTTTATTTACTTACGTCTATTTTAAAATAAAATATATTCTGTCTGTTTTAAATATATTCGAGCAACATCCTTAAAAGTTAACCTAACTCTTAAGGATGTTGCTCGAATATATATATTTCTCAACGAGAAAGATATTCATATTTTTTTAGCAAAGATAGTTTGTTTCAAAAGTTAGTAAATAAATTTAAAAGGTAAAAACCGAAAATCACTTCAGCCTCTTATACAGCAGTAACTTTTTCCCATTTGCCCATCAACACTAAGCTTAGACAAAGACTTAAAGTGCTTATCTCAGCACTTTTAGAGATTAAATTATTTTAATATTAATTAAAAAATTATAATAATCAATAAGTAACTCTTGTCCTAACTATCGAAATAGAAACATCAAACAATTAAAATATAGGTACTCAACAAATTCCTGATTCTATTTCAGTTGGTACAATATAGGTACCAACTGATATGAGTAGTACCTACCTAAGAAGAAAGGAAGAATATTGATCTAACATTTTAACCGAATTGTACCCCTTCAACAGAACACACTGAATTTTAGACTACATGGTTGTAGAGTCAGACAAACTAGTACCTTTACTTTCTACTGTGTAGTTATCATACAATATTAAAAACTAGCAGAATAACAAAGTTTTGAGCTTATTATAACGTATAATAAGTATATTTCATATAACATTTTAAAGAGATTCAAAACGTTTGGTCTTGATATCCTGACCGGCTTGCATTGGCCAGCCCAAAACATATTTAAATATATATTTACAGCGTTAATTGCTTATAGACATCCAGCGCTGACTGTTCCTAACTATATATCTAGATAGAGTCTATCGTAATAAGTAGTCCAATGGTAACCTACATAATAAGAAATACCTGCATTGAAGATCTGCACAAATCCTTCACAATTTCGAAAGTGCATCACTCACTCACTCACATTCACTTTTATGATCACATTACGAAAATAACTAAACTGTCGTAACTCAAAACTGAAATGAAAAAATGTCGCCAATTTTTTTTTATAAGAAAGTTGTAACAAAAAATGTGTCTGTTTACGTCAAAATGTATTTTTCAAATGCGGTAAAAAATCGCTGCGCCCGCGCGTTGGTGGTTGTTGTATAGTTATAGAGTAGTATGCGCACAGAAGAAATTCGCTGACGTACAGATGTTTCACTCCAAACAAAAAACTTGCCATATTTATGAATCTGTGGCACATATTCTATTGATATTGTAAGTTGTTTTATAGGCAACAAAACAAATCTATTTTCGTTTTATCTAACAAAACGAGGACCTGAGCCGGCCTCCTTAATTTTCTAGCAAATAATCGTTTTTGCAAGTAAGGTTGCATTCAAAAATACGTTTTGACTGTTTCAATGGTCTAACCTAAGCTAAGTCTAGATACAGTTTGAGGTTCATTCTGGAATACAGATTGAGACGTTATAAATGGTATTTTACATTGGGAGCAGTTTTAAAGTGGCACAAGCATGCTCTGCAATCGTAATGCACTTATGTGTACTCGCTAAGTTTTTTATTATAGTCGGTTATATCAGAGTTTGAGTTGAAACTTCTTGATGCTTTGTTAAGGCATACTTTTTGCGATCAGCTTTAGCCAAATATTCTTGGTTGTTTTGGGTATAACTTACTATCCTAAATTTTCTTCAAATTATATAACAGTTTTTTTTTGTGAAATTTTAAGACGGATAACACTGCAAAGTTTTTAGTATCGCAAAGCAAATACATTCTGATTCTGATACAAATTATTTAAATAAGCTTATAGTTTTTACTGTTTTTTGTTATGTTATGTCAATGCAAATAGGCCTACAATACGGCGTACCTGATGGAAAGCGGTTACTATCGTTTAATGACATCTCCAACTTACGTCGTCTATTTTCGTTAAAAAAAACACGTTAAATTACGAATTGGTTTATCAAACTCTAATGTAGCTATGTATTTTCAAAATCTTTGTTATTATACATTCGACTGTATTATTGATCTTCGTATTATTTTCAACATAAAAACTATTCTACTAACTGCCAACTTGATAAATGCAGTTCAAAAGTATCAAAACCACTTCCTTTCGATAGCGTGAGTGAGGGAGACAGCGTAACATGCGTTTTCTTCACTGCTTTAAGTACTGGCGCGTTTTTTCATGATAAAACTTTTATATCCTTACCATGTTTGAAAGTTTTATAATGTTGGATTTTAGCACTCGTAGGTGGTCGAGCATCTAGATTTTTTTATTTATGGCCATCGGAGAGGTTTAAAGTAAGCGTTTTTATTTTGATGATGCAATGATATGTATGAGAATGAATCATTTTGAAATGGTTTTTGTTTCCCAGAAGTAATTCTGTTTAAAAAAATATAAGAGTTAGATAGAAAAGTTTTTTAAACATTTATATACATATAAATGTTTGGAAAATAGTATTAACATATTGGTTGAAAATTGAAATTAAAAAGAAAGTAAAGAAGCAAAAATAAATAGGTACTAAAAACGAAACGATTTTGACAACCAATTTTTATTAAGTTGGATGTGTATTTCAGCCCCTAGTGACTTTTGGCGATAAAATCTATAAAAAAATATATATCAAATTACTGAAAATAATATCAAAAACTACTTACAAGTTGGGTAAACCGTTTCAGAAATAAATGGTAACAGACAAACAAACAACCGCTTATTCTAAACGTATATACAGACTATTGCGTCGTGGCGGGTAAAAATCAGTTACTCGCTCACTCAAACGCGACGATTTTGCAGTTGACAATAATGTCAACAAGTCATTATAAGCAACCCTAGAATCACCTTATTATTAGGCCATACAAAGCATGTTCGCTTCGTTGGGCCCTAAATAGGACCTAGCGATATACTTTTAATAGTTTTAATGCGAAATGGAAATCAGTGATTAGCTCTTTTTACGGTGTGTCGGTTTTTTACTATCATTAGTTTGTTGGTTAACTAGTGTCGAAAACAGTTTAAGTAATCATAGATACGTTTTTTAAAATTTAAAACTTATTAAAATAATGCGCTTTAATGAATTAATGAGCTTTAACTGTACAATTGAATCATTTTTTTGCATATATTTGATAATACCATAGGCAGTTTTGAACCGATTTCATAAAGGCAAGCCTACTCTAAAGAATTAACAGTACTAAAATGGGAAAGGATGGCAGTGCAATTTCAAGTTGTCTTGAGAAAATTATATCTTTCTTGTTAGTTTTTTACTCTGATTTTTTACTAACGACCTATCTCTTGGTTATTGAGCCATTCCATGGGAGCATAACTTATGCTGTTGGCTTGGGTTATAAGAATAATAGTCGATCAGACGATCTACAAAACTTTGACTATAGGACGACATCGGTGGCGCTGCAGGGAAGTAGCTGGCTGAGACATAATAAGTGCAGGTTCAATTCCCGCTACGGGAATGTTTGCATGCTCTGCATAGGTATCGGTTCCGGGTCTGTATATTGCACCATTGTACTCGTAGTCCCTGATACCTTTGACACAGAGAATCCTAGTCTGGGGTCATACGTATGTGACTGTAGGGTATTTATTTATATATTATAAGCACTTATACAAGCATTTTTATTGTATTTGCTAGTAAATTATTATCTGAAACTCTCATCAAAACGACGAAATTGGCACAAATTAACATAAAATGTTTTCCTGCTAGAAACTGAGATATTAGATGCAAGATGCCAGAATGGCGTTCGTTAGCCTCTTTTAATTTCAGCTAATTTTTATCTTGCCGGCGTCCGTCGTCATTTTTACAGAGCACGGACCATTAGCTGCGATTGTGGAGGAAATATACGTGTTGATACTTCGGAATATATATATAAAACAAGAAAATGATTTAGGCTGTTTTTTAGGTTTCGATAAAAATAATAACAAAATTCTGTATTGCCCTAAAATGGTACATTTGATATATGAAATATAAACCTACAAATAATTTAACAAGTTGGTTTTTACAGTAAATATTTAAAAAATAGTTGTTTAAGGTTATGTAATGTAATAGTTTAAATTTCTTTATCACCCCAAATATTGTAACATTGGTTGTCATGTATTTTATTATAAGTAAATTTTGTTACTTTTTGACCATGAATGGCTATTTTACTTGACATTTATAATTTAATTTTAAAGGTACTTAAACTTAATAGGTACTTTTTACGAAAAAGAGTATTTTTATCTGCCTACCCATCATCATTCCAAAATATATTCAAAATGGTTCATCCCTCAGAAAGCCAAGCATTTATAATACTATATACAATAGAATAGAGTTATAAGCATTCGATAGAAGATAGAATTTAAAGTATCAAGGTTGCTAATTCACCGTACAGTACACTGAAGAAATCTAATTTTTGTCGAGTTTTTCTCTTATTCCACCGGGTCTCCAGAGGGCTCTGTTTTCCCGCCAATTTGTATGTGTTTGTGAAAATTCGACCTTAAACTGTTGTCGTGTCTTCTGCTACTGCTAATTAAGCGTTTTAACCGTTATTTTTTCATGTTGTAACCATTTTGATTCCCTTTTTTGTAAAAGGAATCATTTTGTACAATACAACCACAAGTAGGTAATTATTATGGGTTTAATTATTTTGGTTCTGTTGCCTGTTTTATTATGTCAATAAAATCAATAAAATTTAAATACTTAAAGGAAAAAAAACAAATCAAACATATAAAGTAATTTAAACAGACCTAAGTAAATTTGTGAGTTTTCAAACTGTTTTCCACAAAATTTGAGTTTTTTACAGCTTTTCCTATAAAACAACACTGTACATAAAATTGTATCACAAAACACAGGTGTTTTAAGTTGAAAAATTTCATTTTTTACGAGCTATAAGAAAGTTTCCTAATAATGTCGTGAGTTTAAGAGCCGACCGCTAATTACGATATAAATTATCAAGTTTGGGTAAAAAAAGTCAAAGAGTATGAGTTATGTCGCTGTGAAAAAACGATTACAGTGGAGTAAGAAAAATAACTAGATGTTGTACGAGCACTTGTAGGTACTAGTAAGTTCCTGCAAGTACTTACTTTGGTTATTTTTGTATTTTTCTGTCCTATTTTTGAGTTTACCATCAATTTATTTATTCATTGTACCAATATCCACTGCTAAGTAAAGGCCTACTTTATTTAAATATTCCTGCAGTGTTTTAATAAATGACGTTTTTAGTAAAGACTTAATAATAAAATGTACCTCATTAATAGTCAAGTGTTTTAGTACATTTTTGCTCAATATAAATATTTCCCAGAAAACCTAAACATGCATGCACCTACTACCGACTCTCCGAACTATTGACCAGCAATTTAAGATCGTACTATAGAAAAACAAACCGTTAATTAATGAGTTTAAAAATTTGTGTGGAACTCAACTTATTTGACAATCTTAAAATTTTTCCTCTGAAGATCTGTTTTAAAGAAATGGTAAAAAAAACTTCCTCCGACTATCGACTCTCCGAACCTATTAACTCTAAAAGCCGTTCGGTCATTAAACCAATTTTTTAAACGTCCTCACTTACAATTTTTCCTCTCCCTTCTTGGACACTTTTCATAATTACCGCAGCCTCCCCTACCCTTTACCGTCTGATTCTTGTTAAAAGATGTTACAGAAAAAAAAATGTTTGCAAAGTTTGTAGAAGATTCTTTTGTGTTTTATTTCAATTGAGTTTAAAATCTTTTAGGATTTTTTCTGTACATTTTTGTTCTATATAGAAGAGATGTGATAAGATATAAATAAATAATGAAAAATAAACACCAATAATGTGAGTTTTTTTATATTATACCGAGGCAAACAAGTATACGGCCCACCTGATGAAAAGCGGTTACCGTCTACTTTTGATATTTGCAACAATAATAGCATTGCTGATACGCTGCCTTCCCTAAAATACTTTTTTGACTTCATTCTGAAAGGCTTACCAATTTTTGCAACAACACATCGACATAAGACAAAAAGTATGCATTTGGGCGAGTTAGAAAATGTTTTTTTTTCGTTATTCATTTGACCCATTTAGTACGTTGAATAACTGCACAACTTGATGAATGACTCAATAAATCACATAATTTGCACGATGAAGAACGAAGCTGTGAGCAAAGGCTGGTATAAAAAACTCAAGAACCAAATATAAAAGCAGAGGCCATAAAGACAGTGCAACACTTTCGGAACTCTGTACATCATTAAAAACATTTTTTTGAACAATATTTATTAAGAGAAAAGACGCCGACACAAAAACACGACAAACACGAATTGATTTACTATCTTTGGAATTAAAAAATAAAAAGTACACTCAAACATAAAAAGGTTTAATAAAACACATGTTGGCGACGGACGGCGAATGTCAAAATCGTCTCAATTTCGAACCGAAAAACAATCGTGATTTGAAATTCAAATGTGGAACGCGGTCATTTTCGGCGGATTTTTTCGGAAAGCGGCGCAGGATAATAAATCTCACGGCAATAACGATAAATTCATTGCGGATCGACATGCAAATGTAGGGATTTTTTCGACAACGTGCATCGAGTACTTTTGTTTTAGACTAGATGAAACTGTAGAGTCGACTGCAATGTGTACGAGAGTAATTTGAGTTTCCAAAAAAAATTAAATATTGGCGGTTTTTAAATTAAGATATCTCTCAGAAATATATTTCGTTGCCTTTGAGTGAATGTTTAGGACATAAAATACCGGCTCAAGGATTGTTAGAGATAAATAATTGATAATTGTAACCGCCTAAACTTTTGTAATTTATATCCCATATTGCATAAATCTTTTCGCAGAAAATTCGAAACTTGAGCAGAGAATAAGAAATCTTTATAACAAAGAAATAAAAACAAATAAGTCATCGATGAAAAAAGGCCGCTCCATTAACTCTGTTCCATTCGCCGCCCACCTCAAAAGATCAAGTAAGTACACAAAAGTTTTTATTTTGAGTGTGCTTTTCCGTTTCGCAGTGCAGGTTTATTTTTTCGTGCACCTGTACTTTGCATGTTGCATTGTGTTGCAAATTTCGTGATTAAGATTTTTAAAAATATATTTTTTAAGGGTGCTTTTATAATATATTTTTTCAACAAACGAGAGTGTGTTCATGGTTGGTGAAATTAAAAAGTAAACTCATTCAAAAATCTTATTTTCCCCGCTTTATTATAAGATAAAGAAATTATATTTCTGAGAAGTGCTTGTAATTTATTATTTTCATAATTTCCTTCTACCTGTTGTAAATAAAGGACTATAAAATAGCTACAGATGTTCCGTAACATCCCGTAAATACTTCCTGGTCATACGCCACCTTGTATGCAGATGGTCAGCTACAATTGGTCGTAGGGATGTTCTACATCCTGAGTATATATATATATATATTTTATACCACTAAAGTGGTTAACAACGATACGGCCCATCTGTTGATAAGCGGTTACCTTAACCTATATACCTACGCTTATAGCACCAGTGTCAAGAGAAAAGAGAAAATATGCCAGGTACATATTTTTGAAGATACACTATGTATTGAATATTATGTATTTGGGTACTTATCCATAATGTCTTATCGTTAATTTTTGTTTGTGTGTTTCCTTTTCGATCTGTTAGGTCAATGCTTACGAAAAAAAAAGTTTTTTTTTCAAGTTAAGGGTTATATTTTTAAAAAAGTAAAACAAAATTCTTTTAATTTACAATGATTTCCAACGATAAAAATACGAACTTTTTTTTGTAATTATTACATTAGGTTGCAGCACATCACTACACACTTGCGCGGTAAAAAAGAGAACAAAAACTTGCCAATCTCGATAAATTGCTACGCCCCCTGGCCCTACAACTTTTTATCAGATACGCTATGCGAAAATGTTTTAATGAATATTCTAGATCGACACTAGATATTCATAGTAAAACGCCTATCTGCTGTGTGGCTCGCACTTCCTCCGCCACCCACTGCTAGATTCAAGATAAAAAAGAAAACAGTCATGTTTATAGGCGAAAGTAAAATAAGATAAGAAATTAAAACTCACCTTAAATTTAGAATACAGTTAAAATACCCCTTCTAGAGGATGCGTTTTGGCGGTTGAGGGATACGGTTCGTATAAAGTTTTATCTGTAAATTAAGTCAAGTTTCAAGCCAATAATAAGATTTCTCATCATAAAATAATTATATTTTGTTTTTTTTAATGACATAAATTGACATTCTAAATTTTAAAATCAAGATTTAAAATTCGAACGTGATGCCACAACCGCCGCCGCGTGTCCCCTACCCTTGGAAGATAACAATACGCATTGAAACAGGTGCCAACTCACTCGCTGAAGTGTTGACCAGCACTCCTCCAGGGTTCGCTCGCTGATGCTCTGCCCTGACCGTGCCTGTTGCTGTTGGGAGAAGAACATAAGATTAGATAAAATAGTTATATTTTTTTACGAGTTTCTATAACGAGCTATATTTAACATTTCTTGAAAACTGTCACTAGTCTTAGTTTGTCTTGTTAGCGAATGTGCGGTTTGCAAGTTTTAGTAGTATAAAAGAAGGAATACATATATGCGTTAAAAATTCTCCCATAAGCATTAGATTGGTCAGTCAAAATAAGAATGAGGCAATCATTTAATAAAATACATTTTAAAGCTTTTTTATAGAACGCGTGACACTAAATTGGCGTTTTAATATTAGTGATAGATAAGGAAGTAAAATGTTAAATCCTAAACAACAATTGGATAAAAAAAGAATTAAAACAATGAAGAAAACATAAGAAAATAAAGTCCGCTACTTTATAATACCTTAGACCATTTTTTTAAACAGTGAGTTTTAAATTGCGATCGATTTAAAAATCGTATTAGTAACTTGAATGTCACAACCGAGACTCATCTTAGAAGCTTTAGCAATAAAGCTCACTGTTCTTAGAAGGTCGGAAAGGAACCACGGAAACTCATCAAATTGCTTTCACACCCTATAATTCCGAGAAATCGACTAAACGGACCCATTTCTTCGAACGAATCTACATTAAAGTAACGTCTATCTAAGTTTTGTAAGTAAAAATTGGAACATAATAAAATACCTACCTTTCGGGTGTATCTGAAATGTAGAAACCTATTTTTGTTTTAGCTGGCCAGCGTGAATAAACGTATTCGTTTTGATATTTAAAAAAACGGGCAGACATATAGGTTCCAACTTATGGCATTTGGAATAATTTCATTAATCTAACATATTTATCGGTAACATTTTTTTTAATGAAGCTCAATCAAATAAATTTGCTATATTGCCTTACTCGAATATTTCTCACAATATCAGTTCATTTTAATAAAAGTTTATTATTAAGTAATATTTTAAATCTTTGCATGACTGAAAGGCCCAACTAAAGCCCAAGTTAAAAACTTAGCCCAAATAGACCTGTGGTTTCTTATGTGAAGTGAAGAGTCTCAGAAAGGATTTTTCAAAATTCAACTCTTAGAGGCTGCAGAGAATTTGATCTGAAAAACACTGAACTGCAGGAATCCGAAAGTTTCTTTGCTATTTGGACGTTGCGTATAGCAATATTATACTTAAGTTTTTCTTTTAATGAGTTCCCGTGATCCGCTATAGTGAAGAGAAAGAAAGAAATTAAAATAATTACATCGATATTCAGGCTATTCAGGACATTTACCAATGCGAATGGCAACATCGAGTTCCGATCGCCAATAGCGGCGTCCCCTGTCGGCGACTGCTGTTGTGGCTGCATGAAACAATTAAGGTTTGTTACTTATTTGTAACTAATAATAAGACAGCTACAGAAATTGTTGTATGAGACGATCAGACCGCTTACACACTGCTATAGACTGCTTAGCGGCCTATAAGAAAGATAAATCACAAACTACAATGTGAGAGAGATACACATAACTAGAAGGACACAGAGTGTAACTGTTTTTAGGCACAATATATTGACTCAACGCTAACTCGACCCAAAGTAAAATAATGATATTTGTGCATTATATCATCTCACGACAAGATAATTTGCGACAGTTTAAGACGTCAAGGCAACCCATGGTCCATGCGCCGTATACTATTATCTGAGTTTAAAATTGACAGTGCTTGTCACAGTATAAATTTCAGATTTCAATGCTTTATTTCGAGTTGAGTTGGTGTTGAGTCATTATAATATGTAATGTCTTTAACTTACTTAATCCAACTATCTGAACATCTCGAGGGCATAAAAAACTAAGATTTTGTCGATACCGTTTTTAATCGATATATTGGTACTTCACTTATCAAACTTCTATACATTCAAAAAAGGATAAGCTATTAATTATCAATAATCCTATCCTATCATACTAATATTATAAAAGTGAAACTTAAGATGTTTGTTCTTATTAATCGCCGTAACGACTGAACCGGTTTGGATTAAATTTAGCAAAGCCGGTGGCAGAGGTTAATAACTATTATAAAAACACAAAAAAACATTTTTGACCGAATTATTGACAAATAATCTGATTCCATAATGATACATGAGTGTTTTTTCATTTCTCGTATGTAGATGTGATTTTCAAAGCAATTCTATGATTTCAAAAATATTAACAATTAATTGTGAAATAATGATAAATTAATACAACACTAACCAAAATGAATATGCAAGTCTATTTTAGAATAAGAAACGTATTAATTATAGTTATTAACCTAAATGTAATGCAACTGAATATTTTCGTTTTTAGGTATTTAAGGCAAAGACAACCGTCTTTATTCTAAAAACGATAAAATATCGATTACAAAACACTGGCAGGCAAATCAAAAATTTAACGATTCAAAATCAGAATGAAAAAGTTTAGTGCGTCACTAAAAACGTGTATTATGTACAAAATCAGGATTAATTATTTTTTTACAATTAAATACGTCTACTAAATTACTTAAAGCAGTTGTTATTGGCAAAACAATAAAATTTGTTACTTGGAACCGCAAGCTTTAGTTACACTGTTAGTGTACTCACTGGCACTATACTATTGAATCAAAACTTAATAGAATGCAAAATTTCAACGCAATCGAATTCATGACCGTCAGATAAACTTGATGATTTGAAAATTCATAAAAATGCTGCTAACATGCAAGCAAAACAAATAAAAGCGTCTAAAAATGACAAAGATGTTTCTAGTTACCACACGTTATGAGTTAAAAGATAATTACATTATTATTATTAATTGTTGATAGTAAATTTACCAATGCAAACGGTACGAGCGAGCGTTCGCTCATCGTAGAATCTGCTGATGGAGATTGCTGTTGTTGCTGTCCCGTTCCAACAAGGAAAAAGTTGCGTGAAAAAAAAGAAAGAAAACATAATGAAACACGGTAATTGTGCTATTTCCTAGGAAGATCTAAAACAAAATAGCTACCCACATACATAATAAACGCAACGGACCGTGGCCTCTGACTTCGTGACTATTGATATAAGAAAAACCTATTTTTTTTTAATAAAATGAATCCTTTACTATGATAACAAGCTCTTGACTCAAGTGTCATACAAAAATACTAATAAATCATATTTTAATTAACCGTTCATCAGAAAAAGTGTAACCACAAAAGGCCAAACACTCGTAGCGAACCTTTAAATTTTCATTTAAGTAAAAAAATTGAATGAATACGAACAGGATGTCAAAACCGGTTCGATTCAAAATCCTAAAAACAAAAAAGTACGACAGATTCGCAGTAACAAATAACTGTCAACACCCCTTCGTGAAACAAAGCGGCAAAAAATTAAAAATGGAATCAGAACGTACCCTAATCCGAGCCGTGGGAATAGACAAATGCAAGGTAAGGTATGTATTCGAAACTAATTTAAAAAGTAATATTCTTTCCTCTTTTGTTTTTAATACTGATTGCACGTTTGTTATTTGAATTTTTATTGCATTGTCTACGGTTGCAACGTTTTAATTCACTTTTAATGCAACGTTAGCACAAAATTACACGTTGCCGAACCGGGAAACCAGAAATGATATTACAATAAACACGGTAACCGAGACGTCACCGATAAAGTAAGCCATATGTTCTAAACAAATATTTGTGATGGTGTACAACAAAAAGAAGGTAAAAATGTCGTCGACAAGTTGATCACACTAATACAGAAATAATAGAATTATCAGAGATTATTGTAATTTACATATACTTTTGAATACCGGATGCGACATCAGGACAAAAACGATTTAATAATAAGTTTTACGCAAGGACTATAACCCTTTCTTGAGCAACAAAAGCTTTACAATATGTTGCCTGGCGTCTTTTATTTTTTATAAGGAAGGGATCATTCAAATTCGGAACCAGTTTTGTGAGACCTCACCATGTGTAATTTCCTGAGGTCAGTTGATCTTGGATTTTCAAAGACGGTACACGCTCTTTTTCGTTTATTTTGAGTTTGTTTAAAATAAATAAAATAATTTGTTCATCATTTAAAAATAGCACAGAAAACTAAATTTGAAATTTTATCAGTGATGTGAAAATGTAAGTTTTTTTCTAAGTGTTGTTCATTTATAGATCAATAATAATGAATCAATTGTTTGTGTAGTTTTATACGTATAAATTATTTTTAAAACATTAAACAATTGAATTTTAAAAAGTTGAAGAGCACTTTCCGTCGGGCGATAAAAATTACGAAAACTATTTTCTAATTTTCACATTTCACTTTGAAATTCTGTTTCTTTTTATTTTTTTTCGACTAACATTTAATTTTTATTTATGTTAGTCATTTATTGTTCTCAACATGTTATTAATTATGTAGTTTTTTAATTTGATTACAATTTCTTCAAGATTTACTCAAGAAAATAACCTGAGAAAAAGAGCTGTTTTCAAATAATTGTAACAAATTTTCTGAACTAATATGCAAAAACTCACCTGAATCTCATTCACCAGCTTCTCTGCCATAGCCTTGTGGTCCGGAGTCGCTGATGGTTGCGGGGTCGGTGGCGGCCCCGGCTGGTCATGGGCCTCTGGTGACCCCGGCCGACTCCGGTTCCAGAAGTCCATCTTGAACTGCCTCTGTGCCTCCGCTTGCTGAAGAGCTGGTATATGGAGGGACAGCGGTGCAGCTCGCAGGTCTAACGCGCTACTTCCAGGTGTTTCAGTATTATTGGGTGGATGGTTCCCCTCCGCTGCAGTCATCTTGAAGGAGTTGTGGAGCCAGGAAGCCACGAAGCTGTCTTCCTCTTTCGGTTGTTCCAGCAGTCTGGTGAACGGCGGCGCGGCGTTTTCGAAAGCGCCCCCGCCGCCGACGTTTTCTCCTTCTTCCGCTATTTTCGGAATTTTAGCCTCCCGTGGTGATCCCTCCTCTACCGCTTCCGTCTTCCGATACTCATGGAGGTCCCTATACCTCTCCTGCAGCGCTAGGGATATGTTTTCATTGAAGTACTTCAACATTAATTCCAGCTTAGGACGTGCCGTCACGAGAGCATGCGACTCGCCGTCAGTCTGCGAGAAGAAAAGTTCGAGTTTGAATACCGGAAAAGCGAAAAGACCGTTTCGAGACGCGGGTGGGCGACGACTAACTTCTTGGTGGAAAACTTGAGCGTCGCGACGGCTTCTTGCGGGGTGGGGCGGACGCGCGCGCGGGCCGAAGACGCCGCTACAACTAGCAAGACGCGGCCCGCCCCCGCCTTAGACGTCCACAAGAACATCCCCTCCGACTGGGCGCGTGCGCCCCGCGTTTTTTCCGCGGAAAAATGCGTCTAAGGAAAAGACGGCGCGCCGCGCGGCGTCTGTCCGAGCGGCGCGCGGTGGACATTCTCAAACGTTTCCCCGAATTCGCAGGACATGACAGACCGCTCGGACGCCGGCCGAAATAAGAACTATTAAAAGGGCGCTAAACAGGGTGGCCGCGTTCTCGCTCGCCCGACCCTATTACCATCCCACCCCTGCGCGGTAGAGTGAGATGGGTAGCGCTCCCCATTTTTTTCTAAGCCGCTATTAGTGAGGGAGGAAATGAAAAAGAATGCGTTTCTTTGTGATTTTTTCTTAGTCGCTCCTATCTCGCTCGCACTTACGCTCGTTGCATCTGTCTATCTCGCGTTGAGTTTTTGACGATTTCTTTTCGACGCCCTTTTCCTATTGTATTTTTTTTTTATGGTTCAGGCGGAGCTTATGGGGTTAGTCGGCGGTCGTTGGTGTGATTCGTGTTTCCGGGTTTACCTAAAGCTGAGGAAATGAGAGTTTAAAACTTTTTTTCCTGTGTGACTTGACCAATCGCCAAACTCTATGTCCATTTTCAGCCTATCCTCTTCAGCCTTAATATCACCTACTTATATTCTTGACCACACAAACTTCTAATTTTAATACACTCTCACAAATAAGAACCCTGGTTCTCATTTGACCTCGTAAGAGTCTCAAGAGGTTTTCCTTACTAACTCAAGCTTCGGAAAACTTGCGCCGCTACCCTACGATAGATGGCGTAGTGCTATGAGATTGTCTTGATCGTATTTTGACCGAGTTTCGTTACCTTTTATTTCTTAAACACTTTTTTAACTGTTTCATTCTGAAAACAAAACAATAATATTTGTAGAGCCTACATATTTTTTTCTGAAAGGTCTATTTTACACCCTACTGCGGGGAGTAACGTTTGGATTCTTAGTGGTAGATACTATACAAAGAATGTTATTAGGTACCAGAATGAAATCTATCTGCCTGTCTTTATTTTAAAATATTATTATTATTAAGTTTTTGTGCAGATATTCTACATTAGAATACAACCTATTGATACATAAGACACATTTTTCAAAATTATTTGACATTTACAGAAATTCATACATCCTAAGCTGAACCAAAGCAACACTACCTACTTGACGTGTCTTCTGCTAATGATGATGATTTGATAATCTTTATAATGTTTTTTGCGAAGTAAACATCAAAGTACATAAAAACAATTTATGTAGGCAACAAAAGAAAATAACATGATCGTATATAAGGCGCAAAATTGCACACCGTGACAACAATAGGCAAAGTACAGACTAATCATTAAATCTATGTACTAAGACAATTGCCAAGTTAGGTATGCCATAATGAAGAGGTGTGGTCACATGGGAGTGACTTGATTCTTTTCCACGGTTTGTGAACACAGCCTTAGTAGGTAGGAAAGTACTATCAGTTTTAGAAATCTACGCTTGTTAGTCAGATTTTATTGTTTTTTTTTTATGATTTGTGTGTCTTAGGGGAAGTTGAAAAAAGGTGAAACGGAACTCAAAAAGTCTGCGAATTTTCCCAAGTTAAATGCAGTGGGAATAACTTTTAGATTTTTATCCGACTTTTTTATACGTATATTTTTAATATCTATCTTTGTCTAGTAGTTAGATAAACCAATGAATCCTCGAGAAGATTGTAAATATCTAAGTTGAATATTTTGTAGAAAGATAGCCAATCTATCTTGTAGTTCTAAAGATGATGATGTTGAAGTAAATATACTTTTATATATATAATATGAAATCTTCAATTCACATTTCATAAGCCGACAATTCTAAACTTTATCTTTATCCTTGTGATTACAGTGAGGCTATTGACATTGATTTAACCTGACTAATTAATGGTAGGTATTTTTAGACTACACCCCTGTTCTAGGAGCCAGATCAAAAATATGTAAAAACAACAACTACCTACACATTTTTTCTAGATGTTGAACGAAACTACATGATTATCATTTGTTTATGTTTTCATAAACAAAATACTAAAATTAGCAATAAAAAATAACAAAACTAAAATAATGCCAAATATTTCAACCACTACAAGAACCCGAGTAAGAAGGGTTTCAAGTTAAAGGGTTGTTCAAGGTGTAGAGAAAATATTACCCTTTTCTATAAATGTGAGAACCCTTCGCGAAAAAGGTTCTTGGTTGAAGGAAAACATATCGAAAGTAATAGATGATGTTAAAAAATCCTGTCTATGATTGGTTTACTAGCTAATATTATGAGATCGAGAGTTTTAAACCGATTTCAAAAACGAAGTATTTTCTCAATTTGAGGTCCATATATTTGTGTACGTTAGTCCATTAGGTACTTTAATGTAATTTTTCGTAAAAATATTATATCGGATATTTATTGAAAACCCTGCAAAGATTTATCTATACAAGAACCTGTGTCACTTGGGTGGCTGTTTCTAGCTTAAGGGTTATATTAAGAAGAGAGTGTCGATAAAATGGTAACCCCTTTCTATAAATGTGAGAACCATTCGCGAAAATGGTTCTTGGTCGAAGGGAAACATCAGGAAAGTATAAACAATATCGAAAATAATCGAGCAATTTGTCTATGATTGGTTTACTAGCTAATAATGAACCCAAACATTTTGAACCAATTTCGTTTCTTAATTTGGAGTATATGTAAGTACTAGCCTCTGCCCACGGGTTCGCCTGTGTGGAACCCGTTGAAAAAGAAACCTTTGTGTTATTCTGATGTATAAGCTATACCTCTGTTATTGTACAGTTTCATCAAAATCCGTTCAGTAGTTTTTGCGTGAAAGAATAACAAACATCCATCCTCACAAACTTTCGCGTTTATAATAGTAGCAAGATTCATTGTGTTTGTACCTACGACGTCGGATACTCCTAATTGAATGTTTTTTTTTTGTTGTAATCCCGTCGTCGCTCCATGAAAATAGTTTTCCCAAAATCATAAAAAATACTAACTACTTTGATGATAAGTACTTTTTTTGTAAAGTTATGTATGAGGACAGTATTTAGTGCTCAGATCACAAAAGTACAAACGGTATATCGGCTTATAACATTATCTTTATGTAGCAAATCTTGTTTATCTGTGACACTATAAGAAAGAACAAAGAAATTTAATTTATTTTGACCTACATTATGTAGGAAAAAATAGTTCAAAGTTACATGCATAGTACTGCCAAAAAAGGTCCATGCTCATCGTTTTTTAAATAGCATAGTAAACTGCAGTCAACGCTGATTTTCAGCACGGACCTTAGTTCATCTCAATATAAAGGTATGATTCGGGTGAAATACGACCGCAGACGGCGAACCGCAGCGACAATGCTGCTACAGACTTCAAATTCGGGATCATACCTTTTAAGCTACGAGTATGATTTTGAAAGGTACGGCAGCAACATGGAAACTGTTGTAATCAGTGGCTTAAGGGATAGGAACTCTCAAACTTCAACTCAAACTTTTATAATATTAAAAGGATGCCGTACTAGCCTCTGCACATGGCTTCGTCCACATGATTTCCGGGTAAAAAGTAGTTTTTATGTTGTTCAAGGTTACGATCTAAAACTGTTTAAATATTTATAATATACTATACTTAAGGTGTACCCTTTACACAAAATATAGGTACTTAAAATGGGGTGGGCCGAAAAGAGTGATATTTATAACATACTATCTTTAGAGAACTTTTTATGCAATCAACAGTTAATAGCTGCATTGTTGCTGCGGTGTACAGTTTGTGGTCGTTTTCCGAATCTTAAGGCTTACTTATATTATAAACGCGATAGTTTGTGAGGATGGATGTTTGTTACTCTTTTACGCAAAAACTACTGAACGGATTTTGATGAAACTTTACAATAATATAGCTTATACATCAGAATAACACATAGGCTACTTTTTATACAGGTACCACGCGGGCGAAGCCGTGGGCAGTAGCTAGTATATATATATATATATGCCTACATCAAACCTTGATAGACATACTGTTCCCCGTTTCCCAATGCAACTGAACTATTCCAATAAAATAAATATGGCGGCGCATGCACATAGTTACGTTCTACTATTATCGATTATATTAACCCTACCCAAAACGGACCGACTTACAATAATAATCGAAACAATGAAATCTGTCTGTTATTGACCCCGCGTTTGGGGCAGCTGTTATTGAATAAATATGGTTCAGATAGAGTTCAAAATTGTTGATAAAATAAAATATAAAAAAAATTGTAGCCAAATTGAAATCAGCATCGAAATAGAAAGTACTTTGTCGGAGGAACATTAAGAAATGGAAAGTCATTTATTAATCTTTCAAAGAGATTTAAGAAAAATGACGTAGCCGCTGAATGAGTTTTTAATCTGTGTTTTATTGTCTATTACAGGGTTATAGATAAACGACACAATAATTTTAAGTCGCAATAAAACTACAAAGAGAATTTCGTTCGAAAATACAAAGTTTTTTGAAGTAAAAGAGTCACTCATTATTTATAACTGACTTGTAACTGGCTCACCGCATTATCATTACAAATCAGTGAACGTAGTCAGCATTTTGGGGACGTTTTCATCTGGTAGTGATCTGGATCAGTTGAGCTATCTAGACATCGTTGGCAACTTGCATCATTCATATATGTATGTCTGTCTCTAAGGTATTTATGTTATGGGCCTATTGTCATCATTTTAAATTTTGTTCATGTTGTTACCTAAAGTAATTGTTTGTTATTATTATTATATATTACTCTGTTAATCCATTACGAAATGTATAATGTCTTCAGAAAGGCGCCGGCCACATGAGAGCTTTAAAAAGTGGTCAGGCACAAAGTCAGCACTGGTTAGCACCCACGTATTCTACTGTAATTTACTGTATTTTTTTATATTACTTGTGATCTGTACTTGTCTGTACTATATCCGTAAGTGTTGAATAAGAAACGATCTACTCGTATCTTAATTTGTATGTAAATGCGTAATTCCATTCACACGAAGTACAAGTGCAAGTGGTCAATTTAAAGGCCAACGATTGCCAACTTTTGGACGAAATCGACTGCCCAGCGTCATGTTTGCAGCTGTGTGGTCCATGTTAAGGCACCTTTTAGCCCTTTCAACATCAACAGTTCTAAAACCAGATGAAACCCGACGCTAGACAAAACGCATCAATTCGTAAAGGTACTCAACACTGCAAAAACACAAAAGGTCTATTTGACCCCATAAAATTTATGCAAATATTCGTACAAGGGCTCTAATAATGTCACTTTTTTGTTTTCCATTCAAATAAAACAAAAGAAACCGGTTGTTTAGTTGAGGCGATATTGTGTCTATGGGAAAGGATCATAGACAAGATTGAGATAAAAGACTTGAATTTGGATATTGTTCCATTATTCGGTGTGAGAACAGAGTTTTGATTGTCAAAAAATGTACGCATGGTTTTGTGAGTTATGTTGAAGAAATAACTCGTTTATAACTAGTTTTTTTTTACTAATAGATGTGGATGGATATATCACATATATATATATATATATATGTGAGCAGAGAAGATCGAAGAAGAGCGAATGAATGAATGAATGAATGAAAATACTTAAACAAATAACATAATAACAAAATCTTTTTCTAGAGAAAGTATAATGGGCGGTCTTATCGCTTAGAATTTATCTATTCCAGACAACCTTTGAGATACATGGATTGTGTAAATGATGATAATTATATGCAATGATAAGTTTAAGAGATGATAAGTTTCATTCTACGGCTTTAACCTCGTGGTCCCCCAGTAAAAAGTAGCCTATAGTGTTATTCTAGGTCACGAACCAGCAGCTTGCAACCTGTCATGTAGAATGGTAACTACTTGCAAAAACGCGGGCATCTGCCAATCATAATGTTTGAAAGTGCCTTTAACTACCTTTAACTACAACTACCCCTACTACCAAGTATACCAAGGATACCAATCCTCCTCAAAGATCTACTCACTGAGTATGAATATGAATAGAGTCGTCAGCATGTTTTTTGTTCGGCTGTTATGAAGTTTATTGACAACCAACTTCAAAACTTCTATATAGATTGTAGTAATGGGATATGTTAACAGTTTGAGTTTCGTTGTCTAAGTTTCTCAAGTAATTGAACGATAGGTAGGTACCCATGTTTTTACAAAGATAAGTTAATTTTATCGTATTTTTTCCACACTGCCGCAGTCATATTATATTTGTTGGTTCATCTGTTTGTCTGTACAGACTTTCTAGATGACCACTTACCAATTTAAATGATATTAATAATTTTTTTAGGAACTGTATACGATTAAATCAGTTTCAAAATCTGGAGAAAAAATAATTGCTCAAGCTAAACTCCGTCATTAGTAAAGTTATCGAATTAAAAATAATTTTCCTTAAATAATAAAATTAATGAACGTCACAGAACTGTTGGTTCAGGTTACAAACGCAGACCAATCAAAAACTAATTTACCTTCGAAAAAGTCGTTTCGAAAAGCAATAAGAAACCCAAGGAAGTAGTTTCGATGAAAAAGTTTTTGGGGTCGTAATGACCTCGCGCTCACGCACCGCGACCTATTTTTAATCATTTTTGGAAGAGCCGTAAAGGGTTAAGTTTAATAATGTGGAAATGGCTTCTTTAGGTATAAAGTTTGAACTGAAAACATTAGTAAATAAATAGGTCGTATAGAATCCGAAAAGCCAATGACTGAAAGGAAAACTTTTACACTTATGTACGTGACACTTTAGGTAGGTACATGTTAGCGGTAGGTCCGATAAGTTTCTACAAGCCAACTATTATGTTTCATACGGATCTGAGTTCTGAGTATAGATCTTAGGATGTCCATCATGTTTTACAGTAGTGAGCATGTTTATTTAAGCTAAATGAGTGAGAATATAGTCGAACTTTTCACATGCTCCAACAGTAAAATGGTATTCAAGTGAGAAACTACTCCACCTATTGATCTAAAAGGTCACAGGTCCAGTGTCAGTCGCGTGCATGGGCCCGATTACTTAGGCGCATAACTTCACATGGAGGATTGAATTAAAATTTATATAACTAGAAATCCTTTCAATGATTATTTAAATTTATTTCAATAAACAAAACAACGGAGTGTTTATTGCTTAGTTTTTCTTAATCAGCTAGATTAGGTGACATTTTACCAGGAAGTGAAAGTAAACTCAGTGTTTCCGTGCTGAATGTTACGAAGGGATGTTATTGGAAGGGAAGGGGGGTTTATTGGAGGCCTTCGGGCGGCATAACAACTCCAATACCAGAGTTGGCCATCTTTACGAACTTACTCGAATATAATAAAAACAGTTGGCAATCGGGGATGAATACTCGTATACAATTAAGATAAGAAATGCTGGGACAAAAAGTCTCGATCCGCCTCCATTCGCCGACTTCTTTATAATTTTTTTTTTCATATGATGATCACTCACAATGTCCTACTCCATATGAAGAACCTATTCACAAAGTAACATTATTGATGGTACGATTCCGTGACAACTGTGTCCCGTGCCGAAACAAAGCGTGTCCGTCGGCCTGATCGATAGCAGAACTAAAAAGGATATTATTTCGTGAATAAAGTTAGGAAAATATGGTTGGTGCTAATAACTAAAAAATAAATATAAAGATTTTAGTGGCGTGGCTTGTGTAAACGAAAAAAAAACAAAGTTAACGAAACCTTAAAAATCATATTTTTGTTAAGATTTGGATGGAATCTAATAAATTATTATTGTTTCTGCGAAAATTTTAAAATATTAAAAAATAACAAGAAACCCCATTTATGAAGTATAATATTAACAAATACGAGTATAGGCAGTTATTGAAACGTAAGCAGCAAAAAAACAGAATAACCGCTTGTCAAATAAAATAAAACCTGATCATAAAATTAAAGCTTCATATAAGTCAGTATAATCACAGTTAAAACTCGAATCAATTTTAAAACAACATAAAATTCATTCTAAGCGCATACGCTTCAATCGTTAAACAAATATGCAAAAAGTAAAAAAAAAACACCCCATACTCACTCACTCAACCCAACCGTTAAACAGTAGCCAAATACTGAATCCACAAAAATGAATAAAAAAAAATCCTCAAAGCGAATGATCTAAAAAAAGGAAAAAGAAAAAAGTGACAAAACATCAAACCTCGCGTGTCAGAATCCACCGCTGACTAAACGGCACGACCAATAAAAAAGTTCTGACACACATTGTTTAGAAAAAAGTCGACAAAAACCACCCCTAGCTATTAGGCCGAACCAATAAAAAAAGAATTAAAAAAATACGTTTATAAAAAAACGAGTTAATTGGCGCGTGCCCGGCCCACTTTTTTTCTTTTCCGTGACACGAGCGTCCCTGCCATACAGCCTATTGAGGGGTGCATTTTTTGTGTCAATTATAGAGGCATTGCGTTATACAGCCGTCAAATTTTATGAAGATTACTACTTTAAAACGGTTAACACTGCATAATTTATGGGTGAGATATTTTGTTGTATATTTAAGGTAGTATTTTATGTCTTGGACGCATTACCCACACAATTACGTGTCGTTTATGAAAGTCTTTCAAAGATACCCTTGTTTTTAACTTTTTGTTATTTATGTTTTTTTTTACTTTGTATAAACGAATGCCTAGTTTATAAAACAACCACAATATTGGCTGAGTCGATAGGTAGATTTGTAAACGATTTTCCAAAAAAATAGTTTTTTTTTTTGCTTTATCAGTTACAAAATCTACATCAAAAACCTCAGGCTCACAAGTCTGCGACTATCGTCTGACATCAAAGTGAAATTAGCTTGCTTAAATATTAAGAGACTGTTTAGTAATATACTTTATAAGGCCATAGGTATATTGAAAATACATGAAACCCATTTTAAAAACACATTCTTTTGCTAAGTGTTATAATCTTGCTAAAGGTTTTTTTTAAATAAAGTAATAACTCACCACATCCATTGGTTAACCCTTTTTACAAAATGAAATTGTGCTTTAAAATATTTAAACAAAACTAAAAGATAAAAACTTGACGATAAAACTATTGCGTAATAGTGGAAAATTTTACCTCGATCGAACTTAAAAAACAGCCACCTAGCGCAGTGTCTTCTTATAAAATTTCCATTTAAAACATACAACATTATTATCATTTTTCTAACGAAAAAATGCATTTTTCACTCGACTTTTCAAGCCACAAAAACCGCGTACTTTTAAACGAATGTGCACCTTATAAGAAAACAAATAAAAAAGGATTTTAAGTGGAAGTGAAGTTCTTATAAGACTTTTAAGAAGAGCGTGTCGATTCCTTGGTCTACTTTAATGGTTAGAGTTGGGGTAAACAATATTGAAGTCATAATCGAGATTTCTTAATCGACAGTCCTGAATTTTGCAATAATGCAATATGTAAAAATGTTTTAACTATCAGTTCAAAGATTTAACATGCGTGAAAAGAAAGCAATGCTCAAAATAATTATTGCTTTTTTATGGTAGATGATACAAGTTATAGTAGGTATCTTATATGAACGCCGTTTAAGATTATATCAACAGAAAGGTGAGCAAGCCGAGTGTGAGCAACTAGTAAAATTAAGTAGGTAAGTAAGATATTCCTCAAAATTTAATAATCTTATTTAAAGTTGTAAATTTTGCTAAGTTCTGTTAAATACGACTATTATAAAAATCTTACACTTATCATGCTAATTGTGACACTATTACAATTAGATTTCTGTTAATAGTTGTGCCTAGGCATAAGTATTTTGAAAGAAATGTTCCTTTAAATATAAGTAAA
Organism: Perizoma flavofasciatum; assembly: GCA_958496245.1. Lineage (NCBI taxonomy): Eukaryota > Metazoa > Arthropoda > Insecta > Lepidoptera > Geometridae > Perizoma > Perizoma flavofasciatum. The sequence goes on along the minus strand of OY292419.1, from coordinate 5,887,125 downwards.
TATATTCCCTTTTTTTATAATACAATCCTTAAAGAAAAATTTAGTAACCTATTAAATTTTGTCTTTCTTCTCATATTTTTCCTGCGTAACTCTCCCCTAAGCTTTAGCCTTAGTTACCTAAAACTATCTTAATATGAAAAATTGTAAGCTGCCAGTTCCATGTGGTCGAGCTGCAAGTTGATTTCTTGGCATAGATATTGGATTTTAATCCATCGACTGCTGCGCAACTTAATCGATCGACTAAGGGACACAGCTAGGACATCTCTACCTGTGCCTGTGTGCGTGTTATCTTTACTGCAGTTGATAAAATTTTGAAAAATCCTCGACTTTTCCGCGATAACCCCGCCTCGTAGCGAGTAGAAAAAAAAGCTCTCTGGTCCTATGTATAGTCTGGTCTTTAGAAGTTTTTTTATTATTTTAGGGAAAAAACTATGTGAATAATTTAACTTTTTAGACACTTCATGAATTAGCGTAGTAACTAAACAAAGATCTGTGAATGCCGTGACCGTGATGAAGTCTAAAAATCACTATCGACCACCTTTTCAATTTTTTACTGTGATAAATGAAGCTTGAACTTCCGAACGATATGTTACACGTACGCGTAGCTGAAATGTATTATTTTGTGCATAATCCGGAAACAGACAAAAGTCTACGATATCGTTAACTGGATCTTGAAACTGTAGTGGTGATGAGTGGGAAGATGTAACGACAGGTAGAGTAGAACCCTGATTAGCTCAAAACAGGGGCACGTGGCACAAATTTAAGGATGATAATACCCAGCTTGGTAACCACCAACGACCATAAAGAAAATGATTCGAAAAAACAAAACAGACTGTATTTAACATGATGGACATCCATTATATCCATTATTTTTCGTATTCATTATCTGTACTCAGTACATTATATCCATTAGGTTACCAAATAGAGATCAGAGAGGCACGTCCAAGCATTATATTTGGCATGTGCCCACGTTTCGCTTGGCAATTAGCATTCTACACCATTCAGAACACTGAACGACGGCCTTCGAAGTTTTGGTTCCAGGGCATGCCAGTCGGCATTCCACAAATGGCTCCCAATATGGTGAAGGAAAACATCAACCACATTTTTTTTTACATCACCATTTCGAGCGCGTGCTAATGCGAGCAAGGTTTCACAAAATATCATTTTCGTATTCTATTATTTCTGTACTTCTGACTATGAATCGGACCCTCCTTATAAATAAACTTCTTATCTCTACTACCTAGGCACTATACGTATCAAAGTCCTCTTTGTGTGCGTAGATAAATAACTATTACTATCTAGACTTGCTAGAATACTGCAGGTTTGATCATTCTAGAAAAGTGAAGTACTTACATGTGACTAGGTATGTTGGTGTTTTTGAGTATTTAAAAATGATGTTCATTTGTTGTTAACCTATAGTAGAATTTATATGAACTGTACCCACGAGACAGGGAATCTTTAGTGTGATAAGAACATAAGTAACTGTTTATTTTAGGAATAAAAAAAAAATAGACGTTTACTGGGATTTCAGATACATAAGTAAATTCTATTGGGTCTTGTCCAGATATTCAATCATTGATAATGATTGGATAGGCACATATCTGACGACCTCTGTGGTTTAGTGGGCGAAAGCCCGAGACGTAGAAGGTTGCGGGTTCGATTCATGCTGCGGAACAAATGTTTGTATGATCTACAAGTATTTGTCTCGGGTCTGGATGTTTTCTATGTACGTATTTACAGAAAAAATATGTTAATAAGTACCTAGTACATCAGTCATATAGTTCCCTTAACATAAGCTCTGCTTACTTTGCGACTAGATTCTGTGTGGAAAATGTCTAGCATTTTTTTTATTTAAGAAACTTTCCTTAAATTTAGTTAGCGAAGCGAACTAAAATCTTTGAGCCTACTTGGGAAACCCACTATTTGTATGTTTGTTTGTTTATCAATTTTCATGAAACTGAGGTGACTTGGGATATAATTTTTGAGTTTGAATATGAGCTTAATCGGTTTTTGAACTTTAGGGTACATGAAGATTTCGGTAGATTGGTAGATACTTGAAAGATCTAATTTCGTGGCAAACTAATATGAAAATTACGAGCGTAAAGTCATCACTTAACTGTATACCAGTTGTAATGATGTGAGAGTAAATTAGTAAATATATAGTTGGTGGCCTGGAGCTACTTAACATCACGTGAGCGAAACCGGGGAAAATCAAGTTAAGAATTGATAACACTTCCTGGGAGTTAAACAAATACCTCACGCTTACTTTTACTTTCACGCTAACGCAAATTCGTCAAAGAAAACTTGGCAGTTGTCACGTGACATTTCCGTAGCTATTATCACTTCCATACAATTCAATCTTACCGCAGGCGTTAACGTCATCAGAAAGTGGTATTTGTCTGGAAATCATGGAATGCAAGTAATCATAATCTGATTTAGGGTTTTTTTACGGGACTGATGGTTTTGTACCTGGTCAAATTTTCTTCCTATGAGAATGCTACGACTGCATACCTGTCTTCGGCTACCTTTTAAGTATATATCTTTAAAATGCCTTCGTTAAAGTGATAAGCAAAATTAGTATTTTTTTTTGTATTTCCTTAGAATTAAAATGAAAAAAGTTTCTGTTTGAAGGCAAAAAAATAAAATTAAGAGTTTTTTATCAATATTTATGAACTTATTTTCGCGCTTATTACCTACCTTAATGGAAATTAAATTGGACTAGTACTTAATTCTAATAAGACTAGGATCAATGTTGTAGCGCTCCACTTTTATCGACAATCTGTATCCAATTAGATAAAATCTGGCCCATAGATAAAACCTCGATATCGATACCAATTATCACTGCGCTATTCTCTAACGGCAATGCAGTGTTGCCAACTGGGCTTTAAAACTACAGCTAACTTTCCTAGAAAAAGGAGCAAGTTATTTAAACAAACTGTTTAGATTCCTCGCAAGTTTTTTTTTAATAAAGTCAATACTTTTTATTTAAAAAAAATACCTATTTCGTCCTATAAGGTACCTATTTATGAAGATCTCGTTTTAAAATATATTTATTAATAATTTTATACCTAATATAAAATTTTACCTAACTTATAATGTTATAAACGGTACAGAACCGTAAAAACATCCCTGTAAATCCCGCAAGAATAAGCTACAATATGCTAATCTGGCAATACTCCGATGAAGTTGCGTCTGCGCAAGATAAATCTTTTTACTGCACACTTTGATTAGAAAATTCCAATAATAATTGAGTTGGTAAATTAAACTGTTTTTGTTTCTTCCTCATTGTTTAAAGGGCTGTTTTCATGTTTATTTTATGTTATAATTTAATTAACGTTAAGAGAGAAAATTGTGATTCACATCGCACAATGTTCATAGTAATATGATGATATTTTAATCATTTTGAAACAAAAATATAAATATTTTTCAGATCATAAGAACTGAAGAACTCGGAAAACAGTGGGTTCACCGACACAGATTTGAACGGCAGGTAACCCAGAAAAGCTACCTTTAAAAAGTAATTAATTTATGGTTATATGGTTCAGCAAAATCTTGCTGAAGACCTATTTAAGTTTGAAAGCAAGAAATACAATCCTAAGACCAAGGTGGGTACGTAAAAAAGAAAGCGAGCTCATAAAACGAGTCGCAAAAATGCCCACGTTAGATTCTAAATAGACGCCATAAAATCCAAGTTGGAGCTCAACGTTAGAAATACAAGATTATCCCGCGAAAAATAAATCAACAACCTACGCACGCGACCTAGGACGGACACACACGGAGAGAAAAAGAAAAAAAAAACAAGAAAAAATAGCAAAATGAACGCCGCGAATATCTGAGGTGAACGACTCGCGAAAAATAAGACGAAAACGCGCGCCCGCGCACATGTGCGTTCCTTATTTTTTTATAACCCATCCCTCTCTCGCGCCAAAATAGACTGAAGTCCTTACGGGAGGGAAAGAGATGGAGGAAAAGAAAGCGCGCGGAAAGAGTTGCGGTCGTTCGCGCTTGTTTTAGTACCGAGCATTGCCGCTATGAGCGTTGCAGCGCCGGGAAAATTTTCTTCCTGTTTTGATTTTGTTCCTTTTGAGTTCACCATTTAATGTTGCTCTGTTTTTTATATGGTGATAAAAGATATTAAATAGTAGATGAAATGTATTCATTTAAAGGTATAATATATAAAATAAATAGGAATATAAACAAGTATGTAATTATGGGTAGGCAGATTTTTCTTACAAATAAATATATATTTAGTGTCTATGATAAAAAAAATATAAAAAATGTATCGATCAGTAAGTACATAAGTATTATTTTTGCCTATTTATCTGCATTTTTCATTGTAATTTTCTTCGTTGGGTGATACATTTAGTTATTACGCCTATAGTAAAAAAAATAAACAAAACTTACAGCTAATTTCAGTCATTATAAAGAATATTTAAAACTTAGAAGTGTGCCGAGTTAAAAATTCTAGATCAAAATAACGAGCACGTTTTTTCTCCCTATTATACTTTGTACTTATGTTATCTTTTTTAACTTAAGACGAGGCTTTGCAAAAATCGACTGTATTTTCTGAGTACTAGATATCAAATAAGTTGTTTTGATTCTAATGAATCCGTCCATCGATTGATTTAAGATTCTCGCAAAGCGTTTTAAGTGATGCTTTTTCTTTTATAGAGTACTTTTTAAAAACAAGCCATGCAGAGTTGCCGTGTTTTTGGCCTAGGTACTTAATTCGATTTATATAACCAAACTAAAATAAAAAGTTGTCAAAATTTGCATCGATAATCCTATTCTATCCTACTCCTTTGCCTATCCTACTATCCTATCATATCCTAACCTACTATCATATTAATATTACAAATAAATAAAGAGACACATACATAGTCCTGACCCCACGATATAATTCTCTGTGTCGTTGGTATCTGGAACTAAGAATGCCATGGTACCACAAAACCCAGTCCCGGAACAAATATCTGCAGAGCATGCAAATATTTATCCTGCAGTGAGAATTTGTATTATCTTATTATATCTTATCTTATTACATAGAAGTGAATTGCTCAAAACGGCGAAGAAGAACATCGTAAGACTGGCATGCTCTAGAACCAAAAATTCGAAGGCATGTTGTTGAAAAAAGTTTATAAATAGTATTTCAGTTATGAAATTCCCATAATACAAGCTTTGCTTAGTTTGGGGCTAGATGATGCTGCGTGAAAAATGGCCAGGATCATTTTATTTTATCTATTTATTTATGTACATCTGTTAGTGCTCTAGTAAGGAGCGATGGACTTGCAACTTGTCACGTGGTATTGTCACTACTTGCATAACGCGGGCATGTGTTAAATGTAATGTTTGGACGTGCTTCTGATTATTCCCTACTTAGTATCCTCGAAGATCTACTTACTGAGTATATATCTGAGAATGTCCATCATAAAAAATATAGTTGTGAGCGTGTTTATTTTTTCTGGAAATGACTTCTTCAATATTTTGTTATTATAAAACGAAAAAAATATAATGTTTTTTTTCCAGATGAATCACGAAACAAAGATGTTCGCCTTAACCAGTCACCAAGATTAGTGCTCTCAATAGACACCGCCAGGAACGCGGCCATTTTTATGATAGCCTCCAACGCTTCCTTAATCGTAACTTAAGAATTAATGGCTTGGTATACTTAATGCTAACTTAGCATTAGTGGAAAACACATTTTACTTTGATTAGTTCTTATACCGAACCAGACTCAAACGAGTGGCAGGAAAAATATCAACTAAACTCTAAAGTTTGTAACAAAAACTCTATCCAATCCTATAAAAAAAATTTATTTATCTTGATATAATTAATTGATACTACAGATATGGTACTGAGATGACGGCTGATAGAGGAGAGTGGAAGAAGAAAACATGTTGTGCCGACCCCACGTAATGTGGGATAAGAGCAAGAAGATGATGATGATGATATAATTAATTGATACATACGTAAACTCACGCCTGTTTCCCGGAGGGGTAGGCAGAGACTACGGATTTCCACTTGCTACGATCCTGACAGGTATGTCATGTATGTAATGTAATGAGAGTGAATGCAGCAAAAGAGGTATCTTTTGCTGCATTCACTCTCATTACATTCCTCATACATGCCGGTTTTGGGTACTCTTGACCTGACCTTTCTCCAAAACGTCTCTTATCTGGTCAGAGTACGTTCGCCGGGGTCTACTCTTTCCAATTAACCCATTCACGCTTCCCTTATATACATGTTTTGTCAATCTCCTTTTATCCATCCTTTCTACATGCCCAAACCACCTTAGCATAGCTTTCTCTATTCTTGTCAATACATCTTCTTTCACTCCACAACGCTTTCTTATCACACTGTTCCTCACCCTATCTCTCAAAGTCAAACCACTCATACTTCTCAAAGCTCTCATTTCAACTGCATTTATTCTACTTTCGTGTTTCTTCTGCCATACCCAACTTTCACTGCCATAAGTGTGAGCAATACCACTCCTCGATGTACAGCCAGTCGTGCCTTCTTGGATACATTGCGGCTGCTTATAAAGGAATATAGTTCCCCATTCACTTGATTAATTGATAATTAATCCAAAAATGTTTTTTTAACAGGCACATGCTACTTCTTGTCCCCACACACAAATTATGTACTACATGATTAAAATACTCATTATTACCTACAAAAAAGTCCCGGAGGGAATATATATAACAAAAGTTGGTTACATTCGTATATTCGAATATTGTGTTAGTAAGTATGTACATAATATGTTTGTTACTTCTTCACGCAAAAACGAATGAACCGATTCCGATGAAACTTGATAGATACATAGCTGTTACCTATAGCTGTTACTTTTTATCACGATATTCCCACGGAATCGAAATTTACGCGGATGAAACCGCGGGGCGCAGCTATTGGTCTATAATCTAGTGAAGTCGTTTTATTACAAAACTTTTATAATATTTTTATCCAGTCTTACGCAAGACTATCATACTCGTAGTATATCAAAAGAAATATAATAACGTTGTGCTGAAGGTACCGAAGCATGCTAGCGAGTTCAACCTGTTTTTTCTACATATCGAGTTTCTGCACGTTTTATTATGAATCATTTGAATTATGTTTGAATAAATCGCAGTTTTAGCAACTTCTGAGAACTGGAGAACTTAAATACGACTGCTGAGAAGTAAAGGTTCTTTTGAATGGCAACCACGAACTGGATAACCCGTGTTAAAAGATAGAAGACTTCTTAAAAAACAAAAATAGACAAATAATACCTACTAACCATTTACACATAGCATCATCTAGCCCCAAACAATAATATCTAGCATTATTTATTCTACTTATATACATATTTTTTTAGTAAATACATACATTTTACATAGAAAACACCCAGACCCGAGACAAATATTTAAAGATTATACAAACATTTGTCCCACGGCGGGAATCGAACACACCTGCGTTTCAGGCGGGCCCTCGCCCATAACGCCACAGGGTCGTTAGAAGTTACAGGAAGTTGATGGATGATGGTTGCTTTAGATTGTTTGTCGAGTATATCTTCGGAGGAGGCGATATGCTGTATGTAGATCCAGCATTTGACTTATTCAGGCTAATTGATATGAAAGGAATCTCTGTGAGGAGCTCACAACCTTACCTCAATCGGTCTCATTGTGAAATTCAACTGATCGATATCGACTTAATTTTGACACTAGAAAGATAACTTATTATAAAAAAAAACAAAGTTTCAAGTTACTCTATAAAATACACTGTGTACATAGTTTACTTTCTTTTCTTTCATTTTATTATTCTTCATAGAATAATCTTATTTCTTGATTCAAGATAGCCGATGGGCTGAACCCCTCAATAAAGAAAGAGAGATAATGTCAAATTGCTATTATTAAGTCTTTATACCTATGAAATTGCCGTTTTGTCAAACGGAAAGTGGCCAACTAACTTTAAACTGAAATATCTGCGGTTTGACTTGTCGTTCTAAACTCAAATAAACTTTGCTTATAATGCATGATATTCTATTTTTTAAAACATTTGTTTTTGGGTTTGGTTTTACTTCCAATATCATTACATTTGTAACCATGGACTCTTAAGAGAACTCGGGTTATTTTTTAATATAAGCTTCAACGTGGAAATAATGCACCTCAAACGGTACGCAATATTAACGACATTTCTGGTCCTAACACTGGTAGTGTTAGGAACGAACTGTGCGTTCAAACGCTTTCTTTCTGTTTTTTTTTGATCTCGCAAACGAACCTCGTGCTCGAAGAACAAGGTTGATAATGGCGAATTAAAAGCGAATCCGTCTCAAAATATGGCTGAGCTTGCATTGGTTTTTGATGTTAGTATCAAAACAATATCTGAACATTTGTGACAAATTCGCAAAATGAAGAAGCTTAATCAGATTATATTTTCCCTAAACGGAAATTTCATTGGTATAAACCAAATATGTATAAGAACTGAAAAAGCCAATCGATTTTAAGTCTAATTCTAAAGTTGCAACTACAAAAATTCCAAAAATGCCACTGGACTTAAAGCAGGATATCCAAAAAGAGCCAACTACTGCTATTTATGCCCCTCATTCCCATTCACACCAACTAACTACTGGAAATGTTTACGAGACAATTAACTAGCAGTTTAAATACCCAATGCAACTATTCCATAAAACGTAGCTGTATATATTTATCCGACCAATAGGTACGTTATAAAAAGATGGCGTAACATTTTTTCTTACATCAGAGCCGTTCACTTAGCTAGAATATTTACTAGATATTAGGTCCTCCCTCCTCCGATCATGCCTATACCACTATAAGTAGTATATAAATTGAGTTCTATTAAATTAGATAATTTAGTCCATTATAAATTTTATTTAGTTTCTCAAATGTTCGCATGCCGATATAGAGTACATACAAATTGTCTGTTGTCGTCGTTGGAGTGAAATGTCTGTGTGTTAGTACTAGGTCATCTGTGTTTCCAACTAGTGAGTCAGACGTGCGCGGGCGACGGTTTTGCAACCAAAATTCTACCGGTTCTAGACAATGGCATTATTAGGTATAACGACGCCATTTTGTTTTTAAAATGGTGGCTGGTATTTGGGAAACTAATCAGCAGAATAAATTAGCTGCAACTGTGAAGTTGTTTTATTTCGATTTCAGGACGTTTTTTGATATTGCACATATGCAAAGTAATCCTAACAAGAGATGCTCTTTGCTGATAAATGAAAGATAATAAAATGTAGGCAAATTATTTAAAAATTATGTTCAACGCAGTTTTGAAGCCAAAAAATGCAAAAACCAAACCTAAAATGGTGACTGATTAATATATTTTGTTAAAAATATTATTGTGTTCTTTAAATGGTTGTATATTATAGGCATAGTACTTTAAACATCCCATGCAACGCCCACGTAAAAAGATTTACAATGCCGTACCAATGAGATCAAACAAGATAGATGCAAACATTATTTATATACCTTCTACCATTATCTAACGTTATACATAGAAATGTATTGGACTAAAATAGTTGTACGTCTATTTCACCGTAGTATATAAGATGAACTTGTCTGTCATACACAGCTATTTTCAATCAATTGGCTTTCTAGACAGTTAAAATGCAACAGATAAAAAAACATCATTTCACAGAATGATGACCTAACCTAACCTCATTTTAAGCCCTCATCCAAGGAATATAAAAATGCTTAAAAGTATCAAGAGTTCTGCTTTTTTCAATTATCATGTTCTAACCTTGAGTACTAGAAGTATGAGTAAATAAAGTTAACTTGTAGAGTTTAATAGGAACTGCCGACGAAAATTAGTTCAAACAATTCCCAAGGATAACATTAAATCAATCTCAGTGCCATAATTATCATCATTCAATCTCAGTGCTATATATATATCGTTTAAAGACAAGAAAAGCCACGAACTAAACCTAGTCTTTGCTAAAAGCAATACCTATAGAGTTAGGTTCTCGAACGCATTCGAAAGAGCTGGTAAATATCGCGAAAGTTTATTTAACCAGTTGAAAGAAGGCAATCTGGCGTTTGTAAAGCTTAGTGTAGGATTGCACAACGTTAGGAAACCTTCCTAGTGCTAGAAAATTCGGATTAACTAGATCTATGTTTGTGTGATCTGAAAATATTTGTTTCGGGTCTGGATGTTGTGGTGCTATGGTACACATAGTTCCTTATATCCAGGACACAGAGAATCTTAGCGGGGTCAAGGCTAAGTTTAGGTACCAAATTATTACTGTCATTTATTTTTATATTCACTGAAAAAAGTTAAATGGTTTAGTTTTTGCTAAACTATTTAACTTTTTAAAATCTAGTAGGGTTAGTTTGTATGCGCTAGTGACCAATACTGGTGAAGTTGATAGTCCCACCAAAGGCCCTTTGAGATTGACTGCTTATCGTTTCTTCTTAAACACGAAAGTGCACAAGTATTTTCAAACTTTCGCGTTTTTTACGAGTCTTTATCGCGTTTAATCAGATTTTTGACCTATTCAGAAATTGTCCGTTTCGTTTGCCCGATATAACCTACACAGTCTATTTTATAAACACCTGGCATTTTCAGAGGTATCACGTCTTTTGGTGTTCGAAGCTGCTTAGCCACTTTAAAGATGGGCATTTCTGATTCTGAAGATGAAATGAGGGTAGATGCAGCTACTGCCTTTATTTCTCGACGATAGCTCCATATACATCCCATCCCTCCGGCCAGGTGGGATGACGATCTGCGAAAGACTGTAGGCAGATGCTGAATGCGGCAAGCTGAAGACAGGGCGCTATGGCGCACATTAGGGGAGGCCTATGTCCAGCAGTGGACTAATATAGGCTGATGATGATAATGAGCTCCATATACTCCGATCATCCCGTGACCACGGCTGTTGCAGTACAGTCAAAACGTCGGGAAAATAACAACCCTTAAAAATGTTTAATTACGTAGCTGGTAAATATTGGTAAAAATATTGAGTTTTTTGGCATTTTATGGTTTTACTCAATGATAATTATCTATTATTCCTGCAAAAAAAACATTATAACTTCTGAACATTTGTCAACCTGTCACTTATGTAAAATCCGCATTCATACAATGTATAATCCATAATTAATACCAAATCAATATTCTCTAAGCCTTGTGTATAAGGAAGTGAACGACATCCTTTATTCTGGTCAGTGTGCACTAATCTTAAAGCTGTGTGCAAAACGTGCAAGTAGCTCGCACTAATCTATGCCAGTTGAAAACCACTAACTGGCTTGATGTCTCGACTGCGGTAACTCTAACTGGCATGCTATACGTATAGGTTTGCAGCACTAACGTAATATTTTTAGGAAATAAAAAAAATTACCATTTGTTGAAAAAATATATCTCTACTATCGTTTTGTACTATTTCGCGGACAGTAGACATATATCATACAGTTCTGTTCGTCTATAGTTTTCATAAAACCAAAAACCCTGCAGAATTTTGTTCCTACATAAGTAGATACGCACTCGAAAAAAAACATTGCTGCCTACCTTCTCTTAAGTAGATACAGTTTTTTCTGGCATGCCAGTAAAACATGCTCCTTGCATTCCTCAAAACTTATACTTCAATCAACATCCGCAGTTTTTCCAAATGTGAGCGCAGCTCTAGCAATGAGTTCTATTTTAAATGTTCGGATCGGTTTATGCGCAACGGAGTTTTATGCACAAATTCACGGCGAGGCCGGATACACCGCCATTTTTAAATGGCAAATGCGTAGGAGCTGCTGGCCAACTCTAGGGTCGGAGTTTAACCGACTAAAATCCTCCTAAGTGGTTTAGCGACAGTTCAACGTGCCACGTGAAGCACGGCCGCTCTTAGCATGTCACAAACAGCCAATCATGTTGAACGAAGCTCGGACTAGTTGATCTACCGGCTTCTTCTTTATGCGTGTGACTTTCAGTCATTTCCACAACTTTTTCATCATTTTAAATCACACGATCATTTTATATAAATATATTCAATTTTATTTACTTTCTTTTTCTTGGCGTTATCAAGGCGGCTAATTCCAAGTGTCGTACAACACGCCTCCAAAAAAAACGAGTGTACATGGATGGGACTGGCCGCTTTCCACTTTCATGCGAGCCGACGTCAAAGTTGGCTACGAACGAATTAACCTTGCTAGACAGCCTCGACTAGACTAGAACTAGACTAGCCTCTAGTTGTGAGGCACACCTGCAGTGTGGCCATGTAAGTATGGTACGAATAGCCGGGAAGACGCGAGACGCCAGGCACGAATTTAGCCGCCTAGTGCAGACGTGGCCTAGCAGTAACAGTTCCCTGCTTCGAAGGGTCTTAATAGGTTGGTCCCCAATCTCTTAGTCGTTAAGTGTCTTCAGAAGTCTATAGGTGGTAACTCCGACGCCAGAGTTGGCTACGGACGAATTAACCTTGCTAGAACAAAGCTAGCGTCTAGTCGTGAAACGCCTGCAGTGTAGCCACGTATGGTAGGATAGCCGGGAAGACGCGAGACGTATGGCACGAATCTAGCCGCCTGCAGTGTAGCTGCGGCTGTGCAGTAAGCCACTCCTATGAATGGAGTGATTAAAATAACACGCAACCGATTCATGATTAGTTCTTTTTGTGTTATAAAGATAGATTGGGAGTCATTGGTATGATGCAATTACAATTCATAGACCGTGAGAGGACTAATGCATTTTTTAATAATACTTCTTTGCTAGAAAAATACACTAAATTGCTTGTTTTTTAACGGAATAAAGAAAAATAATTAATCAAGTTTTTTATTAGTAAAAGGCTGCGAAAACTGGCGTGTCATGGCGACGATGCTGTTGGCGACTAGTACATTGACAAGAACTATGCGAACTACTTAACAGCCTTTTTCGAATTAATATTTTTCAAAGTTATATTATTATTTATTTAGTTTTTAAAGTGTTAGGCTGATGTAACACAAAAGGCAGCGGATTCTATCCCCACCAGTTAATAACGAATTAATATTTTTCAAGGCTTAGTAAGTACATATATAGGTGTACTTTTAATAATTTCGTTTTTTAAGTGTTACTCGTTGCACAAAAAAGTCAGCGGATTCTATCCCTACTAGTTTTTTTTTTTTTAAATGTTAAATTTTTCACCAAATTTTCTTAAAAAAACAGTTTGGTAATGAACAAGAATATAAATTCGTTTCGCCGAAAAGTACGCAAACACTCAACCTTGTAGCCGCTTCATCATCATTTATTTTTTCAATCTGCATCTGAGCCAAGTGCAGTAGGTGCATACAAAAATACCGACAAAATTCAAGGTTGAAATGCAAAAATAACGCGCTCCATTCCCCCGATGTATCTGCGTTCGCTTTATGCGTTCAAACATTTGAGATTACAGCTTTTTATCTAAGAACGTAGTAAATTTCCAAAAAAATATTATTATGTGTAAAAATATTATTTATTATTATTATTTATTTATTACCTATATTATATACTAGCTTCTGCCCACGGCTTCGCCCGCGTAGTACCCAGATAAAAGGCCTATGTGTAATTCTGATGTATAAGCTATATTACTGTAAAGTTTCATCAAAATCCGTTCATTAGTTTTTCCGTGAAAGAGTAACAAACATCCATTCTCACAAACTTTCGCGTTTCTAATATTAGTAGGATACGATAGACGACCTCTGTGGCGCAGTAGGCGAAGCCCGCCTGCGACGCAGAAGGTCGCGGGTTCGATTCCCGCCGCGGGACAAATGTTTGTATGATCTGCAAATATTTGCAGATCATTATTTTCTATGCATAATATGTATGTATTTAAAAAAAAAAGTGTTTAAGTAGTATATCAGTCATTAAGTTCCCATAATACAAGCTCTGCTTAGTTTGGGGATAAATTATTGTGTGAAAAAAAATCTCCAGCATTATTCAATATGATATTAAAAATTAAACAAGTAAAATCTACTTTAAAAATGTTTTTTAAGCGAAAATCATTTTAATTATTACCAGCCCGGTAGAAAATAAAGTTCATGACCGCCCATGAATTTTAATAGCTTTCAAAATATATTCATTGTTTTACCTACCTATTTGTACTTAGGCACATTTTCGTCTTAACCTTGTGTTTTTTTTTTCAATTCAACTTAGATACAGATTCGTCGTTCTCGTCATTCATTAATATAAATGTGCCTTTTTAAAACAAAACTAACTCTGACAAGATTCCGCTTTTTATAATAGCGATTTAAGAATACTTCAATAAAATATTTAACTGATAAAAATATTATGAAATCTAAACCAAAGGTACCTAACGTCTCTTCATCAAGAATAACGCGTAGGCAGCTTAACTAATATTTCGGCTTTGTATATAATCTACGCACACAGACATCCACTATCGGAGTTATTTCAGATCAACCAATAAAAAACTCGCTGCCTCGTGTAATAGATACACTTTTTCGTCTAAATCCACGCACACACAAGCATTAGAAATATTATTGGTGCGCAAAGTGACGCTTGCGCAGCGCACGCGAAATGTACGATAAGTATAGCATATTTTTCGCAAGTCTATTTTTGTGTTTATTACTTTTTATCCCTTTGTTACTGTGTGTGCGATGTCTTGATACTTTCAAGATTTTTCTTTTACTAAAAGTCTTATATGTACAAATTGACGACCTGTGGTAGGTGAGTAGCTGAAATGCAAGAGGTTCTGGTTTAGTACCTGCTGGCATATGTTATGCAAGAGGTTCTGGTTTAGTACCTGCTGGCAAGATCTGTATATATTTGTTATGGGTGTCCACTCCGTCCTGGAGCCTAACTATCAAGTGCTATTGCGATTCAATTCAGGCAAAAATGTCAAATCCCGCTTTGCAAATGACAAAGCAAAGCAAATGAAAAGCGGAAAGTGACATTTTTACCTGAACTAAATCGCTATAAGACTTCATGGTTTGGCCCCAGATCCCTCAATCAGAACTATGCATGCGACAATTAGATGTCATTCATCATCATCATCACCAAAATCATGTAGAAGTTCACTGAGGCCTCCATCCAAGAGTACCAAATTGAACAATCTTGTAATACCTATATCTACCGACTTCCCGTATCCTTTAAGGTGTCATCGGTCCATCGGGGACCTTACTACATTGGGTGTAATTTTTTTTATGGTAAAGTATCAAGACTGTTCCCGACTCTAACTCCTTTGTGATTTTTGGCACAGCGGCCAAACATCATTTACGCGTTGAATCCCATATCTGTGTGTGTTTGAAAAATACGTAAACATTGCACGTGTATATGAAAGATGTTAGTTTTCTTTACAAGCGTGCACGGCTTGTAAAGAAAACTAACATCTTTCATTGGATAATGAGTAACGTTAGATTTTAAACTTTAAGCATGTAAGCGCCTTAACTGATTTGATCAAATTATTATCTTCTGAATACAAACAAATAACAAGAACCAACTCGTAAAAATAGGTAGGTACACAAAGTGAGAAACCTAGATAAATACAAAAAGTGTACTTTAGAAAGAAGAAGCCTATTTTCGTCTGTTCTTTGGTAAATAATGGCTCTACGACGAACCGAAAAACGCAGATAGATGATACAAGAAATCACATGACGATCAAGCGTTGACTGTAATAGCAAGTACGGATGATAAGACCAATAAGTAAAAGAATATAGGTTATTGAGCAGTGATAACGATAAGAATCGAAAAACGCAGTTTAGCAATGTAGATGCTAGGACTGAAGGGGACGTGGCATTTTCAGTGGAAGCTCTTTAGCATCTACCGCTAATGATGATTATGCAAAACCAGATTCCTAGTCTATATCTCAGGTTTCTATGCACTTTGGTAACAATAGCCATGTTTAGATAATAAGCTGGTTGGAGGCAGCTTGCCGGAAAAACGTCACAATAGATGTAGTTCTAGTTTGTAAACTTGTGTGTAATCGATGAATTTCTTAAGTGAACTTTCTGCCAGGCTTAATATTGGCTGCTTAATATTTGCTTAATATTGGCTGGATTAAATCTACACTAATATAGAGGCAAAATTTGTAAGTTTTCATATAGGAGGTTTGTTAGTTTGAATCTCCGACTTCTCATCCGGAAATGAATTACATAAAAAAGTAATTCATTTTCTTTTTTAATCTACCTTCAGGATGGACTTAGGCTGTATATATTACCGAGTTAAAATGAACGTAGGTCTTCATAAAATCGGTCGATCGAATGCGTTTATTACGAACGCTGCCTCAACAGTAAGATCTACTTTCATCGACTACTTTTTTTACGGGTACCACTCGAGCGCAGCAGTGGGCAGTAGTTAATTATTATTAAAGCCTGCGACTACTTTTCAGTCGATGGAAAAAACACAAAAAAGCTTGCACGACGCCATATCACGATATGGTTTTCAGTTAGTTCAGCACTTTTGCTGGCATAATTGAAAAGCTAGCTTACGTATAATATGTATCACGTTTCAGCCATTTCAGTTTAGTTATTACTAGCTTCTGTCCACGGCTTCGCCCGCGTGGTACCCGGTTAAAAATAGCCTATGTGTTATTCTGATGTATAAGCTATAATTATTACTGTAAAGTTTCATCAAAATCCGTTCAGTAGTTTTTGCATGAAAGAGTGACAAACATTCATCCTTACAAACTTTTGCGTTTATAATATTAGTAGGATAGGATAGGATAGGATACTGAACAAGATTATCGATACAAAACATCCATATACTAAGTATCGTATTATTTAAATTTGAAGATGTTTATTTTTGGTGGGAAAGTATAGGTTATGATAGGATAAGATGTCGAAATTGAGAGCTGATAGTGCAAATCTAGATCAAGTTTCCAAAATAGTTAAACATTAAAAAAAATAAGTAAAAACCGTAATGCAGTTTTCGCGAATAGAAATCATGTTAACGCCGTCCATACAGATGTTTTGTATGAGAGCTAGACTAGTTGGATGAGCTCCAACATCCTGGCTAAGCTAGTGTTGTATCTGAAGCGAGGCAAACCGGTGATATTATTGATCCTAGGTAAATTTTATATCTTCTTTTTTTAGATTTATTTTAAACTAGCTTCTCACCACGGCTTCGCCTGCGTGGTACCCAGATAAAAAGTAGCCTATTTGTTATTCTGATGTATAATAGCTTATACATCAATTACTGTAAAGTTTCATAAAAATCAGTTCAGTAGTTTTTGCGTGAAAGAATAAAAAACATCCAACCACACAAACTTTTAAATTTATAATAGTAGTAGGATAAATAAAATCGAAATTATAAAACCTATTTTGGTTTTTAATCATAATTAGGTCGGACTTTTTTTATTCGGATGTAATAACCAAACTCCGCTCTACCGTACATGAATTGAAAAAATGAGCATTATTACATGGAGTATTTTTTTTAATGTTTTCTCGGTAACGTTATCGTCACTGAACGTCCGAGCTAACAATATAGAAATCTCTCAAATATAGGTACAATGAGTTTTTTTCGAATGATAATTTTAAGCTCGTCGTTTTACTGTTCATACATCATATTTATGCACTATTTTACTGTTAACAGGTAGTTTTATTTGGTCTGTTCGCAGTTTGTTTCTAGTTTAATTTTAACTTCTATTTATAACCAATAAAAACGTATCTATCGCTTGTCTGTTTCTGTAGCTTTGCTTAAAACTTTTTACGTATACGAAAAGTGTGAAACTACTTTGCATTCCAATACTTACTGTTACGTCGATATCAGATTTATAGTAAGCTAGAAAAATCCAGTTGTGGTATTTTTGCGTTTTCATCACAAAAGTCTAAAATTAACCATGCATTGCATAAAGATTTCAAACTACATCGATATTATTCGAGTGTTTTTGACATATAAACGATGTGATTGGAAAGTTTTTGATATTTACGGCAAAAACATAAGCCTTTTGATATGGTTAGTTCGTGCTACAAGGTAGCTCGAAGGTAGTGGGTTAAAGCAACTTTTAGCACAAATTGACCATTTGTAGCATTCATCGGCTGATTGTTGGCTGGGTAAAACTGTCATAGAAGGCCTATATCTAACGTTGAGTGCGAACTGGCTAAGATAAAATGTCTCACCAGCAATCAAGTTAAATTCTAAACCCTTTTAAGACCGCGTCGGTAAGATGATTAAAGGGCAACTATTTTTATCGCGAAATCTCAGTTCGGTTCCCGGTATTAAGTGCAGCATTTTTCTAACTAGTTATATTAAAATGTATGTAAATTTGTATGTATTGCTGGGCGATCCGCTTTTGTACGTTTTCATTGTCTCACGAGTTTAATTCTATCCTAATTCTATTCTATAGCTAATTTGAATAATATATTTTGAAACTTATTGTATCATTGTTTATTTATACCACTGAGGCGCATTGGGCGAAAGCCCACTTGAGGCGCAGAAGGTTGCGGGTACGATGTCTGCCGCGGGACAAATGTTTGTATGTATTTACAATAAAAATATATAAGTATTTTATCAATTATGTAGTCCCCATATTACAAGCTCTGCTTAGTTTAAGGCTAAATGATGCTGTGTGAAAAAAGGACTAGCATTATTACCTACTATAATTATTATAAATAATTATAATGTAATTTAGAGTTTCATTCGCTAAACAACTCTACATTACTTATAAATACAGCTTAGCTTTGGTTAAGATATTGCTATTTGTGACTGTGGTTTGAAAACAGAGATTATTTATCTATTGTGCATTGTTTTGAAAATATACACAACATATAATATACATTTTACATCAGATATACAATGGCCTAATCGCGAAAAGCATTATCTTTCGGGCAACTGCTGGATAGAAAAGAAACGATGTAAAAGTATAAATAAAGAGTAGGTCCTGCAGGAGAATAAATGTATCAAGATCAATTTTAAAATTTCCAAACGAATTTATCTCAATCTCGTAAGACTCGTATGTCCAAGCACAGATCTCAACCGACATCCGTTATTTAAACTACAATGGACACTCACACCCAGGCATCCACGTATGCATAATAGGCACTCCACACAACTTATTGCCTATAAGATGTGTTACGTAACTTACTGTAGTGTGCGTGGATATGTTGGATATAGATGTGTGTGTAGCAAAGAGTAGAGAATTACGAAAGCTGTAATTTGAAGCATTTTCATTCTCAGGACCACGGATATTTTTTGTTTGAACATGCCTCTGACTACTATTTGTTATCCTGGAAAAGATCAACGCAATGTATCTGAAGATTTACATCATGGGAAAGATAGTCGTGAGCGTGTTTGTTTCTGTTCTGTTTACCGATCTCAAACTTTTTTGAAATTTGACTCGAAAAGATTTTTTGACATTTTATGTAGCCTACAAAAGGCGCAATAAAAATTTCCGGAATTAATAAGAAAAAATACTGTGAATAATCTAAAATTAATTTAGTGTTTCTCAAAATATTCTCATACGAATATATTCTTGCGTTAATGCACTTTTTCTTACGAATAAACCAATTTTATAACCAATTGAAATCATTTATCCATCTTCTCCGTGGTGACCTCGGAAACATGTTTTTCATATTCTTCAACAGCCTCTTCTGGTCATGAAAATCATTGACCACGTAGTTTTGGAAACAGAAAGTCACAAGGTTTTCACCTTCAATAATTCGTTTGTCTGTCTGCTGCTGGCATTGTCATGGTGCAAGATGATAAGGTTATTTTTACTGAGTTCGTCAATAACAGCTTCCAGCAAACAAATGGTCGTGTACCAATAAATTTTCACAGTACGACGATTCTCAAAAGCAACAGTAGCCAAGTGTCCAGTTTTATTAAAAATAAGCAATCACCCGTTTAGCGGTATTTTTAACGCGTTTCACTTTGGTTGGTTTCGGCTCATCTTGAAAAATCCAAACGGTCAATTGCTGCTTTGTTTTGGAGTCGAATCTATAGATCAAAGTTTCACCGCCTGAAACTATGTTCCACACAAAACTTGATGTTCCTTCGTTGAATCTTGTAAGCATGGCATTGCACCAAGTGACGCGGTTCGTTTTTTGACCCGTAATCAAATTGTGAGGGATCCATCGCGAGCACAGCTTTTAGACACCCTAATGTTTGTGTAGGATTGATTGTATCTGACTCATATCTATGCCTAAGGATGCCCAAATCTTATGGTAGGTCACATGCCCGTCTGTTTTGATCATACAGCGCAGAGCACCGATGTTTTTGTTGTTCACTGCGCTGGACAGGCGACCATTACGAAATTCGTCACTGAGATAGACACGACTGCACTTGAATTCTGCAAACTAGCTATAAATAGTCATCTTGCATGGTGTTTCATCGTCAAAAGCAATTTGAAGCCGAGAAAGGCTCTACTGAGCTGTCAAACTACACTTGAAATCGTAGTAAATCATATTACAAAAAAATTACGAGCCAAATGCATGGTTATACAGACATACAGCAATTTTTAAATGACATTACAATAAACTAAGCAGCTAGACGAAACAAACTGCTTTATACAGCCAAAAGGTTATAATTAAAAAAAAAGTTTTTTTTTTAAATATTGTTGATGTAAGTGGCCAGTTCTGGAAATAATATAGTGCGCCCTATGAATGCCACTTTAATTTGCGAATCTACGAGCGATGTCTGTTACTTTAGTTTTTCGACGGATTTCCTCGCACCGGAATTTTATTTACATATCACAATATTGAAACTCCAAACATAATAGCTCTCTTCATAAATAACCGTTATCATGGTCGGCATAAAACTCTTTTTTAACACATGTACCTTCTAATTGCTGCATGTATATTTGCATAATGTATTCTGTATGACTTCATTAGTCGTAAATTTTTTCCACATGCCACTTGTTTGTGAAAATTCAAGGTTATTCAAGCTTGTAAAAGCTAAAAGAAGAATAGATACGCAATTCTTTATAAAATCTCGGGCCTGAGTAAATTAATATTATGCCACTCGACACTGCAAGCACTTGACAAATGACGTGTTACGACAGTATATTATTACAGACTAGCCTCTGCCCACGGCTTCAGCCGTGTGGTACTTGTATAAAAGCTTGTGTTGTGCTAAGTCACGAAATATACCTGATTTGAAATTCATCCAAATCATTTCAGATGTAAAGGAGATTATTAGCAACAAATATTTAAACAGCCAAACATCCTAAGCTTTGACATTTTCATCATGATGTTATGACTGTGTCATTCAGAGGCCATGTTAATTATACCTAACTGCTGCTCTTTGAGTTGGTCAAATGCTCCGAAAAAAGTCAATCTTTTATATATAAATAAATAAATAATGCTGGACATTTTTCATACAATACCATCTAGCCTCAAAGTAAGCAGAGCTTATATTGTGGGAACTACATGACTGATTTACTACTTATATACATATTTTTATAAATACATACATATTATATATAGAAAACACCCGTATAAATATAACATGACAACTACAAAAACCAAAGCTACAGTTTCGGAGGTTCACTTCTACGCATGATATTATTTGATGCTGCAAGTAAATATTATTAATGTTAGTTTGAGGATAAATCTATGATTTAAAGAGGTTTTGTTTTTTTAAGTGATAAAATACTTGATTTACAGTAAACGTTAGCCTTTACATTGTTTCTTATTATTTTTTGTTTCATAAAATTTATGCTTTACGAGTGTGTGAAAAATATTATTAAAAACAAAATAAGTGTATTTGTGACCACCAAGCTCCGTTACATACCCGCAAATTCAGTAGGCTGTATATGTATTGACTTAAGATTTTGTTTTGTGTGTGTGTTCGTTTGTTACATATATCTCTGATACGAATCATCCGATTGTAATGCTATTCTTGCAATCGATTTGTATGACTTCAAAGATGATTCTTAGATAGGTTTCGTTGCCAGAAATCATAAGAGGATGCTGCAATAGACGATAGATAAAAAGTAAGGGATTTCTAAATTTTGCAGATTTAACTTATTTTTGAATCCTTATTTAATTTTGACCATAACATAATCTCACCTTTTGGTAAGTGATGATATTATTGGCTAACAATGGATCATGAAGCCACTCTTACCTAGAATAGATTCAGTTGTCCAGAAGAGAAAACTAGCGAAAGTTTAGTCACTTTAACCGTTTTTCACGACTTCCCACTTGGTAAACTCAGGAATCGAATTAGCATAGGAATGGGATTATAGTCGTCAGCGTGTTTTTGCTGCAAGTTTGCTTCGAACCCATGAGCTAAAGATCAGAAGGCGAGGCCATGCCCCACGAAGCTGCCAAGGCATTTACAACTACCATTATCCACACTTTTAGAAGCGAATCCCGTTACAAGCTAAAATACTACCAACTCGTTACCAACAGGTAAATATCTCCTAGATTTCTAGAGTCAGGTCTAACGAGCTACCATTGTGTGCCCTTCGAGATACAGCGGTACCGTTTTGTTAAAAACTGGTAGATGTGGGCTTACAAAGGGTAAAAAATACACTTTTTAATGCCTTTTTAAGGGCATTTCCGAAACCAAATGACGAAAATAAACCATTATAATCTCGTCAAACCCGCGTCTCTGTATGTTTGTATGTTTTTGACATACGGATGGGTGTGTCACAACCAAATTTCTAATTCAGTTTGAAACGTATCAAGACAAAATTTGGTATTTATGAAGGCGTATTTTTATAACCAGAAAACGATTTTTTTTTGAAAAAAAAACATTATTCCCAAACGAACTTTGTCTACTATTTGAAAGGACTCAATATCATACCAGTATAGTGTGACGCTATAGTGAATGTAGAATGATATTTTATTGTAATTTGTTAGTTTGTCAAGATTATTAGACCAATTTGAAACAATTTCGTTGTGTGACTCACTGACGACAATCAATGGACATAGAATTGAAATTCTCGTGGTTTAATACAATTTCAGGACATTATTAAAACTCTAACTTACTATTCTCCTTGCTTATATTTCGTTGATTTTTCCACGGCTGTGTACTTGGCGAAATCGAAATAATATCCTAAAATCAACGCACAGTAATTCATAGAGATCTGACATTCTGGTGGTTTTGATATGTAGTGGGTGCACAAAAAACATGTTCGAAAATTCCAGCCCTATAGAGCGCAGTGGGAAGATAAATTTTGTATGGTAATAAATCGTGGACCAAATTGTGTGGAATTTACTAGTTGACTATTAGCAAGAGGATTTTTGTTAAATTTTAAACATGTCTTCCGTTGTCTAGTGCAGCGCTTCCAAATGACTTGTGGCAATAAAATTTAATTGAATAAGCCGGTAATAAACGGTGACAATATGCACACAAACAAGCAACCTCTTATAAAAAACGCATATACGGGCTCTTTACTTTGCGAGTAAAAATACTTAGAATAAAGTGTTTAAGGAAAAATAAACAATTGAAAAATACTTAGATCTCGCAAAGTTAATTAACAACTCTATTGAGGTGATTTGCATTACAAATTATAAGGCTTTTATAATAAATAGTAGCTACTTATAATTAAATTGAGAAGCACACACCAACATTGACGATTAATGGTTTTACAATCCTGAGAATTACTTTTTAAAATCTACATGAATGAATTTGATAGAAAATGACATTTCCCAACCATATCTCAACCAGCTGAATTTGTTTTATAGTAACTCTATCTACGGCTTTACTCGCATGCCCGGCCCGGATATAAAGAAACATGTTGATAAAAATGTGTTTTGGTCCAAATTAATTAAAAGTCATTTGAGGGGTTCTGAACATTATTCGTTGTAAGAATGCATATTGAGAATTCATAATATTAATTGGATAGGTCCTATCTCATACTATCATGAGTTTTACTTTTGAAACTCAAAGTGTACGGTGGACCGTTAACGTAAAAATAATGGCTTATAGTGGACTACAAACCATTATTTTTTAGTCAGATGAGTAGGTAAGGTTTAACTGTACTATCATTGTAATCTCTTTACAAGACAAAAAATATATTTTTATATTTGTACATTTTTTGTTTCTGCTTTATGTATCCGTTTTATTTTTTGAGATAAAACTTTTAACACTTTGGAAAACATAACGTTTGTTCGTTTGGAAAATTTGTGTTACTACTATAGCTAAAACATAGTAAACAGCTACTTCCCTGGATAAAAACATAAACTGACCTGAAAATCCTCGAACACTTCACAAAAAGTCCTTTTCCACTCGTAATAAACGTCTTTTTAAAAAAACCGCTCCTAAAACCTG
Organism: Perizoma flavofasciatum; assembly: GCA_958496245.1. Classification (NCBI taxonomy): domain Eukaryota; kingdom Metazoa; phylum Arthropoda; class Insecta; order Lepidoptera; family Geometridae; genus Perizoma; species Perizoma flavofasciatum. The sequence goes on along the minus strand of OY292419.1, from coordinate 5,863,029 downwards.
CGCGCCAAAAATTTGCAATAATGCATGCGATGTTTAACAGCGCAAGGCGATTTTTATATCCAATTTCACAGATTATTGATCACAATTATTATTTTTTACTGAAAAAGTTATCGAAAAAACACAAATAAAAATTTCGGCTAGTGATTGACGTTCACATTTTCGGGTATCGACTTTCGCCGCGGCGCCGACGCCGAACGGAAAAAAAACCACAACGCTCTACCATCTTTAGTGAAAAGCACGTTCCTATTTTAAATTTTTCGAGAAACTGTACGTTTTCATTGTTGTAAGTTCTTAGTGTTGCGCGCACATGCTGTTTCAACACATTATGATCTAACACTGGCGACCGATTGCAGAACATACTTATTCTAAGTCAACTTACATTCGTTCATATTTGCCTGCGGGGCGTAGGGTTGCGCTAGGAAGTTAGAATCTAGACTTTAGACCTTTATTCTATTCTAAGGCATTGGTTTACAATAAATTGAAAAGCTGTTTTTTTAAGAACAGTGTCCTCAGTCAATATTCTCTTTACAAATAAGGTATAATAAATGCAATAAAATAAAGTATCTCTTGTTTTAGAAAGCACTTTACATAAATAAATGATCGATATTTCCTTATCGATAGTGAATCCATCCTTAGATTTATTGTAGTACAAGAAACGTCTTGTATATAATAATATGTTTTAGCCTATATTGAGCGCTTACTGGTATCTAGACGGCTTGCATTCGAGCCTTTTCGAAAACAGTTTTTGCTACGTTATTCGACAACGAACAGAGTTTTATTCGAAAAATAGTGTCCGTTTATACGTCAAGAAGTAAAAAGTAAATTAGTTTTCATCAGTAACTAGTATCGTTGAAAAGTATTTTCTTCTATTATTCGTACACCCTTTATCCTTTACTGGATTATCACATTAAAAACTATGTCAAAATTATTTAGAGTCAGAATTTATTTGTTGTAAAATAAAGGTAAATATTTAATAATAGTTTATTGTGACATCTGCACAATAAACTATTATTAAATAAGCAATTACATTTAAATAATTGCATGTTATTCAATAAATTACCATTTATAATTATACAAATTAATTCCAAGAAATTAATAACTACAATTTCACTTAAGTAATTCATTTGATTGTCCCTTAACTTTCAATTTCTCAATAAAAATATAAAACCTCTAAAATTCTAACCACCCTTCAAACAACTAACGGGACAAAAGCTATTAAAACCATAAATCTTTACAAAAATATCTGCAAACCCCACCACTAAAAACAGTTATTTTCAACGTCCCAACACTAGTTAGTTGTATGCATCGTGCATTGGCCTGCACAACCGTGATTACCTATCATCCAAAACATCTTAAACCTCTTCCTTCTTTATTTTATTCTGAGCTATGTTGATGTTAGTATAGAGTTGAAAGTAGCATGAATGTAAAAAGTTGGTTATGAGACCAGAGCTTGACACTTTTTTGAAGCTAGGTTCTTATACTTATTTCACTATGAATTTTAGTTAGGTATACTGGCATTAGATGTAGAAAGAAATGCTGGTCTGTGGGCGTCTTTTCTAGGACGCGGCGAATGTTAGAAATCTTCCCCGTTAGGTTGGTATTGTGGTATTATATTTGGCTGATGTATTGAATCATTGATTTTTCGATTTAGCTATTTAAGAGAGCTGAGAGTTTAATTGATTTTTATGTGAGTATCGTAATTTGTGGCAAACTACCTACTAGTTTATGCTAAAGTAGATACGATCATCGAGGTCTCAACATTCGGACTATCTAATACTATTAAAAGGAGGGTAGGACCACATAAATAAACATGCAAAATAAAAAAGCTTGGAGTATTTCTGGGTCAAGACAAAGCTCCAGCTAGATCTCACAGAGATAGAACAAAATCCAATTTTCAGATCAACGCTCGGTAAATTACTAACTCAACTAGAGTGAGAAATAAGAACCATTGGTATTTTAATGGGATTAGATATTTAGAATGTTGAGACCTCGGTAATCGTATCTACTTTAGCCAAAAATCATAAACTAGTACGTAGTTTGCCACAAACTTAGCAGTCGCATATTTTTAAAACATAAGGTGCAGCAGCGCGATCAGAATATGATACATCGTAGTACCTACCAACATCAAGTTTTGTTTTATTGTATCTACTAAAAATAAAAACTTATTGGTATATTACCTAAAAACTACAAGGCATAAAACAAAATAAACACAAATAAGTAACTCAATTAATATCTCATACAGATTAAACTCAAATGAGAACTTAATCATTTTATTAGCAAATAACCTAAAAATTACCATGTTTCATCAAGATTTAATAAACGGTATATAGGTACATAAAAACTAGATTACTCAAGTAGATTCGGAGATCTTCGATCTTTTCGCTCACTCGATCAAAAAACACGAAAGTAAGGATGTTTGTTGCTAAATATCTCCATAACGGCTGGATAAATTTAAGGATTTTGACAAATAGTCTGTTTTTTATTTGCGTACCGCATCAGCGAAGCCGTGAGCAAAAGCTAACGTACATTTTGACATTATGCAACGGTCTCGATATCGACTCGAAAACGTCAAAAATTACAATTCTACCTATCCTCTGAGGATGCATTACGCGGTAACTAAAAGTTTATTTCATTACGTACAATGTAATGCAGCAGTAATCTATACAGGGCGTTATTATAACAGAGTTGGAACTGTATAAAATAATATAAAAAATATCAAGACTAATTACCGTTTGTCGTTGATTTTGCTGACGTTTTAAAGCTAATTTAGCAGTTCTTTATCAGCGACAAAAACCGCTGCTTTCGACGGTGATTTTTTTTAAGCAAATAAGAATAAGACTGCTGTATAAAACCTAAACGGAACTTTTGGGCCACAATTCTCGATCAGTTCAGAAATAAACTACGCAAAAATACATCATTGGAATTATTTCATAGTATTGTATTCGATTCAATATCATTCCAAAATCAAGAGTTAAAACATCTTGTTTTCGGATTCATTTCGTTTATTCGAGGTCAGCAGAATCTATTTCATAACTCCGAATATTTCTAGATCTCGATGGTTACTTATACGATATTTCAACAAACAATCGGTAGGGACACACTTACAAAAACAGTCTTACATTGAATATCCAAACTAACGCATAGGCGGTGGCGGTGGCAGTGGCGAACAGTTCATTCACGCATACTTTGACATCCATTCCCTTATAATCGCCACCGCGTCAGTTCAAATGTATTTTTAACCGATTTGGTTTGAGCTTATGGGGTAATAGCCTTTAGCTATCATTAGAATGAGAATTAAAATTATTTTTTAAAAATAGTTAGCATACATTTTACATCAAAACGCTACTTAACTGTCTTAGGTTTAAAGTTACTCTCATATTATAATTATGTATAGACGATCACATTTGTTATGAGTTACACCCTGTATATTTCCTACGGTAATACCAGTAATCTAACGGCTTGTGGTACAGGTTAGTGTTCGGAGTTTTAATTAGAATACATCTTAATAGATTTTTATTTTAAATCGTAGCAAGTGCAGTTGATAACATGAAATCATAGAATTCAAGCAAATTTATAGAATCATCAATTTTGGCATCAATTAAAATATTACTATTTTATATTTATAGTCTATATGGCATACTATGATCCCTTTGCTGGGTGAAGTGAAGTGAAGTGAAAACGTTATTTCTCAAATTCTTTCGTCGTGTTTTTTTGTAAGAAGTGCTCAAAACTATGAAGAAAAATATTGTGAGGAAACTGGCATGCCCTAGTATCTTACAATCGAAGGCATTTTGCATCAATAAATAATAAAGCCAAAATCAGGGTTACATAAATTACAACATACCTACATTTAAATAATCGTGCCGAGTTAGCGTGGCAAGGGAAAAAATAATACTAATGGAACATGATTAAAAAATAATTAGAATTATTTTACGTTTGCCTTTGACAAAGTATGTTTTGAAAGTAAAATTGGATGGTCAGAGTTGGTGCCAGAAAGTCTACATTGTTTTGTTACTAAAATTTTAAGTCCGTGGCACAATTTATCTTGGGTTTTAAAACTAATGTCGTAAATCGACGACTGACAATTTTTTAAACAGATAAGTGAGTAGTCATTGTTCGTTTCTTAATAGTTAGACCTGGCTAGATCCTTTAAAAAATATCCTGTTATGTATACATGAAATTTTCTTATGACTCCCTGACTGACTGATCAACGCATATTCTAAACGTTTAGAATACTTCTTTTGATGTAAAAGGATGCTAAGATAAGATTTTTCCAAAATTCAACCCCTAAGTAGGGTAAAGTCAAATTCAATTAATTTTTATTCATTGAAATCACAAGGATCCTTTAACGTCCACATAAGTCAACATTGAGTTTTTATTTTATAAAAACTACGTGAGTACAAAATGTTAAAATGAATTCACGCCGATTCCTCGCGCGCGACGTTGCCTAGAAGAATCAGGCAACAAACTCAGTCTGTTTTTTTATGATCCTTAATTCAATATGGAGCTTTAATGTGGTGCCAATTAAGGTGAACTCATTAATTGTAGCGGGAAGAAAACGTTTGTATGGAAAAAACTTGTTTCACGTCCGAAACTAAAACAAATTGGAGATCGAAACTACAGTAATTTTCACAAAATGGAGATCCTATGAAAACTACAGTTGTAATTTTCTCAACAGAATCTCTGGAACGAAACCCCTCACGACTGGTTCCGCACATATCGATAATACAAATGATTGCAAAACCTGAGATGACACGACATCGGACTCCGTAATGTAATAAGACGGATTTTTCTTTGACAAAAACAACAGGCACATGATGGTGTTGGAAAATTGACGCGATGTATGCTCTATGGCGTACGAGTGGTAAAATGCTCTACATTGAAAGCTTTAAACAAGTAAAAAAAAACAACTCCTGATATGTTTTCCATCATTTATTGCAGCGCCTCCTAGTAACTTGTGACAATAAAACCAATCTAAGTACCATCATTAAAGTCCATACAAATCAATTGCAAAAACCTGTGGTAAAGTGAGCTGGGAATCTTCTTAGGCGTACTATAATGACCTAGATATTTATTATTGATCAGAACGCTGAACTAAAAATAAGCATGCCTAATGGACAAGAGCTTGTGTTTTCTATTAATTTTAATACTATATAGAGATTAGACTACCAGTTAGCACACAGGCTGTGCACCAGTGCATCAAAAACCTGGCAAAAACGTAGTAACTTAAACCAACTAAGAAATGAACCTAAAGTATAAAAAGCTAACAATAAGTACTTTTTATAAAAAAACCTCATCAAACGTCGGTATTGTAAAAGCGAATCCTACCATCCATTTCCCACTAATATTATAAACGCGAAAATTTTTCAAAAAATAAAAATAGATATAGATTTTGACCCGGAATTACTGAGAGAACTATTTTTATCCGGGTTACACACTAGCGAAGCCAAAAACATGCAATTTCAAAAAGGTAGAGCAACCTACCAGCCGTACTGTCCCGCATAGTTTTTACTGCACACATTCTTCACTGTACATTCCTGAGCATATACTAAACGCGCCAACGCTACTCGTGCGTGTACGCAAATATTGTTTTAGAGGCTTTTGTGATGCCGCCTCTACTTCCTGGGTCTTCAGTTTTTTACCCGAGACGCGAAGAACTTGTATGCGTTTGGGGTAAGAGCTTGATTGTTGTTCTGTTCAACTATCTGATTGTAATTTTACGATCGCTCTGAATGACTTTAAGGGTGTTTCTTAGATATTTTTTATTGGACAAGGGAGCGCTGCAATATAGAATGGGATTAAAACGGCGAGTTAAGGAAACCCTCTTATTAATAACTTAAGCAGCATGATAAAAGGTGTCTGCATCTATCCTTTGTTAAGTGTAAGAAAAGAACAGAGCCAGATTAAGCATCCTGCTAAAGTTAGTGAGTGATTATGAATAAGAAGGTAACTTTTTAATGAACATGTCTGTCCGTATTTTTAAGCTTCTTAAACTTAGAAAATGCTTTATTCATTAGCAGCCTGCGTAGAAGTTTGCTAATTGACATAGGCTTCCCAAAGAGTGCTAAGACGAATGATCTCAGGCTACCTCCATTCACTGACTTTCTACAAGCTTTGTCCATCTGGTGGTAGGCTTGGACACTGCGTTTCATTGTCACCATTGAAATTCTTTATCCCCAGCGGTTGACAGTTCTGCCCCCCCCCCCCCCTCCCTTAGTTCTCCTGCAATTCTACATACGTAAAATGAAGTAAGAGCCTACCCTACAAACGTATCTAAGTTCCTAAGATGTTTACGAGTTAATGACAAAACCATACTACGAAAAAAAACTCACTTTTTGCAGTCCATCATTACGATCGTCCTTAATGCGATTTCAAATTAAATAACTTGACACAAGGTAGGAAAAACTTTAATCAACTACGTATTGATAGTTGAGCTATTTTAACTTTTTACATGATTACGAATTGATTGCCGCGCAAAAAGAGAAAGATTGCTGTGTTCTTGATCTGGAACTCACGTACCTGTCATCCTGATACTACGATACAGAGAATCCTAGTGTGAGATCATGTAAGAGTTTGTTGGGTATTCAAAAAAACTTAGACCGTCTTATACAAAAAGAACAAGCTACTAGCATATGCTCATTGGTTTATTACTTTTTTTAACGATGGGATAAATACGCATGTCCTCCGGCAAAGTTGGGAAAGCCAGAATGGTCTGTCAGGCTCGACACTGACGAAAGCCAGCATAATACCGACTAAACAACCCATCGGCGTTCCTTTCTGTTCCGTAGTGCTAATGCATAATCAAACCATTCATCCCCCGATGAATAGTTAGATGCTGCATCGGAAATTGACAGAGTCACGGGATCTCAATAGAATTCGACCGCGACTCCGTCGGTAATTGTCCGCGCTTGGCGGACCCCTCGTTCTCCCCCAATGATGGAAGGGGGGTGCCCCGGAACATTCAGGGTATCTCCAGACGTTGGAAACCTGTGCAATGCAGGAACGGGGCTCCATGTACCCGAGCTCTTCAAAATGGTTTCACATCGGTTGACTCTCTAAGTTAAATAAATAATTAAACACTCAACAGCCACATACATAGTCCAGGACCAGAATTCCCCGTGTCATGGGTACTGGAACTAAGAGTACCATGGTACCACAACACAGACCCGGAACAAATATATGCAGAACTAGCTTCTGCCCACGGCTTCGCTCGCTTGGTACCCGGATATAAAGTAGCCTATGTGTTATTCTGTTGTATAAACTATATTATTGTAAGGTTTAATCAAAAGCCGTTCAGTAGTTTTTGCGTGAAAAAGCAACAACCATCCATCCTCACCAACTTTCACGATTATATTAGTAGTAGGATAGGATATACAAATATTGTCACGCAGTGGGAATCAAACCCGCACAAAACGTCAGTAAATGGATGATAAGTAATAGCAGTATTCAAAACAATATTTTAACTAATTGCAATTTTGTAAAAATTGTAACGATACTTATTCAGATTGTACCCCAAGCTGGGTAGTTTACAAATATTTTAAGGCTCGCCACGTTACCGTTATATTACGGACGTCATTTATCTTACACTATTCTAAGTAAATGTGCTTCCTATAGCGAATTTATTAAAAATACATAAATTCCGTTGGTACTCAAAATGTCACTTCCGTTACTCAAAATGTCAGATAATTAAAACCCAAAGTATGAAAAACCATATCATAGAAATATTAAACTAATTTAGAAAAAAATTTGCAACGACGTCGTCAAAAATTAAATGAAATGTCTTAACTATAGAAGGACCAACTTTGGGAAATAGCATTACGAATCGGATAGAAAAGTTAGCTTTATTTACAGTCTGGGTTGTAAAACGTTACAAACATCACAATTTAAAATATGGGCGTTACTTATAAAAACTTTAACCAGTTATCAAGCTAATAAGTTTTTTGAGATTAGATAAAGGTATGACAAGAAAAGTGTGTAAAAGTGTTAATCGACTTTTTATCAATAATATTTTACAATCAATCATCTTTACATATTTTAAAATCTTTTAATGACCTTGAGTATAAATAAAACGTCTTGCATAGAAAAAGTTAGTTTGGAGCTAAAAGGCCCAATGAATGGTATCTTATTGGATCATATACAAGTGTAATTTATAGTTTGTTAAAGTCAAATCATTTATAGCTTCACTTTGTTTCCTTGGCATAATTATGGCATCTAGAAAGCTACAGTGAACTAATTTGGCCTATTACAGATAAAAAAGGGTTTTTTCAGCATTCGGTGACTTAAGATGGAAACTGCTATCAGCTTGAAATTTATTTCGTTTTCACTTACGAGTATGTTTATGGTTTATGAGAATCCTTAAGCATCTTTCGAATAATAAGAATGGTATTATGCAATAAAACGTTTAAAATCAAGATGCCAGATAAGATAACCAGTAAGAACTTTGCCTCATACGTTCCCGTATGAGGCAAAGTTCTTACTGGTTATCTCATCCAATTTAAATTTCAAAATCCGTTCCACAAACTGTTGTCCTGTAAAGTTTTCAAGCCAAAAAGCTGCATTTCGTAGATCAAAAAGACTTTAATTAAATATCTCATCGATATTGCCTGCCGTCATAAATTCAGCGAACGGGAGGCGTAACCGATAGATTTTAATACGAAATCCAGTGAGTCCGCCATTTTGATGTGTACATTTTTTTCACCCACCACCCTACCCAACATAATTGAGTGTTGTGAAAACTATCGCGTTGGTAAATGACGCCCCCTCTCCCACAGTTTTCCACCATGGCTGGGATCAATAATTTTGCTGGGCAATGACTGTGATGACTTGGGCATGCGCAGTAAAACCTTCCCGAGTCATCGGCAAAACCTGAACTTGACTTGGCGAAAACGAAAGTTAGAGGCAAATGTTTCTACTGCATACCTACTTGGCATACGATACAGGATGTTATTGTTTACTTAGAAATATTTCTTGAGAAAATTCGGTGATGATTTCTTAGATGGAAAAGATAGAGACGCCGTCGGAGATAAAACCAAAGCAAATGATCTTACTGAACGTCAAGATCAAGATGACAAAACATTTCAAGTTGAAGATCATGAGATGCTCGGTATTTATTCTCTCGGACGAAAATGAGTACTGAATTGGTTTCGTACGACGCGTAGATGATTTCTGCAAGTGCGAACGAGACAGCTAGATATATCCATTTTGTGGCAATAATGACGTCACGCTTTGGCCAAATTACTCTTTTTACGCAACGTGGAGCAAAATGCGTCATTTACTTTACGTGGCCAATCTTTTTCATTTGCATAAAGTGATCGTGATGATCACCAAAATAATCCTTACCTATATCTTACAATATCAGTTATTTAAGCTACATAATAATGTTGAATATTACACCCTATGTATAAAATATAGTATAGAATCTTACCTGTATCGTTTCAGACGTCGTTCTCGTCAGTTTAATTTGTAAAATGTCTATAAATTGCTGTTTGTTGACTTTATTTTTTTTTTCTTCTTCTTTCTTCTATCTTCTTCCCTATCTCTATCTTCTTTTCTTCTTCAAGTATTGTCTTCTTTATCGTATGACTAGCCCTTTTATAGCCCGTTAAAATATATACATACTCATATAAAAACGTTTATAGGTATAGAAATAACGGAAACATTTAACTAAGTCTTAATATTATTTTTTATTTTAATTTTGTACTATCAAACAAATGTAGAAGTCGTTTTAACAGGTAGATAAAAGGTAAATTTCGTTTTTTTGTAATTTTCTGGCTGACCTTTTTATAATAATTTAAGGCCAATTTAAGGCACAATTTGTTAATTTTTATTTATTTTGTTTCACCCTCCATACAATCAGGAACGGACGATGAAAATTGGTCGAAATTTGTCCCAAAAATCACTTATCTGCCAAAAGTATCCGATATCACTTAGCCTTAACTTTAGTCCAGAGTTTTTCACTAACTTTTCACTAAATATATAGAGAGTCTGTATATAAAACCCAAAGTAAATCAATTTAAAAGTTCCAAAAATAACCAGTTTTGTTTAAATGCACTTAAAGAAATCAAATGTTTTAAATCTCCTTTCTATTGGTTTCGATAATAACGGTTGATATAAACATAAAACTTGTTCTATTGCGAAAAAACGTGTTTCTTTATCGTCAAATGGCGATGCTTTTATTTACTGTTTGCTAGATTCCCTCCTGCTATGAAATCTTGCTGGTTTTCTTCCTTTCGCGCATCTAACTTATTGGTGGTAGCATTTACGATTCCATGGTATTCTGAGTGGTTTTCCCATGAATCTCCTCTTCTTCTTTATTTTTCTAGGTTGCTCCTCCCGGATGATCGTTGATGTTACTGTAGCCCTTTACGATGGATCCGAGCTGAACTTCCTCCAGTTGCCTTAACACTAGTTTACAGTTTGTAGAAATTAATCCGGTTGTTATTATTGTCTATTGTGAGAGTTCAAGTGTTGCTGAATACTATTGGTTATGAATCACTTAAAAACTATTGATTATATTGTGAAGAAAATGAATTGCTGTCTATTGCATAAAACTATCGCTTGAATGTGACGGCGGGCGATGACGCTTAAAACGCATGCGCACAAATTTTGAATTTCGAACCAAATTATTGGTTTATAGAATTCGATTTTTGAAATTTAGGCCGTTTGATTTTTTTAAACACTTTTGAATTGGATTTTTCAGTGTCTTTTTTATATTTTTGCGTTGGTTTTTTTTTTGCGCGGTGCGTAGATGGAAAACACGCGTCGGCAGGAGCCACGCCGGCCACACTGATGCTGGAAGGCTTTGCATCGCCGCTGCAGTGCAACCACCCTGGTAGTTAGGGGATGAGGTTACCCCACAAGCCACCCAACCCACCCCAATGACTCGCGTCCACCTCGAAATCATCAAATAATGATTTCACGAGCTTATATTAAAACTCTTCGTGGTAGGCAGTTCTAGCCGTTTCTAAGCACTATGTGTGAGTGTGCCGTATACTAATATTACCAACGTTAGAATACTCTATTAGTTGAAATAAATTTTGATGGTTTGTATATTGTGGGTAAGTGCTTATATTAAAATGGATTGAAACTGGCTTCGCATAACGTAATGAATCGACGTACTTGTACGAGGCTTACCTACCCGTGAAAGGGGGTAATTATACCTACCTACTTATGCCATAGTAGATACTTTCTGGTTACAAAAGGATTTCATTTCACAAATATTTAAGCAGGTTTATCATCATCATCAGTGAGTAGAAGTACACTGCTGGATATAAGCCTCCCCCAAAGAGTGCCATGTCGAAAATTCTGTAGCCATCTCCACTCACCGACCAATAAGATGTCATCCGGTGGGGGGCCATTTTACACTGCAATGTTATGCTTGTGGGTTTCCTTCTGATGTTTTCCTTCACCATTATGTTTGCGTTATGATTATTTGAACAAAAATTCAAGAACTGATTTGAACCAAGGACTTTCAGATTGCATGGCATGATTGCTCGCCACCGAACTGAAATAACTAATATTCATTAACAAATACCTCCATTTTACTCTTTCCTTAAAGCTTTTCTGAAAGAAAACTCTCTTTGTACGTCTTACTTAATATGTGTATTTCTGTGTCAAATCTGTATACTTATATCTATATCTACAAGAAATAATTATAACTTAAACCATCTTCAATGAAAGAAAATCAAACCTACTACATCGTCATCAGGCGTAGCCACCTTTGATCCACAGGAATTACATCACACCTCCACTCCTAGACAGAAAAAGCAATTTCATGTTTAAAAAACCTGTCAAAATATACGAGTACTTGCACAACGCCATGTAAATCTTTTTCCAACACTGCACTATGGTTACAAAGAATAGATATATTCAGTGCAACCGAGTAATCCAGGATAAAGGGTGTTCGCAAAATTCTATACGTCATTATTAACTGCAGTACGGTTCGCATAAAAGGACGTTAAATATTAAAGTGGCAGCTGAGTGAGATTACCGTGACAGCGCTTGATTGCAGCGGAAAGTAGCAAACGATTGTGCATTTCTGATGCGGAATAATGTGGGTATTTTGATAATTTCAGTAAAAGGATATGGTTTTGTGAAACTGAAAATTGTAGAGATACCATTTATTTAAATATTTTTAAATATAGTTATTTTATGTATCCAGAAGTCAAGATATCACAATTATTAAGATACATTTTCTCCAACCTTTTTTGTTTATAAGTTGTATCACAGTTGGTATGTCAGTTATCATACCTGTCTCATTTAATTAGGTATTTATTTAAATCAAATAATAATAATAAACAATATATGATTGCCTATCTAGGATTACCTAGACAGACAATGTTTTTTAGTATAAAAATAATACTTAAAAACATTCATACCAAAATAATAAAATGATATTTTTCTGAAAACAAAATACCAAAGTGATGTCATATAGCCTAGGTCTTCTACTACTGGCTTTTTCTGCGGCACCCTGTGACTTAGGCATATCCACTACAACATTGTCCAAAACCAACTATTATTATTATGGACAGTTAATTTATATGAATCGGAATCCATCCAATTCTTTTATTATTTTGAAAGACATAACGCGATGTTCAGATTTAAAATTTAAAATCTTCTTTATATTTTTCAACAATTTTAATACATGCAAATAAAAAAACATAATATTTAGTGTGATTTATTTAGCAACAAATTTATTATGATTATTGATATTTTATTTTTTAATTTTGTATACCTACGTTTTTAATTGTGAAAATAATAGCTACCTCTGCAACGCCCTGACAGGGCCGATGTACCTACCAACCTACTTGGAGCTACACTAGATCTAAGCTTACCCATTGTATATAGGACATTAAGCATGAATAGATGAAATGAAAGTATTCTTTTCCTCCTGACCGTACGTCACGGTTGATGCAAATTCAGTATAAAAATTATTGGAAATTAATATATTGAATGGCGGGACTTTTATGGCTTACGGCAGCTTCGGTGAATTTTTCGGGTGTAGCCGTTATTTTAAAACGTAACCTTCCTTAACTTGGCGCTGTCGGATAAAATATTTTTCAAATATACAAGGGAAAAGTGATGATATACTTTTTAAACACAACATTTTCAGTGAACATAACTAAACATAAAATGGAAAATACTAAGGAAAGATAACTTATGTTTCAGGTTAAGTATGAAATTATATTATTCTAGACTCACGAGTTTGAAAATTTATTTTCAAAGCAAGACAGTTTGTCTGTTGATCATAAAAAATATTTCAACTTTCACCAAACAACAAATAATTAATACTTAAATAAACATCCAAGAGAAACATACATAATATGACCCCACATAAGATTCCCTGTGGCGAGGGTACCAGGAACTACGAGTATAGTGGTACCCGGAAGGAATACGCCCACAGCACCCACACCCGGTAGAAATATCTATAGAACATGCAATCATTTATCCCGCAGCGGGAATCAAACCCGCACCTCTTGCCGCCGGCTACTCGTCCGACGTGCCACCGAGGTCATCAAATCACAATGATGATACTAAGTATATAATTATACTTTAAAGTAGTAGAATCATCATCCTTGTTATAAACAGTCTGTGGAAGTGCATGCTGGGCATTACCTGCCCTAGAGTGTGCCATGACAAACGGTCTTTATCCACCTTCCGCATCATTTATGTCATCGGCCCATCATTTGATGGCCTTCCAATACTGCGTCATCGATTTCATGGTGGCAATTGGAGAAGCTTAATTTCTCAATGATTATCGGGACTGCGAGTATATCTAGCAGATTGCCACTGAAGCGATAAGACCACCTATTGTACAACATTGTCGAAGTTTGTAGTACTTATTTAAGCTGCATCATTATTTGGTGAGCAATAAAGTATTTTCTGATCCTATATAAACTTGTTAAATTCAAAGTATTGGAATAAGTATTACTTGGACTTCATTATAACAGAACGCAGTAGCCAAAAATTGTATTAATCTTCTTTGTTAAACAGTCGTCGAGTAAAACTAATCACAGCACGTTGAATGAAAATGAACAATCGCATAGCACTGTGCGCACACGCAACTTTGCCATCACTGTTTTTTTAGGGATTGACTTCATGATACATTGCGTGCAAAATGATACATTGTGATATAGTGTTCTGTGCAAAAATACAAAAATATGGGTACTACGAAATTGACCCAAATCTCTTGCACTGTGATTTCGGAAAATGTTAAGCTTTGGAGGACACTTGTAGCTGTGAAAGAAGTCTTCGGATGACCTTTAAATACTGGTACGGGACAAATATAAAACAATCACGCTCACAACTATACTCTCCATGATGGGCATCCTCAGATATATACTAAGTGCGTCAAAGATCTACTTGAGATACACTGAGTACATATACCAAATCTTGGAAGATTGAATTCCTTCAGTCCTGCACTGAGGTGACTGATTATTATGAACGAATGACAGGAAGACACGCCTAAATCATTGCCTGAGCTAAGTACAGACGGGAATTAGAGGTTTTTAGTAGTTTTCAAAAGAATAGAGGCATTTTCTGATACTTAGGCATGCTTTTAATTAAAGTTTTTTAAATTGGCGAAAAATTATTGAAGTCTTGAAAATAATAAAGCAAGCGATTCCGGGCGAAATCCCTAGTCATCATTGCATGTACCAACACCATAGCTAGCCTATAGGTGTTTTATCTCCTGTCTCTCTCTTGCAGCTGGGCAGACTCGAATCATCATCATGACTCCCCCCCTCCTACAGGGAGAAGGGGGGTTACCTCCACGCCAATATACGGCAAACAACGTTTGTAGATAAATATACACACACTCGTACCCACTTTACTCACACTAGTGAATCTTATACAAAATTTAACGCAGATAATTACATGAACAGAATATATAGTGGGGTGTTATGTGAGGGAGGGTATATAAAGAAGGGGGATAGTTTAAAAATGTGAAAATGTTTTCGGATATTTTTCCAAATTGGAAATGTGTGAAAGCATCCCATTGGATTGGATTCGACTTTATATGCGTGGATAGTTTTTTTGATAGGAATCTAGCTGGAAAATTGTTCGTTAGTAAACGAGACAAAGCTTTAAACAAAAGCGAGATAGATTGTATCTACAAATATTTCATGGGAATTTATCTGAAAAATTGTTTGTTTTACGAGACATGATTTTTTCCAAATGTGATTTTTATTTATTCGTAGGGCTATGTAATGTCAATCGCTCGGGGAGTTATTATTTTAGCACTATATTCAATTCCTATATCCATTGGATAGAAGTGTAAACAAGTATTCTGGGTTGCTATCGTATTCGGTGAGCGGGCAGTTTCTGATAATATGCGTGAAATCCGGCACTGGGGCTCCACACCCGCACACAGGCTAGAATCACCAACCGCATTTCTGCCTGAAAGCTCGATTACAGCTGCAGCCAGTTCTTAGCCTGTTGAGCTGGCACCATTCTCTTCTAGGCATTGAGAAACCAGGTAATGTTGCAGTAGGGCTCTCTTTAGTTTCCATGCTTGCTAGTGATTTATCTTACCATTCCTGTTTTCATTTCTCATTGCTTATGAGTTCACTAGGGCTGAAATGATAATTATTCAATACGGGTTTCGAGACTATACTTACTGCGAAGAGTCATCCTGTATCTATAATATTATTAAATTTTAAATTTTGAATGTATAGATGTTTGTTGCTAATAATTTCCATAACGGCTTGAACAATTTGGATAAAATTTGCAACAGGTATATTTGCATTTTTCAAACTTTCGCGATTAGATAACATAATTATTATAAGTTTAACGGGTCCATGTCGCGTTTACCATTTTTTATTATTTTCCCGACGTTTTAACTGTATTGCAACAGCCGTGGTCACGGGATCAATTGCTGAAAGGGTCAAAGAGCATATTGCAGCTGTCAAAAATCGCCAGATAAACAAGTCGGCCATAGCGGAGCACCTTGTGGACTCAGGACCAAACCATTGGATCGAGCTTTATGACCCTAAGGTGCTATCCAGTGAACGCCAATATTGTAAGATAATGGTTCGTGAAGCGACTGAAATAAAGAAGTACCCAAATTTTAATCGTGAAGACGGCTATAGACTCTCTGCGTCCTGGAATCCCGTGATAAACAGGTGTTGGCGTCGTGATCCAATTGTGCAGTGCGGTGATACGGTTAGTGTAGTGTGTCGTAATGTGAACATGGACTTTTCTGATTCCGAAGATGAAATGAGGGTAGTTGCGGCAACTGCCTTTATTTCTCGACGGTAGCTCCGTATACTCCAGTCATCCCGTGACCACGGCTGTTGCAATACAGTTGAAACGTCGGGAAAATAATAAAAAAGGTAAACGCGATAAAGACCCGTTAAACTTATAATAATTAGGTATATTTGTGACGTAGAATAACATCTACAAGGCGCATTTAACCCTTTTATCACACTGGTTATTTCACTGAGCCACTCTGTTTATTTCAGGACAATCTAACATCAACCTGAAGCCTGATTATTAAATAAACCAATGTAAAGTCACAATCTCTAAAAGGTCAAAATTTGTATTCTACTCAAAAAGGAAAAATTGAAAACGAGCGAATTAAAAAGTATTTGATTGCTACATAAATACCCTTGATGATAAAACTATTTATCTGAATAAGAGTAAATACTACGATACGAATCTAATCAACTTTTGTTACTACCGGCGATCTAATTACATTTTAGAACACAAAAGCTGCTATTGTAACTTTATTATGATAGTTAGATATATTATCTCTAGGACTTTTTTGTAGGTAATAATGAGTACTTTAATCATGTAGTACATAATTTTTATGTATCATCAATAGTTTTCTCAGCGCACGCCAAATAATGATTTTTATAGGCATAATTTTGCTACTTTGTGTTATATTTTTGCAATTTTCTTAAGGATATCTATTTTTTTTAAAATAAATTATAGCCTTTGTTACTTCCTGATAATTTAGCTTTTTATTAGTGAAAAAATTGTTAAAATCGGTCGAAACTTACTGTACCGAATAAGCTCCGAAACCTATTCGGTACAATAAGTTTCGACCGAAACAAAAAATCTTTCCTCTTTATAATATTAGTATAGATATAGATTAAAAACTCTTTTTAATGATCTAATTATACGAGTAAACAAAACGACTATCTTTCTAAACACCCAAATAATGCCTGATCCACCCTCTAATATTATAATCAGTAACACTAGTGTAGACTCCAGGCAGGTTCCTTCCGCAACCGTAACCAAAAGACGATAAGCCGACGAGGAGGCCTGACGATGATGATATTGCTGCACCCCCACTATCACCCTGTAAGAAATAGATCTATGTAACCGAGATCGTTCAGAAAAATACTATGTACTTCGGCGCCTATTTCTGCTAGAAATAGGCACGACAGAAATAGTGAACATTAGTTAGCTGCTTTGTTCCGGCTTGAAGGGTCCATAGCCTGTAATTTCACTGGCTCCTATGAGCCCGTGAAATTACAGGTACATTGAACTTATAAATTTTGTCTTTACGGCATGCAACGTGGCAGCAATGCCCATTGTGATGCAAATGCGTGGTGTTTTGGTGGTATTCGTTTGAAGATACGCGAGTCCACTTCCTCCACTCCTTTATCCCACTTTGACAACTAAAGTGTCAAACAAGGATACGGCCCACCTATTGGTAAGCGGTTACCATAACCTACGCATGAAATAATAAATAAATAAATAATGATGGACATTTTCACACACCATCATCTAGCCCCAAACTAAGAAGAGCTTGTGTTATGGGAACTACATGACTGATATACTACTTATATCCTTTTTTTTGTAAAAACATACATTGAAAACACCAGACTCGGTACAAATATTTGCAATTCATACAAACATTGTCCCACGGCGGTTATCGAACCTGCTACGTTATTACGTAATTTCATCGGCACTCATATCATTCAAAACAGAGTACAGCAATGCGAGGATTGCTTGTTTGCCAGTTTAGCTCTATCACTGTAAACTATTGAATTAACCTGTTGTAGTAAAAACTTTCTTAAACTTTCATGTCATGAGGAGGGAAGAATGTCAAATTACCAGAAGAATGTTAAATGTTAATGTGGATGGAAATAAAAGCAGAGGCAGGCCAAAGAAAAGATGAATGGATTGTGTGAATAATAACATGGTTAAGAAAGGAATGAGTACTGAGATGACGGCTGATAGAGGAGAGTGGAAGAAGAAAACATGTTGTGCCGACCCCACGTAATGTGGGATAAGGACAAGAAGATAATGATGAGTACCTAAACTTTCATTTTACCTGGCAAGCGTCTTGTCCAAAGCCTTTTGCGCAAAACATTCTGGAAGTCAAATGGATTTGATAGTGCAATAGTTTCGGGACCTCTTGACATGCTTCTATAGAAACTTTCTGTACTTGAATCATTTGTAGGTAAGTATTGTAGTCGCCCTGCAAGAAACAAATATATATACAAAATGTATATTCTTCGTAATGTAATGTACATAAATGTTTTTCTTCGTCGTGCCATCAGCTTTTTCTTGGTCACGTGGCGTTAGATCAATGATCTAACCACATGTAAATGTTATAGACTATCTGAAGGCATCTGAAAAAAACCTGTTTTGTGTATTCAGTCCAGCTCTTTTTATGCTCGTGTCAGTCTTGGACTGAAACGTTTAATAACATTCCTCCATGTTTTCCTTCATTAGGGCACGTATCAAATAGCACATAAATTATTCGAGTAGAGAAAATCTAAGTCAGAAGTCGGGGTACTGCGCATGAGACCAACACGGTGCCCTATTCCTCGAGAGTTTGATTTTATAGTCAAACTGTCCTTGCATGTCTAAATTGTTGGTTTTATGAATAAACTCACTCGCTCCATTCCATAACCCCATCCGAAAACTTGGATCTCCTCTCCGCACTTTTCTTCACATATTCCTACGCTCGTCAAGTGTCTTCCGAACCTTAGCTCTCTATATAACCTCAGGAGTTGGACGTCGTAGTCAAACTGACCTTGCCCAACATACTTGGGGTGTACGATATGCCGTGATATTTGGACCTTAGTGCCGGTATGACGATTGGAACTTCCAGCTCGGATGAAGGTTCCCACAGCACTGGAATTCAAATCATTAAAGCTGTTCGTTTGATTTCATTCAAACGTGTTGTTATTCGATCGAATTTTGTGATAAAGTGAAGTGGAAGATAAGCCGTAGGTAAACTGGCCGAATCTCAGTGGGATAATTGGCGTTGAAGAGATATTGTCCTATTACTAGTTCTTTTATTATCACCCTGCATTAGATAAATGACAAAGGGAATTGCACCTGGCGGTCAAAGAATTGAATATGCTAGAATCTTCTCTATCAACAATATTTTATAATATCCTAAAAATTCAGCCTCGGCGGGATATTATAAAATCTTGTGATTTCCTTAAGAGTGGGTTAACACTTTAAAACCCAAATAACCATCTGCTCTATCGATAGTTTACAAATATATCAGTGCTATAGTGTAATACTTGGATCCCCAGTGTTGTAGGTACCATGAACTACGAGTTTAATGGAAACAATACCAGGATATGAAGAATTTATCCTACTATCTTATCTTTCTTACTATAATATTATAAACGCGAAAGTTTGTGAGGATGTTTGTTACTCTTACACGCAAACACTGCTGAACGGATTTTGATGAAGCTTTACAGTAATATAGCTTATACATCAGAATAACAGATAGGCTACTTTTTATCCGGGTACCACATGGGTAAAGCCGTGGGCAGAAGCTAGTATTTTATTAAATAGCAATGACAATGACTTACCCACAGTGAGCAGTCGTCAGTACCCATCGTACGTGTATAATTACAGCTCCACAAATGTCAGCGTAGTTGGCTTGGAAGGGC
This sequence comes from Perizoma flavofasciatum, assembly GCA_958496245.1. Classification (NCBI taxonomy): domain Eukaryota; kingdom Metazoa; phylum Arthropoda; class Insecta; order Lepidoptera; family Geometridae; genus Perizoma; species Perizoma flavofasciatum. Next base: position 5,843,161 of record OY292419.1, on the reverse strand, counting down.
GCTTGAAGTATACTGATGTTCTTTCCACCTACAAGCCTAGAAAGGCGAAGGTCCGCCTGAGACGCAGAAGGTTGTGGGTTCGATTCCCGCCGCTAGACAAATGTTTATATCCACCGCCACAAGATATAATACACACATTTTTTTTCAAATATTATCATTACACTGCATAGGGCTGGTTTGGTAAAATCCGGTAAGGTGACGGTCAAATGTCAGACAAGGACGGAAAACGCTATTCCTAGGTTACGCCGAGGGCTATATCAATTAAGGCCATGGACCTTAATTATGCATTTCAGTTCTTGTACTTACCCAAACACAACAATAAGCCTGATCAATATAATTAAAATGACAAACATAACTTTGAAATAAAATCCTTTGACTGCGCTTGAAAATAATGTTGTAGTATTTTATGGGCAAAACAAGCCGCAGTAGCAGTGCTCAAGTACATAAGCTAGCCAATAAATAATATACTCGTACCTATATTATGTATCATAAAATGTTTTTTTTATACCATGATATATATATATATATATATTATAGTTGAATCTTATTTTTTTATTCTTTATTGTACACACTCGCCTTTATACGGACATGCATTGTGTATTATCTACACAATACATGGCCGTAAAAAAGGCGAGTTAAACCCTGTCAAAAGTTGTATTTCAGCAAACCTATGATAATCCTACTTATATTATAAACGCAAAAGTTTGTGAGGATGAATGTTTGTTACTCTTTCACGCAAAAACTACTGAACGGATTTTGATAAAACTTTACAGTAATATAGCTTATACATTAGAATAACACATAGTACCTATCATGCGGACGAAGCCGTGGGCAGAAGCTAATAATAAATAATGCTGGACATTTTCACACGGCATCATCTAACCTCAGAGTAAGCAGAGCTTGTGTTATGAGAACATGACTGATAAGTATACTACATTTTTTTTTTGTAAATATACATTTATACGTAGAAAGCAGAGCTGAGACAAATATTTGCAGACGATATAAACATCAAACCGGCAACCTTTTGCGTCTCAGGCGAGCCTTCGCCCACTGCTCTATAGAGGTACATATATGAGGAGAGAATAGGAAAAGCTGATAAATAGCTGTAAAAGTACGTGGACGCAAGGGACATCAGAAAAAAATACACTTGATTTAATATGTACACAACAATTGTTCAGTCATAGAAATGTTACAAGTTAGTACAATATTTACAAATAAAAAAACTAAAAACTGCATGTTCTTTATTTTTGTGTCCAAGTCAAAATTTTCGGTATGTTACAAAACTTTTGAGATAAAAATTCAAAACCCTAGTTCAATCTAGTTTTAGACCGGTGATCTGCTCGATCCAGGGTCTGACTTTAGCCACTTTGCTGTAGACACCATAGGAGCCAGGAGTTGCACAGCCGTACCCGAATGACACCATGCCGAGGAGTCGGTCATATGCTACAGCTGGGCCACCGGAATCACCCTTAAACACACAAAAAAAACATATTTTGAAGAGATTTATAGACCAAAGTTATTTGAATTCGATCTTGTGCCCTCGTTAGTACTGGTTTGCACCTATTGTATTGTATTGTAATTTAATGTTTATTTTTTGTTTGTTTTTCTTCTCATTTGTACTTGTCTGTGCTGTATCCGTATGTGTTGAAAAAAACTATTTATCTATCTGTTTAGTGCTACAGCCACTGAAATACTTAGATGAGGGTTTTACATCATCAGCGACAAAAGTCTAATAACACATTTTAAACGCGGCATTTATTTTCCCGCAATGTTACTTGTTAAGATGAACAGTATGCGTAGATTTCGGCTTGGTCATGGGTTTTTACATCCTGTATAAATTTAATTAATAAATAAGTTATAATTTCATTGCAATATTTTCTCAGAGACTTTATTGAATGAAGAATACGCATGTAGTAGATCAGATAGGGGTTTTGTGACATACACTAGATACCGATGGTAAGGCCGAGTGACCATTTTGAAACAATTTCATCGATTTATAAGTAGTAATTTATACCTGACAAGCATCTTTCTTTCCCTCAGAGAATCCAGCACAGAACATTCTAGATGTGAGGCTGCCCCTGAAGTAAGGGAACGGCACATTTTGACAGTTCTCCTTAGAAATAATTGGGACCCTGACTGCTCTGAGAACGCTGGAGTATGGACCCTGAAAAACAAAAGTTTTCATTTTCTTTGGATGATTTCGTTCTCTCACTTTATTCTCGCTGACAAAACAAGATGGCATTGATTTTCATTACTTTTAATTTTATGAATAACATAAGGAGCTTTTTTTGGTCCTTTATTGTTCCTATGAATGTAACAAATTACAAACAACGATATCATCCATGATTTTAGTCTTGCTGATGTTTATTCAGAATATTTTCCATAACACATAGTCAATTTTCTCGTCGTTTTGTTACAAGCGGTACATAATTGAAACATGTTAGAGGCGCAACCAATGTTCTTTTAATTTACAATCACTGGTTAAGCTATCGATGTATTGAAATCTTATTATCAATTTATTTTCTTGTTAATATTAAACTGAAAAACATTACATTCCACCAATTTGTAGTGTAAATTAAAGTTAGCGATTTAATCAATAAGGCAACTTCCTTCGATGAAACACCTTCAATGACTATATAAGTGACTTACGTAACCTATACGCATACTGACTTTTTGTAATCAAAACTTATTAAATCATTTTTGGAATAATTGTATATAAGTTTCATCATTCTCATTGGCAGCGTCTAGAAGCCCACAGTTATGCATCCTCCCTTAAACGCCACTCCAGAGGGTTCTCTGCCTTTTTCAGCCAGGTTTTTTTCTGTTTTATAAGACGTCTTAGCATTTTCAAACAGCAATTTTGTTTGTTTTTTACCCAGCGTATATTTTGCTTACTTATTTAATAGGACGTAAACATCTTTATCAGGCTATTTCATTAAAGTAAGATTATATACTATTTTACGGCACGTGTTTTTAACCATTGTTACGTAAGCACTATAAATAGTGTTTCCATATATGACCAAGTTTACGTTTACCTTTTTATAATACAAAATGTACGTTAACACATATTAAATACGTGCATAAATTTTATGCTTACGTTTTCTTCAGTATTTCCCCATCCTGTCACAGTGATTACTTTACCAATAACCATGTCTTCGATGTGAGCTATCTTTATGGGTTGTACGTTGTCACTGAACTTTAAAGTTTCAGCTGTCTCTAGAAGTTGAAAGTCGAAGTCAAAGGGATGTTCTTTGTTGTTTGCAGACCAGTTTGGGTGGATGATAGATCGTTTGATGTTGACCTTCGTGCCTTGGTTCAGGTATTTGGAGCCCAATTTTATGTAAGGTTTCTTGCTTTGGAAACAGATATTGCAATTAATTAAAACATCAGACAGAAGTTTAAAATCAAATCGAATAACTAGAAGTTTAAAATCAATAAAATAACTAGACTTTTCAAAAAGTTCCGAATTGATTTTTTTATTCGATTTCGAGTTATATTATTATTTTCGTTGAACATAATAATATAATTCGAAATTTATATTATTATGTTCAACTAACTAGTGTTTTAGGTAACATATGCATAATTGGTAATAGGAATGATCCCTTAGTCCGTTTTAGTAACCATGTTTAAAAACTGAAAACCACAACTAGTATTTTTATTATAATAAATATCAAGCTTAAATGCCAAAAATATTATCTTCTTTCCCTCCATTATCGTCATAATCAGCTTATTCTTCTAGTTATTTTTGTTTAAAATTCATCCCACCTCAGAGAAAGGCCTCCCTTTCTTCTTCAATTCTATTATTATTGAGAACCTCTATGGCGCAGGGGGCGAAGGTCCGCCTGAGACGCAGAAGGTTGCGGGTTTGATTCCCGCTGCGGGACAAATGTTTGTATGATCTGCATTCATTTGTCTCGGGTCTGGGTGTTTTCTATGTATAATATGTATGTATTTACAAAAAAAAATATATAATTAGTATATCAGTCATGTAGTTCCCATAACACAAGCTCTGCTTACTTGGCTAGATGATGCCGTGTGAAAATGTCCAGCATTATTTATTTATTTCATTTATTTATTTATTTGCTGTTTGAAGTCTCAAATAGCAAATAATAACACTACGCCTTCATAACCATATCAATCTCGTCTTTCCATCTTGTATTACGTCTGCCTTTTCTTAAGTATCTTTTGGGTACCATAATGTTGCTATGTCGTTTGTCCTTAGTTTATTATTATTCAACTCGCCTTTGTGTTTCTTATAAGAACCTAGTTTGTTTCCTTACCCACAATGTCCAGCAGTAATTATCCACTTCTTATCAATGATAGCACCTCCACAATTAGTTCCATATGCAACATGGTACGGGTACAAATTTATATCCACCTCCCTTCCACCAACGATCTTATCCTCCCCATAGTTTGATTGCGTATCATAGACATCATCTTCTGCTCTTTTAGTGCCATACTTGTCTTTGATGTAATCGAAATTATCTAAATCAGGTACATCTGTCGGTTCTTCATAATTTTCAATGTCTAGTCTGATATAGTTATCGTTTTTAGTTTTCTTATTTCGTAGTTGCGTGTGGATATTTGGGAGTTGTATTAAGTTTTTTATTAGTACTGGTGTTCTTGAAATCGGTATAACAATTACGTCGTACTCTGAAAATTAAATAAACGTTCCCAAAATGAATTAATTAATAAAATAAAGTAAATTTATTTTTGTTTTAATAAAATCGCTATTGTTAGTTTATTTTTATGTAATTATTTGATTTTTTATTATTATGTTGACTTATGCAATCAAAACATTAATTTTATAAACTTAACGTACTATTCACGAGTTGAACGGGTAAAACACAACATAATATTATAAAAAGAAACAAATTATAAATCATTTTTAAAATCTATCTCGAAATCATTACGGGTGCACTCTTACTTAAAAGATTGAACACTATTCAAATCTCATTATTGATTTCGTATTGAATTTAATTTGCCATGAAATTGGTAATTATTTTTACATGGCATTTTGTTTTGTACCAAACACACGTGTAGCTTTTATTGGCTCAGCACTACGCGTTTTAAAATGTGAACAATATTTTTTTATAAAGTAGTCGTCTCATACTTCAGGTAGGTCTCAATAGGTCAGCACTGTTAAGACAATAAACAAAACCAACCAGAGTTTGTTGCCTGATTCTTCTTGGCTTGGCCGCGCGCGAGGAATAAGCGTTAATTCACTTTAAAATTTAAGTAGTTTAAATGTCGATGTTTATATAAACATGATGTGACTTCAACACATAAAAACCTATTGACTTTGATTTTTAATCATATATCCTTAGGAGAAAGTGTGATTGTTTACGGCGAATAATATTCGTAACGGCTTAATCGATTTAGATAAAATTAAATAAATAATAAACTTAAGTACTATTCTCCTACTGACGTTTCCAACCGCGATATTAAACCATGATAATAATAATTCTATGTTATATCTACTACTTTTATAAAACTTTTTTCTCGTAAATAACAACATTATTATATATAGAAAACACCCAAACCCGAGATTTATATTTGCAGATCATACAATCATTTATCCAGCGAAGGGAATCGAATACACAACCACTACGGCACAGAGGTCGTCATACTTATATTAGGGATAGGTGTAGAAGAATATCTACGATCTTAACTAAATTACTTTGATAGCCACTTGAGCGAAGCCGTGGGCAGAAGCTAGTTTTATTTAAATACTCTCAAAACGAAAAACGTTTTAGTATTTAAAGGGTTTATACATTACATTTCTACATTTCTACGTTTCTAGTAACAACTACGGAAATTTCCGTAATCAGTTCGATGTCTCATAGGCTTCAATCTTTGAGTGCTGCCATCTACAGTTAACGCGTGGTCAGACAGTGAACTTATTTAGTTATGGTAAGCGCCATCTATTAAAGGAATAAGAAACGTAAAATATTTTTTCTTGGAACTTCGTCCATTATAAACAATAAATAAAATGCTACAAACATTTCCATTACTTAAATAATAACTCGAACCTATTGATTTTAAAAATGCAAAGTTTTCTTACGCTTCTTAGCTGGCGACATCTTGTGGCGAGTAGCATTACTAAAGTATCTAAGAATTTTAATTTTATGTTTTATTCTTCTGCTACCTTTAATAATACAAATAACATCATAAATATTAAGTTGGAAGTTAAAAAAATAAATAAATAATGCTGGTCATTTTTCACACAGCATCATCTAGCCCTAAAGTAAGCAGAGCTTGTGTTATGGGAACTACATGACTGATATAGGTACTACTCAAATACATTTTTTTTGTTTATAATCACAACAAACATACATACAAATTATTCATAGACTCAGACCCGAGACAAATATCTGCAGATCATACAAACATTCGTCCCGCGGCGGGAATCGAGCCCGCAACCTTCTGCGATTCAGGCGGGCTTTCGCCCACTGTGCCATAGAGGCCGTCAAATAATTTTACATTATTTATTACATGCATATCCGACTTCGATGAAATTTAGAATAGGTATTGTTCGCTTTTGGGTAAATAAATTCTTGTGGATTTAGACGAAATGCAAGTTGGTAAACTTAAAATAGTTTTTTTTTACAACTAACGCGGCAAACAAGCCTACTTCCCGCCTGTTAGTAACCGGTTACCGTAACCTATATACGCTTGCGACACCAGAGGTATAACTCGCGCGTTGCCGACCCTGAGACATAACGGATGAAAAGTCTTATGTGCCTTTAATTTTACCGGAATCCATACCCTTTAATCCGAAACACAGTTATGCGAGCATTTCTGCTTAGCTATAGAAATAGGTATGATGGAAGTACTTCCCGGACGAGACATACACAAGGAGCTCTACTGTTATGGTACTCTTTGGGGGTAGGGCTATGTCCTGCAGACGACTGATGATGATGAGGATGAGGATGATGATGATGATATCAGTAATCCTGATTGTATTTTTACACCAAATACATGTATCGAAACGCGTCTAAAACGTTGAATGAAAACATCGTGAGGAAACCGCTATGCTCTAAAACCAACAATTCGAAAGCATGCAACATCGCTTAGTGTTCCAATAAGGAGCGATAAGCAACCTGTCCCGTGGAACATACTGACTACTGTGCAAAACGTGGGCAACTATAAATAAATAAACACACACCATACACACACATAGTCCTAGTCCAACACTAGGATTCTGTGTCTTGGGTATCAGGAACTACGAGTACCGTGGTACCACAACACCCAGGATCAAATATCTGTAATAATTAATAACGTTTGGACGTGCCTCTGACTATCCTCTACTTGGCAACCTCTCGGACCTACAAGCTGGATAAAGATCTGAGTATGTTCCATCACGCAAACCATAGTCGTGAGAGTGTTGTTATCAAGAAAACGAAGATTCTCAAAGCTTTCGTAGATAATAAAAAAAAGTACTGATCTTTTGTAAAACATAAATATCTCGAACAATAACCCGTATCCACCCCTGTTGGAAGTAAATAAGCCTTAGAGGGATGAATACATAATGAAATTTCGTTCCTACTCGTCCGTTAATCAAAAACTGCTGCATAAAGCGAAAGACGTAAGAAAATGGAAATTTTGCTTCCCTCCTTTTTCCTGTTAGACTTTGCCCCCCTTTTTCGCCTCGCAAAGAGGTTGGACAACCCCCCTGGGTGGGTAGGAAAGTGTGGCGTTTGCTTTTTAGCAACTATTTAAAATATTTTTAAGTATTTAAAATATACTTAAATATATTTCGAACAGTTCTGTTGTTTAACTAAACAGTATTTTATGTATAGGTACCCGCGTCGTAAGGGTCCCGTATAATTTAATACGTTTGCCATAAGAGGATGTTTGTTTGTCTGTTATCATAAGTGGCGATAAGCTTGCAAACTGTCACGTGGAATGAAATTTGCAAAACGCGGATATGTGTCAAATGTACTGTTTAGACTTGCCTCTGATTACCCCTACTTGTTCTCAAAGATCTTCTCACTGAGTATGTATTTAAGGTGTCCACCATGAGGAATAAAGACGTGAGCATGTTTGATTTTATGTTTTTAACTTAAGCAGATGCTTAGGCATGTCTTTGTTACAGTTTCCTAAGAAAAATGTCACTACGCAAAGTATTTGTCTCAGCTTTTTATTCAAAAGTAAAGTTATAGTTTATTTTGACCAAAACTATATTGACAGCTACTTTTAAAACAGGTATAACCCTAAACCCATAATTAGGTAACATGTATTTTTTACTTTTTAAAGTGCTGTATAAAGTGCTGTCAAAAAATTCCGTGGTCAAGAAAGATATTTTTGTAAAAAAGAGGAGACAGTTTATCTAGGTTGATGATTGATTCCTAGGTACATTTTTGATTAAGGATTCCTTTTTTCCTGGCAGTTTGATCTCCGTATCTATGATCTCCCTCTTCTTACGAGAATAATACTCAAAATTCATATGGTTACACTTATAAAGATTTTAATTTGAGACTGAACACTATAATAGCCAAGTAAAAATGTACATATATTACAATTTAGCATTTCAGTACATAAGTATCTAATAATTAATTGCAATAGTCTGGTTACGTTACACAGTGCAACCAAAAAAGATACGTAAATACTTACTTATCGCGAATTTAAGGTTGTCTAGAAGAGGTCGCTTCTAAGCGATAACACCGGCCATTGTACTTTCTTTAGAAAAAGATTTTGTTTATTATGTTATTTTGTTTGAGATGTACAATAAAGTATTTTCATTCATTCATTCATACCAGTAAATAGAAGAAATTGTCTCCACACTAGCCAGCCTCCACCCTGCCTGCAGCGCCCGCCGAATGCAAATTTTATAACACGACGCCCGTTTTCTTATAGGCATTGTCGTAAACCCGACTCCATACTCACTTAGCCTCGGTCATTTGTTCTGATTGTATAGTGCTGGATTTATTTATGGGGGAATTTCGTTTTTATTAGAACGTTGGTAGTAGAATTCTGAATAATAAGAATTTTCAACTTGGCGTATCTTGTAAATAGATACTTTATTATATGCCAGGGTAATCTAAAAATAGCATAAATTAAACAAAACAATTAGCGGCCTTATCGCTGAAATCAATTTCTTCCATCCAACCTAGCACTTTTAGCGCTTTATTAAAAGAGATTGAACCTTTTCAATAAGCATTCTTAAAGAGTGTCATAACGTACAGTCTTAAGTCACCTCCATCCACTGACGTCCCACTATCTTTACCTAATAGAAGCAATCGGGCACGGCGACTTTTTGCAGCGATACAAACTAACAAACCAGCCGCGCTTGACAGTCGGAACGCTATCTCTTGCCGTGTACGCAGCCACATACATTGCGATACGGATGCAAAGCAGAATCGATGAGGTCGCGACGCAGCATTGATACAGGCGCAATGCAGCATCTTTATATCGCCTATGCAGTACAGGCTCAAAAAATCATTTGCACGCTTCAGTCACTCGATACAGTATCGTATCGATGCAGTAGAGAAGCTTAATTGATACAATGCGACTGTAAAACTACTTCATCGTTTCTGTGCCAAAGGATAACACAGTCAGCGATGCAGTCGCGCGTTGATGAAACCCGCTACTGTATTGCCCCAAAAGTCGCCGTGGGCGATGGCCTGACACCGATTTTATCACGCAGTAGAACTTCTAATAATTATTAGACAATCTTGGAAGAACTTATTACAAACGAATCAGATCTGGAGATCTAAACTAACGCAAAAATATTATAAGTATATTATTTATAGTTTCTTATAGAAAACAATATTTTGCACGCGTCGTGTACTTGATAAACAAACGATTCAGTAAAACTCGTGTTTTCAGGTTGTTCAGATTCCGCTTGTTAGCCCAAAAGATCAAACCGTGCGTTCGTTATTCTTTTTACCTCTGAAAAGAATTTCAAAATAAGAGTTACAAGTTAAATAGGTAGGTACCTATACTTACTCACTTGTACTTACGCCATACAATAGTTTGCCATACATCAGTAATTCAAATGTAGAACACGGTTGTGTCACATTTCTTTTCAAAAAGCGCGTGAACAATCCTCTCCATTTAAAAAACAAAACGTGTTTCCAAATTCAAATCGATAGACATTGTTACAAAGAGTACATTTTTGCACACATACCTGGCTGCAAGATAAGTGTAATAAAAGTTCGCGTAATGTGGAAACTTGGTAATGTTATCGGTATACGTGATCTCACCGGCTTTTCGGGTTGGCGGGATGTCGGAATTACTAGTGGAACGCGATTTGATAGTGGTATTGTGTGAAGTGCCAGTGAGTCTTTTTATACGTTTACCTACATGCTTAAAAAGACTCACACGGACTAAGGTCTGGGACGTTTCATTATTGAAACGTCCGTGACTTTTGTCTGCGTCAATTTGATCGGGCTTTCAGTGTTGGGTTATACATCAAAAGGAACTTTCCATTTCTCAGAGCTGTGCGTTGAATATTATTATTTAAAAACTTCAACACTGATAAAAGTGCAGGCGTTCCATTAGAAATATTAACAATAAAACTATAAGCTTACTAACTATATGCGGACCATTTTATGTCAATGTCGTGTCGTCTCTCTCTCTCTCTTTCCAGTACCTAATAATTTATTAATTCAATTGGATAAGTTCAAAATAAATTTTGCCTAAAAACTAACTAGTAGATCTCATAATTAGATCATCAAGGCTTCGAAATAACAGTTAGTTTGTCTGTAAGTTACAATAAAAAAATAAGGAATATACAAATAAAGGCAAAAAATATTACTAAGTAGGTACCCACTCTACTCACATTTTATGTCACAGATCTAATAGTTTTTACTTATGGCAGTAATTTTGTCATAATCGAATCGAAGAACAATAAAACAACAATACATTATGAAAACAATTTTATTTCAAAAATAATACCATCAATGTTGTATACTGCTATAACAGTAGGTATACAACATCATATTACTTGTACAATATTGGTGCTTCGAGAACCAATCGTACTAACTACACTGAAACCGCGTCGGATTCTTTCAGTCGTTACACAGTCGAGTTATAATCGACTTTACGAGATATTCCTCTTTATTATTGCGCTGGCAATCCTCTTTATTCTTACACTTTTATCATTCCCGCGGCTTTCGGGGGATTTTATCTTTTTCGTGGCTTTGAGTGGTTTTTGGTTGTTTATTTTCATGGTTTGTTGTGGTATGGCTACGGTTGACCGCTTCGTTGAAATTAAACAGAGTTGTTTGATAAAAAAGGATATGGGAAAAACACTTCAAAATAACATTAATCTAAAAATTCAGTAAGAGAAGTGATGGTGATCGTTATTTAAGAAGCACAAAACATTATTAAATAACTGTTTTCTTATTAAATAAACGGAATAATCAATATTTCCTGGAAAAAGGAATATTAGACCAAGTCCGTTTTATACAATTTTAAATTAAGAATGTGATAAAAACGAAACTTACGAACGACAAGTTTCATACGCTCTTCAAACTTTGAATCTAGAATCCACTAAAAACGGCGACATGTCTCCGACCTTATTTTCATTAAGTTTTCCTATCGCGATTTGATACCGTCACTTTAGCAAAGCTCGTAGATTAAGCCCTGAATGAAAGCTTACATTTGCATAGAAATTAAAATTTACCTGGACGCCGAAAGCTAGTGGACCCAAGTGGCATTCCTTTGCCCAACTATGGCGTAGAATTACAAAGCGTCGTCGAATTCTAATTTGGAAACTGTTTTAAACTTTGCCTAAGTCGATCGGGTTTTTAGGACAAACTTGTTAAAAATCCTTTGTTTAGTTAGGTACAATATCCGACAAACATGATCGTATAAAAATCATAGTTCTACATTAGGTATGTATACATCGTTGCGACATCTGGAAAGGAAATGGCAGTTTTGATTTATTAATGAGCTTGTAGTTAAAAAATAAAAAATAATAATTTGGCAGTCAGCAACTTAGTTTTCTAAGGTATTCTTTAGCTTTAATAAGCAGTTTAAACAAAAAACATTATTTAAAATAAGACGCAATTCCATTAAAAGCATGCATTCATTCCGACTTTACACCTAAAACGTATAAATATTACCCAAGAAAATTATATCTGAACTTCTGAGGTATTCACGAAAAGATATTTGGTAGAATTAAAACAACACTTCGCCGAGAGAAAAGTGGTTCCCCCTGCGGGGGGACGCCCCCCGGGGGTCCACCCCAACCAATCCCAAGATGGCTTCTTTTAAATGGGGTGGACTCTGCCCCTAAGAATAAAAGTGTACCTTCCGAGGTGGGGGACAAGACTGGGACTTGAGGATTCGATTGCGTTCAAAATTTAAATTGCTTTTTGAAATTCGAATCGTCTTTGTTCTTTGTTTGAATTTCAAATTTTAATTGTGAGGGAAAGTTTTGTTTAAATTATTATGATCACTGAAATGTTTTACCTAAATATATTATCTTACAGCATTTTGTTAATAAGTACTGATTTATTTTATTTTGAAGTTAGTTTATTTTCATGTAGATGATGAGATTTTTTTAATGTAGACACTCATGATGATGTTGTGAATGATACGTTACTTTTATTGTAAGTCACTACAACTTTGTATCGAAATAAAAACTCAGTTTATTCGATAGTACCTTCATACGTGAAACGCACGATAAAATATACTCTATTATCTGTGCATTAGAAGTTTACTTGAGCCAATAATGGGAAGAGGTCTTTAACCTCTACACATTAGTGGGCCAACGTATGAGTAACGTATGTTTTGATTGAAGCCTGCTAGTATTTAGGTCATGGTCCTTCGAGGTTTAGCTGAACTTTTGTGACTTAGTTTAATTTCCAAATACGGAAGGTCACAAAATTAGTTGTCTTCAAAATTAAGTCATTTACAAAAAATACAAAATGGGTCTTGGATAAGTATACCTATTAAAGAATTTCGGTCTTAGCTTTGTTTATGAGAAAAAAAAGTTCGGTATTATTGAGTTACTTTTAGGGGATGCTTGATATTATACATACATTGAGGGCTGTAAAAAACATATCAGTCTTAGAAACTATGATACTAACCAACAACTTATAAGAATAAATAAAAATTTAAAAGTATTGTATGACGTCAAAACAGTTTCTCAGAAATCCTCTGAATGCAATCTGATTTTTTTACCACACCGTTTCTTTCTTACTCGGAACTAGCTTTATTTCAGGGCCTTCAAACCTCAACAGATTGAAAATACTAAACTAAGAAAATACTAGTGACATAAACAAAAGACGTCACAAAAACTCATATTTTTGCTGTTTTAGATTCGATCTAATTTTAGTTTTACAAAGTGAGGGTATGCAGCTTTGTTCTCTTAGTATCAGTTTTGTGAATCAAATTATTACTATCACAACATAAATCATCATCAGCAGCCTAAAGAAGTCCACTGCTCGACATAGACGCCATGTCTACCCTTAAGAGTGCTATGACGAACGGTCTTGTCTATACAGCGAGTTCCCGCAACCATAATACGATGCCATTTATCTATCGGGTGGGGGGCCTTCCTACATTGTGTCACTGTGTCCGGTTGACACAGTGTCCCGGTCTAGATACAGAAGGTAAGAGGATGCTTCCTTAAGTTCTTACATAGGTAAGAACCTATTTAAAGTTTCTTCATTCTTCCAAAAAACTGATTTAAGTATAACAAAGAAAGTGTTGCTGTTTTTAAGCCCTGACTACTAACTTTCTACTTAAAAACAGTCCATTAAGACAATAATGACCAAAACTTTGCCTTCCTTTATCCCGCGTCATCTGCGCAAAATGAATTTTTTTCTTCAACAATAATTTTGAAAGCATAATTAATCGTACCGCGCCCGCCTTAATTGAATCTCTTATCCCCTTCCCCCTAACGTCCCCTAGGAAAAACAACCCTTTCTTATTTTTCCACTCTTTCCCCCCTGCAAGACGATAAATCCTTGGTAGAGACAGTAGGGAGAATCTTACCAACTTATTCTAACCCATCTGAAAATCCTGCCTTACGAAAATTAACTTTACGTCTCACAAAATAAAAATACTCCGTTCTGATTTTGAATTATGTAGACAGATAATAATAAAATGGTGATTTCAAACAAGAAAAAGCCTACGCGATTCGTCATTGGGATTCCGCGGGAGAGTTTGAGTTGTTCTATTTTCAAACTTCAGGAGGGTTATTTTGAATTTGGTATCGATCTTCCGCTGTTCTGATTTTAAATTTTCATTTTTGAGCGTAGTCTTCAAGTTCGGACCATTTTTTTTGCCCACGAATTAAAAATATGTAAAATATCTTGGTTTTAAATGTATTGCTTACCTACGAAGTACTGGTACCGTACCACTATCACTATTCAGTATCTATCTATCTACTCTACCTCAATATTTAAGCTTGAATAGAATAAACAATTTTTAATGCAGAGTTGTCCGGATGATTTCAACATTTCGTAATACAATTTGTTCGTTCATTGTAACACTATTATTTACCTAATTTACTTTATACCTTTAACAAAAATGATGACCTGGATGGAGTGGCGGCTGAGTCGAATGCGACGCAAGAGATACGGGTTCGCGATGAATGTTGGTATATTCTACAGATATTGGTTCTTGGTTTCGGTGCTGTGGTACCATAGGTCCTGATACCCATGACACAGAGAATTCCTAGTGGGGGTGAAGGGAGGGGCGGAGGGGGAACTATGTAAGTATGCGTTTGTTGGGTGTTTATTTATTTAATCCCTGCGTTAGGTCAGTTAGGTATCGCACTATGCTAAGATATGAAGCCCCAAATAGGACCAACATGAAAGACCAGAGTGCTGAAAGGATTAACATATCGTTTTTGTTCTTGGCGACCAGCTGGATTCTAAACACTGTTACCCTTCGCCGTGCGAGCATGATTTTTATAAAAACACGGTAAAGTTAAATAAAAATTTTAGAGATACATTTTTGTCGAAATTACAAGCGGTATCGTATATATCTAAGGCTGCGTCAAAACTAATTTTTCTCCCCAACCCCTTCGAAATAAGAATGTGGAGGGGGTCGTGGGGTGAAAGAAGAAGGAATAAATGAGAGAACCCTGTTTTAAATTGCTAAGATGCGGGGAACGTTCCTGTTTTTGTTTATTTTATTCGTGTTCGTTGAGGATTTTGTTCAGTTATTCATTTTTTGTTTATTTTATTTGAAAACATTGGGTTTTACGGTATTTTAAAATATACAGGTAACTAGCTGCTGCCCACGGCTTCGCTCGCATGGTACCCGGACAAAAAGTAGCCGATGAAAAGTAGTGTTTGTAATAAACGGCTCGACCGTTTTTTCGTTGACTTATTATGTACGTTGCAAAATTGGTCTTCACGATAAATCCTTCACGATAAGTTAATGAGATTATATACAACTTATATCCACCTAAGATCCATTCTAAACATTGGTGAAAGAATTTTGGAAACCGGATGGGTAATTTCGAAGATTAACACCTAGATTCAAACTTCCAAACTTTGCCTCATTATAACATTAGTGTAGATTATAAATACCTATTTAATACCGCTGGAAAAGAATGATTTTCGAATAGCGACCACGAACCGAATGTCTTACACTTTTAAGATGACATCTTAAAAGTGGCGGGAAGTCGGTGGAGGTGGTCCAAGACCGTTTGTCATGGAACTCTTTGGAGTAGGCCCACGTGCTGCAGGAGCCTTCAATGTTGATAATGTTCTTGTTGATAATGATGGATTTATACTTATAAGAACCCAATAGTCCCCTAGAGAGACACTATTAGCACTATTATATTATTAGCAGTTTATATTATTATTGTAAAATTTCTATATTAACTATATATTTGTTAGTATATAGGGGCCATACTTATTGATATTTTTTTACTGTTTAGTAACTAAACACTTATTTGTCTCTATCCTTTGAGATAATATTATATATCAGTGTAATATCGATCTATATTTTTATTGTATGTCCCAAATAAATGCTATTTTATTCAATTAATATGTATAATTTTATACTCGACAAATAAATCAATAAAATGTTTAGATAAACTAGTAATTAATTACTCAGGTGATTGATTCAGAAAACAAGTATACAGTGGTTTTCTTATTAAAACAAAAGTGTTTTGTGTTGAAGTAACATACTCATACTCTTAAAGTATGAAAGACTGATGATTTATTGGGAATAGTGTCGAGCTTGTTAGTTAAAATTCGAATTTGTTCCTCAATAAATGTTGATTGCATTTCAAAGGCAGACATTTTCAAAATCTTATCCACCCACGTCTAAAAATTCTATATAAATTCGATCCCCAAAAATCACCCTCTTTTCTTCCCCTCGAAGTCATTATGTACAAGGAGGGGGTAAAAATGCACTCAGACATTACATTAAAAGATATAATTAAGGGGGTTGGACTCCCTCAGGGAAATTCGCCTTCTTTTGACATTTTAA
Organism: Perizoma flavofasciatum; assembly: GCA_958496245.1. Classification (NCBI taxonomy): domain Eukaryota; kingdom Metazoa; phylum Arthropoda; class Insecta; order Lepidoptera; family Geometridae; genus Perizoma; species Perizoma flavofasciatum. Next base: position 5,826,751 of record OY292419.1, on the reverse strand, counting down.
CAACCCCTTTTCTTATTCCCCTATATTAAGAAACCTTACTTGTTTTACTGGAAGTGAAATTAATAATACCTACAAACATTTATTACTATTATTTTTTTAGGGATATTTTGACGAGGAACTATAATGATGTTAAAGCTATATAATTCTATAACTACATTATTTAACCATTATTATCATCATCAACAGCTCATAGAAGTCCACAGCTTGAAATGAACTTTCCCTAAAGAGTGCTACGTTCGTCTGAGCCATCTATATCCACCGGCTTTCCGTGACCTTTAGGATTAATCAGGGTGCTTTTTTTTAAAAGTTGTTCCTATTTTTTTTGTTATTGCTGTGTTTAAAGAATGAAAAAGCATAAACACTTTTGCTTTTTTAGCCTAAACGAAAAAGTTTATCTGTTAACTTAATTAAACATAGAGATGTCCTATCATGTTTATCTCTAAGTCTCTATGTTCATGATTAACTCCCCAAAGAAAGATGTTTAGAACCATTAAAGAACGAATATCGTTTATAATTGCCGCAGGATATTTAAAGTTAAATTGCATTTTAAATAAACCTATTTAATTTAATAGAACAGCAAAACCAGGAGGTACATGTATGTATATACTTATTTTTCAGTATTAAAATGTATTTTCACCTGAAAAGCCATTATGTATGGAAAAGTATTTTCAAGACTGGACTAATTTCTTAAATCGTCAAAAAGTATTGCCCTAAAAATAAAACGTCATTAGAACATTACACGGAGAACACATTTTTTTTTAAATTGACGGGAAATTTCCCCGCGTCACCGGGGGACGTGTCACCAAAAAACGCTTTAAGGGAAAAATAAGGGAAAAGAGGAAAAAACCAAGAACCGGGTATTATCCTTGTTAATTCCCAGGCTAATTTAATTCACGCCTAATTCTATTTGCCGAACAAAATGGAGGTGATAATGTGGGGTGGTTTTTTGTGACGGCCAAGGAGAAACCTTTTTTAATTTTCTACTTTGGAAGCTTTTTGAAGGCGTGAGAAGTCGCAACTGACACGGTGACTCGTGGTTAATAAATACAAAGGTTCACATTTGAGGAAACATCATTGCACGAAAAACTCTTTTATGTTGCGAAACTCTTGCGAATTATACTGCGTAGTTCCAAAAAAATCTAGGATAGAAAGATTTTTATTCTACTTGACTATAACTTTAATGCTAAACTATCACCTCTAATGCTTCGCAAATGTCAATAGTTTTCTTTTAATTTAGTTGATTAGTCCGTTTCTAGATTCATTTTCACTGAAAAAAAATTAGGATAATTTACACCCTCGAGTTGTTTTAGTGCCCTAAATAACTGCACTTTTACACTTTCTTATCGATTCAACCAAATATTCCGACACTGTTGATCACACGAAGCTAACCCAAAAACTAATCCTAAACTGACCATTACAATCAACTCACGTGGACACCAATAATAATAACAATTTCTAAATGCAAAGCCCTTTTTTGTCTGACCGGTTTGGGTAGAACACGCGAAAGTGACCGGTGTCCCCCAAGGGTCAGCGCTAGGACCGTTGCGTTATTGTCTATTTATGAATAGGACTGGTCAATCTGGTTTCGCTGACCCTTCCTTATCCTTTTTAAATGTTTTGTAAGTGTCAGTATTTTATTGCAGCTGCTCCCGAACTGGTTTTTGTGACAAAACAATATTGAATTTAGCATTTCGGGTCGTTTCCTTGAATACAAAATTGGTCTGTAAAACGATACAGTCTGTTTTGTTGAAATTTATTTTATCGAATAGTTTAGGAGCTCAGCTATTTATATTCTAAGTTGAATTGTACATGCTAACTGGATAAAGCAACATTTAACTCGCTTAACCCTAAAAACATTCTAAGCGATGAACGTGCTGACACTGGTACTGATTTCCTTCGGAGCGCACGTTTAGCTGTGACTCCCGAATAGAACATTACTAAGCCATTCCAGTAGTCAGTGATATTTGGGCTTTATAAACTCAATAATTTAAGCCTAAAAAAAGGAATATATACCAAAAACCGCTGAAATTATCATCCACTTTTATTAAAGCATACTATTTCTAGGGGCGGTTTAACTCAAAAGCAACAAAACGCGTAATTTACTTAAAGAGTACGCCATTATAAATGAACGACTTATAAGTGCCTACCGACTATAATATAAATGAACGATGTCCTATCGACTGTATTTATTCTGTGGATCCGTAGTCTGTTATTACCTACATGGTTTGCGTATTTTTAGTGGCAGGGGCGGATTTAGACTAAATGAATAGTTTCCTTAATAATAAGTGACTCAAATATACAATATCTTTAAATCCTAAAAATTATACAACCAAGATCACACCTAAAATTGCACAGCGATGGCCCATACATAATGTCAATTAAAATCTACAACAAACTTCCAAAACAAATCACAGAATTACAAAAAGATTCGCTTTTCACTAAAAGACTAAAATCATTCTTAATTGACAAATGCTACTATGACATTAAAGATTATTTAGCTAAAAAAAGCTAGCAAACCTTAAAAATAAATAAAAAGTGACGTACCTATTTTTGACTAATGAAAATTATAATAAAAGAAAAAATGACTAAACCTACTTACCTAATTGTGTTATTCTAAATGTTTGATACTTTGCCTACCTTGACTTTATTTTATTGTACCTACTAGTTTCTTTTTTATTTACACAAAACTTCGGCCTGCCTACCTATCTATTGCTATACCCTTAGAAAGGGTTCATGTGAGATCCCTACCTATAAACACCATCTATGTACCTACCATGTGAAAGCAATAAATGTATTGAGTATTGAGTATCCTATTATACTACTAATATTATAAACGTGAAAGTTTGTGAGGATGGATGTTCGTTACTCTTTCACGCAATACCTACTGAACGGATTTTGATAAAACTTTACAGTAATATAGCTTATACATCAGAATAACACATAGGCTACTTTTTATCCGGGTACCACGCGGGCGTAGCCGTGGGCAGAAGTTAGTAGTGGTATATTCCTCTTGGACCCTTACATCTCCCTCATTGTGCAAGTTATAAAATGCGAGTAAGGTGTTTGCGTCAAGAACAACATTCACTAGATCGCTCAATTTGATTTTTTTCACATTTTTTATCATCCAATAGAGGTGCATTTTTGCATTCCTGTCTAATTGTGCCAATTCCTTATTTCCGTGAGCAATACAATACCTGAAATTTCGAGGGTAGGTGTGTAGAGGGACATTCTGAAAGAACTTTCCGAAATGCCACCCCTAATGATCGCAGCGGGAAGATGCAGTTTGTATAAGCAATCTACAAAAAGTATATTTCCCGAAATGCCACCCTGAATCCAGCCAATGCGGAGCGATCACGCGAACTCTCTATAAAAGTCCAATCAAACGAGTCGGTTTTTCATTGATTGTTTTTCAATTGCTTGGTACGGCTTGATGGCATCGCGAAAATAGTTTTCTGATTTTATCCTCTGCAGTACCTTTTTATGGCTGGATCGAAAATTAGCTGATGTTTTTATTTTAACCAATTTGGTATTATAATTTTCATACAATGACCAGTACAAAACTTATGATTATGATTATTGGTTTAAGTATTATGTTAGCCCTAACGACTTTTATTGAGACAAAATAAAATATTCCTTCTAATTCAACCCTTGAGTGCTACGTGTCCAGGTAACATCTGCCAAGTGACCTTTCAACCCGAGCGGCACAATAGAAAACTAAGAAAGGGTCATTCAATGGTCAGAACCGGAACTAGCCGGTTCTACAACCGGTTTTAACCGGCGAATTTCGATAGTGACTATAACGGTTGTCCATTTTTTAATAATATTTTGTGAATTAAAATATGTTTTGTTATTTTGGGCTATTGAGTACAAATTCAAGAAAAATTTGATTAGAATCACAAAATAGTCTTGATGTTTTATTTGAAGTAGATAAACATACTATTCGCATAGTACAATTGCTTTCAAACCAACAATATAAGTGATCAGTACTATAAATAAACATCCTACCGACAGACACACATAGTTCTGAAATACAAAGAATACGAATACGTGAGACATACATGTATTTGCAGAATATGCAAAAATATTTTGTAGCGTAGCGGAAATATATTAATTTAGATTTATATGAAATATTATTATTAAGATCTTATTTTAAAATGTACGTTCAGCTGCTTTGGGTTTTCTTACCACCAAGAGCTTAGCAATAACTTAACCAAAACTAAAAAAAAATAAGTTGGTTTAAAACATCTACAAAAGAATACTAACAAACTTCCAAACTTTCTAAAACGTTGGTCACCCTTATCCACTGACCATCCCTTACATTATCTATTGAAAGTTTTAAACAATAACTACAAAAAACGCTATAATAGTCACGGGCATACGGGTCGTCGAAAGCACGTAAGTCTTTTTACAAGCTTTTATTATCGGTCACGTAATAATCTATGGTCAGACATATGCTATGAAAGGGTTAAATAAAAAAACTCTTTAGTCACGCGCTGTCTATTGATATTTAAAAGGACTTGTTTGGTTTACGATTATAGGTTTATCGAGTTTTTATTAAATTCTACGTATTTTTATGTAATTTAACACCAAGTTCCGGTCAAAGTGAATCTTATTTATTTGATTACTATTTGAAATTTGTTTCTACGGCTAATTCTTTGTAAGCTGTTTCGGTAGCTGTCTATCTCTTAAGAGACAGCTCTACAAAAGTATGTTGGGTTTCATCATCTCAGTTTACATAAACTTTGTGTTGTATAAAAAATACGAAAAATTTTAATTTTGTAACTAACCATCAACCACAGATTATATAACACACAGGAGTGGCACGGTGACAGGAAACGTGGGTGACGTCACGCGAGCGCGGGAAGAATTCGCGAAAACAACCGCGAATTATTGCCACCTTCCGCTGATATGTGGTACACACGCAGACGAGAGTGGATCTTAGGTGTTTATTTATACAACTAAAGTAGCAAATAAGCATACGACCCATCTGATGGTAATCGGTTACCGTAACCTATGGACGCATGTAATTCTGAAGGTATCGCATGATACCTCCAGTATTGGTAGCCCGTAGAAGAAATTTGGAACAGGTATACATAGTTTGTGACCTAGAATTATGCCACCTTTTATTCGGGTACCACATAAGCAAAGCCGTGAGCAGAATCTAGTCCTTAGATGTAAAGGACAGATGCACATCCAAAAATTATATTTGGTAAACGTGGGCAACGTTTTACACAGTACTTATTATTCCGCGTTGATAACCCATCGCTGCTTATTGAACTCAACGTTACTAACTAATTAAATAGATCTTTAGAATCTTTAATCCACTGAAAATGAGACAATTAATACAATTCCTTGAACTAAAAATGCTTTTTTTTATTAATAACAAGAATATTTATTTTGGGTGTTTTCTATGTATAATATTATTGATATTTAAGTAGTATATAACAATCATGTAGTTCCCATAATACAAGCTCTGCTTAGTTTGGGGCTAGAATATGCGTGTGAAAAATGACCAGCATTTTTTTTTTGTAGCGGGATAAAATGTTAACAGAATTTCTTTATAAGTGATTTACGAGTATCTATATGAAAAAGCCACATACACACTAATGTTAGTAAAATTTTGTCATGTATGGCATGTCTTAGTGATAGTATTAAAGAAAAAATTGACAACCTGTATAACCCTCTCTGATTGAAATACAACAGATTTTCTATTGTGTCTTGAATAAATAGTCCTAAGGTAAATTATAATCATAATAATTAATTTATTCATCACTCACCATTGGATCATTTTGTTAGGTAACAATTTTCTTAACCCAGATTAAGGGACTAAGAGGGTAAGAGATGCACATTTTTGTTTTGAGTTCGATGTTTAGTTAAAATCCACTTAACCACTCCATCTGTACCACCGAGTACAAATGTAAGATTTACACCGGTTATCCGGCGAGAGGTATAGTTGCCGGGTGCGGATATCCGGCGACGTCACACTAAAAATTTGCCACTTGACTGTACCTGAATATTTGGTTTGGAAGTTCTATTGTTTTGGTATGTGCTCCGGGAACTGAATAAGTACGTGGCAACTTTGTGAGCAATACTACTCGTACCTACTCGTAATAACTACCTTACTGCATACGTACTGCATTCTCCGTAGCCTACGTAAACAAAACTGTTATTTTCAGCAAAAAACTATAGGTGAGAATTTCTGCACCAAAAACTATCGTGAACTTTCGACTCATTCCGAGAGTCTTCATCAGGGTGAGTGGTCGCGACTTCCTCCTTCCGCGTCACGCCGTGAAGACTCTCGGAATGAGTCGAAACTTAGTCGGTGCCTTCACCGATAGTGCAGTACGTGAAAATTCCCGTTTTTACAATATGAATTTCTGCACCATTTAGTAGACTACTAGGAAGACAACGATTGCTATTTTTAAAGTGAAAAGTATGGAGACTACATACTATGGAGAACAGTTTGAAATGTGTCCCAAACATTTGATACAATGGGTAAAAAACTTTTAAAAAATGTATTGCCGATTAGAGACGAAGGTGCTGATTCAAGTCTGAATTTTTGGGACACATTAAAATTTTAAAGAAGATGTATTTATAAAAATGATATTAGTTTTTTTTTCTTTGTAAAAATTAACATAACCCAAAAATAGCTTACCATAATCTTCAAAATACAATCACTTCCCGAAAACAACGTCATCGTTACGTCTCATCTTACGATCGACTACATAAAACACAAATCTTAACCCTCCAACATTCTAAACTACTTATCATACCAACAGGTGGACAATCTGTCATTAAAAAAGGTTTATGAAAGTGAAACGTCATAAAGTTGCCAAACACTAAAAAAACACAACAGGTGACGACCAGTTGGACATTTGAACATGTGTTTGGTGTTCATGATGATGTGTGGTCACGGCTTTAGGCAAAGATGTGGAGAAGATGAGTCGTTTCACATCAAATAATTGGCTACACAGCAAAATCTATTCGAATGCGATTAATGACGATTGTGTCAGTGGCGTGGCGGGCGAGACGCAAGAGGTAAGGGTTCGGTTCCTGCTGTGGGACAATTTTTTGCATGCTCTGCAGATATTTGTTCCTGGTCTGGGTGTTTTAGTACCACGGTTATTGTAGATACCCACGCGGGGAAAACTGGTGTGGTAAATATGTGTCTGTTGGGTGTGATAAAAAAAATGAATAGGACACCGGCGAACCTGAGAAAAATACATACTTACCTAGCCAATAAATATTGAGATTCAGCCTCCTTTTTTAACAGTTGGTCAAAAGTTACGTAAAATTAAGGCAAAAGTCAAGAGTAAATAAAGTGTAAAAAAATATAATAATATAAATATCCAACAATGATGGTTTTGTCAGGGGTTTTTGGTTTTACAGTCAATAGTTAGCAGAAAGCATTTCATATTGTCATTTTATTGATAGGCATATCTGTTTAACCCCTCTACTCTATGCCAATCCTAACAAGGTGTCGAAAGTTTATTTATTGAAAGTGAACTTATTGAAATTTAAAATGGCTACTTCCTTTTAGTTCCACGGAACAAAGTTACATACTCCCCTTAAAAGATGAAGCCAGTCAAACTCTATCCTTATTCTTTTAAAGATAAAGATTAGGGTTTAAGTGGAAGGTGAAAGGTTTGGGTGGAAATTGCCATAACAATAAGGTGAGGACACATGTCATGACAGCCTTTAGAAATTGAAAGCGAAGGTCGTCTTCAACGATTTTGTTTTTATTGAGCTTAAGAACCGGATGGAATTTTATTGTGACTAATCAAAGTTACCATTGTGACAATAAGGCACTTACTTTGCTTGTGTCATGAAGTATAATCAAATGGCTCATATTATCCGATTTCATATTAAAAATGCGAAAATAGGTACGGATGTTTGGATGGATGTTTGTTGTGAATTGTATTCGTAACGTCTGGAAAGATTTGAATTAAACAAGAACTAGGATTATAAGTATTTCGATTAGCGTCAAATAATTTGCATTTCTAATACGCTTTGTCATTTAAAAACCATGTTGTAAGAATATAATATTCGTCTTAACTGCACGTTAAGACGAATATTTCGCTGAAGAAAAGCCGTTATTACCATGATCAGTAACAGTTCTAAAATTGGCATTTATCGAATAGGTATTGTTCACGCTGCGCTGAACACAAATCATAAATAGTGCATTAAAAGAAGGAGTTTCAATACTATGCTAGTAAGTATATGTCTCCTCACGACTTTCAATATGTAAAATATATTACAAAACTCAGTTTTCAAGCAACTCTTGGTAGAACCAGATACAATTAATAGAAAGTTGGTAATTGAACATTCCTAGCAGTAGTTATACTATTCTATTATATATACTATTGATATTATATTGCGAAACTATGGATATTTTGTTGCTAGGTCTGTTATGGCTGTAACAATTTGGATGTATTTTAAAAGGCTATTAAAGAGGTTACAATTAATTAATTTTCCATTTTGCTTTTTTAGTTGTGAAAACAATTGCATCTTATTGCATTCACTAAAACGGAACAATCGGGGTGTAATACACGAGCGGCCAGACACGCCGCATGACAAAATTTGTAAGGTTACTTTAATCTGTAACGGCTATACCGATTCGGATGAATTTGCAATAGGTAGAACTTGTGACCGAGAATAACACAAAGACTACTTTTTACCCGGATACCAGAAGATATTACAAAATAATAGGCACCTTGCTCGTTTATGGAGAACTGGAAGGACGTCACAGTGTTATTTCATTTCAAACCAAGCGTTAATTTTGCAATAATTGACTGAATAAATAAATAAATAAATAATGCTGGAAATTTTTCACACAGCATCATCTAGCCCCAAACTAAGCTAAAATGTATTATAGGAACTACATGACTGATATACTACTTATATTTTTTTAAATACATAATTATTTATATGTAGTCATATTATACATAGATAACACCCTGGCCCGAGTCATATATTTTCAGATCATACATACATTTGTCCCGCGGCGAGAATCGAACCCGCAACCTTCTGCGTCTCAGGCAGGCGTGCGCCCACTGCGCCACAGAGGTCCTCAAAAGTGAAAAGTCAAAGTAGACAAAGCCCGAAAACAGTAACATTATACACAAAGAAGTTAATACTTCCGTCTTAACAAGAACACGATCCGTACATCTTATCCGTCTATAGAACAACTAGGAAACAACGGAGCCTAAGCGACAAAATTTCTTTCAATCTCAAGTTTTTAGCGTAAATTTTCTTGCATTTGCGAGTTATATTCTCTATTTACAATGATGTGTCGGTGACTATTGAAATACCTACCCAAATATGCCGTCAAACGGCGAAACATGACTCTACTAATTTGGTCATTTCAGTCTTTTCGTCTGTCCGCTCGTGTGACACATCCCTATTTTTTCTTTATGTATTGAGATGGTACTTACTCGTAGATGAGAAATTAACATTTTATCCGGTTCGGTTTTTATAGTTCGTGAACTATATTCATACATATCTCGTCCGAATTGGTTCACTCATAGCGAACATAGGTTAGAATAATGGTACGATGAAATAATTGGCATTTCGTTTTTTAGGATTCCCTATCTTAAAAGGAAAAAACGGAACCCTTATACGATCGTTGTTCATCTGTCTGTTAAAACCTTTTTTCTTAGGAACGCGTGGAGGTATCAAGTTGAAATTAATATAAAATACGTAGGTCTACGGTTCCTTGGAGATCTAAAAAAATCAAGCTTCTAAGACAAATCAATAAAAAATACAGCTATTTATGCGACATATTTTGATACTATGTAACTCACTATTCCCTATATGGGTGTAGGGTAATTTCCATTGGCCTCGAATTATGAAATTTGACAAAAAGTAAGGTCTCACAGCACAAGTAAAGTAAAAAGTCCGTAGTTTAATCACATCATTTTTTATTTTGCGATTACAAATTTCTCTTTTTTCACTCTTCTCGGTCATGTGAATTGATTAGCCAGGATACTAAAAATGTGTCGAGTTCGTCGCGCCACCTCCGAGAAAGATAAGTGAGGCCTTTGCCCTGCAGTAAAATCAGACAGCTAATTAGAGTAGATTAGATTAGATTACAAACTTACATTTGCAGTTAGAGAATTAACTGTGAGGTATCGATGTATGGGAGATTTTTTTTTAGTTAAGTTAGTCTTTCAATCTTTTTGTTAGAACAATGTTTGGTGCTTTCATAGTTTATGAACTCGATTAATATTAATTATTTAATGAAAATACAAGCGTGTACGGAAGCCTCGGTGCGCGAGTCAGACTCACACTTGTCCGGTTTTTTTTCTACTACTCGAGCTTGACTCCTAAAGTTTTTTATAATATCCCAAAAATATCAACCTCTGCGGGACACGGACCTGAAACCTCCCGCCCCCGCCTCCTTTTCACCGAAGTTGTAATTTTTAGGATATTATAAAAAAATGAGATTTCCCACAAATGTGGGATAACATTTTAAAAACCAATTAGTTTGGCTTCTTATTAAGTTTTCATGATAAACATACATCTTCTTGAATATTCATTTAGTAGTATTGTATAATCTATCTATCTAATCAGCCCACATTCGCCCACTGTTGGGTATAGGTCTCCTCTAGCACGCTACTCTTTCCATAGAAACGCTAATTAGTAAGCATAATTAGTTGCTTATTATATTTTTTGCAAAAGCTTTTACTCAAAGCTTACTTATACTTTGTTATCGAAAACGAACTAAGAACGTTCTGCAGAAAACTCGTTCAATTAACATTAAATTGTCGTTTGTGCTGTTTTTCCACCCGCTATACAGGTTGCTCCACCACCCCAGTAGGTAGGTATATACAGGACGCTACAAAACAGACCAAGTCGCCGTTTGGCTATGTAAGTGCAATTTAAAATGTAAATTAACACAGCAAAGAAGTAGGGAGAGGGGGAAACACTCGGGATTTCGCCCAACACTGTCTTAGAAGCCTGCCTTTGAAAATTTTAAATGTCATAAGTTGTCAAACAAATTCTCAGATAAATCAACTGTGTTGCAAACGTTTACAGCATGTTTTTCTTTGTAGGGAACATTGAGTTTCGACATTTGCATTAAGTTGAAGGTAAGTCGTAAAAAGTTTAACTCGTGATTTGAATTCAAACTTGTGCTTTAGTGACTAAGGTTGAGTTTTAAATGGTTTTCAAGTTCTGGACATAGGCTTTTTTGAGGTATTTTTATATTCTCATGCCGTCGGAGATTCGTTGCGCCAAAATTTAAGTTCCCGGACGTTGGAACTTTGAGAGAATTAATTATAAACTGTTGATGACTTTTTATGCGCGGATAAAATTATTAATTAAAATTTTCCTCTAATTTTCTTCTTCAACCAATTTTTTGGGGCTCTAAACGTTATTCCATGTCTATAGAGTTAAAATGCAAAATTGAAAGTGAAATTTTTATATTTTTTGAACAAAAAACATTTAGATTTACATTGAATACCTATCTATGCCTTAGGTTTTTTTTACATATTTCACACTGTTTTACATATTTCTTCAGAGCCCCCACCCGATCGAGTCCAATACTTATTGTTTAATACCTATGCCTTACACCTAAGGCATTTAATACCTATGCCTTAGGTGTATGTCTTTTGGTTGGCAGCTGATAATGAGCATTTACCAAAACAGGATTGGAGGAAGATTTTTTTTGGAAGTTACCATTCCTGTCCTTCAAGTTACCAAAGTAATAATTTCGGCATCATTGTTATAGATACAGCAGAGGCCATGTTCATAAATATCCTAAATACTTTTTTTTACACTTTCATGAAATTGTTCAAAATAATCCTATATTAAATCGTTATACTAGTTTCTAAACATGATTACGTTCTCATGGTAGCCGAATAAAACATAACCATTGTGTTATTCTATATGTATTTAAAATTTCATTCAAACCTCATCAACCATTGTGAGATATTTGCTAAAGGTTATCAATATTTTCACGCCACACCAACTTTTGCACGCCCTGCTTTATGCCAATACTTTAGCATTCTCTACGCATAACTGGTAGAAAGTTAGGTCTCTGGCATTAAGTCCTCCTTCTTTGTTTGTGTGAAAGTATGAAACAAATAAATGCTGAACATTCCCTCATCATTTTGAGATACCTAATAATTAACATTTCAACAAAATTCATCAAACGAAACCAGCAAAAATACGAGCCGCAAAGTACTACACCCCACGAAAGAAGTCCCAAGGAATTCGTTGCCTAGCAACCGAGAGACCATTTCTTTTTTCACCCCCTCACAACCCAGTGGGGTGAAAAAAGGGGGTAAGGGGATGGGGAGGGTCGAGAAATGGAAAACTCAGGAAAATTGTAGCATTCTTGAGGCGACGCGGCTCTCACACCTTCTTGCTGAAGCAGTGCGGAACATTTGGTTTCGTTTGGATTTGTTAAAATATATTCCGGAAATCCCCTTTACTACGCAAAAGCATGGCTGGTGGGGATTTTATTTCGTATATCTATAAATGCTTCAAAAAATAAAACACAACATATATTTTTTTAGAAAATAATAAAATTACCTACCTATGGCATTGATTACTGGGGACTGGGTAAAAAATAATAAAAATTAAAATAATATGTAGATCTCACGCAGCCGAGAGTGCAAGCGAAGTATCCCTTACCGTACCCGTTAATTGTGGGTGACGTGAAACTGGGGCGGGGGTGAAGTGTGTTACTTCTTTACGCAGTAAAAGTATTTTCTTTTTGGTGGCGAAGTGATCCAAGCCAGTTTCTAGGGTCAATCTTATTCAGACAGTGTGCGTCGGCTTTGCTTATGCCTTTGCGAACCCACATGCATTTGTCTTGGACCAGTTTTTTATTTGTATATTTAAAATAACACATCTTATTTGATTGATTGACTAGAGAGATCAACGCACATATTAAGCCGAAAACCATAGACCTATAGTTTGTACGATAAAACCATTTTAGTGTACAGGGATGCCACTTAGAAAGGATTTTTCGAAGATTCCTCTGGAAGCAGCGTGTAGGTGAAGTTCATACAGAATAATCTTAACGCTGACGGAGTCGCGAATTGTTCCACTAGTGATGGAGCGAGTCACTACTCGTAACCGTAACGCGGGTAAACGATGCTGTCTCTTAAGAAAATGTTTTTCATCCCAGACGCGCCACGAGCGTAAAAAGGAGTGGTATGTTGGACGCCCCCCGCACGATGAGCGGACAGCTCTTCGGGCGGACTTAGGACGGGTTCCAATAACAGGCGTGTACGGATGACGTCTCGTTTCTCTGTGATAAACTGTCAAAACTTTGACATCTAGAAAAAACGAGACGTCGTTTTTTTAGGACTTTAATTGAACAAAACTGACATGGTGACGGGAAAATAGATCATGTTTGCTTTTTGGAAAATGAAGAGGTTCTTTAATTAAAATGTAGAATGTTATAACATCCAGAAATATAAAAAATCTAACCCGAGCCATAATAATAAGATTCTTCTGTCCCATAAAATGTATTTTTAATGCCTAGAAAATCTAGGTTAATGGTTCTTTTACGATTCGGTTTAAAACTAGAACCTAGACTATATAGGACGATAAAATAAATTAATTTTCTATCAAACTGGTCTATAATTTATTTAGTTTCAGTAATTTAAAATAAAGAAAGAATTTATTAATAAAATAAAACATTCTACCTCATTTTTAATTAAAAAAAAATATCAGTTCTTACTGTTTTTGACGGCAAATTGGCTTCGACATCTAAAAGTGTTCTCTTTACCCGTTTATTGTATGTTTTGGTAGTAAAATGTCGCAAGTTTTTTTTAATTATTGCTTTATTAAAAAAATGCCTTAACTTAGCTTCTGCCTACGGTTTTGTCTGCTTGTAATATCATAAACAGTAGCTTGTAATGTATTATTCCAGGTCTCGAACAAGTACACACATAAATCCGATGCGAATAAAAAGAGGTCAATGTAAAGCATGTCCAAATATTTGAAAATATTTTCCACAGGCATTAAATTAATTTTTAGCCAAGTGCGACCCTGCACCGTGCCACCCGGGTTCCGTAGGTACTGTTTTACATATTTCTTCAGAGCCCCCACCCGATCGAATCCAATACTTATTGTTCAGCCCCTTTGTTCCCGTAATGCATTTAATTTTAAACTTACCTTGGGAATATTTAATAAAGATATTGGAAACATATTTTATATGAACATTTTTGCTTGTTCAGTTGTTCAGTTGCTTGTCAAGTTCAGCAACGATCAGCGAGTTCTAAACTCAGAATAGTTGCCGTTAATTACATTATAAATAAACGTAGGGAATCCTAACAGATGTAACGACAAATAGACATCAATAAAATATAAGCGTCCTTATGTGGATAATTTGTATTAAATCTCTAAACACCAATCGGTTACATAATTTCTAATTTTTTTGAACCAAAACTCATTTTAATTGAGCCCTGAAATAAAAGCCACAAGAGTTTATAAATTTTAAATGACCTCAAAAATATAAATGAACAAACATCGCTAAGATAACGTAGATAAACAATAAAGAATCTTCCCCACCATCCATCTTCCTAACAATACCACCCCCCCGTCATAATTTTCTTAAGCCTTTTTGCATCATTTACGCTGAAAACAAAACAGCTCCAGCCAGGATATCCTGGCCCGTCGTTTTCTTAGCTTTGGGGGAAATTTAGGTGTATTTTTTCGAGGAGAGGGGTCGAAGAAGATCTTTTTATGCTGGTTGTAATTGTGCTGACACACCGGAAAGAACGTTATCTGGGGGTTTGGTAAAAGTTATGTTTATGAGGTACCCTACTTTCTCGGAGTCTGATGCTTTAAACATTAATAATAAGAGCCTGTCAAAAGTTCTCAATGCTTGGGAATTGTAACTAGAAAGAAATGGTTCTCCGAAATGTGTCTGTGAGATATTTCTTTACTTTCTATTGAGATGTAATTATAAAGTTTCACAAAGTTTCAAATATAACTTTGTTATATTTTGTTCGTTACAATTGTAACGACGAACCGACAAAAATTTAACATCGTCTGAGGTAAGCTATTGAACCCTCATATTTTTTTCGCCTAACATCTCTTTAAACATAATAGTGTAGATACTCGTATTATTTTTGTACAGTTTGTGCAATTTACTAGTAGAAAACCTGCGACTCTTTTTGCTTTGATTTATCCTTTATCTTCTATATTCAGATTGTAAGGGTTGAATTCCCATATAATATAATATAATCCTTTCTCAATGTATACAATAACATCAATAAAAAAAACCCATCCAATTTTTAAGGCCTTACCCATTGGTTGTCACCAACAGTCAGTCAATAATGCAACAAATTTATATTAAGTTATCGATTTACCATACTCATAAAACTAAAAACCTCAAAAACAAAGCGATAATTCCACCGCCTAAAAGCATTAATAACCTTTCTTCCCCATTTCCTTCCGCCATCGTCCTGCGTTCATTAAAACTGTAGAAAAACACCTTCCAAGGGGAGAGTGGGATGGGTGGACCACCCTCGGCCAGTCTGAAGAAGAAGAAATATGGATCAATAAAGAAATTGCGCCGTGCCCAATGGAGGCAGAGCGGCTATCACGCACACAACCAAACCCTTTGTGTCTGTACAAGTCATTTTACTCACACAGATGTCATTTGTGGCTGTGTACCGCAAGGAGTTTTTCGATGCGATAATGCGCGGAAATGTATTTTTGAGACTATTTTTTAGTTGGATTTTTGTTAGAAACCAGATTCCATTGGTGTGTTCATTTGAATCCTTACCTACTGTAAAATGCTTAAGGATATGTTAGGTAATTGTACATACAGATAGAACGCACAGGTATAAGCTATTGTCGTATTCATACATATCAACTATACATGCAAATGTTGGATGTACACTTGGATAAAACTTGGAAAAACAAATAGCTGAATCTTACTAAAAAGATGAGTAAATATAATTATGAATATTGAATTTCTAAATAAAATTAAATAAATAATGCTGGTCATTTTCACACAACATCATCTTGCCCCAAAATAAGCAGAGCTTGTGTTATGGGAACTACATGACTGGGTATATTACTAATATATCGACATATTTTTGTAAATATGTAGAGGTATAAACGATACATAAAAATACCCAGACGCGAGACTTTTGGATGTATTGATGGATGGATCTTAATTTTAGTACGCATCGTCTAGACTAGAAATTACCTTTTAATAAGTTCTTGCTTAAATGTAATCGTTCCTTTATTTTAAACTAGATTCGGCCCCGGTTTCAATGGCCAGGATAAAACGTATCTAGTAGTGTCCGACCGAAGTTTCGGTTTTGGTTTCGGCCGGTTTCGGTCTATAAAATTATGTTTCAGCCAAAGGTTCGGTTTCGGCCAAAAAACAGCCGAATCTTTCGGCCGCGCCGACGTCGGGTGCGCTCGGCACGACTGGCAATATGGCGTCGCTCGCCTGACTCCCCCGGCCGCTGAATTACTTTGCTCAGTGAAGTGACGCTTGTGTTTGTTCCCCGAATAATAGTAAGTAATTAAGTATTTTATTTTTGTTCCGAATTTGTCGTGTGTTCCGAATAATGTAATTCTTAACGCTTATTCTCATATTTCATCAGATTGATGGATATATTGGTTATTTAGGATTAAGTGCGGAAGTTTACTTATTTCATTAAACGACTTTAGAATTCGTCTTAGTTGCGTGTATGTAATAACGAATAAATAACCTACGTAATAAAATGATGGGTGAATGAATTTTATTATTATTTTGATCGCGGAAGTCAAATAAGGTCAATTTGAGTAGGGATTTTGACGATTTTGTACGCTTACGGTTAGTCTTGGTATTGATGCCTCAGTTTTACAGTTAATGTTAAATTTTCACTTTTTAGGGTAGTTTAGTTTAGACCCAGTATCACTATGACAATGTTGAAATTTCAATTTGATAAATGTGAAACATAAAACCCTGTAATATTAGGCTAGCGAGATGTTTCATTATTCATATATCTGGAAAGAACGGCCCACTGATTTTTTACTTACGTTTATAAAAGGTTAGGTTAATTTCGGCCGAAACTATAATCAAAACTGAACCTTCGGTTTCGGTTTCGGCAAAAAAACGTGTTTCGGTCGGACACTAGTATCTAGCCAATTTGTTATTCTTGTTCAATGTGTTGTTATTTTTTGTATAATTTTATGTCACGAACTATCTATTCCAAATTTCATCCAAAACAGTCGTTATGGAAATTCTTAGTAACAAATATCCTTAGCCCCAAAAATAAACAAATATCCTAACGTTTGCATTTATAGTAAGTATTCGTAAGATACCCATTAATATACTACCTACGGATAGTAGGTAGTCATAACATTTAGTATTTACTCCCCTATCTCAGCAGGATTATGCCAAATTGCTACAAAAAGACAAAAATATAGTTTTGCTCGCAACATTAGCGCGATAGCATTGTTGGCAAAAAAGATAAATTTGGCACGTAAAGTTGGCAAACGGTTGGTATATTGTCCTTACAGTAGAGAGGTTCATTAGATTTAGATTCTTATGTGTTCATACTCACGTTTAATAAACTTAAGAACCTGGCTCTCAATTTGGAGCTTTGTATTTTTAGGTATTGTCGATTAGGTATTCCGTGAAGTTTGATCTAACAGTACTTATTTTGCAGGTAATGATCTCGGCGAAGTCAGATGAAAATAATTATTGTAGTTAGTAATATCCACAAAATAATAAGTAAAAATTTATTAATAAGCAAATGATGCACAAGGCCTACCTAATAAGTAGTTATTTATTACATCATAAGAGGTTTTTGAGGTAAAAACTACACATTTATGTTTAATATGTAGTTTTAACCTCAAATTCAAAAATGACTCTGTGTCTAGCTGTTGTGTGTATACTGCTAGTAAGAATAATCTTGAAAACTTATATCTAATATCAAGATTTTTATAAAATCCCAAAAATAACAACATACATTTTTGGGATATTCTGAAAATTTTGATATTTCCCTTTGGTATTTTATTTTTTAACGCTTTAAAAACTAAATAACCCTTATTATGTATTTTTTCAACAGGATCCACGTATGACCCATTTTTTTCAGGCTTTGAAAAAAATGATTTATGAAATAAATAAGTAAATAGCCCAAGTGTTAGGGTACCTAGTTCCATTCGGCAGGAATAGTAAATGCAATTAAGCATCCGGCACGCCTTAGTAAGAGGTTACCGTAACCTATGGATGCTTGCGAAATCTGCTTGTATAATGGCCGACTCTGAGATATAATGGTGAAGTCTCATGTGCCTGTAATTTCACCAGCTCCCGTACCTTAAAGGGTAGGTAATCACCAATGAGAAATAGGTATGATCCTAGTAATTCCCCGGAAAAACTTTACTGAGAAGAAAAACATCAAGAACTTTTCAAATAGAATAAAAATCACAAAATCAAACCTACATTTTTATTGTAAATGAAATACGACACTTATCTCGCACAAACAGAAACCAAACCCCTTAAAATAAAAAATAAAAAATGCCGAGCAATCTGAAAAACATCCCTAATAATTTGGCTCATTACCGAAATGTAGGAAAAACATATTCTGTGCCTTAACCATCCCATAAATAAAAGAGACGGGAGCGAGGGGAAAAATTTTATTATCCACCCCCTCCCCCAAAGGAGAAATATGAAATAAAATGAAAATGTAATGGGGAAAAAATACGGAGCGAGGCAAGACAAAGGGATGGAAAAGGCACAATTTATGTGGAGTCGACGTTTTAAGCAAGTTAAAAACCCCTGACTCGTACATACAGAGTTTTTAGTAAATCATACAAAATGTCTCGGACCACAAATCCTTCCATCAAACCTTCTACAATTGCAATTTTGAGCTATTTTCAGGTCATAGTTAGACCTACTGAATGATCATAAAACAAAGTTGGGTGCATCATCTAATCTCTTCCAAAGAATAAATCAAGAGCAAGCCTCGAAGAGTCAAGTCAAAAAAATATCCAAGAAAAAACATCTCCCATATTATTTTCTTAGCTGTTTTTGGATTTCAAAATACGCCTGAATATCAAATTGTAAACCGTGACACACGAACAGACTGATAGGATTGACTGACAGATTGGAATTTTCTTAAACATTTTGTTTTCGGTTCCAGGCTTCTTAGCTTCCTATCTCCTATCCTCAAAAAGCTTTTACCAGTGCCATAAGGATTAATTGACTGTTACCATTTATTTCCGAAACTGCTTATCCGTAAGTAATTAATTACAAAACTATTTAGGTTTAGGTTTAAAGATATTTATTCTCAAAAAAGACACAGTCACTTACATGAGAATTAAGCTTAAAGTATACAATTAATAAAGTAAATATTTTTGTCGTTCGGTCTGTCGGTAGTAATTATTACAGTTTTGCACAAATTAAAAGATAGGTAGGTACATATTAATACAAATTAGTTGAGTACTAGAAATAATTTTTTTCTATTAAATTGGCCAATTTTCCCTAACAAAACTTGCAAGTTCAGTTTTAAATTTATGAATCGAGCTAACATTTTTTAAAATTTCGGGTAGTTTATTGTAAAGTTGTGCTCCTTCAAAAGTAATCATTTTTTTGCCGTAATTCGTTCTGACCTTGGGCAAGACAATATAACTAGCTCGGCGAGTATTACGTTTTGTCACTTGCTTTGATTTTTATTTCTTAAAATCAAAGCAACTATTTTCCATGTTTTATATTTTTTTTTTATTAATTTGTATTTTATCATTCGTTTTTTATCCGTTTTTCTTTCTATTCTACTGTAATTTACTGTGTTTTTTGTTTGTCTTTCTTGTCATTTGTACTTGTCTGTGCTGTATTCGTATGTGTTAAATAAAAAATCTATCTATCTATCTATCCTATTGAAATGCGGTTTACAATCGATCTGTGTGACTTCGAAGTCAGTTTTTAGCTGGGTTTTATTTTACCACAAGACACAAGAGGGCGCTGCAATAGATGATGGAAACCAAGCCATCGTATAAAATTTTTGAAAAAAAAAATGTTTGCACATTATTTCGGGAGACCTTTGCCCAGCAATGAGACAAAAAAGGTTGATTAAAAAAACTCAAAAATATTCGACCTTCTTTGAGCTTGTCTTTCAAGCTTATTAAACCCATCTCCATACTTACCCAGCCCTAAAAAGCGAGGGCAGACACCGCAAGCCTCCGGCAGCGAAGACTCGTTTCTATAAATCTGCCTTATCACAAAAATATACCGCCCTTCTTTATAGCAACCGCGTTATGCCTTTAGATAGATATAGTAGATGTAGCTCTGCCCTTATATTTTTTAGAAATGCTGCGACTGATGTGCCATGAAGAATAAAATTTAGATACCTATTATTTATAAACGGGCGAAGAACCTTGGAAAATCTGGCATGTATGTATGTTTGTTTGTCCTTCGTTACCTGTCAAATCATTAATTCAATCTTGATGAAACTTGATAGGTAGGTTTTACTAACAGCATTTATAAGTTCGAATAGAGCTTAATCGGTTTTTGAACTACGGGGTACATAGGCCTTAATAATTGTGTAAAAATGCAAAGACGCCCTGCTGTCATACAGTGAAAACTAGTTCGGAGGGTACTTACTTAACTGTGCATAAAAAAACACTTAAGTAAACTTGTCATTATGCAACACATTTAATTTGTTTTAGACTTTGTAGTTTTTCAATATAAGCAAATTCGTTTTAAGGCGTCGATATCATAAAATGATATTTTCTGAAGCAGAGACAAAGTTACTTTATTCTTGAAAATATTTTCTACTGCATAACTCCCCTTTTGGAAGACAGGTAAAAACGATACGTACATCGCGAGACCTCAATTCATGGCTAGATACAGAAGAGTAAAGTACCGTAGGATATTATATAACTGTGACGTATTTTACTCTTCTGATGTATCGTTGACCGTAGGACCATGAACACCTATAATTCAAATACCCTGGTAATTTGGATTCTATGATCTTATATTTAACTTGGGTTCTGGTGTCTTACTACGTTAGGTCAGTGACTTGTTTCTGGGATAGTGGAAAAAAATTTCGTGACCGATTATAAAAGAACAAGTGTGGCAAATCAATTAATTTACATATTGTAGATGCGTAAATTAATTATTTTTGAGGCTTCTTGCATTCACGCCTGACACTTGGCTCAACATATTCGGTCTTAGGTTATACCAGTTTAATCACGACGTTTTCCTTCACTCTTATAGAGTATTTATAGCGTAAATGCCGCGATAAATGAACGATTGAAATTATAAACGCAAAGTTTTTTTTAAAGTAACTTTATCGATCCATTTCTAAAACTTATTCAGCCCCTAATCTACAAGAAACAATTAATACATTAGGGGATGTATTAATTTAATTACATTTTATATTCGTTGAAGCGAAAACACACCCCAATCTTCAAAAGATCGTTACAAAACATAGCAGGTAAAAGAAAATCGGGACCCTTGCAAAAATTGGCCCTTAAAGGGGACGAAAGGGGTGGTTAAGGGGGAGCTTAAGAGCATTTTTCTGGGGTACATTAAGGGGAGTATTGTTCCGAGTTTTTGGTAAGTAGCTAAGTGAATTTCGCTGATAATGTTGTGTTAGGTTTTTGGAAGCGGAAAAAATGGTGCGTTTTTGAGTTAAAAAAGCGATGGGGAATTGAGTTTGGAGTTGGATCTTCGTTTTACATTCTGAATTAGTCTTTAACAGCAAATCTATGTCTACGTACTTTCATAAATAGGTAAAAAAATCTAGGTGTTCCTTGCGTAGTATCAAGAAAAAATATAAAAAGTATTTATGTGTAATGCTAGGTCAAGATGTATTATTTATTCCCATTTTAATCTAAATTTGTTTAGCTATTACAATTATTATTGGAAACTTAATCAAATACTTTTGTAGTTATATTAAAGGTAGGTTACAATTCATCCATACCGCAATGCTTGAAAACGAAAGTTTTCAATCAGTGCGTCCTACCCGTCATGACCTACGGAGCTGAGACGTGGACACTCACGATTGGGCTGGTCCACCAGTTCAAAGTCGCTCAGCGAGCTATGGAAAGAGCTATGCTCGGAGTCTCTCTGAAGGTTAGGATTCGTAACGAATACATCCGTCAGAGAACCAAAGTTATCGACATAGCTCAACGAATTAGCAAGCTGAAGTGGCAGTGGGCCGGTCATATCTCGCGAAGAACCGACAACCGCTGGGGTAAACATGTTCTTGAGTGGAGACCGCGACTCGGCAAACGTAGTGTAGGACGCCCTCCGGCCAGGTGGGAAGACGATCTGTGAAAAACTGCAGGCAGATGCTGGATGCGGCAAGCTGAAGACAGGGCGCTATGGCGCTCATTAGGGGAGGCCTATGTCCAGCAGTGGACTAATATAGGCTGATGATGAGGTTACAATTGGAAAAATTGTATGTGCAATACTATTTTGTTCTCAAACGGTGAAGAAAAACATCGTCAGCAAATCAACAGAACCTAAAACAAGAAGTTTTTTTCGAAATTTCACACCCACAGATTAAAATATTTATTTTTGCTTGAGAAAGTAAAAATATGGTCGGTACTGTCACGCACAGATGTTCGTTACGACTTTATTTTACCTATTTTTTAATAATTAAGGATGCTGCTGATGATGAGAAGGATGCTAATAATAGCTTTCATAGATGAGCTTAGGCTTGCGGCCTGCCACGCGGAATGCTAACTGGCAAAATGCGGACATGTACTAAATATAATGTTTAGAATTTTCCCGGACTATCCACTACTTAGTACCTACTTGGTATGGATCTGCGGGGAATCTCATTATTACGATATATAACGAGGATTACAGTGGTGAGCGTGTATGTTTGTTTTAGTTTTTGTTTATATAACATGAAAGGAATACTTAATTATAATATTATTTAATTAAAATTAGTTATAGTTTTACCCATTTGCACTAAACTTTCACAGTTCCTGAGTTCATGCCTAGCGACACATTTCTAAAGAAAAACTGGCACTGAGACGTCTTTGCTAAAGCTTTTCTTACTTTAGTGCAGATGGGTAATTATAATTTGCAACGGTCTTTAGATAGCTAGCTGTTTCATCTGTATTTTTAATAAACCAAATATTATGTACATCCTGAAAGGGGTTGCCATAACAGAGTATTATAAAGTTGACTGTACTTATTTCCAGGATAGAAGAGTAAATCCGAAGAGACGATACTCCAGAGTAAATACTCACATCGATTTTGTAAAACAATATTATCACTACGCTTACGTAGATACGTGTATTTGAATATATTATATATACTTATGTCATTTTAGATTAATGAATAACATATTGAGAGATTTTTTATCTGTGGCAGATTGGGTTAATTTCTAGACAAATGCACGAGGGATTTTCAGAGACATACAATTGCATGCCACATAAACATATAAACCTCTTTTTAACAGCCATCTTTTAACCTTTCGGTCCGGCGCCATCTTTGTTACTTTGGAGAACTATAGAATGATAGTTGGCAGGAAAAAAGGGAGTTTTTTTACTAAGTAAATGTGCTACGTTATCTACTAATCACGGTTCTGGAAATAACACACTCACATGTGTAAGGACACAAAAAAAAACCTTTTTTTTTTTAAACCGGCGATTCGTGTGTTTTGTATATTCCGTCATCTATTGCAGTGTTCTCTAGTGACGTGTGGCGGTAAATTTGGGGAAATGGGTACAGAAAAACAAACAAATAATAGGTATATTACCACAAATACACAATATACGGCACCTTATGTCGCGAGTGAAAATGAATTTTAAGCTCTCACGAAAACAAATAACGTTGTTTTATGTTTATTAATATGACTTCAAGTACTAAAGTTAAAAGATCCCACTACTCTATGCCTTCCCATGTTCTTGAGACCACGTTTAATGGAAAAAAGGATAAAATTTTAGGGTACACCTTTTAATATTTTTTTCATTAAAGTTTTTAATATTAATGCGAGTAAAGGTATCCGAGTCGGGTGGTGATTATTTTTTGGAGTTTCCCATTTTCCGGGTTCTTGGTTTTATTAGGGTTTCGAAGTAGAATGGATAAAAGGAACCCTTATTATTTTGTCTGTCTGTTCGGCTGTGTGGCATATCTCCATTTTTCTTTCCTTTTTATGTTAGATATAAGATTGTGTATACAAACTTGTTTTTTCAACCCGAAAACAAATAATGTACTAGAGATTTTAACATCTCAAGTACCTTATACTAGTGAAAAAAGTATCACTAGTTTTTGACATATGTGAAGCACCCCTAGAACATATAAAGTTAGTTTTCTTCTTCTTACCATCCTGTGCTGGGTATCCTTGAACAGGTTTTTATAACTCTGAGGTTATTTTTAATCATTTTTGGTTAGCAGCTCCCATTAAAAAAATACCAAAACTTCCTTTGTTTTTAATTTTACTGGTTCTTTTATGGTCACCCTGCGCTAGGTCAGTGACCAAGTTGAGTTTTGGTGGGCTTGAAAAGGGCTTAGCGACGGGTGGTGAAGGATCCAGTGTGGTAAAAAGATTCAAGGCTTTTAAGTAGCTGAAATTGTGTTTTTCCTTTCTGAACTAATGTTTCGTAAAAATATGAAACGAAATCGCGAAGAGCTTCGTAGACTGCATAGCGTTAAAGGTAATGCACGGTTAAAAGCACAAAAGAAAAAAAAGAAAAAGTTTTCCTATTAAAATTAATTTGTTTTTATCAACTGTCTGCCGGGTGTATGTCGGGAGTTAGTGATGGTTCGGTGCGTCTGAGCGGATTTTTTGTCGTGAATTCAACCGTAAATTTGTTTTTGTAAATTAATATTTTTATGTAACGGATATTCTGTCTGGAAAATATTAGAAGCATTACTTTTCAGAGCATAGTAATTTTTGTTTACAGGTTTTTCCCAACTCGTGGTCGTCTAGTGAATAATCTTCAAGAATATGTAAAAAAAACACGTCAGATTTCTCCATGATGGACAATATGGACATTCAGATACAAATCAATGCATAAATATATTTTTATTATTCGCATTAATATTTAAATGAATATATTTTGAGAATACCAAAGCACGTTAAAATATTATAAGTAAATATTTGGCATATGTCTGCGTTTTGCAAGCAGTTAGTATTCCACGTAACGGATTGCAAGCGCACCGATGCTTATTAAAACACTAACCGAATATCGAACATACTAACTTTTAGTTTTGTGAGCGTGTTGATGTGCACATACATTTTCGAGTGGAAAAATCGATTGGTGCACGACCGGGTTCGAATTCACTATGGGAAGTCAGGGTACCGCCTACCTGGCCTGGAATGAGTAAAATCCAGACAAAAATACTATGACAAAGACTACATAGTATTTAGTTATTTGAACTTACCGGCTCCAGCTTATACGTCTCAGTACAGTAGTGAGTTTTCTCGATAGTAGCTGTATATGAAAATTCTATTTCATTATCAAAGCTGCTAGCGCCATCTGTTGTCGAGTAGCTGAACCGAACAATATGACTACAACTAACTACTACAATCTTGTTAGAATACACACGTTATGAGAAAACTCAAATTAATTAATTGTCTTATTCGACTTTTTTGACATATATACAATATACAAACTAACAAAAAAATTTAAACTGAGGAACCCTAAAAATTTCTTAACCATACTTGGACTATCATTTGTAGTTTATTTGCGTTGATTTAATTTCGGTAGGTACCTACATACCTACTAAAATGTAATAATATTAATATATTTTATTAATAACTGTGGATACCGTCAGCTTAAAGACTGTGTCAGCTAATAATTAACATCGTCATGATTCCTCACACATGATTTAGAACACTAAAGTGTGAAACAGAGATGAAAATAAAAATCTGACGTGGAAATTGCTTGCAATAAGCTCTCAATCGGCTGATAGGTACGCTGCGATCGGACAGAAGCGACATCACAAGTTGAAAGTTATCATTTTCTCTTGTTTCTTTCTGGGTTCCGTATAGTTTTTACAATTGTTTTTTTTTTCACTTCCGTTTAACAATCGTTTATAAGTTATGTTATTGTAGTATGCACCTAATACTAATATATTTTGTATTCTGTTATTATTACATATATTTTGTATTCTGTTACAGTTACACCGCCTCCTTTAGATTCAATTTGTCCTTTCCATCCAAAAGTTGCGTGGAAGATATAATTTTTTATATCTTTTTTTGGCGGCCCACAGTTTCAGCTAACTTCATGGAGTTGGATAAATTTTCTGAAAAAAAAAAATAACTTTTCATCCTTATTTTTATGTTGTTGTTTTATGTTTGTTATATTATAACAGGATGAAGATCAGGATAGGTACGTACTTTGAAAATATAAATAAACCAATATTTATTAAAATTTAATCGGTACGTAAAGCATGGCAAAAAAGTGTAGAACAATTTAAGGGCGCCACTTCCTTTTTGATACATTAAATAAGAAATAAACTACAGTACCAATTTTTTTTTCGTGTATTTGCTTAATCGATTTAGAAACAATCAAGAATGGGTAAGATGATATCATTTATTCCTGGAGTCACACAAGCTACATTTTATCCGCGATAATATAAAATTTCCAGTTAGAATTTGTAAAAAAAGACTTAACACGGAACCCCAAATGACCAAGCTCCACAATACCAGTATTTCCCCGTCCTTTTGCAATTACACCGCACACGACTGAACATCAACGAGCGACGTTTTTTTTTCGTTTTTCCCTTTTTTTCAATTTATCTTTTTTTCCACGAGTGGAGCGTATTTTTCGCTTATTTGCTCGCTTCATTGGCTTGTAAGTGAGAGGGTAAGGTTATGTTTTTATTTTAAAGCTTTGAAGGCTTATTGGATTTGGGTCAAACGTGTTGTCTTGTTGGATTAGGAGCAACGGTGTCGCTGCGAGAGGGCGGAAAACGGGTGAACTAACATAGCGCCATCTTTTGGGGAGTAGATTAACTAAAACAGTATCTTCATTAAGATAATAGTTTCTAGTTAGATTTTGAAACAAATAGGCTTTTTAGTTTTTCTTTTTATAATAGCATTATATTCATAACACAGCACTTCCACTACACACCTATCTTTGATCCTGTATGAGACATACCGTCATGCATTTGTATGTACTGTATTGATTCTAGGTCCTACATTTTATATATTATACCATAGAGGTAACATTAGCCAAAATTATTTATTTATTTATTTATTTATTAACATATTAAGTAGGTACAATAGTTAGTTAGTAGCATCTTTTAACCTATGTTAGGTTTGTCTAGACACTAGGTTCTCGATGTGTTACTGTATTTGAGATAAAATTGCACAACAAAAACATCAGTGAAATTATAAGTAGGAGTAATAAGTAGGTAGGTATTAGAATAGGGTTATTACGGTAACGTTAAAAAAGGAGAATATTTTCAATTCGGAGGCTAAGTGTTTTTCATACGTACATAACTCGTTTATTCATTAACATTCATATTGTATTGTATGATTAAAATTAGGATTTTTTTGTAATCTTTTGTGTATAAAAACTTACCTGAGTCACAACTCAGGTAAGTCAGGTATGTGTTCTATACCGCAGTATAGAACACACACAACTAGGGCAAGTATTTATATAATTCGGTTAATATTAAAAAGTATTTATGATTGATTATACCCATTTATTCTAAGTTGGTTCATCGATTACTTTGATCTTGGTCAAACTTGAATAATGTTTTCCTTATCTTAAAAACAGATCTGAAAGTGAGTGATTGATGAATTAATAAAAATACTTAATTGTACACCTTATGATATAAACAAAATAAGCAATACACATTATGACAAAGGTACAATGGGCAGTTTTCAATCCTGAGTGAGATAAAATAATCTAAAAACGATTTTTTAATTCGTTGATAAATTTTTGTAGATGATTTATTTTGAATGCCCCAATGACCAAATTTAAGTAGTTACTTATCTTTGTTATACTTTTTGTAAAATAAGAAACTTATTTATATCTTAAACTCAGTTGATGGATTTTTCGCAATTATCCATCAACTGACACTACCAGCTGTGGTCAAACAAAGGTAAACTCAAATAGAAAAGTAATTTACTATCATATTATGTAGAATACACGTTTAATGATGGCAAAATATTTAAAAAGTCAATAATATCTTGGAGTCTAAAGAAAAACACAAGAGTCAAGCGCATTAGTTATTTATTTATTTTAGACGAAAGAATATAAAACGTTGTAAAAGCTTGTATTAACAAGACTTAGTTAATTAGCGAACAAGCTGAAAAATCCCCTCACATCCCCTGAGGCCATGGAATTAAAATCATGAAGGCTCTTGCACGCGAAGATATCGTGCCGCTATGTGTGTCATAATGTTTCACCACAAAGAGAGTTACAAAAACATTTTAATAAAATGTATATTCGTTTTACCTACGCAATTAAATTATACACCCTAATACCTAACTTGTAACAGAAAAAATCTAAAAGTTCGATCAACAAATACAGGGAACACGTCTTCTTAGTTAACCCGGCCAAACTCTGATGCCTGTAGATTATTTTTTTAACACAACTCTTTCAAATTAAATTGAAAACGTTATTGAAAAAAACCTTATAACATTAAAAGTTAGCTTAAAATTAAGTAGCTAATTATTAAAAAAGCCTATCTAGCATACGCGTAGCGTATTTAACTCAGGGATTATTTCCTAGTTATCTACCATTTTTTAAAAGTATCAACTGCTAGCGCACCGATGTTTGAGTATGAGTATCATCAAAAAATCGCTTCAGTTGTGCAGCATTTCTTAAAAGATGGACTTGAAAACGTACAGGTACACTTAACAAAACAATCAGCGTTTGTCGTTTGAAAAAAAACTAGCTCGATAGATGACATTGACGAGGGAAAATAAAAAGGTTATTGTTTTTGGTGCTTGCTCGTCAAATTCACCACAACTTCTAAATATTGAAACGAAGACACTTCTCGACTTAAACATTTTGATTTTTTTTTAAGTTTTGGTCATTACAGGGTCTGGCTAAATTACTATTAGTATATTATTGCTAATTGTCTAGTCCCCATTACCATAACATTATGCGTATAATTAGGTTTTCAAGCCTTGTCGAACTGTAACTCAGCGACTTGTCGCAGCACTATTGATAGCGTTTGAAAAAGCTCTGAATGAACTGGTAAAAAATCCCCCAAAATTGTGTTCTTTTACTGAAAACAGCCCTTAGTCTCCATTACGCTGTTAGGGATGAACGGGGAATGGATTTTTAAGTGGCGTCTGCGGAAGCCTGTGATTTATTGTAAGAACGATTCGAAGCAAGGTTAATATGGACCAGGCTATTTATAACCACGACTCAAAGAGCCGGTAAACATAAAGTAGAGTTTTTGGATCTGAGAACTTGCTGTTTAATAATTACATTACGATAGTTTACTTAACTCTTTTTCTGGTCATTCCACGTTATAGTGGATTGATAGAGAAAGAGAATAAAATATTTCTGTACGTTGAATATCCGAAAAGTTGTTTGTTTGTCTTTTGTCCGCGCAAACCGTCCAAATTTGTGACTTTCACACCTGTATCTACCACGGCCACGAAGTTACATACGTTGAAATATCAAAGATGTGGACTCACCTTAAGAGATGAGATACGTTTAATTTCACCTTAAAAAAAACATTAAAATATACAACATAGTTGAAAGCATTAAATAAATGTGGATTGGTAGTCTTATTACTAAGAACGGCATTCTAGAGGTAGAATGAAGAGTGTTTGGCTTAGTGTCCACTGTAGATTATACAAAAATGGTAAATTTAAAAGTCTCTCTCCACTATACCCCATCGGTATTTTTTCCCGGACATACGCCCTGAGCACTGATTACTGGCCGCACTGGATCAGTTAATCTACAGGTTTTTTTAACCACAGTGTTTTTACCGTTTAACCGCAACAGTTAATTTACAATTTAACCTGTTGTGCTTGCTTTGTTGCTGTTTTTTCATTTTAATCTTGTTTGTGGTAGAGTCTGGGGAATGGGGTATGTTTTGGTAGCAATGATACCACATTTATACATGACTATCATCTACCCGCGTGCCCGGATAAAATATAGTCTATATGTTATTTTAGGTCACGAACTATACCTATTTAAAATTTTATCTAAATCGCATTAATCTTTTACCAAGTTTCTTATCAACAAACATCCGAACATCCACTTAATGTTAGAAGAATACCAAACCAACTTCAAAAAGTATTAAGTAGAGTATTGAATGAACCCTCAAGGGATCAAATTTGAACCAACAGAGACTCTGTATTGTTTTTTTTACTTAAATAGCTTCGGAAACTTTGCCATTAAATGATTTTTTATTATCAATTTATTTTCAATCAGATCAACTCACTGACTTAATGCAGTATGAGCAAGAAATAACTAGTATCACGACAAAGATGACCATTTTATTCACTGAAAACAGCAGAATTTAAATGAACTGATTTTAGCTGAAAGTGATAATCTACCTATTATGTTGTAGAATCAACCTTTTCTGGGGTTGTTAATCTGATCTATTTTATTTATTTATTTTTCTCGTAATTCCCAAAAATCAATGACTGAACGAATTTTAATGAACTGGTTTTAGCTGAAAGTGATAATCTACCTATTATGTTGTAGAATCAACCTTTTCTGGGATTGTATATCTGATCTATCTGTATTTCTTTAAATTATGTGCGAATTAAAAAAAAAGTTGGTGACCCTATGTTTCTGAATAAGGATATTTATAGAACGTTCTTTGTTCCCCTTTTTAGTCGTAATTCCCAAAAATCAATGAATGAAAGAATGAAAACACTTTATGGTAAATCACAAGAAAATTATAAAAAAACTACAAAACTAAAAGTACAATAGGAAGCCTTAAAAAAAGCCTCCCAATAAATAAAACGAAATGAAGAAATATTGCTCCAGAAAGGGGGGTATAAGTTTTTGGGGCCAGAACAAACATTATTATTATCATATTATTAAAATATCTGAAGTGCTCGTGGCATAGTCTGGCCTTAGATCAACTAGGGGAAGTGACGTAGCAACGTAAAGCTAAACAAAGAAAGAAAGAACATTATTTTATTTGTTTCCCATACATAAAAGTTTTAGATAATAATATTATCATAAACAAAACGAAACAAAAAACTTAAAAACTAGGTGCACACTGAATCATTTTACTCCGCTGTTTCTTAGAGCACAACAAAACACATCGCTAGATTTGACTGTCACTGACCTACGTATGGTTACCATGAAAAAACCAGTGGTATGTCCAACGAACTAGCAGATATACAATACCATATATTCATAACAAATATTGTTACATACTTATACAATTATATAATGGCCTTATTATTTACCAGCCCCTTCTCAGTAAATATCAAAATTACCCCATTCCCACCCCATAATTAAATTCCAAGGCACCGAGCAGAATCTTTAATAAATTTATAAATTTTCGCCGAGCAAGCGAGCTTTCTTACAAAAGGAGTAATTTGAGTCTCACACGGTTCCGAGTTTCGTGTACTATCACCGACAAAACACTTCCAAAACAAGATCATTACTCAAGCAAAAATATTTCTAGAACATAATCTTAGTTTATACCTGTTTCTCTACTCACATAAATAAATAGTGTTAATACTAAAGTACGAATACTATTTTTTCCAAATTATATATTTAGCACACGACGCAGTGAAGTCTCGCAAAATGACGTAGAATTGACAGGTTTTAGGAAGAACAAGAGCTGTTGACGTCACGAGTAAAATTATGAATAATTACATTATGTAATTAAGTATGTTTAAAAACACATACCAATTTCACTACTCAGATCATTTCATCACAACAACACCCAAACAGAAACACACTCACTCAAACGTAAACACTTATCACTTACACACTTTCTCACCAAATCCACACTCACTCACACATCTAATTAACACTCTAATTCCTAACACCTCTCCCCACACACAGCACTGCCTGTTAATATAGGAATCAATTAATATTATTTTTAGTTACTTTCTCGATTAGTTTTTCATTTTTCATATGTGTCCTCATAATTATTAAGTCTCTTTACGTTTAATCCGTGATGCTAGAGCACTAGTGACCTGTAATACAGGTTTTTCAAACTTACTTCAGGCACCAGTCTCTCACAAAACAGGTTTATTATACACATAGTTGCATAATTTTAAGACAAGGAAAAAATAACTTTGTGAGAGTAAATAAATGCTTTAGTAAAATAGTAAATAGTCCAATCAACGAATATTTTTTTGCATAGAAGATCTCGGAATAGTTTCTCTGTTCATGTAACTTTGCAGGGCAAAGAAGTACAGTGTGTAAAATGTGAAATCTAAAATCTCCGGTTGTTGAGTTTCTACTTTATTTTATGTCTTGAAATTATGTTTCGGTTTTTTGTATAACCATGTTAGGCTCGACTGTACATACATACATACACACACGTGCAATTTAAGATGAATAATTATGTGGCAGCGCCGCCTTGCTACGCTGAGGAAATTGTGTTTGACTAAGGTTGATAAGACAAAATCAAAAAGTTTGTGCAAATATTATAATTATTTTCAGTGGGGACGCATAAATTTGATTTTGTACCAGATCTACTACGAGTTTTTTCATGTCACGGGATGCAAGCCCAATAATTGCTTATTGGAAAACTAACCGCTTAGGCCTCAAATGTTTGGTTCTAAGCCGTGACGGTTTTCTCACAATCGTTTTTGTAATTTTTTAAAGCTGTCCAAATCGTTTTCAGGAATATTTCCTGGAGGGAGGTAAGTAAAGACAACTAATTTCCACTGGCTACGATCCTGACATACCTTTTTTTCTTCATTTACTCTTATCACATTCTTCATGCGTGCTTTAGGGTACTCTTACCTGACCTAACCAGA
Source organism: Perizoma flavofasciatum (assembly GCA_958496245.1). Classification (NCBI taxonomy): domain Eukaryota; kingdom Metazoa; phylum Arthropoda; class Insecta; order Lepidoptera; family Geometridae; genus Perizoma; species Perizoma flavofasciatum. Next base: position 5,793,938 of record OY292419.1, on the reverse strand, counting down.
TCCATCCAATACAAGAAGATAAGATTATTAGTCTAGAAGATACATATTCACTCTTACCATGAAGAGACCTTGATTTTATTTTTCTGGAAAGACAGATGATGATAGTGTGTTCCGTTCCTTCGCCGTTTTCATTATAACGGTAGAACCGAAAAATTTACAGCAAATGGGTGGTACACTGACAAGATACGGATGGTCAGATCATGTAGCTAATGTGTAAATAGATAAAGTTTAATTTTTAGTATATTCCATTTTCGTATCCACACAATCCTCTCGTGTTCTCAAGAAGGGTACCCTAAGAAAACACATAGTACACTTATTTATCTACGGGCCCCACTCTTTATGAAAGGAATGATTAATGTCTGCCGGCATTAGGGCTAACGAACACCCCTTAAGGGGGTAGGGGGTGGCGACGCCCCGTAATTATTATTCGCACTTATAAGAGTTCTGCCAAGGATAAGGAGATAAGATTCCATAATGGATACTGACGTGAAGAAACTAGAGATAAGATCAAGCTTATCCAACTCCTAATATTATAAATGTGAAAGTTTGGAATTTTGGATGTTCGTTTCTAATAATCTCCGGAACGGCTGAACTAATTTGAATGAAATTTGGAACAGTTATAGTTCATGACCTGGAATACCATTTAAGATACTTCTTATTCAGATAACATGCAGGCGTAGCTGTGGGCAGAGTGGATACCTTAGTTTTTGTGTGTCCATATACGTATGTTGCTCCATAATGCTTGGATGATCACATCCTATGAAAATACAGCGCAGCGATCACTTCACTACACGCCAAGCAAGCCGCTAGGCTCCAAGCACGCATTACAGACATTCGATAGCTTCGCTACAAGCCAAGCAAGCCGCTAGGCTCCAAGCACGCATTACAGACATTCGATAGCTTCGCTACAAGCCAAGCAAGCCGCTAGGCTCCAAGCACGCATTACAGACATTCGATAGCTTCGCTACAAGCCAAGAAAGCCGCTAGGCTCCAAGCACGCATTACAGACATTCGATAGCTTCGCTACAAGCCAAGCAAGCCGCTAGGCTCCAAGCACGCATTACAGACATTCGATAGCTTCGCTACAAGCCAAGAAAGTCGTTAGGCTCCAAGCGCGCATTACGGGTATTAGGTCGCTTCGCTACACGCCATGCAAGTCGTTAGGCTCCAAGCACGCAGTTCCACCGGTCCCGTGCATTCACATGCGTTTGTTTTTTCTAAGGTGAAGCGGTCTGTCGTTAAGCCAGCCGCTTGCAGTTAGAGTCCTAAAGAAACGTATTTATCTTTATTTTTTTTCAGCATTGACACGACTAGAAATTCAGTGTAAGTCCACCAAATATCATCAGTATTTCCTAAAAAGTTACCGAACTAAATTATTTAATTAGAAAAAGATAATTATATGATAGAAATATTTTTATTTTGCGAAAATGGGTGTAATAATATAAGATATTAAGAGATAATGTTATGTCTTCCATAGTCTACTTTATAGCATGAAATTATATTAGTTCTTTCTGGTTCTTTCATCCATTGCTGATCTCAGACTGATCATAAACGATGTTGAGACACCTCCATCCATTTATAGTATAATCAGTCCATTGGGTAGGCCTTCATACACTGCGCTGTCTGGTAGCCATTTTCAAATCCTACCCAGCAGTTGTCGGTTCTACGAGAAATGGCCTGCCCATTGCCAATTAACCATGCTCACAGACCAAAACAGTGCTATCAAAAAGGAACCGTGTCTTTGCCGCAACTCTCGAATATTCCATACATCAATTTCACCGTAGCTGTAGGTACATAAAACCCACACACGACGCCTGAAGTAGACGTGAGGTTCTAAGAACGTGAGGAAAATGTTTTTTGCTAGTGAAAAGGCCTCCTCTGTCGTTAATTACTCGCCCGAAAATATCCATAGGATGTTCCTTCGCAATCTTGTAAATTTCTATTCCGGTTTCAGAGGAATTTCAATGAAGTTATTTAAGCTAGCGCCGTATATGATTATGAAATAGTAGACATGTTGTTTTTGTCACTGTTAACCGAAAACCACATAACTAGAGCTGAAAATTCGAAGATATTATAATTTGGAACATGCATAAACACCGCAACGAGTTTATCCGGCAGATAAAGAAAGTCATCGACATAGCCCAGAGGATTAGCATTATGTCCAGCTGATGTGGGTTGATGATGATGATAAACACCGGTTCTATTACTATTGTTACAATACCATTACCATTGCCCTTTTAATGGGCACTATACCTCAACCTGGCATTGGCCTAGGCATATAACCGTATACTGGTTCTAGTATTTGGCCTATCACAGAATGCTTAAGAAAGAACTAATAACATGACGAACAGGCAGAGTGGTTCTAGTGGTGAAATTTCAATTTTTATTACAGTATTTATGACCAATTACTGGAAAGCTACTCAAGATAGAAGCTACATTTTGGAAAGAGAGAAGCTGTAATTTTTCATCTTCAATTAAGAGTAAGGTTCTTATATCTTTAAGGTAAAAGTAAATAGGTATCATCTAGATCTTTATGCTCCATCGTACATTTTGCTCCAAGCTACATGCAAATAACAAAGCTGTAATTTTTCATCCTCAATTAGGAGTAAGGTCTTCAAGGTAAGAATGAGTAGATATCATCTAGATCTTCATGCTCTATCGTCAGCCGTATCCTTATTTACCATCAGTTAAGATTATGGAGAAATGGAGTTATTCATAAGAAAAGTAGTGATTGAACGTAAAATAGCAAAGTTAACGTCAAAATTCATTTATTCATTAAAGTCACAGGAATCACTTTGAAACATCAATTTTACCTAATGTCTGCTCTTTTCAGTATCGGACGATAAAAAAACCACTCTCCGTAGAAATCATGGTGGTAATTATACCAACAGCAATATCTCTACCTTCCAAATTGTATCCACAAGGAACACCCTGTGCCATCCCGCAAAATTCGTCTAAGAAAACGTAGGGCCGGGTTCGGAGCAATTTATCACGAGTCGAGTTATATTAATGTGGATAAATGGAGTGGGGGGCACCTTGGCCCACTGGGAGGGCAAAATGACGGCCGGAGAATGTGTCGGTTTCTGAGAGATTGATTTTTTCGAACAAACTATAGTTTAAGGCGCATGATTGGGCTGACTGGACTTTTTGGACAAATTCTTCGCTCAGAGTCAATACGAATATTTTTTTATAAACTGTTTATTTTATAACTTCTTTGTTTACAAACATTAGCTGTTTTTGAAAGCAAAATCGATTTAACTTTTTAGCAACCCCGATGGCGCGGCTGGTGAGTAGCTGGCTGCACCTCAAGAGGTGCGAGCTTGATTCCCTGCAACATTATATTAGATATTCGTTCCGGGTCTAGGTCCTGTGGTACCATTATACTCGTAGTTCTTGACACCCACGACACAGGGAATCCTAGTTTGGGGTCATGGATATTTTAAACGATAACGACGTTTGGAAAGTTTAAACATTAAAATGTCGGATTAAATATTACCTATATTCTGTTCGTTTTGATTTAGCAATCGCTTTTGAGGGAATTGGTTTTATTTGAATGTCGTAAGCGTACTTGTATGTGTATATTTTCGGACAAAAATCCCAACAGATAGGTACTTTATTTCCTGAACATTAACCTACAAAATGTAGGCTATAACAGTACATAAGAACTATATACTGGCATTATACATAACTCCGCGATGCAGAGTCGCGCCCCGGGCTGGAGTCCTACAAGAAAATTAGTTATTAAAATTTCACTGACGCTCCGAAATTTATCTCGAGCGCAATGTCGAGAGACTGAATAATCTTGATACTTGATTACGTAACTCCTTAAATATTATTTAAATAATTGTATTAAACTTACTTTCATATTTTACCTGCCCCAAATGGAATCCCATCTTGATAATAATAATAACAATCGCCTATGGAGCTAATAATGTGACATGTACTTTTTTTTTTATTGTTATCTGACATGTACATAATTTATTTTACATTAAGTATTTTAGTTTTAGTTCGTTATTATACTTTGACAATACCTCTTCACAGTAGCTTAATAAATTATATTTTATTGAATTGCATTGCATAGCATGGTATGCCACTTTTATTAATTACAGGAATTTCTTTGACCTAACACTTCCTAAATCACTATGCTTGTCTATTTTAATCGCTTGTAACTATCCAGATTTATTATGTACCTAGGTATTGGACTAGATTTTTTCTTTTATACAATAGACTTATATATATTATGTAATTTGACAAAACCAAGTGTACAATTTAGTTCCTACGGTTAATAAATGAGTATGAGTATATGAGTATGAGTATAATCTTGACTTTTATCGAAGTAAATTTCATGCATTCAAACTATACTCATATTTTCAGGTTAAATTCTTGTTCAAGTCTGCTCTCGGTCTACATTCAGTCTCAATTGTGACGTTTTTTCTTTGTCATTGTTGTTGAGGATATCTATTTTGACAGATCGAAACATTGATTGTTTTTTTTTCAAATACAAGAACTGAACTTTGGTTTTCTAAATAAAATCAATAAAATGAAATTGTTTGTTCATTTGTGTTCTCTTTCACCTCATTATATTTCATGGTTGACTGTGGCCAACCGTTCTATTATTAAAACTGGTTTAATGCAAAATACTTGTAGATTTATTTTCTAAACTGCGCTAAAAAGTTTTTTTTTAGGTAAAATATGAATACTTGAATTGACATAGCTCTCAAACTAATGACCGTAATATACAACCTGTATAATTATTTTTTATCTTTTTTTTAGCGAAAAAATATTAGTGACTTACAAACAAACAAACACAAGAGCAAACAAACATCCTCTTACTTCTTGGTTTCTTGAGTCGCGGGATTAGCGTCATAGTAAGAAGAGGTAATATACCTATTAAGGTATATTACCTTGGCGCTAAATGACGCTGTATAAAAATGTCCGGCATTATTATTATTATTGCACAAAGTTGGCTACGTATATGTCTATTAAGCTGTTGCTACTATTTCAGTACCTAATAGCATATTATGCTAGTATTTAGCACGCTAGGATCACAAGCCGTTACATATTTTTGATGTCATTATCTGAATTATTATTACAGTGTCAATAACAATACTTTCTTTAAAAACTTACCAAGCTACTAAGTTATGAAAAACAAAATCCATGGGAACAAAAACCGGATTTTCCTTCAACTTAAAAAAATACTTAACCAGTTATCATAACAACGAGGGCCAAACTGACCCCAAGACGTTACCGGACAGCGGTCAGCGTGGGAAAGGGTTAAATTACAAGTTCTTATTGAAGATGTTTGTGTGATCGTTGCGATGCGGCTTCTAATAGCTAGCTAACTCATTATTGAAACTTGTTATAACATAATTATAAACGTAGGTAATTAAAATAAAAATAGCGGAGAAAAAAAATAAGCTTCTACAACACTTTTTGATCCCCGAACTAATAGCAATACAAATATTGTAGTAAATCTGATTTTTTTTAGGTGCGAATTCCAGTGCGAATGGCACTGGAATTATTTAACTGATGATGGTCATGAATAAGTAACCACTTAAACATCAGGTCAAGAAATCATTACCACACACAAAAAATCATCAAAAAATAAACATTAAGAACGGCGGTAAAACTAACCTAATAAACACTTATACCTATCAAGGTATGGGTTGTATCCTTTTTGGCGTCAGCTATTTTTTCTAGACCCGTATTCCGAATCTCGAATTGAATAACGACATCTATTTGTCAAAACCATCACCATAGTGACATATCTCACCATGGTTCACAACCAACAACAAGATCCATGAATACCTACAACAAGTCCCTACAGTAGACGGATAGAGGAAGACGATACTTATAGCTCGCCTTAAATACCACGACAATCAGCTAGCAAGAGCGCTAGTCGAATATCCAAGCCACACCAGCGGTTGAAGAGGTCCATTTTTTTGGGTATACTGCATAATTAAAAGGGAAAATTACTAAATAATCTGGATCACAAGCGCCATCTATCTTTCAACCTATCCTCTTAATAGTCTACCAACTGATAGCGGATTCAAAGAAATCGAAAAAAACTGTTTTAAAATCTTGTTGAAGTTTGAGTTTTGATCTGGAATTTGGAGCTTATAAAACAATTCATCAACTCTATTGCCTCAGAGCAAAATGAAAATCTCTCATCAAAGTTACTCTTCTGCTCAACTTTAATAGACACACTAAGTTATCGATTTCTTGGCACACAAATTGGCTTAAAGTATCAACTACGTGGAGTTGAGGCTACACTCCGAAGACGCTGTTAAAGTTTTCCGTGCTACTTTCGCGGCTCTGCAGAAAGTTGTGCTGGGGCTCATTACGGCAGGCATAAGGAGTCTTCACACTGAACTGAAATACCTATTACCAATCGCCAAATACTCAAACGTAACTCTTACATTTAATCATAATTTAGGGTCAGTAAGAAAATTACAGGTTTCTACATTACATATCATCATCAGTAGTGGTTCACTACTGGGCATAGGCGTCCCTTAAGGAGTACCATGACCTAGTATTAGGTGGTTTAGACCTTAATTCCCCACACTGGTCCTGTGCAGGATGGTGGGGATACCAGAGCCTCGTCGTTGATCTGCTAATCCATGCGTGAGAATCTCGTTCTGAAAATTTCGTTTAATCTTATTACACTCTTTATATGTAATAGTAGTTTCCTACATTGAAAGTTTTCAAAGTCAAATGATCACTTTTAGCGGTAAAACCTTTATTTCATTGAATACAAATTATGTTTTGATTTTTGTTTTTTTTGTATGTTATTTCCTTAAATACCTATTTTGTGTGTGAGATTTTTTATCTTGAACAATTACTACAAAGTAAAATAACAAGAAACAGTATTGAGTTTTTATTTAGATAGTATTCTAAATTTCATCAATATTTGTTGGCTTTTTTGTCGCAAATGTTATTTTAGAGGTAAATTTTTCATTGTTTTAAGCAAAGTAAGTTTGCACGTACGAGTTCTGGAAATAGCAAGAGTTTAGGTAATATGATAAAGTATAACATATATATTTTCTACTGCCACAAACTATGCCAAATTAGCTTAAAATAATTTTTAGTAAAGCGTATTTTCGGCTTCATTCCCTTGCGGTTTCTGGACCAATCTAAAGTCTTCTTTACACCGCCCGCTTCGATACCCCGAGGCGTATATAATATCTAAGATAAGTTCCAGTATATACGTGTATTGACAGCATTAAATATTTATGGCGTCCTTTGTTATCTGCTAATAAAGCTTAGATCGAATAGTTTGGGATTCGGAGATAGTTTGTGATGAGAAAATAGATGAATCGAAACTATATTAACATTTAAGCTGATATTTTTTACATGATTTCTCAGTTACTCTAATAGTAATAAACTGATATTTGTAAAGTGATTACTTGAGGATATAATCAAAATAAATAATAACAGAAACACGATTAGTGAAATTTTTCACAATAGATTTATTTATAGAAATTGACTCTTCAAAAACGTCCATTCTTCTCATCTGAAAAAAACAACCAATAATTTATACATAATTCAGTGGGTACTTTTGAAAAATTAAGTCAAAACTAAACAGGATACGTTGGAAAAATCGATTTGTTATTCAGAGATTAATACTGTGTTATGGTACGGAACACTTAGTGCGCAAGTCTGACTCGCACATGACTGGTTATTTAATCAACTCGATGTCAATGTGTGATTTTTATACTATATTACAGTTATTTTAAACTATATTATTCACCTAAAATATCTTCTGAATTTTCAGCTATCAACAACACATTATCAACACAATCCAAAGTGCCTTCACTGCTGTATAGGTATATCAAAAGTGTTTTTGTCTCTCCAATTCAAGTTATTCCAATATAGATTATTATGATCATCAAATGGTATGCGATTGCCAATAGACATTTAACACCGGCCCGCTTAGCATGAGCACCCAAGACAACGTTTTGTTTCTATCGCCTATTCTGTCAAACAAATATGAGGAACAAAATATTTTTTATTTTCTCGGCGGTAGACAAAACCGTTGTCTAGGTTTTTCATGGTAAGCAGGCAAGGCTGTTGATGTGTCATCTGCCCAAATGACAGTGGAACAGTCTTATGTGCCTGTAATTACACCAGCACCTATGCCCTTCAAATCGGAACATAGTAATTACACCAGCACCTATGTCCTTCAAATCGGAACACAGTAATGGCAAATTGCAACTTTGCGGCAAACATAGTAACATTGATACATCTACTTACTATTTAATGGATGAAAGGAGGTTTTTTTTTAGTTGAGCTACGACTTTGAAACAAAACTTCGAAGATCGAAAGATTGATGTTATAAAAATTTTTCGTTGTACATACTTTTAACATATTTAATACAGCGATTACATATTTGGTCAATTACTTGAGTTTGAACGTTTTCGTACTAACCTTCATCGCACTGTTCTTTAAATCTTTAATCGATTTTTCTTCAAAAGTCTGGAAAATATTCGCCACCCTTTAATGCTCTAAACGACTACCCGTCCAAGTGTTGGCTGTACTTAACGTAGCTATTTTATTTATTTAAATATAATCTACCTCTGACCTATTTTCAAAATTACGTCACATCTTACAATAACGATTCAATTAAAAAGTTACACTTCTATGAATCTAAAATTCGCTATAAACACATAAACCATTATAAGGAGATCCAGAAACACAGTAAAATTAAATACTTTAACATTCGGAACACGTAAAGTTGGGGGTCTGTAGTAACTGGTGGTAAGCAAATTGCCTAGAGGCAGTGTTGCTTGGTGATAAAACTATAAAAGCCGGACGAAGTTACGTTTCGTTACACTGTAGGTATACTAGCTTTTTTTCCATGGCTCCGATCGCCTATAGTTTCGATTCGTTACAAAAATATTTCTGGAGTACCCACAGATGATAGATGTCGTGGCTGCCCGACGAATAGCTGACGAATGGCGACTTTTTCTTCTTGGATTGGTAAGAATGGATGTGGGTCGACGAGAGCTTTACCCAGAAATGGGACAGGGTAGGTTAAAAAAACGTATCGATCTTAATTTGAAAATCAGCCATATTTATTTTATACACTGATAAAATACATATACCAACAAACTAAAAACTAGAAAAGGGGTATGTTCATAATACTTTTAAGGGAACAACAGGCTGTCTTAGATTACATGAATTAATGTCTGCAATACTGCATCTAAATAGAAGTTTATTAAATACTCATAAAGAACATAGTTCACTTATAATGAGCTTAAGAACTAACAAACAAATAATTATATGTAAAAGACGGATATTCCCGACTATAAATAGGGTGTAACAACCCTAGCCTGAGGGTGGGCGAAGGGGCGGAAAAGCGTGAAAATTACACAAGAAAATTTCACCATTCAGCATCTTTGTGTTTTCCTCCAAGATGGCGCCCGTCGGAAGTTAGTGGGGGTATAAGGGTGTATTTGCTTTTTCGTAATTTTTTAGCACAAATTTATGACCACTACCCAAAGTTTTCCTTTGATAATTATTTGGTTTTCGAAAGAAAATTACATTTCACTAATATTAAAATTAAATAAAGTAAATTTTTTCAAGCACATATACACCATATATTCTTGAAACAATTTACAATATAAGAAAGTACGAATACAATTACGTACGATAGGACAATTTACAATATCAGGGAAAAATAATCCAAATTTATGATAACACGCAGAAACATACACGTCGATTTCACCTTCCTACATGTAGGTTAAATAAATAATCAAATGGAACGGATTCATAAAGCACCTATGAGATTAAAGTCAAACTTCCTTACCGTTTCTAACGAATAAAATTCTTATTCGTTTTGAGGAATAATTAATACAAAGTTTATATACACCGATGTCACTAGCGATCAATAATAACGAGAATTAAGCTCTTGACATAAAAAAAAACATTCTTAATAACTCAAAAATTATTGACTACCCACAATATTTGCTCCGTCAAAATAAAGATTGGAAGCTGACCACTAAAATAGCTCGCTTTACTAAATTATACCAAGAGAGAAATGCATGATTTTCGATAACTTTAAGCTACGAGTACTAGGCAATAGTTAATTAAATAATTAAACAGTCATACAAAGTGACACCGCACTAAGATTCCATGTGTCGTGATAGGTGATAAGAAATTCGTACCGTACACACAGATCCAGAACGAATATCAGCAGGGCATTTGTCCGGCAGCGGGAATAATTTGAACATACCGCATTATACTTGTAGACCGTGGCAGGAAGTCAGCACAATAGCTGTTCGCGGCGGCTTTTCTTTGATCATCCCTTTAATTAACGCTATACCTATTCTATGGAATATTTTAATTACTTTGACTATGTACAACCAAGAATTTCGTATTTTCAGCCATTTTCCTAGGAAGAATTTGAATGAAATTTACATTTATTATTTTAATTATGTACCTGTGGCACAGTGGGCGAAGGTCCGCCTGAGACGCAGAAGGTTGCGCGTTCGATTCCCGCCTCGGGACAAATGTTTATATATCCGTGATGTAGTTCCTGTAACACAAGCTCTGCTTACTTTGGGGCTAGATGATACTGTATGAAAATGTCTAGCAATATTTATTTAATTAATTTTATTTATTCATATTTTTATATATTATGTCGTAGGTGGGTAGTTACTTAGTTTAAGATATCTAAAACTTATCTACTGGGGTGTTCTATAATTTCATCGAAATTTAGAGGTATGCCTATTTTTGTGCTCTAATTTTAAACATTTACTAAAGAGTAGGGTTCACTTGAAACCTAATTCTATTAAGAAATATGTTAGATTAGTGTAATAAAAAAGTATCTATTCATAAATCAAGAATGTTTTTAAAATATATAAAAATGTTAATACTCTCTAAGGTACTGATCGCTAAATTTGTTTATGAAGAATTTAACTAAGAATCTGGTTTACACTAAAACAAAGTAAAACAATGAATACCTAACTTGTATAATGTCCCATTTTTTTTAAACTTTCGTCATACGAACATTTCAATAAATTTAAAATTACACTTCTATCGATATTCTAAGTTCAAAAACTCGTTCTAAATCCGATTGTTCGGACACTGGCCAAACTAGACAACTGGCCAACTGGCCATCATAAACTTGTTCCAATTAATTCCTTTATCATTGAAGGGTTGAATCCGGTTCTCTTTTTGAATTTTGACGTTTTATTCTAAAACTAGATATTTGAAATTCGAGTTCTGACTCGCGTTATTCTGTCGTAGATAGACTTCATTAATAGAATTCAAGTTTTTATTGTTACTTTTTGGAGATATTGTGTTTGGAAAACGTGTATAACTTGTTTTGTAAAGAAAAACCCCGTCTACGTTATATAATTTTTTTACAAAACAAACTAGTTGAAACAAAGTGATAAAACAGTTTTTGAAAGAAAAATCATGTTTATTTATCCACCAACCAGATAATCATGAAAAGTTCAATTCTACGAGGGAGGACACTAAATACTTTCACCAAACATGACACAGGGAATCTTAGTAGGATCAGGACTATGAATTAGTCAGTCGGGTGAAAAAAACGGTTTCTCAACTGTTTAGCCACTTCACCTTAAGCTAACTAAATCAACTAAGACAGATTCAGTGACACGAAATAGAACAAGATCTCGCGTTCATGAAAACAATTGCCTATCCTTTCAACCGGAGCATAATCAGTGTGACGACGTCCACACGTTTATCCGAGCGAATATTATCACCTATTTTGTGATGAAAGGTAAAACCACAGTGTAGTATACATAGTAATAGGCACCTACTGTGGTATGAATTTTACTATAACCTTCGGCTTCTTTGTAGGTTTTAAATCAGATTTGTATCAAAAACTGTTGGTTGAAACTATCGTAGTTCGGTATCATTTTAGGTTATTATACCTTACCACTTAATTGAAGTTGATTTCATGTTTATGTTATACTCAAAATAGATCCAAAAAAACATAGCCTTACGTTTAAAATTATGCAGCAAATATTTTTTTATTCATTTTGGAGGCCAAAAACAATGATACCAAAACGAAAAAAAAACATACTTATTAAGCCCTGACTCCACACTATACGATTGTGTGTCGTGGTCAGGAACTAAGAGTACCATTATCATAACACTCAAACTCGAAAAATATACCTATTTATTCGCAGATCAAACGAATATCTAACAGATGGTTACATGCCCACTGAGCTACGAAATCTTAACTAGAACTAAAAGCCGGTGAAAATATCCAGACTACGCCATAATCATAAATATTAGAGCCATAAAACTGTAAAAAAACACCGAGACTATGGGGCCAACACCAAAGGCATTTCTGATGCTTTGCCTATAGATGAGAAATGAAAAATATGAAAAGATGAAAAATCTCATGAGTCTGTAATTTCAACGGCACCCATACCCTTTGTATGGCCCTTTGTCTTCAAGCAATACTTGCATTGTTGTGTGTACACAACAATGCAAGTATTGCTTGAAGACAAAGACAGATGCATACGGTGTTAGTACCAACCTGACGAGTTCTTTTACAAAGAAGCTTGAGCTTCTTTGTAAAAGAACACGTGTAATTGATTGTAATTGATTACGTGGTCATGATTCTGAAGATTCTTCCAGAAGGCTTAACCATGAGCACCAAAAAAGCGTTTTGTCGTGATTCTTGTTCTTGTTTTGGGTGTTATGCTACTAATGCTGGCCTGAAATACCTTACCTTATTCAAAGACAGCAAACTAAAATCAGTAAATACATAATGCCCCTAAGCCCGCACCACCTCCGCCGTAAAACCAGGAACGGAATATTAAAACCGGCACAGAACACCATTAAAATGCGTAATTGCTGGATTAGAAGCCCAAGATTCCTCTATTCCCTCCACAGCCATGTTCATAGTACGATACCTTTTCTTTTCTGAAACCTCTCCACCTAAGATTTCTCTTTTGCCTGAGAAATCTTAAGTGGAGATGAGAGACCGCTCTTACCGATAAGGCCACTTTGCAAATACATTGTAAATACATTTATTTTGCTTTGTACTATTAAAAAGCTATGTACCTTGTTATGTATAGTAGTTTGTTTCTGTTATCTGTAGATGTCCATCATGGGCATTAAAGTCGTGTTTTTTTTTACGAGCACGTTGTATTCCTTCTTTTAATGAATATGAACAGGTAAATAGCAAAATAATACTTGTGCATTCAGTTAAATTGCTGATTTGATCGAAAAATTAAACAGCCTTTTAATAAAAACAATTGCAATCTCAAATATAAATGACACTGTAGAGGTGTTATAGTGTGTACGCATACCGACGTGCCTCACATACGTCATGAGCAAGGTCTCAAGATTAGGCGATTACATCGGCTTTTTCGTATTTCGAACGCACGTCTCTACGTTTTATGCCTCGACTCGAACTCGGTTTAGGAACGTTCTGAATTTAAATGGATTAACTGCTTTAGAGCAATTTAGATTTGGAACGTATGTTTTTTAATTACTTATGAAAAACAATGGTTACGGTTCAGTTACAATTAGAGATTTTTGTTTTGATTAGTGTCTTATTGATAGTTAGGTGTCAAGTAAAGTGTATAAAATGACAGTAGTCATAAAAGTCACAAGGATGGCGTTTTACTAAAAGATTGGGATGCAGATGTGGCTTCATATAATGTTTCATTTGTTTCTCAGATCTACCTGACATTAAAGTGCCATCTTGTAAGCTTTCAGGAATTTAACCTGCCATTGAACATTATAAATTTTCACAACAAAAAAACCTAAAACCTCATATTCATATCAGCCATAAAAACTACCCCCGCGCGAGTGGGGGAGGCATCCCCTATCTGTACACGTATAAATCTATATAACGTCATTAAGAAAACAGCGCTATCGTCTTGCGTATAGCTATCTCCCTCGCTCATTGGTATTCCTACGAGTCAGAGCGAGATGGGGTGTATCTTAGGGAGGTAGCGCCTTACAATGGAGAAAAGACGGCGAAATTAAATAATACTTTGTCGTTTAAATTGAAAGGGTGGGTGGGGTAGTTTGGAAAATTTTCGGGGGTAGGTAAAAAGTATTGATTTTAGTGGGATTAGACGGTCGCCTCTTTTGCGGTGAATTTCCCTGCTTAAAATTTAGTTTTGTTTTTACTGTTAAAGGGTTCACGATTAAGTTTGTATTATACTTAATCTGTATTGGACTTACTCTTTAATGAAAACTTTCATGGGGTAGCGATAGGTCAAAAGTGTCGTTTAGAATTTTGTTTAACATAAAAACTTCATTGTGAAAATCATCCAACCAAGTACCTATTAATTGATTCTCAGAAGAATTGTTTTTTTTTTAATTATTTACTGAATTAGAATTTAAAATAATATTTTGGTGGGACCATTTTAGGACCAAACAATACAAAGTAGGTAAAATAGTTGTAAATAGAGTCGACAAAATCTTGATGCTTGTTAACTGTGATTCTGTAAATTGAAACAAAAAGATTAGGTAGAAGTAGTTCTCTAGAATGTAATATGAAAATTTTCGTAGACAAAATTTTAAAGGAAAAAAAAAATGGTGCTTTTTTCGTCTTTACATGAACACAAAACAAAATACCTGCAAAAATAACAAATACCTAAATAGATCAACTTTAAAAAATAAGAGGCTATGGGGTTGTTCATTAACTAGTCCTGGATACTATAAATAAGTTGGTTTGAAGATTTATTCCAAATTACCCGATTAGTAGATATTAATTTTTTTTTGACTTGTGTTCACTTCACCTAAAAACTAACTTTATTTGGATAACTGTCCTGAGCGTTTGGCTTCTCACATTATAGTCAGTCTTTATATGTAGTTGAAGTATTATGTAGGTATACCAAATTGTATGTAGGTAGGTAATTATAAACATCCTTATCTAAAAGGTTCTGTAACCTCTAAAGTTTCCTCCTAACAATGCCGATACCGTTATCATTCTTCGGCTGAATAAAATAGGCAATATACCCACCCCCTCGGGCAAATAAGCCATTAAAAGCCTTCGCGACGGCACTCGGCTATAAAATCTCTGCTTCTTGGCCCCTTCCGAGGGGGGGTGGGGGCGATAAACTGCCTTTATAAGGTTCTGTGCTATTATTAAAACGACGTTTTCTTAAATAATATGATATTTGGCATTAAGACTTTTGCGGTGATATTTCGATTATAGTTTATAAGGTTTCCCTATAAAGGTAATTATGTTCAACATACACATTTAAAGACCGTTGTAGACGATCTATAGATGGCTCAAATTAATTAAAGATAATAATTAATAATACTTAATTGTAAGATTGGTTGTACGAATGAAGTTAGTTCGCAAATATTAGTGGCCAACTCTAGAGTTCCACATGTGAAGAGTAGTGATGTACATATATTGCATTATTTCTAAACGTAGGTAATTAACTCGTAATTAGGTAATGTAGTATTTTTCGTTATTCAAAATACAGCAGGACGGCCGGATGCTCAATTACCTGGGCGCAAGTTAAAAAATACAACACTGCTTTCTATCAAAACAATGCAACGCAAGACAAACTCATTCCACCAAACAAAATTATAAATAAGCAATTTTTGAAAACGACTACACGAAAACTAATTCGTACACAATAAAACTTTCTCGTCTCCAGTGTGGCATTAAACTGGAAATTCTCATTTCGAAACGGCAAAAAGGTTGCTGGCCGTGCATAAAATTCGGAGCGCGAAAGACGGGCCGTTATTAAAACGCCAGTTTTGCAAAGTTAAAATTAAACATGAAAAACGACCCCCACTCCCCACTAACAACTACCTAGGGGGGCGACCCGCGCGAACTATGCTTCCAGTGCTAGGGTTGGCAGTACTGAAAGCGTTCGCAATTGAAAAATAATCGCTTTATAAATTATTGTCTAAAAAAATTATTGTAATATTATATAAATATTTTTAAAGTTTTCATCGGCGTATAAAGCTATAAACCAATTCTTTCAACCGCAAATTATTTATTTTTTCACATTCAATCCATGCTAAATCTGTGTAAAGTGATCCCCAAACGATTTATCTTTGATATGGGGAGCACTTTTACACTGTCAGATTTTATTCACTCACGTCGAAAATGTTTTGATTTTATGGATTAACGACTACACTGTGCAAAATTTGAAACTTACGCCATATTCATATTTTTAACGTGCAGAACTTTCACCATCTCACACTGCATTGTCCTATTTGTTGTTGCCATTCAAGATCTTTTATCACACAGTGAAGTTCTGCGAAGGATTTGATAGATAACCTGTCCATCGCCATCTTATCTTGCAGATTCTGAGCGTTATGGGGAAGTTATTCCATCCGAGTAAAAACATCGCCATTCCGTTTGAACACAAGTTGAAACGCAATGGACACCCCTATATAACTTTATTTCGCAGCAAAATTTGTAAATTTATGTAAATATTTCTCGTCTTGGTGGGGTGAAAAGTTACCCCGCTTAGCCGACTTGGAAACGGGAAGGTAAGTTTATATCTTGATGTTAATGGCGTTTACTTAGATTAATGTTTGTAATTTATTTTGCTAACTTTCATACGAAATAAGTGTAAGGTTGGAATTTGGATCCTGTAGGTAATAGAATAAGTAGAGTTTTCATTGTAAAGTCTTTCGGTATAACTTCTAATGCTTTAACGACGTAATTAAAACAAGATAAGCATCCTTTGTACTACACATGGCTTGAAAATTAGAAAATGCATTGTAAGAAAGAGACAAGAAAATAACGTCTGGCACAAGAAAGAAAGAGATTGGCATACCTGAGTTTTGCAAATGCAGCAAGACTAAGCTGTGAATGTTAAAACATTATTTTTATTCATGTTTCTTTCAAATGTTACAAAAAAACTAAGTCTTAACACTGAAGAAAAAAATCATTTAAATTTAGAATTTATTATTCAAACAAAATTAAATATAAATAATTGGTTTGATTATTTTATTGCTTTCTTGGTTAGAAAGAAAGAAAGAAAGAAAGTTATTTATTTGGCAACAAAAAAACACAGAAAGGACAGGTACACACTAAAAAAAATAGACATAATAAATACCTAAGATTTTAACAAAAACATAGTGACAAAGAGTGGTTAGGCGCACATTGATAATTTTAGCACCTAGAGGAAAAATTCGCAGTTATTAAAATTCATTTTAAATACGGCAACCCAATCTATAGAGTCAGAATATTGTGAAAGGACTCGTATCCAAGTCAAACTTTAGGGATATACCAGTATCACAATTTCAATGACATTTAACATTCACCAAATCTCATGCTTCTTGCATGAGACTAATCTTATCAAGAGCATCAAAGAAACACCCAGTGTGTACGATTGCCGCACATTTTACATATTCACAAATCGTCATTTTACGCGGCTCTTATAACAAAGCAGTGCAAAACTGATCATCATACGAAAAAGTTGTAGTTCTGACGCCAAAATTAACTAGAGTAAGGTACTTAAATATACATTTATCGGTGAGTGTTCAGTAGTTTAACTGCAAAATTAACTCCTTACTTAAAATAATATTAAATGAATTAGACGACCTCTGTGGCGCAGCGAGCGAAGGCCTGCCCGAGACGCAGAAGGTTGCGGATTCGATTCCCGCCGCGGGGCAAATGTTTGTATGAACTACAAATATTTGTCTCAGGTCTGTGTGTTTTCTATGTATAATATGTATGTATTTACGAAAAAAGTATATAATTAATATATCAGTCATGTAGTTCCCATAATACAAGCTCTGCTTGGGGCTAGATGATGCTGTATAAAAAATATCCAGCATTATTATTTATTTCAATTAGATCGATTCTGTAAATTTATAGTGTGCATTGACTCATCATAGAAGGAAGATATCGCTACCTATGTGTAGTCTCTATTGCGCTACGCTAAGATATCTTTATATATTCTCTTATATATATAGATAGATATTTCAAGATAAAGTTTTTGTAAACCAAATTAGTTTCAAGTCTTGAATTGAATTCGTAATTGAATTTTGCAAACTTCAAACGTATTGAGATTTAAGATCTATGGAGCGATTCTAACTTTAAATGAATTTTCTTTAAGTAAATACGAGATACGAACGCTTGGCAAAAGTTTGAGAAACTTCTATATTTTCAAGTTTGATAATTAAGTTCGCAGAATAATGTACATAGTTTTACCTATGAACTGTTTAAATTAAAGTTACCTACCTACTTTAAACGACGTTACTAACAACAAAAAAAAATTATATAGACAGAAGTGGTTTTAAGACCGTTCGTCATGGTACTTTTTGATGAAAACATATCTCTAGTAAGTGCACTGGTAAATACATAATTTCCAACAGTCTGTTTATTGGATAATTAATTTACAAGTACTCATTAATACAAATGAAAGAATTGATACACTTCATTCAAACGATCTAAATCTTTAGCTATACTGATACTGAGGTTCTCGGAGGCGACTAATTCCTTATTTAGTGACTAACTGTAACATCACAGATAAAAATACAAAACGTTACATCTAAAGATATAGATTTATGTCAACAAAACACAATAAAAAACAACACACTTACATGTTATGAAAAACAACAAGCAAACTACTTACCTAAAAAAACAATAATATTACTTTAATAGTAAACACAAATATTAAAACATAATCACCAAAATACAGTCTAACTAAACTGAGACAACGTTCTCACAAAAACTGAGGCATGAACGCTCAATCGACTTCACGTGATTCAAAGCCTCACAAAAACCCTTGTAAACTCTGAACCTACACAAAAACTACCCTCTAACACCTACAGAGTACTTCAGAAGAGTAGGTAGGTACGGGTGGGTATACAACGCCAGCGAAACTTGAAACAAAGGAAGGTAATTGAAAATTCTATCAAAACTTGCCGAACGAAGCCGGCGAGCTTCGAGACGCTAGTTCCGTGTAAGGAAGGGACGCGTCGATGAATTTAAATCGAGTTATCGATGCATAAAGAAATAATGCATACCGGTGAAAAAATAGGCAAATGAGACTTTTCGTCTTTGTTTCTATGGCTGATAACGCAGCTTTTGTTGTAGATATCCAACCTTATTACTAATGATAAAGGCAAACAGCAGTTTTGTATCATTAAAAAAGGTTCTGGGCGAAACTAAGTTCGAGTTAGAAACGGTTAAGTAAGAGTTAGAAACTGTGTTCAAGGTACAAACGTCGAATTTTAATTAATTTTAATTTTAAGAAAATAATTCTGCGAGATTGACCATTCAAACTCACTTTTTTCTTAATAATTAATAAATTAAAAACCCCACGAGAAAAGTGTATTTCTATTCAAATCTTTGTTTAACATCTTGAATACAATCCAGAGAAACTCAAGTTCTAAGGACTCGATGTGTCGAGAAACTATCCTAACTTTAGTACGACTCATCGTTACGAAAATTTTCCATGGCGATAACAATTCAGTGAATGAATTGAAGGTAATGTAATTTGTGTATTTTCCCAGCAGGCGACGATAATAGGAGAATGTTTTCCTAAATCCCTAATCTTTGATGACGTATAGACACAAACAATTAAATAAACAATCACCGACGTGCTATGAGATAGTGTATTGCTTGGACATGCCAAGAATGTATTTCATCGATATGTCCTCGTCCATCACTTTTCATGACGAATGAAATGGCTCAAAGTTAAGTCCCGCGTTGCCTCTTGTTTGACAATCATAAGTTGATGGTGCTACTATTTTGCTAGCGTCTTCATAGCAACTTGGAGCAAATTTAAATTTCAACTAGCTAATTATCTTTTGCTTAGACAGGTTGCATCAATCTCGCGTCATTGTCTAAAAGAAAGAGCATAAGATCTCTTTCCCAAATCACCCCATTTTTGAAAGTTTAATAGTAATTTTAGTTTTTTTATCAAAATTGTGACCAATTTATAAAAAAAGGATCATTATTATATATTTTTTACAATATTTAATATCGCTTAGATAAATAAATGTAAGTAAATAAATGTCGTGTTATGTAATTTGTTGCCATACAAAGTCAAAAGTCAAAGTCAAAATTCATTTATTCATTAAAATCACAAGGATCACTTTAAACGTCGGTTTTATCCTGCCTGTTCCTCCACGACCAAGCCAGGAAAAAAGGCAAGAAAACACGGCTGGTTATTCTTGTTAATGATCCTTTTACAAAACCTGCATTTTTTTTATCGAGTTTGAGCATTTTCAATCCCAAAAGTTTTTATCATCTAAATAATCAGATATTTTATAGTAAGCCTTTTTATAAAGTTTTTGTTTAATTACGTTTTTAAATTTGTTTATTGACAAACAGCAACGATTGTCTTTATAAAAGAAAGTTATAGGGGCACAAAGTGCTACTATATAACACAATGGTGAGTTATTTCCCCTTAATTTAAATTTAAAATTGACTCAGCCATGTTAAGGAAAAAGATTAAAGTTTGACCTTTTTGTGTTACAAAAAGGACCGATTTACCATAAACACGCAAGGTTATCGGTGCATCTCGAACGATACCATCTTATCGTAACGATTTTTCGTAGCGTGTGTTTCCTTTGAACATTGTGATTGCCTCTGACAGTACCGCGGCAAGTTTTAATAGAAATTTAAATTAACTGCTCGTTCCAAACGCCCCCGTTTCAGTAGGTATTTAAGGAATGGAAGGAAAGTTTGCACCTCAAATATGTAGGTATACTTAGGTATTCAAGAAATGGGGTGGTAAAAGTTTAGGAAGCGCTTGAAATATTAAGGATTAGGAATTCAAGGAGTTGGGTAGAGGAGTTTGAGAAACACGTAGCTAAAATTACATAAGTCGGAGATAAAAATTAAATTTAGGTACTCGTTTCTATCGATCTATAGGTAGCTCAAGTGTTTAATTTGTATATTTGTGCTTACGTATAAATGGAAAGTTGTGTTATGATTTCTGTAAATAATTAAATTGTTAGTTATAGGTGCTTTTAGTTCGGGTAAATATTTTTTTCAGCACTGTAAACGCGACTTAAAACGACGTGTTTGTATGACTGTTATGCTGCTTTGTCTAAGATAAGTAGATAGAAAAACTTTAGCGCCACTTGCGTGAGCCAGAGTTGTAAAATTACCTCTGGGTTGATTTACTTCCCAGGTCATTTTATACTTTTCAACAAGTTGGATCATAACGATTATAAAAGTGGGCTAAAGTGCATAACACCAGTAACAATAAAATACTTACTAAAACTTATATTATAAAAAATATTATAAACTGGCCCAAAGTAAGCGAAGCTTTTATTATGGGAACTACATGACTGTTGTACTAATTATATACATTTTTTTGTAAATAAATACATCATAAATACGGTCATTATGAAAAACAAAATCCTTTAGAACATAGAAATATTTAACCGAAAATCACGTTGAAAATGTGAGGTAAAATTTTCAAAACCTAAAAGCATTTGATTTTGCGCCTAAAAGTTTGAAAATTTGATTCTTACCAATCACAGAGCAGAAGTGAGTTCAAATATTTTACTCGTATAAATAGTAATGAAAAAGTAATGTCTACGCCACATGTCACTGACGACGTTATGCAGATGGCTGTTCATTTGAATTTGGAATTGCAACAAGATGGCGTTCAGATTACACGCAGTCAGTTTGGTATTGTGACCTATCTCGAAAGCTTCGCAAGCAATTACGTAGCGACGGGGATAATGTAATTTTACTTTTTGATTATGTATTAACTTACCTACCATATTTTTTTTTCTAGTACTTATATTTCTATGTTGCCTACTATAAAAATGTAATTAACCTACATTTTTGTAGGTATATTAACCTGCAGTCTTATTTATTAAAATTAAATCTACTGTTCATTCCGCTTTTCCTGCAACACAAAAATGATGTAAGTATTTATTTATTATATAAAACAAACATTCACGAAGTGGTTCTTAGATAAAGTCACGAAACTTTTGACATAAAGTATCATTACACTTGGATCACGAGACTTAGTGTGGTTACACGAATGTTACGACACTTGTAACCACTCCGGAGTCATCTATTTCACTGTAAAAACATTTGAGTTAGACCGACTATCACAAAAAAATTGGTGTACCGACACAAAAAATTAAATATAGATAGATAGATAGATAAACTCTTTATTGCACACCAAAGCAAAATACAAAATACACAGGAATTCACAATAATATAAGGTACAATGGGCGGTCTTATCGCTAAAAGCGATCTCTTCCAGACAACCTTTGGATGGACAGGATAAAATAGAATCAAAAGACGGCGGTGTACGAGTACCTAAACCTACAACATATATATATATATATATATATATATATATATAAATACCTACATAAATTACAAATATATATACATATCCTATATAATATACATACAAATAATAAATATAATAGAGAACCTCATTTATTTTTGAACTTGATCAAAAAATTACTCTCCAGTGTGCCTACCAAACAACATTGAAATCTATCTGTCATCATTAGATAAATAAATAACTCATTATTGCATACACCAAAATCCAAAAATCACTTTGCATAAATTATATTATACATTTTAGCTAACTTAGTACTGGTGGGTACTTCTCACTGCTGCCAACTTAAAAAACAAAAACATTTGCAAACGCCAATCACGAAAAACCCATTTCCAATAGAAAATTTCCAAAGCACAATTCACGTTCCACAACCAAAAACTAAAACTATTCGGTCCCTACGGACTAAAAAAGGTCGGCCTAACCAAACACCGACCCTTATAAAACAACCCCGAAGCTAAAAACCGTCCAAAAAGGCAGTAAAACTAAAGGAATTAACGGGATGGGGGATTGGTCTACTTTTCAAAACACTTTCGAAGTAGTGGGGGCACTAAAATATATGAATCCCAATTTATATTTTCCGCCCGGGTTGAACAGAGACGAACTAAGATCCTAAAAATATTCATGTAGTTTTCTTCTTCGACGGCTACTTTTGGTAACTTAGGCTCTTAATCAACAAAATATACATAGAGGTAGGTGTCCACATACTCGTAGGTATTTATTTTTAGACAGATTTGTAGTGTTAGAATACACAAATATCTCAAGATTCTTAGATTATAATCTTTGCAATCTTTTGCCCAAAACTTTGCCCGTGTTATAGATGATATTCTAAATTATGAACAATATCGAACCCAAATATCATTTAAAATATGGAAATTATTAGCAATAAACATACAAACTTTTGCATTTATACGAGTATTAGTCGGATATGCTTATTTTTGTACACACGATGTTCTATGCTAAAACACATAAGAACCCATACAGTTTTTTTTTAAATGACAGTATGATATGAATGACCCTTCTTTTCTCACGCATTGACCGATGCCCAGCAACGTCTTGGCAGCAAACTTGGGTTACTTACCCCTCAAATGTTAAAACCTGTTTTGCAAGTGTCTTTTACAAGGAGAACCGGTTTTAGTTCCCATATGTCAACGTTTTACGAACTAAAACGTTAATATTAATAAATTACGTCTAGAGCCTAAACCTTTTTTAGATGACCGCTAGTGACATTAAGAACTGAGCGCTTCCATGCTTCCAGCTATAACACTCATGTCGACGGCCTTTGGGTAACCTTTAAGGTCCAATTCAAAGTAAATTACTAGCTGATTCGAAGTCAGGTGAGCAACTCACTTTTAATGAATGAAATAATCGAATAATGAATTGTTCTTTTTTAATATTGTTTTATTCAATTTTACGTCTTAACTCTTAAATTCCCATGCGATGACCAGTGTCCGGTAAAATCTTGGGTCAGTTTTTACCCTTCATTAAAATGACAAAACCAGTTTGACCGTGAGTGATTCCTTTGATTCTCAAAAGATTTCTGTAAAACCGGTTCTCGTTCCCATAGTGGACATCGTAATAAGACAATTTTTTTTTATTTTAATGGAATATCTTAAAATTTTTAATTTGAAATTAATTTTCATGTTTTAGGTTGGAGCTCATACTATCCTGAGGTAGGTATATTTACCTGTTTGAGTATTATACTACATCGTCAGGCAACTTCTTGATACTCATCTTGGGCTTGGGCTTTATTCTACGATAGATATCTTTACCCATCTACGTATTTCAAACTATCAGTGCCGTGATACTCATCTTGGGCTGGAGCCTTTTTATATTATCCTAGGACAGGTTTCATTACCCTTCATCATTTTAGTATAGAGATATATACATCATTAGAGTATTTTACTTCATCATCATGTGCATCTTGAAACTTATCCAGGAACTTTTCTTACTTTTCTGGACCAATCCTAAATCTGACTTCGTAATCCTAATCCTGAGTTATAATCTGAAACAAAAAAGTATTATTACTACTAAAATTATGAAGTACTAGCTTCTGCCCACAGCTTCACCCGCGTGGTACGCGGATAAAAAGTAGCCTATGTGTTCTTCTGATATATTAAGCTGTAAAGTTTCATCAAAATCCGTTCAGTAGTTTTTGCGTGAAAGAGTAACAAACATCCATCCTCACAAACTTTCAGGTTTATAATATTAGTAGGAATCTTCTATTAGTAAATTAAGGAGTATTCTTAGCTTTGATATTTTTAAATAAGTTTTACTATTTTTTTATTTGTTTAAGCCTTAGTCCGACCCTACTAACAGAGCGAGCTTGACCCACATAATTGCAGTATCGAAAACATTTTGACAGTGTATCCTTTAGGCGAATGGCACTAAAAACCTGAAAAACCTTGCATTTTTTTCGTTTGTCGTATTTCCAGTTATTTATTGGTCTTTGTTCGACAATTCTCTTATTATTTGACATTTTCTCTCGTACTGGCGTTAGGTCATTATCATAGCTACGTTCTTGTCGGCAATTCATGCCATTCATATTTTTTTTCCTAAGACCTCTTTTACCGCCATAAACAACATAACAACAAATTTCTCCTCTATGTGGATTAATATGTTTATTCGCAGCCTTTTTTGTCCTGGTTTTTCCTCTTCTTTTCCTATGATGGTCGTTTGTAAGAAGCTGTCATGTCATAATGATGACCAACTATTTTTCTTCTTCTATTTTTAAAAGTTATATTTGATCTCTGTACTTATTCACTCTTTTCAGTTTTTTAGCGATTATACGTAAGTATAGGTAAGCTACTAATAAACCGTGGCTTCCGATCTATTGGTCATGGGGTCATATCTCGATCGTACAGCAATGGGTTTTTCTACCCGAGTTCTGCATTCAAACTTTCACCCTTGACTCACTCTCCTTATAAAACGAACAAGTGCAACGCTCCTTGACATTATCCTCGTATTTTTTTCTTTATAGCTTACAGTTACAGTTCAGACAGTGCGTTAATTATCAATAACTCATGCAATGATTTTCTTAATTTTAATTTCAGAACTCCTACAAAACCTTTCTTCCTTTCATCTATTGTTTAAAAAAGTAATTCCGGACGCAATATTATAATAGTAGGTTGTTAAATATGACAGCTAATTTCGTCCCACTATGCGATAAGACCCCACCGTTTTCTCGAAGCGAGCGATAAATTACATAATTAATTGCTTTGTTCGTACATTTTAGAAATTGTATTGCGAACTTTACCAAAATACATTTATTTATATTGAGATTGTATATTTCACTTATATTTGAATTATTGAATGTACCTAATACACTAACATACTAAATGCCTTATGATTTTTTTCGACTTTTTGTCTTTAAGCTTGGTTAAGGTAATACAATGTTTATTTAGTTCATTTTATGAGCCCATAAAAATACTCCTTATAAAGAACGTAGGTTGCCCTTTTTTCTGAACCAACTAGATGATAGCAACATTTACTCGAAAAAAATAGCCTTAAGTATTAATGACATAAACATCGGAGCTGCTGGGTTCATTTAAAATTCAAAATAAGAACTACGAGATCTCATTTAAAATTCAAAAATCGAACGCTCCAAGATGGCGGCATAGCTTACAACAGCTTTCTAACGAACAGTCTCGCATTCAAATCACGAACATCTGACAAAAGTGCTGCATCTCAAGTCGACTGAACACCTAGGAACAAATTCAATAAAGTTTCCGAAACTACGTTAAGGGGAATACATAATTTCTTAGTGTCTCTTTGTATAGGAGATAGGGATGGCCTTCAAACAAGACTTTATCGATGAAATAAAATAAGTACCTACCTGCTTATTCAGATCCAGGCAGATATTTTGGCTAAGCTTTCTTCAGTACGCGTGTGGATTTTCATTTAAGAAATAAAAATCTTTATTTTTATTTCTTAAATGAAATCTTATTCTATCTTTATTCTTTGGATAATTGCAATAAAATGGTAGGTTTTGGGCGTTTTATCATATTTTTAACGAGGCAATTCAAAAACCATGGTCACCAAGATCTGGTGATGGTGTAGGGAGATGCATAAGATATTTTTTCTGTAGAAAGTTACAGAAATATTAGATTTTTTATGATTTGTGAAGACCAGGACCTGATGCTGAGGTCAAATGAAGATCGATAGATCTCCTCAACTTACAGTAGTAAAGTGGTCATGTATGGGCTCTTTTGAACTGTTATTTTAAAGCGTTTAAAATATAGGTATCTATAGAACTATATAAATCAGTTTGTCGTGGTTGACTGAATGACTTATTGACAACAACGCAGAGCCTAAGCCTTGAAATTTGGAAGGTGCATTCCTTATAGCACGTAGACGTACGTAAACTTAGAAATAATTATAGGAATGTCCAGCATCTTTTTTTTTATTTAGTGCTTATAATTAAATATTTTCAAAACTACCCATGAAACGGGGTGCGTGAGTTGTAAAAGTTTGAGTGGTATCTTTTTAACGCGTGGTCCGATTTGCTTGAAACTTGGTTTGAATTCTTAAAATACAACACGATAACGCTTTATTTATCGTATCAGGCACTAAAATATAATAAAAAATCGGCCAAGTGCAAGTTGAACTCGCGTGGAGAGGGTTCCGTATGATGGATATGTTATCTATCATGTTTATATGTAGTACGAATAATAATAAATAAATAATGCTGGACATTTTTCACACAGCATCATATAGCCCCAAACTAAGCAGAGCTTGTATTATGGGAACTACATGACTAATATATTCATTTTATACTTTTTTTGTAAACACATACATATTATATGTACATAGAAAACACTAAAGTTCATACAATCAATCAAGTGAGCTTCCGCCCACTGTGCCATGGAGGTCGTCAATTTATACCAGGAACAAACTTAACATTGTAGTTGATATGTAATGAAGACAAGTAGGTATTGCGGCACCATAGATAACACGGGCAGTGCGATGCGCGTAAGTGGCTGAGGTAGGGCGGGAAGCGGGGTGCGAGGAGCGAAAAGCAATCATATTATCTACCTACATCAGCGCGGACGAAGTCGCGAGCGGAAAGCTAGTTTTTAATTAACCGTACTACTTTCTAAAGTACTCGTAGTATGTAATTATTCCTCATTGAAAAAATGCCTAAACACTTGTATACTGAATGCATGTAAAAAAAAGTCAAGTCTGAGACGAATGACAAATAGACATCACCAATCACCAATCTTAGTGAATATAAGTAATAGTCAATAAAGATTTAGTTTTTTAATTTCTATATTTGTGATAATTTTCTCGTAGCTTTACTTATAAAATAGAAATAGTTTTACCTGACTATTATACACTCTTACAAGAATGTTTTTCTTTGACTGTAACAAGAAAAAACCTAAATTTATATATTTGGATTTTTTTATTAGTATTTTGTTATATATTTTTATTAAAATAATAAGTCATATAATAGGAAGTTCGCATTGGTTATGATGAAACTGACGCCTTTCGAATAATTTTTCGTCTATTACTCCCATCCCTACGCACAGCGTTACTATTTAAATCTAGTTACAAGTTTCTGAATGTATTTTGTTAATTACAAGTTCGTAACATGAAAATTTCTTGAGAGCAGGTGTGCCTCGCTTCACAATGAACCTTAATTTGAGGCTCAAGAAATATTGTTATTTATATTGCGCGCGTACGTAATAAGACTTGACGTTTTGTTATTGCGAAGGTAAGTTTATTCGAGAGCTTGCGTTTCGTTTATTAGATTTTGGAGTTTGTGATAAGAAAATTCCCTTGCAGCAGTTGGCAAGTTCCGTGATTATTGTTTGACAATATGATTTAAATGGAAAACTAGTAGAGTACCTTGTGAAAAAGTTAGTCCGAAGAAGGACAAACAAAATAATACACAAATGTATTTAATTTTCCCGCCAAGAAGTAATGCTCCTATTGCTATGTTCCGATTTGAAGGCTATTGGTGTCGTTGATATTAAATACAAATAATCGTTTAAACTTGTTTACTCATTAGCGATCTCCCTGATGTCGAAGATGTCAATAGATGACGGTAATCTTTTACCGCTTACCTAGTGCTGAGGATGTTATGGTGGACAGTTATGCCTGTGTACCAACAAGTTCAGCATAAAACTTGCTATACTTTAACACAGTGCCCACTCATTCTTATGAATGAAACGCAAATGTTAAAAATAAAAATCAAATAGGTCACCCCGCCATATTGTATTTAATTCCCGCCAGGTCGTTTAATTGCCAAATTCTGAAACTTGGAGCGGCAACGTTCTATGTTTAAATTCAAGTTTTGAATTGAGAACACTCAGTATTCGAAACACGAGTTTTCATATCACGCCCGCGACGGCATCGCGCTATTAAATTGACTAGGGGTAGTTTTTATACGGGAAAATTATATGTAAATTAGAAGTTGTGGCATAAGGCCACCAATTACTCTGGTGTTATTGTATCTGAGTACTATTTACCATTAGAATCTTATCCTGCAATGAATCGAAATAGAACCTTTAAATTATATATTTTCAGTATTTCGTTGAGTAAAACTTATACTTCGGTAAGTTACCTAATGATACTTGTACAACCTATGTTTAATCTAGAAACCAAATATGTAGCTGCTACTTTTGAAACATTAACAGTGTTATTCGTTGGATACGTCTTCTTTACGATAAAAAAACATTTTCTTCTAAAATTTCAATTTCGAACGCAAAAGCAATCCTGCTGAGTTCCTATTTCAAACGAAGCCTGCGTTTCCTCCCGGAAACCCCGGTTCCTTGCAGAGAGAAGTAAACAAAATTTCTACAAGGATATGAGGGTACCCCACCACCCCTTAGGGAGAAGGGGGAGTAGTTGCCGTTTTTTGCTCGTGTGTGTATTTTTATTTGTGTGTAATGTATGCGTGTGTGGGTGAACGGTTTTTCGGGAAAGCTTTTATTCTGAAAAGGGTAAAATTTAATATGTTTAACAAAAACTATACGGGTTGCTGAATAGTTTTAGTCTCATTTGCTATTTTTGGTAACTTTGCGAGTTTTACTTTTTGGGTGGATATTTGGAATTAAGGATGATCTATAATTTTATAAATATCATTGTCTTTGCTGTACCTGAAGTATTTTTTTTTATGTAAAATATAGACAAACATGCAGATACGACTATTAATAGGTTAGCTAATTATTATAAATTATGCTTGTTTCGTATAAATTATGAAAGTATGTAATTTAAAGTAAAAACGGGATATAAATAAATAAATAATTCTGGACATTTTCACACAGCATCATCTAGCCCCAAAGTAAGCAAAGCTTGTGTTATGGGAACTACATGACTGATATACTACTTATATATTATTTTTTTTGTAAATACATACATACTATACATAGAAAACACTCAGACCCGAGACAAATGAATGCAGATCATACAAACATTTGTCCCGCAGCGGGAATCGAACCCGCAACCTTCTGCGTCTCAGGCGGACCTTCGCCCACTGTGCCACAGAGGGATATTTAGATATCATAGTTTCAATGTAATTTTCCCCGTGTATTGTATTTTTTCCAATAAAGCTTCTTATTTGTCCTTGCATGTTTTCACAAATAAGAAAGTCCAATTTACTCTTAGGCGTATGTCAATTACGTAATAAGTGTCCTAAGAAATAAAAAAAAAACGAATATCAACATAATAAGTAAAGAAAAAGAAAAGACTTGCTGAAAATTTTAGTCTACTAAATAATAACGAACGTACCAGCCACATTTATCTAACACAATGCAGTGCTGAAAAATAAGCCTTTTTTTGATAAAGCAAGAAATTAAAAAATAATTTACCATAGGTTAAAAAAAAGATAAAAGTAACAGACGTGAATGATAATAATTAACTTTAAATTCAAAATTGAAACCAGCTGCTAATGTTCAGAAACACTTACCGACCAAAAAAACACAAACGTAAATGAGAACTATTATTGAGCCCCAAAGAGTTTTTCATACAGATTTAAAATTGGAACCAGCGCTGCCAACGTTCAGAAACCAAATAAAAATACAGCAAAAAGCGACCCCATTGTGTTCATAGTTGGTTGCTAAGTACCACCCCTTTTTTAACCCAAGAATCGCTAAGGCGCGCCCCCTAGGGGTGGGGGCCGGGTGGTTTTTTCACCCTTTGAAGAATTGCCCCAAGGCAGGAGGTGTTTTTGCGCGGCAGGCGGGTAGATTACCCTCTTCGCCTGTGTGTGTGTATAGTTGTAAGTATTATTAACGAATTGAGATGGGTCGAAGTTTTTGGTTACTATAATGGCGTTGGCTGGCTGATAAATTTGCGGTTGACTTTATTGAATTTTTGGGTAAAGTATGATTTGTGATGCTTCTGATTGGACAGGGTATAGAGCATTGTTTGTAGATAGTGCAGGTACATTTTGATTTATCTCATGATTATATTTTATAACAAACGAACGACCTAATTACCCCATAGCTCGGAGTCGCGGGTAAAAACGCGAGAATTTAGTATGAGAGACGGGATTATTCGTACGAAAACAAACATTACCAACGAAGCAAAGCTAATTGCACATACAATTTTCCATTCTCCACACAAACAACAGAATTACAGTCGCTAACTCACTGTCACGCTGCGTCTTACTATTTCTTCGGGGTCATTAGTAGAAACGACACCCATTCCGAGGCCCATTTAGATAAAACGTCAGAGATTTGAACGAAGATTCCCGCCCACTCAGGGGGTTAAAGGCTCTTCACACGGCTGGTAACCGTGTTACCGCACCATTTTTCTTTTGTTTCTTCTTTGTTTCGTTGAATATTTTTCTTGTTTTTTTCGGCTAAGACAGATTTGTTTATTTGTTACCTGCCATTTATTTCCGAAACAGCTTAACGCAGTTTTTAGAAAATAATTTGTATGACTTAAAAAAAGTTTTATCGCCATAACTTACTAAAGACCGCTGCAATGGACGAAGGAAAACACGTCAATGGTTTTAAAAATTTCGAAACATTAATTTGTATTAGTACATATTCAACATAATATTCTTTTAAGCAGTTTATATTTGCTTTGTTTAATGTTAAGTATCTGTTTTGTGTGTTTAATATTATTTTGTGTTTAACTTTTGATGTTGTTCAAGGGGACAAATAGATATATTTTTTTCTTTTCTTTCATCTTAATTGTGTAACATATAAATCAGCCAGGGTTTGTGTAGGTACTAACACTCGTCTGAAAAAAGCTAGGTATGAGTTGATACACGAGCACGCTAAATGAGTTATTAAGTAGGTGAGTTTAGTAGTTTGTATGCTCGAATCTTGACATTTGGTAAGATTTGGCGAAGACCTTGATAGGTCAACAACTAAGTAGATGGGTGAAATCTTTGGTATACAGGAAAAATTCTGAATGTAAAAGATACCTACAGAACTGACTTGAGTGCCGTTTAAGTTAGGATTATACCCAACAGTAGGTACCACTGATAATATTGATGCTTGAATCTAATACGAAAGATCTGATTTCAAATCGCAACCCAAAGTAAAGACTATATGAACAATATAGTGTCGAATCCAGTATCGAATGTAAATCAATCTAGTGGCTTAAAATGACGTTGTTTAAGATTTGACAGAATTGTATATCTTATTCAAATAACGCTGATTATAAATTTAAAGTTTACTGACAACTTTTTATTGGTGTCGAATCAAGTCATCTTTTAATTTAAATTGTGCTGCATCGTTAATTTTTGGTTCAATATGACCTTGATTCGAAATTGGTGATAGACCACGGTACGGGACTATATGAATGTTTCTTAAGGGGGCCGCGGTAATGAGTCGCGAAGATTTTCAGTAGGGTGCGAATGTTTATATAGGGTGTCAATTTATGTGCGGGCAAAATGTTTTTGTTGTAACTGTGTAGTTTGAAGATAGGTAATTAATAAGAAATGAATGAATGAACACTTCATTGTATTACATCAGATTATCGTTGAAATAACAAGTAATTTTTTACAAAGTCTAAAAACGACCACTTGGTATTTTCCATCATTTGTTGGAGCGTCCACCTGGTGACGTGTAGTGATGACTCGGTATGTATCAGAGATGTGAGGTATGTGACAAAGGTGTTCAATTTTATAACAATGAGCTTTAATCTTAATAACTTACATAACTGTAAAATGTGGATATTTAAAAAAAATAGAATTCTTTTAAATATTTACAGAATTAAATCTATAGCCACACGGTACTTAAAAATTACTGCTGTTTCTCATTTGAGATATTATTGTGTTTTTTTCTTAATCATAAGCACCGACCGCAACAGCGTTTGGCGATGGACCGACAAATAAATAAGCTAAGAAACGGTACCAAAATTCACAAAAATTGAGGATTTTGAGCCCCATTTTATTTTTTAAGTTGTATACTTATTTTATCACAAACTACCACACATGATTAAACTTATTTAACACAGGTATTTGTCACGTAACAAACTCAAAAAGATTTGAAACAAGCAAACACACACGTTCACGATTGTTATATCCATGATGTCATTCACTTTTACTAAGAGTATGTCATCATGACCCGTGAGGATAACAAGTAAGGAGTAGTGACAGTAACACCAATCGAATTTAGCATGCATTTGTTGCAATATGAGAAAAAAACATGCATTGAAACATCCTGTATATTATTTAAAATATAAAGCAGCTGGATTCGTTTACTTATCTTTACTCTTTGAGACGTAACCCTAGTGGGGTCCTTAAACCCCACACTTTTATGATGCATTATTTAAAGGGGGGAGAGTAGGGGAAACTTTGAGTATCTTGAGAAGAATCTCGCGTGTATTTACCTTATTAAAATAGGGGATTCCAAAGGCTTTGTTTGGAAGGGGATGAATTTTGCTTTACAAAATTCGAAACTAAACTTTTTAATTAGTAGAAACTGTGCCTGGTACCTGTTATTTAAAATGCCGGAATAGTGACGGTGAAGCGTACACTAAGTAAGAGGTTGTTTATATGTTTGTTTGTTTGACACCATTTTTCTGCGAAACGGCTTATCAAATTAAAATGCTGTTTGTTTCAATTTGTCTTCAAGCAATCAATGGAAATCAACGTACGAGGTTTTGAAACTTTATAAATATTTATTTGGTTTTTCTCTAATATCAGATATGGAAAGAGAATACTTGTTATTTTTTGAGCTTTGAGTACCAATAGAATATATTTCTTATAGTATAATATGGTTTCAATACAATTCAACTGGACTTAGTGCAGTCAGGCATTAGTTTTTTTTTGTAAATTTCGATGATACATTAATAATAAATAACAACAGTCACATACATAGTCCTACCCCACACCTTGGTGTGGGGTAGGACCAGACCTGAAACAAATACGTCCCGCACGTCTCACAGTCTTAACTCGACCTTAAAAGGAGCAGAGCCCCTTTGCACCATTTTTTATGCATGAAGATGGCCGAGCCGGCGTTCATCAAATTAAAGAAAGAAAATACATTTATTTGTCACTCACAATTTTACAGAGGATATAGTAGGCCCTACTGTAATAGGTAGGTACAGTGGTAAGGGAGTCGGCAAGGTATCAAAGTAAATGAGCTAAACGGATAACCGAGCTGAAATTCTTATTAACATTTACAAACAAGACATTTCAAAAGAACTACAAAATCTTCAAAGAACTGATTATTTGCTTGGTTAACAGCTAGCCTCTCCCTTAAATTCTGCCGAGTTACGAAACGGTGAAGGTGTGACGAAATTTGACACAGAAATTTGACACAATGAGCGTTGAGATGTCAGTTTTGGAAAATTCCAAAACTAATAACTAATTAATAGTCTCGAACCTTTCACATTCGTATAATTTGAGTCACTTGATGGTTTAACGTTGCAATATGTAAAATTGCAAAACGTAAACAGGCAAAAATTATCGCTCGATTTACCGTTTAGGCATGTTTCAAGACTCATCATGCTCAGAGCGTGCGCATTATCAATCAGTGCGGACTATATTCTCGCCAAAATGCCTTCCAAACGAATGCAAGTTTCTTATTTTAGCTGCTTTATCATGCAAGTCTTGTAAATTATACTCGCAACTAATGTGAATGTAGGTAGCTAGTATAAATACAAAGGTGAGGAGATTGTTTGTGGTTCAATTACGTCGTAACTGTGACACCGATTTTAATGAAACCTAAAATAGATAATCTAGTTATATTACGTAGAAAAAAGAAAAGCCATTTTAAGTTTTTTTTAATTATGTAGGAATTTTTATAGGTATATCTGGAATTTTATATAAATATGATTTTATTTTGACAGGGTTATGGTAGTTATTAGTTTAAAAAGTTACCTTTCTTCATGGTTTAGACGAAGTTTTCGTTGTAGGTTCGGATATTCAATACCAAAAGCGATGCTAGAAAAATACAAAGTTGGATCTACGTCAAACGCGCGAAGTAATAAAGAGAATCATCTCAGACAGCTACTCCACCGCCATGCCATCGTAGGCGATTTTAAAGAATCATAGATGCATCATTTTTTTACTTGAAATATGCCTATATAGAGGTAGTTAAATCGGCAACCCAAAGACATTCATCTTGGAAAAACTTGAGTCCGTCCTAAATGTCTAAATTCTTAGAGAGATCTCTCTAAGAATTGAATTAGATGCATAACCATAGAATTTTCAATTTTCTTCACAACGATATATCAAAGACTCCTTTGTCACGAATTTCTCGACTTAGAAACCAATAGCCGGCACTCTCGATTCGAATCTATCAAACAGAATTGAATTCGATTTATTTATTGAACTGCTTTATATGTATTTTGTGCATGAACACGTGCTCGATATAATGCTTGAACGTTTCTCTAACTAGGTACTTCCTGCTTGGTGTTCTTGAGGATCGAATTACGGAGGAATTAAGGATGCTTATCATGTTTTTTTTATTTATCTCTTTCAGAGAGCACTCATTAAATCATTTAGATATCTAAAAATATACATAAAACACCTGGAATTTAAACCACAACCTCAGGGAACCCCTTTGCTATTTCTGATCACCCTTTCAATAACTGAATTAAATGAATTGATTCAGCATTAAATCGATACAATTTCATCAAAACAACGCCACAACTTGGAAATTTAAACTACGGAAATTTTGCCGGCAAGCAATATGGTGGAGCAATTTAGCTCTAACTGAGTCATTTGGTGGGGGGTGGGGGGTGGGGGGCGTCTTCGCGGGGAGATGATTCGTAATTTGTTTTCTGTAGCTCTTGGCTTATATCGTTTTAGGTGGATAAGGTAGTAACTGGTGCCTGAATTTAAAAAAAAACTTATTTGCGGGTGGTGTTTCTGGAAAATCACGATTTGATGTTAATTATGCAACGTGCTGGCTTTTTGTAATTTTGATGCATTTTGTTTATACTTTTCAAACTGTATTTATAAGTTTACCGGACGGAATAAATAATATCGCACATTTGTTAAAGCATTAATTTGTTAATCTTTATTAACAAAAAACAATAATTTCGTTTATAACAACTATATATAACATTTTTGACACTATTTACGAGTACTCCTCACAAACTTTCGCGTTTATAATAGTAGTAGAATTTTTACGATTCATACTATTAATTGAATTGAAATTTGTTTGACAAACAACAAAGAAAACTCTTGTTAGGGTTAACTCGCCTTTGTAGGTGCAGGCCTATATGTAAGTTTTTTGTCTGTATTATCTGTGTTACAATAAAGAATAATAAAGAGAATAAATAAATAGAAGAAAAGATTTATAAAAACTTTAGCTTACTGCCATTTCTTTTACAGAGTTGTACAAGTCGCCCGTGGGTGAGCGATGCCGCGTGGAGAAAATGCACGGCGTTTCATTACGTTTTACCGTTGCTTAGGATTTATGACCACCTGCCTCCTAACGGCGGGGAAAAATCACCTACGTTAAGGAAGGTTTAAGTCCCTCCCACATTCTGAAAGCATCCAAGAAAGGATTTATTAAAATAAGGCTTTGTGATATACACGAAAGGCAGAAAGTGGATGAAAAGAGCAAAACACAGGGCTCGGTAGTGCGTATTGGAAGAAGCCTATGACCAACAGTGGACTTATGTAAGCTCATGATGATGATTTACAAGGAACGTCATAATCACACAGTTGGTAGAAATTCATAACATGTCATGCAACAGCTAAATGAACGGTACAAAAAAAAACGTGAGTTTTTCTAGCTTAGTCGCGAGAAATTGATTTAAACTCACAGATCATTATTTAATATTAAATGAACCAAGTTAATTTTAGGAACGTTTAATAAAGACCGTTATACAAGTGATCTTAGATCACTTGTATAAGCAGTTGTATTATTATTATTATGCTAATAATAATACAACTGCTAATAATATTATTATGCAATAATGTATAAGCAGTTATATTATTATTTCTGTTAATAAAAATAATTCAGACAAAAAAACTTACTTATTTAGTCAACTTTCTTAAAGATCCCTGTGATTCTAATGAATAAATACCTATTGGTTTTGACTTTGACATTTGCACCTTTCTTCGTCTTGTTTAGGTATACGGTAAGGTGTTCATCGTTTCTATATTGCATAGGTGTGCAAAAGTTTCAGTTGAAACTTTTGCAATGAGTCATCAAATTGAGTTCAATTGGATGACATTAATTATTGTGTGATCTGCAAATATTCGCGGCCATGTGCCACATTTAATATTTGGACGTGCCTCTGACTATACACGCAATATTATCTACGAATATGTATCTGAGGATGTCTATTATAGGGGATGGTCGTGAGCGTGTTTGTTACCAAATATTGGTTCCGGGCTTAGGTATTTAATACCTGGAACTCGTGGTTACTGAAACTCACATAAAAGATCCTAGTGTGATTAAGCGTAGGCGTACGCTACGTGCGTAGCCGTGATCGTAGCACAACTACGTGCGTAGCTAAAACGCAAAGTTGACTTTTGTTATGTCAAAGAATAATGAATAGTTTTGCTCACCTTTTATTTTCTGGGTTCTTGTACAAAATACTGCTCAGTGTAGAACCCGATGACTAATCTTTATTTTGATAATACTCTGCTGAAAATAACTATTAGTTGAAAAAATAAATCTCGAAAAATAATTTCACAAAGTCACCCACTTGACTCTTTAAAGTTACGGTCTGATTTTACACCAATATTTTTTCCTAGGTACCTTTTAAAACTGCACTGTTTCAGTAATATTTTCACAGAAAGTCACTTAGTATGTCCAAGGGAAGAAACTCTGATGTTGTAGTTTCAAGCCCACGTGCCCTTCGAAACACTTTAGCACCTAGTTCTAAATGCTACTAACGGTCATCCATACAAATAGTGACCTACTAAAATGTCGCTTAACCTAACTGATCTGTTTAAACTACACCACAAACACTTAAAATTTTACTCGATATATTTGAATTTAAGTGCTCTGCAACATTTTAACCCTTCAGAGGTGAAATAAAAATGACGACTATTTTACTGTCCGATGTCCACTATGAGAACAGAAACCGGTTCTCTAAGAAATCTAGTCTTGCGTTATAACAGGTTTTATTTATGGTAATGAGGGTCGAAATGACCCCAAGATGTTACCGGACAGTGGTCAGCGCGTGGGAATCTTAGGGTTGAATTGGGAATGGACTATTGTTTATCTGTGACTTGGAAGTAGGTACTTATTATTAAGTAGGTAGACAATTCTTTTTTTCAATAATGCGAAGATCTTTTAAAGATCGTTCCTACTATTTAACTATTTTATATTATACTATCTTATACTTTCTTGAGTTTGCATAGTGCATACTTTTGTTTTTTTTTGTATGTTGTAAATTATCTTATGGACAATAAAGAGTTTAACTATCTTCTTTCTTCGAAAGTATGAATCTTTCGTACTTTGGATGTTTCTTGCTAAAATTGCTCATGATCGCTGAAACGATTTGGATGAAATTTAGGATAGGTAGGTATAGTTCTTGACCTAATCATAATCAACAGCGTATGGAATTCAAATTCTGGGCCTCCTCCAAAGAGAGACATGACGAACGATCTAGGGCAAGTTGCGCGTTATCCACCAATTTCTTGCAACCTTTACGATGTGATCGGTCCAATGCGCCATCTTTGATTTTAAATTTAACCTCATTGCCATAATCAGCAACCCCAATAAATTTTTGAATATAAAATTCGTGTTTGCCATGATTGATTTCATTCTAAATGGCAAAAAGATGAATCGGGGACAACGGATAAAATAAATTCCCGTTGTCCCCGAAGATTGGGGGACAACAAGGATAACTCGGTTTATCGAGTGAGGTCCTACCTACAGTGCTTCATCCAGTTCATGGTTGCAATTCGAGAACCATTATTCTGTTCATTACCTATAATAACTCATAAGGCTTTTTAATCGGTTTTCATGCGGGCGAAGTCATATGCAGAAATTGGTAAAAACGTATATAATAGGAATTTATGAATTTTAAACTAAAGCAAAATACCACCGATGCAAGTCTTTCAATGTTAATGTCAATCTTTCATGACTTTCAATGTTAATTAACAATATTAATGAACAATACGAAATTCACCTTATTGCTAACTGTGTCAAAGGAATATTGATAACTCGTACTCCAGAGACTAAAGATACAGGCTTGGACGCCTAGTTTGGGTCTCGCAGCTAACCATATTTAAAAACCTTGGATATTACTTAATAAGCTGTAAACATTAATCTATAACACCTGTTTTGGCAAATAATATTCTATTCTATTCTATACTTCGGCGACGGCGCGGTGGGCGAGTAGCCAGCTTCAAGCGGTTCGATTCCCGCAGCGGGACAAATGTTCGTGATAGCCCCGATACAGAAAATCTAATGGGATCAGGACTATGTGCGTCTGTTTTGTGTTAATTTATTTAATTAATGCGTTGCAAAGTTTAAGTTTAATCATAGATGAGTTGTTAAGGTATTTTATAGGAATTTTAGAAGTAATGACCTAGAAGCTGCAGTTAAAATGGTCTGAGCATTCCTGTGTGCAGCGTCTGAATAATTGCCTCTAACGTAACCCATTTTCAGGCAATATTACCTTAACACATTAAATTAGTTTGCTCTCCTCAACACTGGTTTATTCTTGGTTATTCTGCGTTCTCTCAGTAAACATGATGAGTTTAAGTGGCTTTTAAAAGATAAAAAAAACAATCATTACCTTTCTATGTTAGCAACCTAGAAAATACTCGAAGCAAATCTCGAATTATCTTGTTGGAATTGATAGCGACATCTATTAGTAAATGCTTGCAACTTTTAGTGCTGCCATCTAGTGATGGTTTTATTACAACTTTAAGTAACGCCATCTAGCGTCAGGCGGTTTTAGAATGGGTTTACCACAACTTTAATAGTATAATAATATTTTGAGCTAAAGAATTACTAACGAATCTTGGTTAATAAATCTTTTTAATTTGTTAACTTGGTTATTACGATTATTATGCCGTCGAGTTGTTTTCTACAGATATTTTGCTACAGCAAAATATTTTATTAGGAAATGCCTCTATCGGAAAGGCTAGATACTACAGCCGCTCCTTCAAAGAAAACTGGACTTTTGTCACAGAATACCGAACTGTATGTATATAAAGCTTGCGTCAATCTTTTTTTCTTTTTTACAATTAAAAATAAAGTAGGCACTTGGCCGAAAATTACTTTAATATTTCGTATAATACTTTTTTCGCATCAGGCTAGTTGCATAGGGCCCGGAGAAGTAATTGCACGTTCTCACGGTATTTTTCTTCGCCCGTTGAGATGCATTTGTTTTCTAATACCGGGTTTACATATGCGCTTTTGCTTTTGGCTCGGCACTTGTTGAAATAAATTTGTAGTTCGCACCTGCCTTTTGTCACAGATTAGTACTAAGAGGTAGGTATTTCAGGTCGATTTTAAATATGTAAGGTTTGAGTATAGATTTGAGGATATCTATAATAAGTCCTTATTAATGTTTTTACCCGATTAACCAAAAGGAGGTTAATATTTTTTTTAAATAAATTTTCATTGTTCCAATAAATGAGTCAAATCAGATGCACGCGGAATAAGTCAAAACAGCTGTCAAGTTGTAATTTCCGGAATATCACAATAGTTTCGGAGCGAAAAAGTACGAAAGTTGTAAATGCGAATTCATTGAAACTGTAAACAATGGTGCGAAGTCCATCCGTCGATCTGTCGCGCGGTCAAACAGCCTCGGGCAATGAACTCGAACAAAAAAATATGTAGAGACGACACTGCATATATTTTATTTATTTTCTTAGACCTCCCGGTGAAGCAAATTATCGTGAGGGAGCCGGCATGACCTAGAAACAATAAATTATAGGCATTGGTTAGTGTTCCAATAAGGTGCGATAGGCTTGCTAGCTGTCTCTTGGAATGTTATTGACAAAACGTGGGCATGTGCCAAATATAATATTTGTTTATATACCTCTAATATTGTTCTTATCAGGATTATGTATAGGACTTTTGGTTGTCACATTAAAAAAACAAAGTCATGCTTTATTTCATCTTAACACCTGGTTTTTATATGACTTTAATCTGATAAAATAATGTAATTTTCTGATTGTTAAGTAGTTCTTCAAGTAAAAGACTTCAACACGCACGCTTTAAATCCATCTTACAACAAAATCCAATAAAACCCATTGCATTTCATGTAATTAATTATTTTCAGGGTTCCTTACACAACAGATGCCAATGGGACCCTATTACTAAGCCTACGCTGACCCGCGCTGTCTGTCTGTCTGTTATAAGACAATATGTATTGACCATAGTGTTGTAATTTTCATTTTTTGCGTATTATTTACCTGTTACTTAATTATGGGACCCAATAACCTTTATCAGGGCAAATACGAATCAGGAAGACAATAAAAAATACAACGAAGCTGTTTGTTGGTTTATTTTGATCAGCTTGCAATTCTTATACGAAAATTAGAGCGTTTTTCGGAATAAATATTTTCATTATTAGAACGGTGATATTATTTCCAGACACGAATATCATGAGAGCATTTCTTGGAATAGTTATTTTAAACAAAAAACTTAATGTTGATTTTATTTTCTATCTTCTCCACGATGTTCTGTCCGGCGCCGCGTATATGGAATGCGACGCCGGAAGCAGATGCGTGTCGGGTGTCGATACACGAATGAATGAATTATCATTTTTCGGTGATGTTTTCGTGTTACAACTTTGGGCGTGATTGTACCTTCATTCGTCCCTTCACTAGTTCCTTCTAGGTCACCCTGCGTTAGGTCAGTGAGTAACTTTGTTAGGTATAGTAATTCTTTTTTTTATATACAACTAAAGTTGCAAATAAGCATACGACGGAATCTGCTGGTAAGTGATTACCGTAACCTATGGACGCTTGCAACATCAGAGGTATCACTCGTTGCCGACTCTGAGATATAACGGGTGAAAGTCTCATGGGCCTGTAATTTCACCGATACCCATACTCCTCAAACCGGAACACAGACTACTGCTTGGCGGTATAAATAGGTATAATGATAGTACTTCCCCGAACTAGCTCTTTCAAGGAGCTCTACTATTAAGTAACTAACAAATATTACTTAGTAACTTAGTTTCTTAACGAATACATCCGTCAGAGAACTAAAGTTATCGGCATAGCTCAACGAATTAGCAAGCTGAAGTGGCAGTGGGCCGGTCATATCTCGCGAAGAACCGATAAACGCTGGGGTAAACGTGTTCTTGAGTGGAGAGCGCGACTCGGCAAACGTAGTGTAGGACGCCATCCGGCCAGGTGGGATGACGATCTGCGAAAGACTGCAGGCAGATGCTGGATGCGGCAGGCTGAAGACAGGGCGCTATGGCGCTCATTAGGGGAGGCCTATGTCCAGCAGTGGACTAATATAGGCTGATGATGATGATGATGATGATGACTTAGTAACATAATTATGTATGTACCTACTAGTTGAGATGGTAAATAGTAACATATGTACTAGTTGACATGGTACAAAAAACAAGTATACAAGGCGATCGTGAATGGGATAGTTGGAAGAGGAAGGCCACGGCGAACGTACTCTGTACCAAATTGGAGAAGTTCCGGAGAAAGGCAAAGTCAAGAGTATACTAAAACGAAGAGCTTGTATGAAGAATTTGATCAGGATCAATGCAGCAGAGGCATGCCAGGATTATAGCAAGAGGGAATTCGTTGTCTCTGCCAACCACTCTGAGAAACAAATATGAATACATATACTTTATTCATATTCATTTATTGCCTTCATGTACATAATCAAAGGTCTTAAAATTAATAGAAATAGGTATGTACATTAACCCCTTTAGGGCGCTGTAATTTGAGTTCGATATACTAGCAATGTCAATAAAATAATACATTTGAAAAGAAACACGCAAAATATGAACAATATTAAATTATTAGTATAGTTTATTTCCAAAATTAATGATTTTTGCATTTGTATTTGTATTGCGGAAACCCAGATAGCGTTTAACAAAAAAAATAGATATAAAAATGCAAGGCAAATAGGCTTGGCTAAAATAGCGAAATGCTCCGACGAATGGTGGCGTG
The DNA here is from genome assembly GCA_958496245.1 of Perizoma flavofasciatum. Taxonomy (NCBI): domain Eukaryota; kingdom Metazoa; phylum Arthropoda; class Insecta; order Lepidoptera; family Geometridae; genus Perizoma; species Perizoma flavofasciatum. Next base: position 5,751,209 of record OY292419.1, on the reverse strand, counting down.
CCAAGTGTGTAGCTACTGCGGGACAATAATGTTTGATTAATAATAATAATAAATAAATAAATAAATGCTGGACATTTTTCACACAGCATCATCTAGCCCCAAACTAAGCAGAGCTTGTATTATGGGAACTACATGACTGATAATATACTACTTAAATTCTTTTTTTTTTATAAATACATACATATTATACATAGGAAAACACCCAGACCCGAGACAAATATTTGCAGATCTTATAAACATTTGTCCTGTGACAGGAATCGAACCCGCAACCTTCTGCGTCTCAGACGGACCTTCGCCCACTGCGCCACAGAGGTCGTCGATTGATCGGCAGATAAAAATATTTGTTGAGGGGTCGGCCCAGGGAATCTTAGGGTATGTATGCGTCTGATGGCAGCTTGCTACTCGTCCACTGCGCCAACGAGCTCGTCGGAATATTATACATTAAGTATATTACTTATGCGCAGTGTGAGTTATATTTGTGCACTAAGGGTTCCGTACCACACAAATAAACACTAACATGCTTATAAAGATTTAAAAAATGTTTTGTAAGTTTTACAGTTAAAATAGCGATCCCTCAGGATTAAAACTTTTATGGGACCACCTTAGAATCATTTTATATAGGTACAACAAAAAAAAACATCGAAATTTGTTTATAAGTAATAATAATAACGTTTATTTCAAAGACATCATGATCCAAAAGCGTTAGTAAGCTTAAGATAAGGGTTAGTACTTAATTACTAATACAGATTTCGTCGTCTGGGAGAGCTTCCACACCAGAGGACATGCGTAATTTTTAGCTATTTCTTTCAGGATGCTGTTGTTGCTCGCGCGCACTCTGCTTAGGCAGTTTTTTTTCCGCCAGATGGCGTCAAATGTGACGGTGCGCGCATCGGCGAACATCCCTGAAGCACTACAGAAGCGCGGGAGCCGCAACAGCGTCCTGAAAGCGTTATTAAATTGGACCCGCAGAACATTGTAAGCCTTTTGAGTATGCTGAAACCACAGACTCGCGGAGTAAATGGATGTACAGTACGCCTTAAAAAGGGTAATTTTGACAGCATCTGTACATCGTGCGAATCTGCGGGCCAGCATATTGGCCCTGACTGACAATGCTCTGCGTTCCCGTTCCATATCGGCGTCGTCTTGCAGGTTGTCGGTTACCAAATGCCCGAGGTGTTTAAATTATGAAACCCTATTAAGGGGAATACCATAAAGGGTAACAGGAGGAATAAAAGAGGGGCATTTGGTACCTGCCCGGAAGACCATGAACTCCGACTTTTAAAAATTATATACAAGTCCATGTGAGGCCACATTCGACTCGCAAACGGCAAGTAGCTTTCGGAGTGCACTAACTGAGGGAGTCGGCAGCACCATGTCAAATGACGGAGTTCTGAAAAAAAACATAAAAAAGACAACCGGATTGAGAACCTCCTCCTTTTTTTGAAGTGGGTTGATATTTTTTTTTTTAAGTCGCTTATTAAATAGGTAAATGTTGTTGATTCTAATTCTCTAACTGGATTTGCATTTTCAAGAAGATTAGTGTGCGGTGGCGGTGGTACAGCGGTGGCGACCAAAGGGAAATGGTTGTTAAATTGTCAAAGTTAGCGTGAATGTACAGATCGATATCGCGTCAATTTGACCGGCCTTTATAAAGTACTAGCTGCGCCCCGCGGTTTCATCCGCGTAAGTTTCGATTCCGTGGGAATATCGGCGATCTAATTAAATTTTAGAACACAATAGCTGCTATTGTGACTTAACTATGATACTAAGATATATTCCCTCGCGGACTTTTTTGTAGGTGTTAATGAGTACTTTAATCATGTAGAGTACATAATTTTTATGTATAATCAATAGTTTTCTCAGCGCACGCCAAATAATAAATTTTATAGGCAAAATTTTGCTACTTTGGGTTACATTATTGCAATTTTATTAAGGATCTCTATTTTTTAAAAATAAATTATAGCCTATGTTACTTTCTGATAATTTACCTTTCATTTGATGAAAAAATGGTTAAAATTGGTCCAGTAGTTTCGGAGCCTATTCCATACAAACAAACAAACAAAAAAATCTTTCCTCTTTATAATATTAGTATAGAGTATAGACTAGCTTCTGCCCACGGCTTCGCCCGCGTGGTACCCGGATAAAAAGTAGCCTATGTGTTATTCTGATGTATAAGCTATATTACTGTAGAATTTTATCAAAATCCGTTCAGTAGTTTTTGCGTGAACGAGTAACAAACAGCCACAACACTCACAAACCTTCACGTTTGTGAGGTTTGATTGTTTCTTGTAGGATACGTCTATTGTTTTTCTTGTAAGAGTATTTATTTGACTGCTAAGGTAAGTAGGTACTTATTGGAGAAATATGAGGTCATAGCATTAGGTACCTACCCTATATTTTTTTTACTGGTTTCAGTGTGAGTCTGTTGGCCCAGCGGGCGGTACCCCGACATCCGTTCCGGAGGTTGTGGGTTCCTGCCCGGTCATGCACATATGGATTTTACAATTTATGTGCGCTTAACACGTGCTCAAAAACGGAGTAGTGTTCATTGTGAGCGAACCGGCATCCCTAGCATCGAAAAATCGAAGTCTTGTGCCATCAGTTAGTGTTCCAATAAGCGGCGATGGGCTAGCAACCTGCCACGTGGAATACTAAGTGTTTGCAATAACGCGGGCATATGTAAAATATAACGTTTGGTAGTCCCGATAGTCCCGGTAGTCCCGATCTGACTAACCCCTACTTGGTAATCCTCAAAGATCTACTCACTGAGTATGTATCTGAAGATGTCCAACATGGGAAATACAATTGTGAGCGTGTTTGTTTTTAAATTATTATTTTTATTAAAAATTTTTTAATGTAAAATTTTAAAAAACTTTTATATAATTAGCCACAAACTTCTGAGTCTTAAGGGATAGGGTCAGTCAGAGTAATTAATATATAATCATGCTGGGCATTTTTCACACAGCTTCATCTAGCCCCAAAGTAAGCAGAGCTTGTGTTATGGGAACTACATGACTGATAAATATTTTTTTTTGTAAATACATACATATAATACAAAAAAATCACCCAGATCCCGAGACAAATATTTGTAGATACAAACATTTGTCCCGCGGCGGGAACCGAAACCGTAACCTTCTGCATCTCAGGTGAGCCTTTTGACCTTTTGACTGACTGGTAATGGTAATCTTATAGGTAACTAGCTGTACCCGCGACTTCGTTCGCGATTGCTATTGCTTGATGAGATGATGATGTTTTTTTTAAGTTTTACGGGAAAAATAGCAATGCCTCAGAAATAAAACCGAAGCCGAAGCCGAAGCCGAAGCCGAAGCCGAAGCCGAAGCCGAAGCCGAAGCCGAAGCCGAAGCCGAAGCCGAAGCCGAAGCCGAAGCCGAAGCCGAAGCCGAAGCCGAAGCCGAAGCCGATCCCGATCCCGATCCCGATCCCGAATCGGGATCCTTTCTTACAAAAAAAGAATGAATGAAATCGGACTACGCGTTAATGAATTACAACTAAGTACACATTTTGACTTTCATCCCCTCTCTAGGCCTTAGTATGCTAAGGCCTTCCCCGTAGTATGAACTCAAATCATGCCAAGTTTCATTTGAATTAATTCAGTAGTTTCGGCGCCATGCGTGATTAAGGTTCAGAGAGACAGACAGACAATGAAAAAAAAATCATTTTTGCCTTCAGTATCGATTTTAGACAGCCATCCAATTTTTTTTTTCTAAATAACTTCAATATACAGAATTTGCCCTGTTACATTATTATTATAGTATAGATAGATAGATAGATGTGCTATGATATAATCACACTCATGTATGAGTGCTACGCAGATCCTAAGTTTCTTCATCTTTTGAAGTTTTTATTGCTCGAGTGATATTCTGCAAAAGAACATTTGCGGAAAAACATATTGTAGCCAGCATAAAAACATCATTTTGTAGAGGCTTAAAAAACATATTGTAGCCGGCATACAAACATTATGTAGCCGGCATAAAAAACATATCTTAGCCGGTATAAAAAACATTATTTAGCCGGCATAAAAAAACATATTGTAGCCGGAATTTAAAAAATGAGAATACTGGCTATAATTTAGTGAGAAACTGATTTTCCAATTTTTGAGGATATTGTATTGTATATATAAACGGTGCTGAAGCAGGATAATGTATAAAACAGGATAATTATAAATAGCTTTTAAATATATTTTGTAACTAAAAAATGAAAACGATGTAAGTATACCTAGTTTTATGTAGTTTTTTTTTCTAATTCTATAACTGTTACATAATTACTCATTTGTATTATATAATGTGTGTAGAGCTGTCAAGTTAAAAAAACAAAAAACTAGGTAGCCCATGTCTGTACCGAATCCTCATGATGGAGAACCTCAGATCCATACTCAATTACTAAGTAGGTAGGTACCTACGCAGATCTGTAGGTAAGAATACCGTAGGGGGTAGTCAGACACACGTCCAACATTATTTGTATTTGGCACATGTCCGCATTTTGCATAGTATTTAGCATTCCACGTGAAATTGTCAAATTAGAATTTGATCAATAAAAAAATAGGAATGCCTACTTAGTTTAAGCAGGTTAAGACTAAGCAGTGAACGAGATTTATACAGTGTAAAATGTTTCACTATCTTCACACTACTAGTGATGTTTTATTAAATGACAAATGGTCGCGAACCAAACGCCAAACTAAATCCAATAAAGCGGGTCCTCTTTCAAACTTCTTCTAAAACTTGCTCCACTATCAAAACTATTTCAAGCCCCGCCCATTAGGACGCAAGGTTTTACATATATCCGTCCTTCTCTGGCATGCTAATAAGAAACCACGTTAAACAGGACGGAAACTAGTCTGACCGCGTGCATTGTTATTATAGTTTTAGCGATCCATTTCGAATCGTCGTAACGACCATTGCATGTACAAGCAATTTTGATGGTTTCGTTTTCGCTGTTATAGTTAAGAATATGATGACGGCAATGATATTTAGAATCTTTTATAAGAAAAACCGTGAAGGAGCTGAGCGTAATTTTTCCGCGAGCGATTTACCAACGTAAGATGAAGGCGTAAGAGCTATAGTGGCGTAAAAATTACCAACTTAAGACGTTCTCGAAAAAAATACGCGGCGTATAGTTATTCTCTATCGACGTCTTGCGCAAGATGGCGGAGAGGCGTTCGAAATTTAAATTTCTCCGAGGAATAGTGGGGTATTCTGTGTAGTTATGAAGGGGTAAGTTTTGGGAGTTAGCCGCTGTAGCGCTGCAGTCAATTTTGTACAAACTTTGTAAAGCGATTAATGAGAAGATGGAAAGCGATTTTCGTGCTGAATTTTGTAGTGTTTCAAAGGGAGAATGCTTTATGATGTGCCATTGTTTCAAGACTCGCTACGTTATGTAAGATTTTGAAAAGTAATTTGAGTGAAATGATGTAGGTAAGGCTTGTTCATTTGAATTTATCCGATGCTAGACTTTTGTTTAGAATAAAAAAAGGATAAAAAAATAGATTTCCATGAATGTTATGTTTTCTTAGAAAACTATACTTATAATAGGTATGTAAGTAGGTACTAAACTGACTACCTAAACTTATTAAACACTATGAAAGGCCAGGTCTTTAGGGACTGAAGCCAAGAGTACCTACCCTAAACCGGCCTGTCCCGTTTTCATAGAAAAAAATATGGTCACATTAGTTGTAGTACCTACTACCTACCTACTAATGAGATAAATTGGTGGTTTAAAGAATCGTGTTTGTTAAGTGGGCTGTGGTAACGTGAGATGCTAACAGGACTAAGTAGGTAGATAATATGCAAAACGTTAGGCATGTGCTGAATAGGTATAATTAGTATTTGTTTGAACGTGCCTCTGACTACTCCTACTTGGTAGGTATCCTTACGGTACTGCGTGCTAAGTATGGAGATCCATACTTACATACGACTGTAAACAGTCGTGAGCGTGTTGGTTTTACACCAAGTATAGGTACCTAGGTAGTTACAGTAAATTAATAGCTCCCTAATGTCTTGCTTTAAATTAAAAAAAACAATGGAATTAAACTAATTCAATTCCTAAACCTCTTCAAATCCATTCCCATGACATTATTGACCTTAAAACTTGACCGATCTAATCATCTCTCTATAGATCGAATTGAAAAACCGGTTTCAACCAGTTTAAACTAGTACAGACAAGATATCTTTCGAAATTCAAATTTCTTGTGTGAATTCAGCGTGAGAGTGACCCTATTTTAAGCTGGTTTTAAGAACCTGCAACTGTCGAACAGGTAGGTAGCTATTCATTGTTTTTTTAAACTGCAAGAAGGGTGTTCGAGTTCTTTACTTTTTTAAAGCAAGAAAAAAGGGTCTCGTTTCTTTCTTTTCAAACTAAAATATAAGTGAGTAAAAATGTTGAAAAAAATATGACGGCGGTGATCGAGAAGGTTTTTCCCGCTGCGGAACAAATTTTTGTATATTTTGCGGATATTTTGTTCTGGGCCTGGTATCACAGTATCGTAGTTCTTGATACCAGTGACACAGGGAATCCTAGTGTAGGGTCAGGACTAAGTAGATACGTATGTTTCTGCTGGGTGTTTTACTACGAAAGGTAAGATTATTTTACCATCAAAATTAAATTTAAAAAAAACCGCATCTTTCTGTATCTATTTCCATAATATTAAATTATATAACTGCTTAATTGGTATACAAATTTGACGCTACAAAAAATCTTACATTATCTGGGCAATCATTATTGCTAAAACTTTTTGTAATTAGTACTAAGGTTGCTCCTAAAAAAATACTAACCCCAGTTTTATAGATTACTCCATTAGCGAAATATGTCATATTCAGGACGACTGATACGTCTAGTCCAAGGCTTGAAACTGCCAAAAATCCAGAAAGACAACTTAGGTACTCAATAGAAGGTGTACCTATATAATCAGCGCTAGGTTTGGTGCAGCATAATGCTGAGATAGGGATCTTTTGACCCTACACAACACATAATTTTATGTAACCTTTCTTTGTGTTTATTCGTTCTGTATTTTGTCACCTGTGTTCTGTTGAGGTCAATAAATTAATGTATTTTCGTTCTTTCTCTCTTTCTTCTATCTGAATGATGTAGATTATGTCATACTCTAGATATTCTGTACGAAACATTTATTAATTGATACGATACAACGCTGCCCGACTAATTTACACAGTGACCCTTAGGTATTCTACTGTGGGTCAGAGCCAGCGGTCAAGGCCGGCCATCGACAGTATTATTATACAGCAAATTGTTACATCAACATCAAGTAACCTCGGGTTTAGTACCTACATGGGTCTGGCATAAATACAACTCTTCTCACAGTATCATTATTGTATCTAAAATGACAAATCTGATATTATTGTAAGTACTAAGGTAGGCAATTTTAGGCATTTGCATTTCTTTTTTTTCGTCTTTTTTTTGTCGTGTGTGAAGATAGACTAATTCCGAAATTAGAAAAACATGTCGATGACGTTCAAGTTAAGTTTTTCATAAAAAAAAATCGAAACGTATCGACATGTTGCAAAACCCAACTAAGGCGGTTTTTCTCATCCCTAAATTTTGATACTCTTCAAAATTCATACTCTTAGTATAAATTTTGAAATTAGAATGTCGTCAAGTAAAAAAATAAACTGTAATTTTCTATCAAACAACGCCACATGCCTCCAAAGTCAAAATCAATAAGTTTTTAAAAAATCACGAGGATCATTGCGAAACATCAATTCAAACATTCAAACCATTTCTTTATAAACCTTAAAATCTAGCATCACACCCAACCGTGGTAACACAACACTCAGGTCCGGGAAAAATATCTACCTACAGGACATGCAAACATTTGTCCTGTAGCAGAAATCGAACCCGCAGCCCGCTACGCCGTGCCACCGACGAGGAGAAGCATCGTGTAGAACTTAGTTATGCAATTGTGGGTAGTTCTGCCGAATTTCTATCTTTCTGGAAAAGCAATGACGGACTAAGTATTTAGTATCAGGTATTTACCTACCTATATACCTACTAAATTCAACAAGGTTAAACCGTCATATCTGGACGTCCGGTCAAGGACAACCGGTCGATGTCTATTATTGGGCAAATTAATTGCTCAATTGACTCAATCTCAGATATTATTCGAGAATAGGCAAGGATCTAACTAGGTTGATAGATGAGTCATGCATGACCTATGTCTGGAGAATATCCATGCTATGATCTATAGCGATAATCTTAAGTCGATTCTCGCACATTAAAACACAAACAAAAACTCGCCTATGAATAATGTCCTGGATTATTATTAGGTATTATTCTAATAATACCTACATACATATTATACAAAGAAAACACCCAGACCTAATACAAATATTTGCAATATATAATTATGAATATGTCATCCGATAGGTCCTACTCATCCGGTAGGCGGGCAATTATCGTCATGTCTGTTTTTTAACGCGACACTTGCGTATCAAGGAAATTTCTAGGTGACAATTGCTTACGATATCGACTTGTCTAAACGCAATCTCGTACCTATGTAATTTTTTCAAAGTCAAAGTCAGAATTCGTTTATTCATTAATATCACAAGGATCAACTTTTAAATCTAAGTTTCAAGTTCACTCGAGTATTGTACAAATCAGTTTTAATTCATGTGAACATGAGACTCGCCATTGATTTTGCTGAGTAGGAAGCTACCTTTATGTAAGACAAAATCTAAATCATTAAAATCTCAACAATTTTTTTTTTATTACTTTAGCGATATAAGGACCATGTTGATTTTGGCAATGGACTTGTATGATTTATTATCAACTCTTTTTAAAAAATTGTGGCTAGGAGGCGCTACGATAGAAGATGGAAAACACGACGGGGTTTCGAAATTTAGCAAAATTTAACTTTTTATGGTCAAGAAATCACACCAAGCCTGCAAGATTCAGGCATAAAAATCATCAAAATTCAAAAACTGTTTTGTAATCTATAAATGAATTTTAAGATAGCTTATTTGAACTTTATTTGATATTTAACTTTATTACATTTAGTACTTATGTAAGTATTTGATATTTGCAAGCTTGATAATATGGTAGCATATAATTAAACTTAACATTGCTATCCAGCTAGGCAATACCAGTATTTTGGGAACACTTCCGTCTGGTTGTGATCTGGATCAGTTGAGCTATTTATATATCGTTTGCAACGATCTTAGATAGCTAGCTGTTTCATCTGTATTTTTTGTATATATCTATCTCCTTGTACATAGTTTAATGAATGAATGTGTTTACATTAAAAATATATTACTTTATTTTAAAACTTATATAATGTTCGAGCACATAAAATAATCTTATCTAAACACAGCTTGTTTTCATCCTTATGATCCTTCATTCAGTTTTCGTGTCAGCCGATCGAACAACATAAACCCGTTCCAAAAACTATCGTGATTTTGATTATTAATATTGTAAAAACGGGATTTTTTACAATATCACAATCAATAGAGTGCACAACGCAACGCGGAGGGAGAGCGTCGCGATCACTCATCCTGATGAAGACTCTCGGAATGAGTCGAAACTTAGTCGGTGCCTTCACTCATAGCACGGTACGTGAAAATTTTCGTTTTAACAATATGAATAAACCCATTAATGGAAAAAGTTAGCGTGATTACGTGATTATTCGTATTTCCAGTCAATGGTCAATGATGACTGAAATATTAATTAGTAAAGCATAAATTCAGTCAAATCTGTACATCGGTCGATGAAGGTGTTAATACCTCATCAAGCCGAGATCGAGCGGTCAGCGGCCGGCGACCTCCGTACCATGTGATGTCCACTACCATTTGCGTAACTCGATTACTAAAACAAACAAAAAAGCACGCCCACGATTGTATATCCCCGAAATGTAAATATTAACTACGCAAATTTATAAGAACTGTACAAATATTAATTTTCTTTTTTCCCCTATGTCCTTTTGAAATTCCCATACCATCTCAGCCTTCTGCAGCTTATCGATGCTTTAAAATAAACGGAATTTGAGAAATCGGTGACCATCGGCCGTTTTTCTGGCATTTAGTCACTCAGTAATATAAAAAAGATGTTCAACTAAAGAATGAAAAATCAGCTTTAGCAGTGAGACATATTGATGACCGCTGACCATGCAGGTATGTAAATTGTGTAACCATTTTAATCTGAATAGCTGTCATTCTTTTTCAATTATTAGCTTGTTTTAAGCAAGGCTGTGAATATTCATGAGTTTTTGTGGTAGGGGTGCGTGTTTGTGCGTGTTTGGGTCAGCTAATTGTTTGGTCCGGTTGGTGTTTGTTACAATGTCGTGATTTCTCGACAGACATTGCCGTCTTTGGGACTTTAGATTTCGGTGATAATAAGAAATAGCCCGACACCCGTGGCGAGCTTCGAATGCCCACCTTCTTGACTTATAAGGATTCTAGTAACATTTAACAATTATGACATTTGCTATAAATAGCTTTCACTAAACCTACTGATGTAAAAAAAAAAGTTTTCTTTAACCACATTGTTTTCAATTAGGAATATGCTGTACCTAACATTAGGAGGTGGGCGTTGGTGACTGCGCCACAGTTTATATAACTATTTGCAGTCACCTTCGTTTTCTTTGTATTTATGTACCTACTTTTTATTATGTTTCAAAAAACAATAAAAAAAAGTAAACACTTTCATGGCTCAGCGGGCGAATAGTCTGAAACGCAATATGTGGGTTCAATTAGGTATCGCTACAAATATTTCCTATAATCTGTGGTCTGGTACTCGTAGTTTGTCATTCATATGATACATGGATAAACTAGGTAGGTGACTGTTGAACAAAATTTTTGCAGCTTCATTATCTGAATCTATCTACTTATACATTTTTAGTTAAGAGGGCGGTAATTTTGTTTATTACTATATAATAGGTAGATTTGTACTAAATATAATTTGGTATAGTTCAGTAACCCCCTAAAATTTGAAAATATTTTTCCAGCTAAATTACAAGAATGGTGAGACTTTTACGCATTTTTGTTTGGCATGTTTCAATGTGATGGGCAGGAAATCTGCTGGTACCTAATTATTTTTTAAACGCACCCGTCTTTATGATATAACCCGAAAAGATGGCGATTCTACTAAGGTAGGCTGTGAACTGTGTAAAAAAATAAAGTTTTTTTTATTATGAAAGTTACCGAAAGTAATACCGAATTATTTTAATTATATTTCAAGCTTAATCTCAGCTTACAAAAGAGTTACTTAGCAACCTACATGATCGAACTTAATGTTGCAGTGCCCTAACATGGATCATGTACCTAACTACCTTTCTATGTATTATTTTAACACCTATACTAAACTGTGTATATGAGAGAAATAAATACGAATAAGTTCATAATATAACGCCGGCATCCGATCCGACGGAAGGCTAGGGTGGCGCCCGCCCGTCGGCAAACGAACAAAGCTTCCAGGTCATATGTTACGAATAATAATTTATGTAAAACTAATGTTAAAATAAAATTATACCTTTCATTAAATACTTAAGTTAATAAAAGTGTCAACATTAAAAAAAAAATATACCTAGTGGTGAATCAATCACCAAGAAATATTTTAAGATATTCAAGGAGATAGGGGTTCCTTTTTCTCCATTTGGCCACGGAACCCGAAAAACTATTCTAGGCTACTAAAAAACTATCGTTTGAAATAAATCATGAAATATAATGGAAAAAAAACTACTTACGAGTACGAGGAACTAATTATACAGTTTATAATTTTGCCATTTTTTCTTTTTTACTATGTTATAATATGTAAGAAGCATTTGCCCTACAAAATGGTAAGCAGTTTACTGTCGCCTATTGGCATTTGCAATACCTGGGAATATGATGCGTTACCTGCTGAAGACGAAGTTGGAAAGTCTTATGGGTCATTAGTTCCACAAGCACCCCTAATTAATAAATAAATAATAGTGGATATTTTCACACAGCGTCATCTAGCCCCAAACTAAGCAGAGCTTGTATTATGGGAACTACATGATTGATATACTACTTATATACTTTTTTGTAAATACATTCATATTATACATAGAATACACCTAGACCCGAAACAATAAACAACATTTACCTCGTGGCGTGATTTGAACCCGCAACCTTCTGCGTTTCAGGCGGGCCTTTACCCACTGCGCCACAGAGGTTGTCAATACTGCTGGTAATTATCTTCAAACCACAAAGCTTACTGCTTTGCGGCAAAAATATAAACCTTCGTTGGAAGTTCTCCCCTGGACAAAAGCTTTTACAAAGAAGCTCTACTATTTCTTTCTGACGAAAAAAACAAGTTTCGTGTGAAAATTATTTCAAAAACTCGAAATAAACCCAAAACTTATCGTTATACTAAAACTTTATAGAAATGTATCGTGTTTGCTACCTTTCTGGAATCAAGTTATCAATAACTGAGAATCATACACCCCTTTTTTATACGGCGAATCTTTTATTTGTAAAGAAAGTTATCCTTTTTGTGAAGAAAGTGGTTCTTGTCAACCTGTTTGGTTGACCTGCAGGTCGTGGGTTTGGATCCCGATTTATAAAATCTATGCTATTGTTATTTGACCTGAATTTATTTCGGGCTTACATTTTCGCTTTTGTTGGAACGGTTTTTTCCATAGAAATTGATCGAATTTCTCACGTATCTCAGACAAAAAAATATACGAGAAACGTAGGGTGCATGCCAATTTTAGACGAAATTTTCGGTCATCATGTTACCAGTTCTTTCTTGGTCACCCTATACTTACCAGGTTGAAATACGTTGGACCTGAAAAAGACAAAGTGACAGTTGAGAGGATTCAGTGCTCATAGATCCATAAACATGTTTTTTCAAACTTTTGGTTTTAGATTCATAGGTTTGTATTCATTAAAATCACAAGGATCATTTAGAAATGTCAAATTATACACTAATACGTAAATATTTACTAGTTCTAAGACGTCTCCATTTTCTTACTATGTTCACCATGTTCCACTGTTTGAGAGATTAATTTATCAAGTGCAAAAATTGTCCCGACGGAATTCACCCACGATCTTGAGATCGAAAGTCGAGATTACTATCCACTACCTACATCAATTTACGTATCTCTAAGTACGACGAGTAAAGTTATAAACGCAAAGATAAATATTCCCGCATACTTACCTACTTTCTCAGACAGAATCGACCCGAAACATCCCAAAACTATCACGACCCGCATCCTTCAACATAGGAAATCAACCGATAAGAACTCGAGGTGTCTACAAGACTAATGTTTCCGTTTTCCTTGGGGCCCCTCAGACCCTAAAAGGGCTTATCAAAAGGTATTGGAGACGAGCCGGCCCCTCTTTATAGAATTTTCGGGCTGCGGGCGGGGTTCCCCCCTTTTTGCTACGTACATTTTCATTTCCTTCATCTTTCTCCGCTTTCGAGGTTCAGAGATGGATTTGGGGTAAAGAGGAAAAGCTTTGCTAACCTGTAGAAATCCACTGATATAATAAAATAGGCATACGGCATTGAACAATCGTTACTTCTGCTTGCTATTTTTTTAAACCTTTGTCGGTTACATTGGTACCAAGAACTTAAGCGCCATATCTTTTTATTCTAATTCGTAATGGGATATTTTGCCTTGACGTTCTGAATTGGGATGTGTTGTGCATTATCTACCTTCTAACCTGGCCTCAACCAGCCCAACTTCTTGTAATAGTAGCCATGTCTTTGCAGTTCGAGCTATTTGTATCTAAGCTTCATAAAAAAAATTAAAAAAAGAGTTATTATTTAATTTAAAGAAATAATTTTAATAAAAATCAATTAAATTTGGGGTTATATTCACTTCATAATCTACTAGTTAAAAGTCGTATAACGGACTATGTTAAATGAGTTTTAGCTAGTTTGAAAAAAAAATTGTTTAGCTAAATTAATCTAAAGTCCATCCCTGTGTCCAATTCCCCGTCTTACACCAGCAACCTTAGACACCCCCCAACCCGGCAGCCGCCCCCAACCCGCGCACTTCGTTAGCGAACTTCCATACTTTGTAATATGCAAATGTAGTGACTAAGGGGATGTTTCTAAGGGGACGGTGCTAGCCGTCTTAAAATGAATTAATGACACAGGTGACTCGCTTCCACGGGCGGTTATGTAAGGGTGGTAACGTCTCGCGATTAAGGGTGGGTGTTTGCAAAATTGGAGGCAACTTTCGTGATGGAGGCGAGCGTGAATTATAATGTACTTTACCAGATATATTTTTTAATAACAAACCGACTTTTCGCTATCATCTACTTATTTAGATGATTGACGGCAATGCTATACAACATTTTAAAAACAAATACCTACTTGTGTCTATTGTGGTACATGATAGATGCCAATGTAAAAAAGTGTTAAGATTTGTATGGAAAAATTATATTACGTTAACATTAATTATGTCACAGGAAATATTAAGTTTAATGAATTTATTTGTTATATACCTAACACAAGCGAAACGCCTGCGACTCTGTCCGCGTTAAGTATTTTCCAATTTTCCCGCGGCAAGGGGTACACTTTCAGAAAATCCTGGCATGTACCGCTAATATACCGTTTTATATTACCTATAAAACGGTATATATATAAAATAATAATTGTTATTTTTTATAAAAAATACATAATTAACTTACATAATTATATTCGGCTCTTAAGTCGGGTTGGCCTAATGAGGTACACCGTATATCGTGAGTTCGAACCCGGTCGTGCACCAATTGGTTTTTCCACTCTAAAAATGAATGTACGTAATTAATAAATGCTCGAAGGAAAACATCGCAAGGAAACTATGATTCTAAGGTTTGCCCTAGAATCAAAAGTTCGAAGAAATGTGCCATCGGTTAGTGTTCCAATAAAGCGGTGATGGACTTGCAACCCAGTCTTGGAATGCAAACTAATTGCATAAGGCGGGTATACAACATATATTAAGGATGTGCCTCTGACCACTCACTACTTCGTCTTCTCATAGATCTACGAACTGAGTATGTAAGTATCTGATTATGTCCATCATGGCAAAAATAGTCTGATTTTTTTCAGATTATTTTAGTTAAGAATAGATGGTCATTATCTTACCAAAACATAGACCAATTAATCAAGAAGATATGAATTGTGAAAACTGTTGAACGATAAGTCATAGCAATTAATGTAGGGCCCGGAGGGGACATCTGCCCTAATGGGAAAAAAGGTGGGATTTACTTTAGAGAAAGTATTTTATAAAACAATTTAATAAGGAGTTAGGTTATTTTAACTAAGGGTAGCTAGTATTTACATAGCAATTTGTCTCTTAAAAAAACTGTTCTTAAGTACTGTTATTGCTGAGTTGCTGTTCGTATGTATAAGTATATATTTATAGGTTAGTATTGTATTTGTATGTACACATAAATTTAATATATATAATAGGTATATATTTTATTCTTTATTATATTCTGCTGTAGTATGTTTTATGGATAATATTGTTTAAGATAGTTTACACAAAGTATAAAGTACACCCCCGGCCACTTCAAAATCTTATATAATCCTCTCCATCCAAAGGTTGTCTGGAAGTGATCGCTTTTAAGCGATAAGACCGCCCATTGTACCTTTATCATATGTGTTACTGTTTATTTCGTTTGTATCTTAAGGTGTACAATAAAAAAAATCATTCATTCATTCATTCATTTATTACAGCATCCAATTAAAATATCTGTCTTTGTCAAACCAATCCAAGACAATGGATTTTTCGAAATGGTGAAGAAAAACATCGTGATGAAGCCGGCATTTTATCATCTGTAGATGACCAATGCTCGACCTATGCCTCTCCCGCAGAGTGCTGTGATGATCTGCCAAGGACATGCAAAATGCTAAAATATTTAAAAGATATAAAAAAGCAGTTATTTTGGGAACACTTTGTAGTAAGTACCCGATCCTTCATATTTCAATTCACATGTCTAAAGCATTATGTAACTACAACATTTTTTGTATATACCTGAAATATTAACACAACATATCATTACGTTCAGATATACAATAATAAAGGGCTTAGGTTCTCGAATAGCTTTGAGTAAGTGGGATAGTTTTATACCAAGAATAAGTAATTTAATCATCAGAATAGTGAGTTTAATGCTCCAGGTGAGTCCATTTAATCCTGTAATGATTATGTCTTTCGTGAAAAACAAAATCTAAAACAATTGCCGTATCATATAGACACCTTCTTAACTAAATAGTTAATGTAGCTTAATATGATAAATTCGGTCCCCTCCATACAAACACGCAGACAAAAACACCCTCACAGGTACACACACACCCTCACAACTCCGCAGCTAATAAGACAGTGGAAACAAATAGAAGCCGATTTCCATTATTCGTGTGGAATTTCATAATACCACTTACGACAAGTCGCAGGAGAAGAGGGAGGAAGCAGTGGTGCTAAAAGTTTTATGGAAAAAGCCATAGATAATAAAGGAAGCTCGCTTTGATTTTACAAAACAAGTGATCAATTTAAAAACCAAGAAACCCGACCCCGTTTATCCTAAGAAAGAAAGAAAAATTATTTAGAATGACTTTAAAAAATACAACAAATTTTAGATGGAAGAACAGCCTACTTTTAAGTATAACTGAAACAGAAATGTCCCACGCACCTTACTACCCAGTTCAATGTCGCACCAAAAATGTATCAGCTCTATTTTTATGATGTAGCGGTTTACCTACTTAGCACTATTTGCTTACTACCTTAATATTCCTTTATACAATTTAATAACAAATCTCATGATTATATCCTTCTGGCTTCTGCCCACGACATTGCCCGCGTGGTTACCGGATAAAAAGTAGCCTTTGTGTTATTCTGATGTATAAGTTATATTAATGTGAAGTTGCATCAAAATCCGTTCAGTGGTTTTTGCGTAAAAGAACAACAAACATCCATCCTCACAAATTTTCGCGTTTATAAAAGTAGAAGGATGACATACTCTAGGCTAAAACGAATCCAATGAGACCACATCTATCCAAATTTATATTTATCATCAAATTTTGATTGTGTTTTAAATCGGTATTTTTTTATTTGATAATTTGTTTGCCTTTTGTGCATATTATATTAGTCACTCTCGTAATTAAGACGATTCCAATGACACCTCATTTATAAAAAATCATCAAGCCGTTTTTACTACAGACAGGGTAAGCTAACATTACCCTCATTTTGGGCAGTTGGGTTAAAAACACATGTATGACATAATCTCCATGATGGAGATCCTCCGATCCATACTCAGTACGCAGATCTGTGAGCATACTAAGTAAGGGGTAGTCACAGACAAGTCCAAAAAATTTATTTGAACACGACTGGGCTGACACATTTCCTTCGATTTTTTATTCTAGGGTATGCCGGTTTCATCACATTCACTGAAAAAATCAAGTTTTAAATTTAAAAATTCATTAGTGCACGACCGGGTTCGAATCTACAACATTCAGATCAGAAGTCAATGTATAGCCCACTAAACCAATACAGCTCCAAGATTATAATTGAAATAACTATTATCATGAGAATATATTACGACTTAAAGCCTTGAGTTCACCAACAAAATAAACGAACGGTCAAGTCTAAACATCGATTTTGATGACAGATTCCTACTTTAACATGTGTCAAAAAGCTTTGGTTAGGACCTAACCACCCGTTACTGTGTTGGTGAACTTGGGCTAACATGTACATAATACGTTTCGTTGACCGTTTATAGGAGCACCGTCCGCGACCACTCGCGACGGTTGTGAGTCGGGAACTGACTTGGCCTCGCCGCCGATCTGCTCATTGCATTAAATTTTTGACAGATTCCATTTTTTGTTTTGTTTTTTAATTTCCTTGTGGGATAAGGTCAAGAAGATGAATCTATGCTTTCTACTTATGCTGTTGTTTTCGTAATGCTCAAGTTTACCATGTCTATACCATCAAATAATGTGTACCTATCTACGAGTATATAGGTAGAAACTGGAGTAATTTTGTAATTCGTTGAAGGTTTAACTTAATATGTATTTACACGTTTTGAAAATTACGTTGTTATTTAAGAGTCTGCATTCGAATTGTACATACTTAGTCTAGATTTATCTCTGAAATAAGGATTAATTAAATCTTTAAGAGAAAAAATTGAATGTTCTCATTCGCGAGAAAAAATTGAATTCTCAGCGCGCGGCTGTTACAATTATTTGATTTTATGGAAAATTAGGCTACAGGATAAGCTAACATTACCCTTCTTTTGGGCAGTTGGGTAAAAAAAGTTTAAGCTATTACAAGTTCAGGTGCTAATAATTTAAATTTTCTCTTATTTATAATTTGTAGCTATATTATAGGAAGTATGTACATGTCATAATGTCATTTATTCGCAACCTTTCCACCTTTTCGCAACGGCTTTATAGTTAAACCACGGTACGTTCCAAAGGATCCACACTCTTCATTTTTATAATTAAATATTTTTATATATATTTTTTACCTTCTCAATAACTTAATAGATGTTATTATTATGGCACTGGAAAAGTTTGAGCATCCCTCCCAAGTGGAAGATGAGACGTTAGAAGGGAGGGACAAGATCCACCGGCTAATTACCATTTACCGCCCGCGTTTAAATATACGGCCTTTTAACCGGATCCTGAGACGAGTAATATTACTTAGCAAACTTGTCAACGGTACCAAATAGACTGGGAGGATAATGATCTTATTATAGAATCTATGAAAAAAATAGATAGATAGATAATCACGTAATAATATGTTTGTTACAAATTCAAACAGACCAAACTAAATAAATGATAATGCTGGTCATTTTTCACCCAGCATCATCTACTCGTAGCCTCAAAGTAAGCAGAGCTTGTGATAGGGGAACTACATGAATGATATGTACATTTTTTTGTAAATAATATACATATCAACATCGAAAACACCCAGACCCGAGACAAATATTTACAGATCATACAAACATTTATACCGAGGCGGCAATCGAACCCGTAACCTTCTGCGTTTCAGCTACAAGTAATTAATTTAAATTACAAGCTAACCGCACATTACTATAACAAAATAAACCACCGCAGATGATAATAAATCAGAGCCGTGTACCGATTGGCAAACCCGTCCATATCGTTGTCAAATACGCCGATGCACCGCTCAGTATCCCCTCTGTCTGCGGGACCCAGGCACAATCCCTTCGAGTTGGTAGAACTAGGGCTTGCTCATAGTATTAATTAATATTGGGTGCTCTCATGTACAAAATTTCGTATAAGCACAGATATTATAAAACTAATTAAATTAGGATTTATATATAATTTAACAATGTTTTTTTGTATAAAATTTACTAGTGTCCTATACATTTAGCACATCAAATTATGCGCATCAAAAGAATTCAAACTCAGTATATATTTTAATGTCTAGCAAAACTATTAAGTATAATGACCATCTATTATGCGACTGCCTTTCTAGGTGGTCATAAAAACACCTAATATCCGTTAGGATCTACCCAGGAAAGATTTTTAAGGGCAACATTAACTTATCAATGGCAACTCTTGATTGAACATATTATTTTGATATACTTATCAATTATTATTGCGTACTCGAAATTAATCAATATTTTTGATTTGAAAACAGGAATTTCTGAGTAGATCAAGGAAAAACAAAATATCGTCAGGTTTTGATGTCCTTTTTTCATAATTTGGTTGCACAAGTTTTGATATTCAATTAGTTTAATTGTCTTGTAGCCATATGTGATAAAGTAGATTTAACGATGGGTACATTATAAAGTGCGTTGTTTTTTTGTTGTACTATTAAATATTTCCCTTAAAATAATACATAGGAAGGTAGGTACATGAAACGCGGTAGGGCGCTACAAAAAGTCCGGTCATGTAGGTGGCTAAGTACCTAATGCTTTTCTAAGTTGTGGTTAAGCATGAAATAGAATTAGCTAACTTTTTTACATTAACATAGATTCCGCTCTATCTCAAGTTTATCTGGAAGAAATCGCTTCCAGATAAACTATTATATTACATACTAGCTCCTGCCTACGGCTTCGCCCGCGTGGTAACCGCATATAAAGTAGCGTATATATTATTCTGATGTACAAGCTATATTACTGTAAAGTTTCATCAAAATCCACTCAGTAGTTTTTGCTCTTAAGAGTAACAAACATCCATCCTCACAAACCACGTTTATAGTATTAGTAGTATAATAGGATTTGTTATCTTGTGGTGTACAAGTGTTGTACTATAGAGTATTTTAATTCATTCATTCATACTCTTCAGGAACGCAAGCTACATTTTATTCCAAGATCGATATTTACATCTAAGCGTTATAACATAGCCCTCTCTCCGTTAGTTATTCGCCACAGTCGCCGCGACTAGAGACGATCGCGAGTTCCCAACCTCCCCACACTCCCCATCCGTGGGGTAAATGGGAGGCACCTGAGACACCGCTAAGACGGAGGCACTCAAAATTTCGCTTATATAACGGGGAAGGGAATTAATTAGTTTTATGGAGCAAAGTTTTACCTAACGCCTTTGGTTCTATACCTTGGGCTTTGATGGTACCGTTAAGTTTATATCCTTCGATAAAGCTACTGTGTAAAGTTATTGGCCATAATGTGGGATTGGAGCTGGTGTTTTATGGTTATGTATGAATAGATGAGAGATATACATTTTCTTCAACGTTTTGGTTTTGTTTTTTCACATAAAATATAATACATTTATTCATACAACTATGTACAAGTAAGTATATAAAATAAATACAAATAAAACAGCTAGCTATCTAAACAACGTTGCAAACGTTTTGGTTGAATAAAGCTGGGTTTCAACTTTTTGGTATAGTAGTCTGCTTACCACAAAATGTCAAGGTAAATATTATAAAGAGCTGGATGATTCAAATTTAGTCACTCTGTGACTGAGTCCATTTCAGTTCAACTACTAACGATTAGAAAACTAAATTTATTACTAAACAAGGCATAGAAAGATAGTTATGATATTTTATCGAACTCGGTAACGTGACACTTTAAAACATCACATACGTGCATATTTTTTAATGCTGGATTTTTTTTCACACAGCATCATCTAGCTCCAAACTAAGCAGAGTTTTTATTATGGGAACTACATGACTGGTGACATATACTTAGATATAGAGACTTATAAACTTATTTTTTTGTAAATACATACATATTATACATTTCGATATGCAGCCACGAAGTGCTGGAACAATATTCCTCCGCCGATCAGAAATCTGAAAAGTATCTTTAGTTTTAGGTCTAAATTGAAGCGGTTTCTTCTAGGTGAACAAAAAAAGCGGGAAGGCATCAATAATGATGCATCAATAATCTGAAAAGTTTTTTTGATGCATCATTATTGATTTACCTTTACCTTTACCTCTTCGTCTATTTATATAGACGATGACGTATATCTTCAATTAGATTCTTGGATGTAGGTAGGAAATATAAATATTTTTTTATTTGAAACATTAATTTAGGAATTGTATCTACATAGTAGGAACTTACCTGCCAATGCTGCTATTTGTAATATAAACTGGAAATTTGTATCGCAAATGAACACAGCCAGTTCGCACCACAGGCCGCAAAATGCTTATAGGCAGGTAGGTATGAGTAGGTAGGCTCTTGGCCGGTCGGCACTTGCGCTAAGCTGAACGTGGAACTCAATTCATTTCCTTTTATTCTTCGACGTATATCATGTGGGTAGCAGTGGGTTTTTATATACAAGCGATAACTTTATATATTTAGTCCATTAAATATCATATAGGTATATTTAGTATGATTTATTATAATTATTAATGTAAATGATCACCTTAGTAGGCGCGTATGCATTTGTTTTATTTATTTTTTCTCATTTTTATTTAGGTATAACAGTTAGAACATAGTAAATAATCTACAGTAAATACAGTCTAAAAATATATATTTATATAATACACATAATAATCTCTTGAGCGTAGTGTTTGGTTCTGGCGTCTGTGACGTCACTGCGCAGGGTCAGCAGAATACCAGCGCTAAGTAGGTAGCCACCTACCTAGCATTATGCTGAGCTGATACCTTTTTGGTGCGACATAAAACTGTCTAGGTAAATGGATTAGGCAGTACCTTACTTCCTTACTTCCAAAGTTTGTTGTATATATATATATTATGTCGTGTTAAATAAATATTTTCTTTCTTTCTTTCTTTCTTTCTTTAGAAACACCCAGATCCAAGACAAATATTTGTATTTTATTAAAAAAAAAATTGTCTCTCGGCGGGAATGGAACCTGCAACGTTCTGCGTCTCAGGCAAACTTCGCCCACTGCGCCACAAAGGTCGTCTGATTGTATAAGTAACTTCTATTCATATGGGTATAATTACTATGTACCGAACGTAAAAAAGATACCGCAGCAGACCAGAATAGAATAGAATAGAATATATCTTTATTATACACCAGTAAATACAGAAGAAACACGAAAAAGAAATTATAATAATACCTAGTGATACAATGGGCGACCTTATCGCTGAAAGCGATCTCTTCCAGACAACCTTTGGATGGACAGAAACTGGAAGAACAAATAAGGACGGCGGCGTACAACCAACATTATAGAGACCGATAGAAGTTAAATTAAAAAAAAACTACATAAATTACATACATATATAAATACACCTAACAGCTACATAGATATATAAATATATATATAATATATTATATTAAGACAACGTAAAGAGCGATGAAAGATAATATTTCTTTATCAAGCTTTTGAAAATAGGAAGAGACTTAGCTTGTCGTATGGAGACTGGCAGAGCATTCCAGAGCTTGGTAGCCTGCAGTGTGAAAGAATTACCGTAAAAATCTGAGGAATGTACAGGAGTTTTTAATTGGAGTGTCTCAGAGGAGCGTAAAAATCGAGGGTCCCTTTAAGGGAGAGCAGAAAGATACCTTCTTCTAAGTAGTTATAGTATTTTCTTTATTCATTATTAAAGAGCTTAATCACGATGCGATTATATGCCGGACGACCGATGTGGCGCGGTGGGCGAAGGTCCGCCTGCTACACAGGAGGTTGCGGGTTCGATTCCCGCCCTGCGACAAATATTTGTACGATCTGCAAATATTTGTTCCGGGTGTTCTGGGTATTTTCTATGTATAATAAAAAAAAATCTATCTATGTAATGTATTGTATTAAGTATATCAGTCATCTAGTACCCATAACACAAGCTCTGCTTAGCTTGGGGCTAGATGATGCTGTGTGGATTGTCCAGCATTATTTATTTATTTATCACTCTGGTAGATCAACAGATGCACATTTCTCATCACTATTAATCTTATAAAATAGCAAAAAAAGTTAAATCCTACTACTATTATAAACGCTAAAGTTTGTGAGGGTGGATATTTGTTACTCTTTAACGCAAAAACTATTGAACGGATTTTGATGAAACTTTACAGTAATATATAGTAAGTAAAGTAAGTAAGTAAAGTTTATATACCTCAGAGTTATATACGATTGCTCAGATCACTCTAGTTAAGTAGGTACTTAACTAGAGTGATCTGAGCAATCGTTATGTTGTACAGCTTTATCAGTGATCTTATTTCAACTGATTGTGGATCGAACCGTATTATGCAAGTAAAAGCGGATTCTCTTAAAAAAAAATATTTATAGTATTTACGGTAACAACACGAATCCTGCAGCCATGCAAAGAAGCCTTAATAACATAGCAGCATCATTATTTTAATGGAATCTTGTTAATCCTGGGGTTGTAGGGGGTTCTTGGGGGTGAAAGGAGGGTGTAAGCGTAGGTAGATATTGTA
Source organism: Perizoma flavofasciatum (assembly GCA_958496245.1). Taxonomy (NCBI): domain Eukaryota; kingdom Metazoa; phylum Arthropoda; class Insecta; order Lepidoptera; family Geometridae; genus Perizoma; species Perizoma flavofasciatum. The sequence goes on along the minus strand of OY292419.1, from coordinate 5,727,464 downwards.
ACAACTGGTACACTTCATGCATTTTTGTTTCTAAGGTTCTAGTTGGAACGTATGCCGTTTTTTGACAATGTTTTTCTTTCAAATTAATTTACACAACTTCATTAACTGAATATTAAAATCTACAGAATGAGTCGTTATAAAGTAGTCGATTCCTGTCGTCAGATAACGTGTATTATATTAATGGAATGACAGTCCAAAAGCCAATCCTACTACTATTATGAGGATGGAATATGTGAAAGTTTGTGAGGATGGATGTTTGTTACTCTTTCACGCAAAAACTACTGAACGTATTTGATGAAACTAAACAGTAAAATAGCTTATACATCAGAATAACACATAGGCTACTTTATCCGGGTACCACGCGGGCGAAGCCGTTGGCAGAAGCTAGTAAAAAATAAAAAATAAAACCCCTCGTTATTATGGCGGTAGTTTTCATTCGGAATATTAATGTGAAATGGTACTACATAAATACTCTATTGAAATGATTGCTTGTTATCCTAATAGCTAGGTGAATTCGCAGCATTTTTTTTCATTTTATTTTCCTTTTGATATTTCTTGCCATGAAGGCACATGAGACCTTTCTTCTGTTATTTTTCAGGGTCAACAACGCGCTAGTGATATGAAGTGTTGCAAGCATATAGGTTAAGATAATCTTTGGACCAACAGGGGAGCCTTATGATCAATACAATATTAGCTGTACTCACAGACTTACTAGGGATGCTAGTAAGTCTGTATAGATCACATTTTGTACAAATATTACTGCAGTAATTTCCTATGTTACAGTAAGGAACTAAATAAAAACTTTTTAACAAAAATATAAAACGGCGAAAATAGAAATAAACTGAAAAGAGACAAATAAAAAATGAACTTTTTTAGCTTAGTAAGCTGAGTTGTTGTGCTCAGTCAGTTAAAATGGAAGATTTCAAATTATTTTGATAGGTACATAGATTAGTACCGACAGTATTCGACAGTTGACGAATCTCTGTTGAGACTCAAATTTAAAGTCCGCTCGAGGAAAAAAAGAGGGCAGTGCGTACCAAAAGAGTTTCGCGGCATGCCATAACATAGAATTTAATATAATGAAAACCAGCTACTCTATATACGCTGTAACCGACGTATAAAATTACGCGAACAGAAACTATTATATTATTACACTCAAGACGTTCAATTTAATTAAAATTTAATTAATTCCATCTTCTGCGCCTTCAGAGCCTTTGACATAAAGCCGTAAGATTGCTTATTTACTTAGTTCCTGTTATGTTTCGGTAATGGAATATAATATGCGAGGACGTTATTATTTCAGGCTTCAAAAACATACGTACAGGAAGCCCAAAGTCATATACGACTGTATTTTATTCATTGAAATCACATGTATAATTCACCTCGCAACGTAAGGTAACTCGTATATGAGTTTGCCATAAGAGATAGTTTGTTTGCTTGTTTGTCTGTTACAATTTATCTACGAAACGGCTTATCAAATTGCAGTGTGGTTTTATGTATTCGATTTGTTTGTCTTCTTGATAATTCTAAGATAGAGTTTGTTGCTATAAATCACTGCGGGGGCTAGGAATCGCTACTATCACCAGTGGTTTTAAAATTTAGCAAAAATCAGCAGGCTCCTCTCCCGCAACCTCACCGAAATCGTCGATTTTTATTTATCATACTAATATTATAAATACGAACACAAGGGTGATTGTTACAAAATGTTCGTCTATCGTATTCGATCGTTACGTCTGAACCAACTCTGAAGAAATAACAATACTACAAAATAAACAGATGGAACAGTCTAGCAATCTAAAGACCGTTGCAAACGATCTATAGATATCCCAATCGATTCAGAACACTACCAGACGGAAGCGTTCACAAAACGATAGCTGCATTACCACGCTGAACGCCAATACATTGATCCTGATAAGACTCAACTCATCACGCATCGCTTCGACCAGACGCTCTGAGAAGAATATTGAGTGCCCCGGTTCCCCATGGACCCAGAGTCTCAACCCCAAAAGTCTCAAATAAATAAGCTCTGAGAGACTTTCATGTTTGCGCCTTTTGAGATCCTCAGCCGAATCAGCCGCACCGGCCGTAACTGATGTTTCAATAAAAATGATGCTGTGGCTTACAACTTGTTACACAGAAAGTTTACTACATACTGCATAACGAGGGCATGTGCAAAATGTTATATTTGGAGGTGTCTCTGATTGCCCCCTACTTGGTATTTACGCACCGAGTATTGTCTGAGGATGCCCTTCATGGGGAGTCGTGGGTGTGTTTGTTTTTTGATGTATGCTTGTGTATTTATTGAGTAAATAATGCTGGACATTTTCACACAGCATCCTCTAGCCCCAAAATAAGCAGAGCTTTTGTTATGGGAACTACATAACTGATATACTACTTAAATATGATTTTTTGTAAATACATACATATTATACATAGAAAACACTCAGACCCAAGACAAATATTTGTAGATCATACAAACATTAGTCACGCGGCGGGAATTGAACACGGACATTCGCCCACTGCACCACAGAGTTCGTCTAATAGGTCGTGACCTAGAATAACACATTATGCTACTTTGAACTCGGCTACCAAACAGGCAAAGCCATGGGCTGAAGCTAGTTCCCCATCAGTATTTTAGTGTGGCTGTGTACTCGAATTCCTCGACTATAATTTCACATGATGTATCACACTTTCTAAGTATAGCTTTAACTTAGAAATCCCCAAATCCCTTCCCCTTATCTCGTAAAAGCCAATATATTTGGGAGCTGCGATACACAAATAAATCTTGCGCCAACCGTTGGCATCGCGAACTTAGAACACGTACTTCCTTACCCCAGCTCCTCATTCCTCTTAGACCGGGAGTTCACAGTCATCAACCCTATCAATCGAGTACCGGAACGAGCCATAGATACAGTTGAGGTAAAAAACGTATACTGCTAAAACACAGCTGATTTTGTTAAACACTTTTTTCTTGACTTTAAATAGATCGTGCCAATTTGCTCCGAATTTGACTGCTCAGAATGACTTAGCTTAATGCGTATAAGGATAAACATACTCGAGTTAAAAAAACAAGTCAAAGCAGATAGTCAAAACACATTTTAAGGTCTTAGATTATATTATAATTAATAATTATAAAATTTGTAACTTATAAAATTTGACGAAACTAAGTGTTCAAAGATGTCCCAACAGGGTACACAAATTAAACTATGAAACTATTTGCTGTCTAGCACAGCTTTCTAGATTAGTAAGGTACACTCAAAACAAAAATGTTTGAAAATCCTGCTAAGATGCGCCCTGGCGTTATCACGTTATTATTGGTCGTCTTTCACCCCAAAGACCCGTCCTGGTACTCGATAGTTAGGGTAGACGACTATGAATTCCTGGTCTCTCTTGCTGTTTTGTATTTTGCTTCGAACAGGGCTGGTGCTAGTTCATTCTACGTCTAATTTCTAATAAATTAGACGAAGAGTAACAAGCTGTAGAAGTCCACTGTTGGACATTGGACTCTCTTGAACAGAACTATGACGAATGGTTTTGAGCCACCTCCATCCACTGACTTTCCGTAAACTTGGAGATATCATTAGTCCATTGGCTTTCCTATAGTTCGATTGAAAGTGCTGCTGAAAACAAGGCAAAGGCTAAGTTTATAATTTAGCTGGAACTAAAGTATCTGTTCAAATGAAATAGGGCTACTTATGAAAGAGCTGGTACGGGGAAGTACTACCACCACACCAATTTCTGCCGGTTTTTTTTAACCTATATTCATTAATTTATTCATTCATTCATTCATTCATTCAATAAGATATAATTCTGCCCGCGGCTTTGCTCGCGTGGTACCCGAATAAAAAGTAGCTTGTTATTCAACTCACTCAAGATTGAATGGGGGACCGTTGTTGCACTTTAACGTTGGAAAACACAGACATGTTTTGTTAGACTATGATGCCTACCAAGAGTATCTTGTTGATATAAAAATAGAAAACTGAAGCAACTTAAACCTTGATTTTTTTTGGCAGCATCATAGTGTCTTGGTAAGCATCATAGTCTAACAAAACACAGACATGTTTTGTTAGACTATGATGCTTACCAAGAGTGTCTTGTTGATATGAAAATAGAAAACTGAAGAAACTTAAACCTTGTTTTTTTTTGTCAGTTTCTTATCGATGACTCTAAAAAACTATAACGTACCAGCCCTGTCCAAGAAATCTGAGTAAAGTTAGATTGAAAACGAACGAAGTACCTACTCCGTTCAGTTTCTAAATGATTTCGGATTCGGATCGCGATCTCCGGAATAAGTTTCCGAACTTATCCGAACTTCTCCGGATACCAACGATGATTAAAACGTGAGGCGCATTTTGAGTTGAAAATTCAAAGGCTTTATGAATAGTTTCTTACAATAAGCTGAAAATATACTGTTTCGGAATACTAACTTCTATGCAAAACGTGTGTATGTACCAAATATAATGTTAAGAGTCCCTCTGACTATTTTGCTACTTGTATCCTCACGGATATGCGTACTGGGCTTAGACCTGACGATATTCATCATGGGAATTACAGTCATGAGCGTGTTTTTGACTAACATGTTTTAACTAACAGTGGGAACTACAATAACAACTATGTGCCTCGGCAATCTTCGTCTATCATCGGAAATGGGAATTTCATTTTTCATTTCATTTCAGTGCATAGAGTTTTTAACTGCTTTAAAAACTCTATGCACTGAAATGTATACATTTAAATGACGTCCGATATAAATATAAACAAATAAGCACCAAACAGACACGGTTGTCTGGAACAGATTGCTTCTAAGCGATAAGACCGCCCATTGTACTTTCTTTGTAATAAGATTTTATTATAATGTTATTTGTTTTAAGATGTACAGTAAAGTATTTTCATTGATTCACGTACATAGTCCTGATCCCTCACTACTAGGAACTATGAATACCGTAGTACAACAACACAGACCCGAAACAGATATAATGAGCTTGAATCTTCACAGAAACTTCCAAACATCTAAACAAATAAAAGCTGATTCAGACTAATCAACGAGGATAATTAATAATTCATCAAAAACCACTCACGCAACCTACGCCGTAGCCTCACCTACGAAGCTCTACGATACGCTACGAGACGGTAAATGTGCTACGAGATGGTAAATAATGTATACACGTAATAGTAGGTACCTCTTGGCTGTAAATAAACAACAGTTTGAAACCACATATAAACATGTTGGTTTGATATTCAATCAAGTACTAGGCAACTGTACTATTTTGTTCGACCTATTTAGATATATTAGTAAAATACATAAAAAGTCAATTCGTGGCTCTTTATTGCACATCAAAGAAAAAAAACCGAACAAGTATGAGTCTGACCCGGCACCGAGGCTTCCGTACAAGCTTCTTTGTTCAACCAAAATAATTAACAATACTCAAGTTCATATTGCTAGGATAAGTGCTAGGTATATATGAAAGCACCAAACATATACTGCAAATATAATTTTGTAATCGCAAAAAAAAAACTAATAGCTATAAATTAACGATTTTCGGACTTTTTCCTTTACTTGTGCTGTGAGACCTTGCTTCGTGCCGAATTCCATGATTCTAGATCAATGTAGTACCCTACAGGTTTTGACTTACTTAGCAAGTGTCCAAATAAGGCATAAATGGCTGTATTTTTTTTTTTACATTTTCAAGGCACCGAAGACATAAGTATTAGATACTAGCTTCGGCCCACGACTTTTCCCGCGCGGTACCCGGATAAAAAATAGCCTATGTGTTATTCTGATGTATATGCTATATTACTGTAAAGTTTCATCAAAATCGGTTCAGTAGTTTTTGCTTGAAATAGTAACAAACATCCATCCTCACAAACTTTCGTATAAAAGGATTAATTTCAACGTATTCCTGAGAAAAAGGGTCTTGATAGATAGACAGACAACGAAGTGATCCTATAAGGGTTACGTTTTTTTCCTTTTGAGGTACAGATCCCTAAAAAATTAATCATAATAAACTAAGGTATTTTTGTTTGGCTTGAAGAATATGATGAGACTAAATAAAGCAAAAAGGTATGCTAGGTTCATAGTAAAATTAAATACGTGGTCTCAGCCTTCCCCTCCGCGAAACAAGCGTATTATATGCATAATTTATATTCCACTTTTCACCCCTGGCTCAGAACACTGGTAGTTGGATAGGAAATTTTCCTTTCTTTACCCCAAAGGAGTTCAAAACGGATTATTTAAAATATATTTATAGCATGAAAAAGTTCCAAGTATAACGCTATCAATATAATGGTACTAAGCTCGAACCGACCGACAGAACCGACATCTGGAGAGTCCTTTATTGCCCAGCGAATAGTAGGTACCAACCCACGAACCGAATAACGCTGGAAAGTATTCCATATAAAAGACCGTTAATTTTGTAATAAATTTGAGAAAATGGTGTATGAATGAAGGCAAGTAAAAATTGTTCGGCATAGCACTTTTTAATGAGACTTTTGTTCAGCTGCTTCACAACAAAAAACGTCCCGTTTATACGGTAAAATGATCTAATACACGGGCAGAAGCTAGTGTACACATTATCTAAGAAGCAGTAGGTATAGAAGGTATAGCAGTAGGTATTTTAATACATTATCTGGCACATAAGTAACGAGCTGCGAGCGAGATGAGATTCAAGATGGCGACCCTTAAACACTTCTTAGCACTCGCGCGAAGGAAGGTAGGTTTATGTGGAGTCAAACATTTTATTTATCTTGCCTTTTACCTTTGTCATTTCAGGTTAGTACTCGTAACTAAATATTATAATAGTATAACGAAGATCTCGCAAACCCATACTCTAAAACATAAGCTCAAATTTGAAAATTATATAAGTATAACCTACCAAGTACTATTATACTAAATAAGTTTCATCAAGACTTATTTTATGGTTTGGCAGTTATTATCAGATACATAAACAATGATAGATAAATACATTATAAACGCCGGATTGTCCAAGTAGACATTTTGACATTTGTTACTTTTCCTGTCACCTTATTTTGATTGTAATTCAACAATACATAATTTTTATTCATTATTTGAGTGTACTTATTGGTAACGATAGGACGATAGGCCAATAGGATGGCCCAGTCCGTGTACAGCATCTAGCTGTGCACGGACTTTTTTTGATGTTGCTATATCCACGCATTAAAATATAACTACCTATAATGTAATAAGATGCGTGTATATTTCTGCTCAAAATAAATATTTTTTATTCTTTTCTGTAGATACGTACGAGTATATGTTGAAACGGTGGAAAATTCCATCTCCATAAGTTCTAGCCGACGGTACACCAAGTTATAATATTGCTGGTAGTTTTCGCGGAGCCTCCCTGTGGGGGAACTCACTACTTCGCCACTATAAGTACTTATTTATATAATCACGTATCGTTTCTTGGCAAGTTGTAACGTCTTCTAAGATAATATTATGTAAGATATCATTATTATCATCCGGTACACGTTCACAGAGAATGCCTAAATGTTCTTGTAAGTAAACTTCATTCATCGTACATTTACGTTAACCTATTTGTTTTTCAAAGGTTTCAACTTCGGGAGTATGCCATTATATTGTGCATTGAGCGTAATTTTTTCGACTACCAAAAGCAAAGCACTACGATTAGACAAATAATAAAAAATAAATAACGCTGGACATTTTCATACATCATCATCTAGCCCCAAAGTAAGCAGAGCTTATGTTATGGGAACTACATGACTGATATTATACTACTTATATATATTGTTTATTGTAAATATTTGCATATTTTAGGTGCATAGAAAACTCCCAGACTCGAAACAAATACTAGCATATTATACAAATATTTAGCTGAAAACAAAAGCTTCTTACAGTTGTGACCGTTAATCGGTAGCGAGACAGCATCTGTAGGTATGCTCCGTGTCACCTCGTCAGACGTACCTCTCAGCTATTTTCACAGTGAGCCGCGTTATCGTATCATGTCGAGCAGTAGGGATAGCGAAGACGACATTTAAAAAAAAACAGGTCATTTCACACAGCATCATCTAGCCCCACACTAAGCAGAGCTTTTATTATGGGAACTACATGACTTATATACTACTTATATACATTTTTTGTGAATACATACATATAATACATAGAAAAAACCATAGTCAATTATTCACTCATTTTGTCGATTATACATAGAATTTGGAGAAATCTGAAAAGCGTGTACACATACTTTGGACTCACCCGAAACCGACGGAAACATTCGACTAGCCAGATTTTTGTCAAATATCCGAGGAGGAGTTATATACGACTAATCTACTGCCCACGGCTTCGTCCGCATGGTAGGTACTCGGATAAAAGTAGCGTTCGTAAGAAATGCATTCGCTCGACCGGTTTTTCGCCGTCCTGCAAAATTGGTCTCCATGAAAACCCCTTTTATTTTACGGGGTATAGGTCCAACCTGCAAGTCCATTCTATATATTAGCAAAAAAAATGAAATCGTATGAGTAGTTTCGTTGAGTAGTTTTCCTTTAACATACAAACTTACAAATTTGACCTTTTTATTATATCAATCTGTTTATAAAGTTGTTCAAGTTGTTCATTCAAACAAAAATGTGTATATGTGAAGGTATCCATGCACTATAGATACGCCTTAAGTTACGACCGACCCATAATTTGTTCACAGTTCTAGGATCAAGGCAGATAGAGAGTCAAAACAATTCTTATTCAGTGAAGACATACAAAACGTGTCAGACAGCGGACGAATAATAGCCACCTAACGTTTCGCGTCTTAGATTTCTCTAGAGAAAACTAACGTATTTAAATGGACTGAAACAAGCCGCACCACGGGCTACACGTTAGGAAAATCACGAAGATACAAATTCCATCGTGATTTTCCTAACGTGTAGAAAAGTGACTAAATGTACTTACTGTCTTTTTTCTTGTTTTGCTCTCAAAGATACTGAACTAGGTGTCTAATGACTCACCTAGCATCCCGCCTGTGCGGCCCCTATATCATGTGTGTTATAAAAATAAAAACCACGGTGCAAATATAGCCATTTCAAAAATAAATAACCTCGGCCGAAAGTTTTTTTTTCAGACAACAGACACTAACACATATACATTTTCCTGACCCCACACTACGTATCCCTGTGTCATGGGTATCAGGAACTACGTGTAACGTGTTACCACGGTGTGGCATGAAAATATACAAGATCTTTTTACTAGGTTAAAACCTATTCATCTTTCTTCAACAATCACCAATGAGTATACAATCACTTTGACATAAACCACTAATCAATTTTCAGAATTCTTACTCCAGTAATTTAAGTTTTTCTTATAATTTTCTACGGAATTTACATGTATTTTCTATACAAACATGGATAGACATGACACTAAACATGAGAGCAAGCACGAAGAAGCAAGCATTGATAACAGACCGAGCCCGAGTGACTTCGATCAGTACCTACCCTGGGCATGTAATCAGCTTCAGGTGGAAGTCTTAGTGATGACCTTCAGGGTTTTGCAAAGTGAGTATTACATTAATAATCATCTAGCCATCCAATCAATAATCATGGTACCACATTACCCAGACGTGAAACAAAAATCTACAAATATTTATCCTGCAGCAGGGATCGAACCCGTGTCTTTTGCGTTGTTACTCTCCCGCTCCGTCATCACGGTCAACATTGGCCATGCTCACACGAAGTTAGCTCACTAATTCATGAAGCAATTCTGGGTAATCGCACACTAGTGGCCCAAGACCATTATTTGTGTTTGCTTAGTCCAGCCAATTCCCATTACTTATTTACTTTAAGAAAAACTTATTGTATTTCCATTGCGCACTGAATTGAATGGCAAAACAACATACTTTGTATCCAAAAATATTGGTCATTTTTTTTTTTTTTGGTTATGCAAACGCTCCAACTCTACCATTTCTATTTGCAGATGAATACGTCAGCATGGCCTCCACCGAACGTTCCAAATCTCGTGGAAAAAGCAAGAAACTATCGCGCGCCGAAGTGGGCTCCGACGAAGACAAAGAAGACAAAAGCGCCTCCTGCCGCCTTCAAAACTTTGCCGTCGATGACAAAATCGTCAGAATCTACACCATCTACGATAGTAATGATAACCTCGTGCATATAAAGTTTGATAAAAATAGAAACATACCCAGAACTGTGCTGAAAATCATCGGTTTGATCGTAAAGTTTCAACTTTATTTAACTTCTATCACTATTAACAGAGGGCTTGATGTGTATTCTATACACGAAATCTGCAAACTCTTGCCAACATCACAAATAACTGATGTTTGTTTAGATGGAACGTTTTTAGAAGATGCTAACTACTACATGTTGCTAGAAAACGCAAATTGTCTCAAACAAATATCGCTTGCACGATGCAATATAGACGATGAAATGATAAAGAAAATAGCTGAAAACTTGGTCTACCCTCTACCTTCTTCAAAGACTTTGTCAGTATTAAACATTTCTACTAATAGGATCACGGATGAAGGAGTCAAATATTTAGCACAAGCACTAAGGTCCAATAGGCACTTGGTATACTTAAATTTAGCCGATAACATGTTAACTGACGAAGGAGTTTCCGCTATACTTGACGTTTTGACCGAATTCCCATTGTCGTGTGAAGAATTGATACAATCTAGGTACAGACACATGAAGTATTTAAAAGAAAAAAGAGAATTGGTAGCTAGAATAGTGACAGAACTTAGAAGCAGTGACGAAAGAAAGTCAATCAAAAAGAAAATAGTGAGACCGTCTAGTTTGCCGAGTAAAAAGGCTGGAAAAGGAGTAGAAAAAGAGCCATCACTCAAAGCAATAGCCGACGCTAATAAAAGCCTGACTAATTTGGACGCCGGGTTATTCGAAAAAGCAGAAAATATTGCAGTGAATGCTATGGGGAGCTTCAGCGACCCGTTTTCGACCATAAATACGATTTCAAAAGACGGCGCTGTGTACAGTTGCGGGAACAACGCCTTGGCCTACTTAAATCTGTCGTATAACAACCTCAGCTACTTCTCGTTAAAGAAACTACTAAATGTTCTGTTGTATCAAAAATTGGTGAATAGGAAGCCACGAGGTTTGATCAATTTGTGTATTGAAGGGAACTGTTTGCCTGTGACTTGTAAAGAGATGGCTCAGATCGATGATATATTAGAAACGGGACTGATGTCACACAATCGGAGTTACTCATCTGGTGCGAAAAAAAAACCTTTGCCTCGAAGTGGAAAGTAGTTTTTTTAAACAGTTTTGTGCTTTAAAGTTCGATTTTGTATTAATATTAATTTATTTTAGACAGTTTAATTACTTACTTATTTTTAATCTTTGTTATGTTTTAGTTTGTATTCATTTTCTTAAGATTTTTAGCATAGCTTTGATTGAGTTAATAAACGGGTCTTAACAAAAAATCGATACAAAAAATAATTCATTTAATTTGAAACAAAAAAATATCTAATGCGTATTAACGCACCAATTTTTGTCTATTGCCTCTATATGAAAAACAAATCCTGTGCAATTTTTACTTACATTATAAATATTTTAACAAATTCATAAGTATCCGTTTAAGATAAAAAATAATAATGAGGTGTTTTAACACACCGATTTTAGTTGTTGGAACACGAACCCAAAAAAAACAACCCTGACAATTTGAGAACCCCACCTTTTTTCCTAAGTCAAACGACTCGAAGTCAAATATTCCAGCTAGCAGCAATCCTGTGTTACATTTTTTAAAGCTGAACATAATTTCACAGTACTTTATTGCTTTCGTCCTACGCTAATGAACAAAAATAAAAGGGGAAGCCATATTTTACTATTGTCTAATTAAATTTAGTTTAAAAAATGTACCAGGGTTGCTGCCATTTCATTTTTTATCGTTAAAAAGGCGTTCTCAACATTTTCCTACAAAGACGCTAAATCGGTGCTAAAACTCGCCACGTGGCATGGGGAGGCAGCGACGTCGATATTCGCGCGGAAGCCATCTTAAAATATAAGAGCCCCACCCCGCCTCGAGACGCTGCTTTTTCAAACTGCGGCGTGCGCTGTGGGGGCGGCAACATTTGGTTCGTATTTTAATTTTTGGTTCGATTAAATAATGTGTAGGGGGCAGTAGTAGTGGATCGGCTAGAGTCCCGAGCTTTTGATCGGAAGTTCTTGGGTTTAAATCTCGCCGTGCAGAAATACATTTCCGCATCAAGTCAAAATTTTATTTTAGTACTTGATGCCCGAGTCTTCAAATTAGCTAAAGATTTTGAATGATAAAACGAAGAAGATTGATAGGCTCTGTTTTTGTCTCAACAGCATAAAACACAACACAGATTCCCAGATTTTTTTAAGCTTACAATAATTTCAGATGAGAAGACGACCTCTGTGGCACAGTGGGAGAAAACCCGCCTGAGACGCAGAATGTTGCTTGTTTGATTCCCACCGCTAGACAAATGTTTGTTTGCAAATATTTGTATTTTCCATGTATAATATGCATGTATTTACAAAAAGAGGTATAAAAGTAGGTAGTATATCAGTTATGTAGCATCCATAATAAAAGCTCTGCTTAGTTTGGGGATATATTATGCTGTATAAAAAATGTCCAGCATTATTTACTTATTCTATTTAAATACAAATTATTTAACTTTTTCTCATTATTCAGTATTTAAAGACAGTGAAGTAGGTACCTATTTAATTTAAAAATCGTTTGGAAAATATCATAAGTGCGTCGTCTAACCTACAACCTAATCGTTTTGAAACAAACCCTTCCATAGTAAATTATTGAGTTCACGAAAGCATACTCTAGTCACGATACTCTGTACCTATCCCCCGAAACCTTTCTAAAAGCTTTCATAAATAATTTCCTTACAATATAACCCACCTTGCGAAAATATGCTCCGTCTTCAAGACCCATAAACTTGCTGACTCCACGGCGAATCAATACGGCATTAACGCACACATACGCACCCACACCGCTGCACAAAAACTATTCAAACGAAAATATAAGCTCACATTTACAAACAAAGAACGCACACAGCGATAGGTCAGGTGTGTACGACCCGCGTCCCACCATCTCCCACCCACCCACACCGCGCCTTAGACGTTGGCTTTTTACATGAGTATAAGCAGCCGGGCTGGAGATCGCAACATTTGGTTCGCGACTGAACGAGAACTGAAAATGTATGTCGATAAATTTTACTTTCAGCTTCATACGTTTCTTCAATAGTAGTATAAAGTATTTTATTTGTGGTTTTATTTGCGCTAACACTTTTAAACTTCTTTTTTGATAATGACTTCAGAGTTTACTGGCACACAACTGAATAACGATGCAAAATGATTCAAGTTTCTTCCAACACTTTTTTGCAACAAAGCGCAAGTACATTTTGTATAAAACCGGTGTTTACTTTTTTACTAAAGCCTTTAGCGTTTTTTGAGAACATTCGAAATAAAATCACCCTCTTTTCTTGACTGAACCGGTTTTCAATTGTGATCTTATTTTGTATCTAGTCCGATTCAAGACGTTCTTTGCGACGACAGGTTTCGAAAAACTAGTTTTTTTTTCGAAACGTGTAGTTTTGTGGGAATTTTATTGAAGAAACACAAATTTTGTCTTTTATTGGACAACCTGTTCGATTTTATGTTCGGGGTAGGGTTTACTTGACAACGAGTTTTGGACAATTCAATCTTGATTTTCTTTATCACGATCAGAGAGTTTCATTTTATGGAATACCCGTTTTGGTGAACTTAGATAATTTTAAGGTCGTGAGAATTTAATCAAAGAGAACTCCCAGGGCTGGATAAAATTTATATTGTATGATAGATTTTTATACATTGAAAATTTACTTAATCAAAAATCATTGATGATTTCTACGGCGCAGTGGGCGAAGGCCCACCTGAGACGCAGGTTCGATTCCCACCGCCGGACAAATGTTTGTATAATCTGCAAATATTTGTCTCGGGTCTGGGTGTCTTCCATGCATGTATTTATAAAAAGAAGTAGATAATATATAAGTCATGTAGCACTCATAATACAAGCTCGGCTTAGTTTGGGCTAGATGATGCTGTGTGAAAAATGTCCAGCATTATTTATTTACTATTACTATTAATTATATCTAGTTGTTTACGATTACCAATGAATCGCTGAAGCTGAAATCGGTCTGGTGGATCATCACTAATTAATAGATAATATGACATTTTGCATTTTTAAATTTCTTAACTTTCTATGTACAATATTTTTTTCACCATCCTTTTCAATTACCTACATTTTGTAATTTTGAACATAATTATATGAATGTATTTCTTGTTTAAAAACATAAGCCATTTAAAAAAAACTATTTGAAACATAAATTAAATGAAGAATTTAATACAGACGATATTTTTTAATTGCATGTCTGAAGCAAAACCGGTTTATTTTCTAAATCAAATTCCTTTATGTTTTGGTCACACAAAAAAATCTCAAAGGGACCTGTTTTTATTTATTGCTTCATTTAAGCGAAGGGTGCCGTAAATCTCTTACAGGTGTTTTTCTTGAGGTGTATATCAAAGTGTATTTGACTTAGTGTGGACTGTGGTTTCTCTTTAGAAAGACTCATATTATGTTATTTATTTTATCTTTCAATGTTTATTTTACTAAAGAAACGTTGATTCTGATGTTGCAAGATTAGTGACTAGTCTGTTGATGTGCTTTTTATATTTGTGATAAAACCTGTTATAAAACTTAAATATCTAGAAGGTGAATTATGTAAGTCCTTCAAAAAATTATTCAATAAAGTTTCAACTGATATTATTATACTTGTTTGTAGTAAATTAGTACAGCTAGACTCGAGCAGGTAAATATACACAAGTATTTATTGAAAGCGCATGTACTTGACGCTGAACCGAAAATCTTGGCATGTCTGACTATTCCAGTTATTACAGGATACCTACAATTTTCGTTTTGAACACTGTATATTTTTTTTCTATCCACAAATCTTCCTTTTATTTTAATCTATTACAAAACAACAATAATTATCAAAACCAATATTTGTACCTAGAAAATGAACAGTTCGATAAATGTCATTTTATGATATAATGTATACCACCTAATACATAAATGTATTCTTCTAACAATATAATAATTCCATACATATTCAAAGGTCTGAAAAACAAAAGGCACATTCTCAACTAACTACTCTCCTAAAAACAGCGAGATTACCCATAACATTAAAATTCATACGCGACTCATATACGAAAACAACGCTATACCCTAATTAGGCATTTAATTATAAATCCAACATGAATTCTTAACCGACTAGATGTATTAAAATTTCACTTCCCTACGTAACTACGCCTATAGCATATCGCGCGGGCCCCATCTCCGCTGTCTTTCTAAGGGGACCGCATAAAATAGTTATAGAGGGTAGGGGGAGCTACTTAACCGTTTTTAGGAGACACCCCGCCCGCAGAAACACCCTCTACTTCACCCTACTTCCTGCACCCCACCCCATCCTTTACTCCACCTATTCTAACTACTCGTATATTTTTGCAATTCTTACCAAGGGTTGACGATACCTGGCTAGCTTTATAGTTGCGTTCTTAATATGAATGCGCGTTGCTCATTGGTGTTTTTGCGCGTGTAGTTGTGAGGGGTTCGAATTTTGAATTCGGGTCGCGGGATTTAGTTTTAATTTCGTGGGATTTAGGGAAAATGGCGGATGTTTTTGTTTTTGCCTATTCTGCCGATGCGGGCTGCATGCGTAACCTGCTTACCTAAATAAATCGAGGAAATATTGGGCGCATGGTGTGCTAGAAGTTTTCCGAGCACCTTTGATGTTAAATAATAATTTATCGTGATTTGTATTTAAGCCCTTGACTAAATATGAAAATAAGAGCCTGATTTGGATACTCTTTTCTCAGTGGACACACCACAAGAATAATAATTTAGTCTATTATTTGAATGATTTTTACAAAATTAAAATCATTCAAATAATAGACTATAAAATAATAGACTAAAAAAACTATCGGTTACAGCACCCCTCATTGGCTTCTGGCTATAAAATCTAAGAACTATCCTTGAAGACAAATCGATTGAAAAAACCTCCAATCCTGTATTACAATCCAATAAGCCGTTTCTTAGACAAATGATGAAACAAACAAACTCTAGAGCAAACGTATTCGATTCGTATTCTTATTCGATACACGGATTCGTGGTGTCTCTGGTAAAAAGTCAATTATATCTTATAGGCATCCTTTCCTCGAAAACCATAAATTAATTGACTATACGAAGAAATGTCTATAGAGCTCTTAAATTTTCGTAAATTCTGTTATCCTCATCAGGCTGCATATAATTTTACCAAAATGTTCAAGCACTTAAGTAGCATTTGTAATAAGAGAAGCGTAAACCCGCAACATTTAATATCTCCAGCGTCTTGAGTCTCAGCATATTAAGTAGGTACATAAGGAGTACATAAGTACATAATAAATATGTAGGTGTGGATCTCGCGAGGAACGAGATGAGGTAAAATTTGAGGGTGGCGCGTTTCTCACGTTTCTCGGGATAAGGTTGTAAGCACACTTGCGACTTATTTGCAAATTCCTTCTGCAGGACCAATCAGATATTTCCATGTTCTATGTTTATAAACCCATGTCTGTTTTATGTTTTTATTATTATTATTTATTTTTTTATGTTATCATGCCTACCTAATTATAGTCCTAACTTTATAGATCTAAAGACTCGTTCACCAATTTTTTGACAATAATTTATATTACCAATTAGACTTCTGAATAGCGACCAAATTTCTTTTTCAATATTTGTAAAATAAAAAGTTAACTTGCATACTTCTAAGTTTGTTAAAAAATGTGGCAATGAACGTTTTGAACTATAATTAATTAGCTTATATAAGTACCTGGATACGAAACTGTTAGTTTCCCAATATCAGTAGTATCTACTGATATTGTGATGAATGTTATTGATGTGTTTATTAATACTTATATTTAGGTTAAGAGTCTTCGTGATCATTATCTCAGCCGGGAATCGTCTACTGCTGGCTATCCAGCAGTAGACGATTATATATAGGCCTCGTTTCTCTTCTGCCAGCCTCTTCTGTCTTGTGCGTCTCTCATCCAGGTGCTGTGTAAGAGATTTTTTAATAATAAAATACAAATCTAGATAATCAGAACTGGTAACTCGGTAATTAGAAAAGCCTACTTAGCTGTCATAGTTTTTCTAACTTCGTTATATTATATACTAGCTGCGCCCAGCGGTTTCACCCGCGTGATTTTCGATTCCGTGGAAATATCAGGATAAAAAGTAACAGTAAAGTATTTGACTGCTTCATAAATAATGATGATAAAACTATTTATACTACGATACCGATGTAACCAACTTTTGTTTCTACCGGCGATTTTATTAAATTTTAGAACACAAAAGCTGCTATTCTGACTTAACTATGATAGTTAGAGATTTAATAATCATTACTTTAATCATGTAGTACATAATTTTTATGTATCATCAATAGTTTTCTCAGCGGACGCCAAATAATGAATTTTATAGGCAAAATTTTGCTACTTTGGGTTACATTAATAAAATTTTCTTAAGAATCTCATTTTTTTTTGAAAATTTAGCTTTTATTTGTTTTTTTTTTAAATCGGTCCAGTAGTTTCGGAGCCTATTCCGTAGAAACAAACAAAAAAATCTTTTCTCTTTATAATATTAGTAGGTATATACTACTGCCGTAACTTTCACACATCCAAAAGCAACCGTTTAGCTGAAAGAGTGGGGGGTGGGGGGGCTTGACTCTACCATATATAAGCACTTTAAAGCTGAATATTTCGCAAACGGAACCTTAAATCACAAAATGATTTTTACACACTCTCAATATTTTTATTATACCCCACACTATGGGAAAGAGAGATGGTTGTAGGGGAGGTACCCTAAAAACACGTTTTTACCAGGTATTTATTTTACAACTTTGTCGGCGTGATTAATATGTATACCTATGCCAAATTACAGCTTTCTAGTACTCAGAGTGTCTGCGCTAAGCCACAGATAGATAGACAGACAGACAGAAGGACGTGACGTAACTATAAGGATTCCTTGTTGACTACGGAACCCTAAAAAACGTGTTTTAAAAACGTTTAAAAAAAACCCTAAAAAATAATCCTGTGTCTTTTTTACCATAGGTGTAGATAAAAAAACATTCATATTTTTTTGTATCTTTGCCTAAAAGTCTATTGATTCACGAAAACATCTCAAGAAAACCATTTACCGTCTTATACTTTCCCAGCGTCATCGTCTTGATACAGCATATAAGTCGATCGCGGGGTGGTTTTTACATTCGCCCCAAGTATACCCACCCCACCACCCACAGCCCCTTACTGTGCCATTTAACTTCCCACCTAAGCGGGTTGAGATAGAGGTGGTTTTTAGCTGTAGACCTATGAGTAGCTACGCCCGGGTCGTAATCTTAATATTAATATCGTCTTGGGAAGAGCTTGTATGATACAGTTTTATGCTGACGATGTGTGGGTGTGTGTGTGTGGGTGTGAGTGAGCTTTGTGCTTTAATATAGTTTTATGTGGTACATTGTATTGAGCGTCGTAGGACCTTATTATATGTATACTTGTATGTAGAGATATTGAAGAATGTCTTAGAAGCCTTTCTTAGCTTGGATATAAATGCTTAAGTTTGTGAGGATGAGGAGGAACCATGGGAGCATACAGTACACTTGGTAACGTCGAAAAACTTACATTGTATTACTTGGAAGGGTGCTAGAAACAGGCAAGTATAACTTACATACCTATAAATAGACGACCTCTGTGGCGCAGTGGGCGATGGCCCGCCTGAGACACTGTAGGTTGAGGGTTCGATTCCCACCGCGGCCTACAAATATTTGTCTCGGATCTGGGTGTTTTCTATACATAATATGTATATATAATATGTTTTTACAAAAAAAAGTATATAAGAAGTATATATCAGTCATGTAGTTCCCATAGTACAAGCAATGCTTGGTTTGGGACTAGATGACGCTGTGTGAAAAAAATGTCCAATGCTGGTAAAAAAAAAATATTTATGAATGTTTACATAATTAGTTATTTATAATTAATCAATCAATCAATTTATTGGTAACAAAACATTACAGGTCAAATTTCAAAAACATCATTTATAAACCAATCGGTTACACATGTTAACAATACATCACCAATAATATCAAAATTCATGTCAAACTTAATTAAATATATTACAATAATTACAAAAATAAAATAAAAAATATTTAATAGGTACTCATTGAATTTTAAGAATGAAATCTTCAACATTATAAAACGCCTTCTCGACCAGCCATGATTTTAATTTGGATTGAAAGGAGAACAAACTAGGCGCGGCAATGATGTGCGCTGGCAGGTTGTTATACAATGCGGGCCCCAGGACATGCGTCAGTCTGTCAGACTTAGCAAGTCTGTGGGACACCGCAGAGAGTTTATAGGCTCCACGCGTGATGTAACTTCGCGCGTGTCCATCTCCGCGCGATTTGAACTTGGCCAGGTTTTGCCTTACGTACATTACAACCTGGGGTATGATGATCGAGGGCAGCGTAAGGATCTGCAGCGAAGTGAAATATGGACGTGCCGACGTGTCCCGCGCCGTCCTCGCGATCGCTCTCACAGCACGCTTCTGCATGCGGAAGGCGCGCTCCCGGTCAGCAGTCCACCCCCACAGCTCTGCGCCGTACTGGAGGAGCGAATGTACGGTCGCGAAATAACAGGTGCGGACCACGTCGCCGGAGACCACGCGCGATAGCCTGCGGAGAGCGAAACACGCACTGCCCAGCCTCGCACACAACTTGTCAATGTGCGTGGCCCAAGTTAGGCCGCGGTCCATTTGGAATCCCAGAAAGAGAGTCGATGGTACTTGCTCAATGCGTGTCGCATCTATTGTAACAGAAAGGCTTCTAACCTGCCGCCCCGAGATGCAGATGTGCAAAAAGTGTGTCTTTTTGAGATTTAAGACCAGTCCGTTCCACTCAAACCACTGCGCCACCTGGCGGGCGGCCGAGTTCAACCGCTGCTCGAGCTGATCAAGTGACGCGGCGCTGACGACTACGGCCACGTCATCCGCGTACATGTACACTTCGCCGGCTGTCACGTGCTCAGGCAGGTCGTTCAGCAGTACCGAGAAGAGGATGTTGGATACCGACGACCCCTGCGCCACGCCCATCACAGTCCCCAAGGAGTCGGACTTGGTATCACCGCCGTCGGCAACCACCACCTGCGTTCTGTCACATAAGAGATCTGTCAGAAGCGAGTGCGCCTGACCGCTGATGCCGTAGTGCTGGAGCTTGGCGGCGAGAACGCTGTGATCTACAACATCGAAAGCTTTCGATAGGTCGCAGCACAGGACTGCGACTTGCCGTCTCTCCTCGCAAGCCTCCAGCACCCGCCGGATGAGATCGCGCGTGAGTGAGGTGGTCGAGCAACCAACGCGGTACGCGTATTGGCGCTCTGACAGCGCTCCTGTTGCCGCCAGGAACTCGGTGAGCCGGATGCTGAGTCCGTTTTCGAGGATCTTCGCAACGGCAGGGATTATTGATACCGGTCGGTATCCATCAATGTCTTCGCGTTTACCCTGACCCTTAAACAGGGGTGAGATTTTACTCACCTTTAGGGTTTTCGGATATGCCCCAGCCTCGATGCAGCGGTTAAACAGACCGGCTAGACACAATGCCAACGGCTCTGCTGCGGAGGCTAGAAGTTCCATCGAGATGTCGTAGATGTCTCTAGTGGGTTTCCTGGGGATTCTTAACGTTATAATGCGAAAGACCTCTTGCGCTGTGAACCTTGTAAATCGTAAGGAGCGATCGGAAGCGCGGCGTGCGGCCGCGAGAGCCGCCTCCACACGCGCGAGTTGCGCGCGCGGCGCACCGCATGCTGCGGCCGCGCCCACGAATCTCGCGTTCATCGCGTCGACCGCCGCTTTGCGAGACTTGAACAAAGCACCGTCGGAGTCTTTAGCAACCTCTGTGAAACTCGCTGACGTACGAGAGAGTTTGCCTCTTTCTGTATTAACGACACGCCATAAGGCTTTGCTCGATTTTTTTTTTCAATTTATTTTATTCATCTTTTGACAAATTTCATGTTCTTAGATAAGTCATTTTAACAAAATACAAATTCATAAAAATCAATTTATAAAATACATAATAATCATAATGTCAAAGAATTAAATAAAACTAAAGTCAACTAAGTATAAAAATATGATTTGTAACAACAAAACGAATAATAAGAATAAATAGAAAATCTGCAAAAGCATTGTCAAGTGTATATAATAAACTAGGTTAAATTAACTTTACAATGTCAAACATATAACAACAGTCCTATTAATTAAGTTATAAATATACAACAAATATTTTATTCGCTAAAGAAAAGTTTTTTGTCCATAAGAGCTTCATCTAGTCGATAAAAACTCTTATCAAGCAATTGTTTCCTAACAAGCAGTTTGAAGTCATTGTCGGGCATACTTTTAAAATTTTTTTGAATTTTGTTATACAATTTTACTGCATATTATTTTCTCGTAGTGACGAATTTTTTGAGCTTTAACTGAATTTTCGTACTGAGCTGTAATTTTGTCTATAAAGAAATCGAAATTATTATAAGGATATTTTTCTTGCAAAGTAATCGTATCAAAAAGGAGGTCTTTTAAATCAATAAGTTCTTGTGTGACCCAGGATTGTTTTCTAATATTTTTTCGTTAATAAGGAAAACATATATTATATTTACTTTTCAGAATATTAATTACTGAGGTTGCTAATCCCTCCGCAGACTGTGCGTTCTGTAACAGTTCATCCCAGTCTACGGAAAACATTGCTTCTCTGTAAGCCATCCTCGTCGCTTGTGAGTAGTCCCTGACACGGCATGTGCGCGGTGGCGGCTGCACGCTCGCGCAAGCCACCGCAGCGCGCACGGCGTAGTGGTCGCTGAGCCGGGTGTCGATAGGAGTCGTCACCACCGATCCCCGCGGAAAGTTACTGTATACGTGGTCTAGGCACGATGATGACGCACCGGCAACTCGCGTAGGGAAGTTTACTTCGTTGTGCACATTATGCACAGCAAGTAGGTCAGTCAGCTGTTTTCTAACAGAACATATATCACCCAACCAGTCAATATTAAAATCTCCCATAAATAAAAAGCTCTTACCACTATCATTGGCTCGCTCGAGTAGGCGTTCCAAATATGGAAGAAAGTCAATTGAACTAGTTAAATTAGTTCTGTAGATACATAATATTACTAAATTAAAATCAATAAGTTCAACAGCTGATACTTCGCAGTATCTCTCTGTTGACATGTCAGTGAACTCTAAACATTCGATAGCCTTTATAATATATAATTATATACTTGTATTCAATTAAAGATGGTTTTAAATATATTTGGGATCCGTAAGCATTATTATTAATAATAATAATAATGCCAATCATGCATTATTCTTATTATAACGTATCCTTCTAATATAACGTAAAATGTTTAAACCATCGCATTGAAGAATGCCAGCTGATGACTGTTACCGTACTCAGGTTCTTGTAATTAATAAATAACTAGCTACTGCCCACGGCTTCGCCCGCGTAGCACCCGTATAAAAAGTATCCTATGTCCAAAAACTATCGTGAACTTGACTATTCATATTGTAAAAACGGGAATTTTCACGTACTGCACTATCGGTGAAGGCACCGACTAAGTTTCGACTCATTCCGAGAGTCTTCATCAGGGTGAGATGATGAAGACTCTTAGTCGGTCACTTAGTCGGTGCCTTCACCGATAGTGCAGTACGTGAAAATTCCCGTTTTTACAACATGAATAGTATCCTATGTGTTTTCTGATGCACCTATAAGCTATATTACTGTAAAGTTTCATCAAAATATGTTCAGTAGTTTTTACGTGAAAGAGTAACAAACATCCATCCTCACAAACTTTCACGTTTATAATAGTAGTCGGATAATAATAATAATAATGTTGGTCATTTTTCACACAGCATCATCTAGCCCGAAACTAAGCAGAGCTTGTGTTATGGGTACTAGATGACTGATATACTTAATACAATACATTACATAGATAGATATTTTTTTATTATACATAGAAAATACCCAGAACACCCGGAACAAATATTTGCAGATCGTACAAACATTTGTCCCAAGGCGGAAATCAAACCCGCAACCTCCTGTGTCGCAGGCGGACCTTCGCCCACCGCGCCACATCGGTCGTATACATAGAATATACCCAGATCCGATACAAATCTTTGCAGATCACACAAACATTTGTACCACAATAACTAGCCTATGCCCACAGCTCCGTCCACGTGGTACCCAGATAAAAAGTAGCCTATGTGTTATTCTGATGCATAAGCCATATTACTGTGTTTAAGTTTCATCAAAATCCGTTCAATAGTTTTTGCGTGAAAAAGTAACAAACATCCATCCTCACAAACTTTATAATAGTCGCGTTTATAAAAGTAGTAGGATAAAGGACATATAGTATAATATATATACTTATACATTATGTATAAGTATCTCTGCGTGTACAATAAATAAAAAATACTTTTGTTACAGAAGTTTGGACCTTTTTTGACAGTATGACCTATACATGGTACTATCGTAAGTACCTCAATTACTACTTTTTTGTTGTGAATTGGTTGTATTTTTTTTATTGATACCATGCATTGTATAGATCAAAATAAATTTAAAATTTATTAAAAAAAATACCTTCATTCAGAAGTTACTGAATTTCGG
Source organism: Perizoma flavofasciatum (assembly GCA_958496245.1). Lineage (NCBI taxonomy): Eukaryota > Metazoa > Arthropoda > Insecta > Lepidoptera > Geometridae > Perizoma > Perizoma flavofasciatum. The sequence continues at coordinate 5,703,735 of OY292419.1, read as the reverse complement.
TAACAACTCAACAGAAACCCCGGTCAAGGATCGTTCAATACGAAATTCCTTTGAACCGGGCTATTTTAGTATACAATATTATGTAAGTGATTAACTTTAGTGTAGGCGCATACCCAGCTGAGTCGCAAGAGGCCCAGTTTCGATTCCTGCTGCGAGACAAATGTTTGCAAGTCCTACAATATTTGTTCCAGGGTCTAGACAAATACGTCACGCTTAGTTTTCCTTTCACGCTAACGCAAATTTGACAAGGAAAAACTTGACAGTAGTCACGTGATATTTCCATAGCTAATGTCATTCCCATATAATCCAATCTTTCCGCAGACGTTAAGGCCAATAGAAAGTGGTATTTGTCTAGACCCCCAGACCTCTAGTTTTTTTTAGGTCTCTTTACTGGTATAGTTTTTTTTACTTATTTTGTCATTTTATACAATAAACATACTAGATATTCTAATCTTAGACACTCAATATGCTATCATAATTTTAGAGAAAGACTATCAATAGTAAACCACCAAAAAGGTTCTGCCGATTTTGAAAAATCGAATTGGATTTTGAGAAGATAATTCCAAAGCCAGAAACATGATGAATCACGACAAAAAAATTCAAGACCTGTTAAAAAAGTTCATTTCATCTACTTATTCAAAATTAAACACCAACAGGATTTCAAGTTACATCAAAAATAATAAATTGAACCCAATGCGTAAATGTTTATATATTATGCTGATTGGGCAGGATTTATAATAAAACTTATTATTTATCTGGATTTTGTTTTTATTTAGAACATCCATTCTGCGTTACATTTTAATGAAGGGAGCACAGATTTAAAAAAAGAGGGCGCTGTATTACTTACAGTGCGTTCAATACATAGTTATAGAAATATTTTACGGATGCGTTCACAGATTCCAACACCAACAATGGTCAAATTGGCAAAATACACCAATATAAACGCTAAAAGCTAATAAGACGTACCTACTAGCAACAGCAGTAAGTTTGTATTGGATAGCCTCACTCACTGGGCAAAGTCCTGGCATGCTCTCACATAAATTTTATTGGTAATCTAGCCCGCCGCAAGATTCAGTGGGTAGAAATTTTAAGATATACAAATTTCGGTACGGTTAGCAGAATCATCAACAAACAGATTTTAATGTAGTGTATAATGGGGATAAATAAATGAATGAATGAAAATGCTTTATTGTACACCATAATGATACAAAATAAACATAAACTTAATATAACTAAAAGTACAATTTATCGCTTATAAGCGATCATTTTCAGATAACCTTGGGGTGAAGAAATGAATTTTCTTTATTTCTTTCTAAATTCGAAAATTACTACATTTATCGATCTAAGTTGCATAAAACCCAATAAAAGAAAAATTGAACAAGAGATTAGGAAACCCCTTTTTTGTTTGAAATTCGAATGAGCCTTCGGTAAGAATTTCAATAAGCAGCGACAGAGACTCCTTTCTATTTAAAAAAAAACGTATAAAAGTTTGATAATATTCAAATTGGTTTATTTTTGTGGCTATTTGGTACCGTCTGTTTCTTATAAGAGGCTAGGAGGACCTTATTATTCATCATTTAACTTAATCATATTGGTAAAAGCCGATAAAATAATATGTTAACATGAAATTTATTATTAGGCGGTTAGAAGTCCTTCATTTATTTGTTTTTATTTGTATAATTTTACTTAATAACTTATGTAAGTTAGATTCAACGAAATTTTAATTATAATATAAATATAAAAAAATATTTAATCATTGCATTTTTGTCAGGCTGAATTTTTTCGTAAATGAATTAAATACATTTGCGTGTTTTTGCTGACCCTCCCTGTTTTATTAGGTCAACTTCTCAACGTCTTTGCGTTTAATCAAAGGAAATTTCCAATTAAATTGATTAGGATCGCACCCAAACCCGCACCCCCTACTTATGTTCCAGATAACTTAGATTATATCTTATGTATTTACTTTGCTGGCTAAATATCGGGCTAATATCGGTAGTGTTTAAGAAGATGATTTTTGGCTTTTTACACATAAGACGCTGAATCCTATAATACGGTTTATTAAAAAAAATCGTTCCGTTCGTTAACGTTCCTTGTGACAGTCAGCAAAATTAAATCGAAAAAAAACTATCAAACAGATATTGATGTTTAAAAGACTTACCATTATTTATACTGAAGAGTTTGTTTCTCTATCTGTTTGAACGCACTAATCTCTGGAACTACCAGTGGTTTAGCTCAATCCTTGAAGAATGTCATAGGCTATTTCCTTAGGAGCTGAACAAAAGAAGTAATAGCGCGGACGACCATGGCACAGCTAGTACTCAAATAATTATACAACAGATTGCTAAGACGAATCTTCAGCTGCCTCTATCCTTTAAGATGCGCCTTTATAATGTCGTCTGTACATTGGGTGGGGGACTTTTTTACATTGTGTCGTCCATGTCATGAATAGCTGCAAATAAAGACAAAACAATTGAGATACCATTTTCATTAAAATAAAAACAAGCTCTTTTACCAGTACCTACTCGTTTTCGTATTCAAACCAAAACGAGCAAAAAATAACAGATTAAACCCCAAAAATAACGAATAAAAATCGCGTTGCAAATTGTTACACGTCCCAGTCGGGTGTTAAAATGCAAAAATAAAGAAAAATGGCGTTAAAACACGCAAATAAAAAGCCTCAATGAATGTTAACTAGCAGAGTGGGGCTGTGATACAACGAGAGCAGAATAAAATTAAAACAGTTACCAGTTGCTGAACATACTCGGATTAAATGTACATAAATGTACAATACTTTTATAATGTGTTTGCATGCAAATATTTGTATCGGGCCTTGGTGTTTTCTATGTACAAAATGTATATATTTACATACATTTTGTACATATGTATGTATTTACAAAAAGAGGATATAAGTTGTATATCAGTCATGTTGTTCCCATAATTCTAGCTCTGCTTAGTTTGATGATGCTCTGTGAAAAATGACCAGAATTATTATTATTTGTTTTTTTTATTACTCAAAAGTTCATAGTAAACAAACACGCTCACGACTGTATTCGTCATGATAGATATCCTCAGGTACATACTTAGTGCGTTAACCTCTGAGAATACCAAGGGAGTAGTTAGAGACCGCGTCTTACAACTAGTAAGTATTCCATGTGACAAGTTGCAAGCCAATCACCGTTTATAGTTAGAATGTATTAGTTATTAGCTTTTACCTACGGCTTCGCCCGCCAGGTACCCGGATAAAAAGTAAACTATCTATTGTAAGTAACGACCTATACTTGTTCCAAATATTATCCAAACCAGTTACGTAGATTATTAACAACGAACTTGCTAACAATTCAATAATTTACTTTGACAAATTATAATATTAGCCGGAATTATTTGTAACTGGTTTCCAGAGTAGAGTCTAATTTCAGAGACAATACTAGAAATACATTTCGTGACATAACTGAAAATATAGTAAAAAATTTAGCAGTAAAATGTAGTATATAGAGGTATTATAACTGAATGTTTATTTCGTTGCGTTCGCTGTGCCCCCAACTTAACAGTACACCCCTGGGACGTCCAGGAAAAATCACTGGACGGGACGCTGTGAGTAGCATCGACATGATGATCATGGTGGTTTCATGTTAAATGGACGGGTTGCGTGTTAATTTTATTACTATTTGAATAATGTCGTATAAAATGTTTTATTAAAACACTTTGATACAAATAAAAATCGTAAACACTCGTGTTTGTAAATATCGGATTCGCCCGCGTGGTACCCGGATAAAAGTAGCCTATGTGTTATTCTGATGTATAAGCTATATTACTGTAAGAAATCATCAAAATCTGTTCAGTAGTTTTTGCGCGAAAGAGTAACAAACATCCATCATCACAAACTTTCACTTTCATGATAATAGTAGGATCTCTCCGGCGGGATCGATTTGCATGAAATATCGAACAGGTATAGTTTTGTGATCAAGAATAACACTCAAGCTACTGTTTCATTTCGTATATTCAGACGAAACCAGGTAATTCTCTTAGCTTATTTTGTCATCCAACCTGAAGTTCTTTATGCGACAAAATCCAAGCGTTTCTATGGAGCCAATTTCCAATATGGCGTTAGCTAGCTGTCCTTCGGAATGACATAATGGCCTCGATTCTGTAGTTCACTAACTAAACTAAATTTAAACTGTCGCTCTCTTTTACTGATAGTACAAGCAAGAAAGAGATAGCTACAATTTTAGTGCTGTCAAATTAGTTTGATTTAAGTTTTCCATACAAATTTTGTCGTCATTTCAAAACATGCTGACTATAAACACAAAGAAAAGCGGCACGTAAACTGATTTGACAGCACTAAAATTTCTCTTTCTTGCTTGCACTATCAGTAAAAGAGAGCGACAGTTTAAATTTAGTTTAGTTAGTGAACTACAGAATCGAGGCCAATACACTGAAAATAACAAACACAGCTTAAGATACCTCAGCACTTTTACCAGCATTACCATATAAGGGGCGGCCTAGAAGCCTAGATATGCAAACTAAAGCGAGAGAACCCAGGATAGTCCCTTGTGATATTCTTTTTGGATGATTATATATATACTAATATTATAAAGAGGAAAGGATTTTTTTGTTTGTTTGTATCGAATAGGCTCCGAAACTTCTAGACCGATTTTAACCATTTTTTCACCAAATGAAAGCTAAGTTATCAGGAAGTAACATAGGCTATAATTTATTTTCAAAAAATAGAGATCCTGACGAAAATTGCAATAATGTAACCCAAAGTAGCAAAATTTTGCCTATAAAATTTATTATTTAGCGTGCGCTGAGAAAACTATTGATGATACATAAAAATGATGTACTACATGATTAAAGTACCCATTATTACCTACAAAAAAGTCCACGAGGGAATATATCTTACTATCATAGTTAAGTCACAATAGCAGCTTTTGTGTTCTAAAATTTAATAAGATCTCCGATATTCCCACGGAAACGAAACTTACGCGGGTGAAACCACGGGGTGCAGCTAGTTGCATATAAATTAACAAACGTGTAATTACCCGCTGCAGCTTATTTATAAGTAAATTAATAATGCTGGACATTTTCATACAGCATTATCTAGCCCCAAAGTAAGCAGAGCTTTGTGTTATGGGAACTACATGACTGATATACTTATACTACTTTATCCGGGTATCATGCGGGCAGGGGCTAGTTTGTGATATGTTCTTTGAGTAAAATACACCCACTTTATGGTTATCTTAAGATACAGTACCAAAAACAACAATTTCGTCGACTATAGAGGAGGCAAGAATCATTTATTATTGCCTCCTCTATAGTCGACAGTCCTCTCTTTTGTATGACGGAAAGAGAAACAAAAGTATTTTCTGTCTTTTCTTCCGTAGACAAAACGGTAGTTGGTGCTCAGGCTGCGTCTTCTCGTCTTATTACGTAGATGCACAAAGATATTCCAACTAGCGGTAATATGCAAATATTTTGCAAAGTCAAAGTCATGTATGTATTCATTGAGTACATAGTTTCCAAGGCTTTCCCGTCAGTGTACAAACCCATTGCATCTTTGAATTATTGGGATGAGTAGACTCGAACGCTTTATTTGGAACTGGGAGGGATAAAATAAAAACAAAACTGGTAGATTTATGGAAATCTTAGGGCATTTTTCTCAGCTTTGGGATTTAGCTAGATATGCACTGATTGATTAAATAAATAAACAAATAATGCTGGACATTTTCACACAGCATCATCCAGCCCCAAACTAATCAGAGCATGTATTATGGGAACTACATGACCGATATACTATTTAGGTATATACATTTTTTTTGTAAATACATACATATTATACATAGAAAACACACAGACCCCATACAAATATTTGCAGATCATACAAACATCTGTGCATATAGTGCTTTTCCACACTATCTTGTCTCTTCAAAATTTATCAAAATCTATATTGTGATTTTGTTTACAACAACAACTAACCACGCGCACGGATACATACTCAGGAGGGTTTTTGAGGATATTAAGTAGGAGGTAGTCAGAGGCACGTCCAAACATTACATTTGGCACAAGCCGCGTATACACATGCAAATATCAAGTTTGGTTAAAAAATAGCATAGTGGTATCCAGTTTCTTGTTACTAACTGGAATCAATTCAATGATAGACTTTCACTTGGCCATGATCTCACCTGATGATGATATGGCTTATAATAATAAATTACCTATAGTTTATAAATATTAATATACTGCTCTATTTTACGAATAACTGGGTATAAAATTACATTTTACAGACGCTCAGCAAAAAATGTTGGTTAAAACCTCGGCAACCTATTTATCCAACGCAGAATAATATTTTTATCCTGAAAAAACCCATAAATCACCGATTACGAGTCGACCAACGTTAAATTAGCTGACAAATAGCCTTTTAACCCGAAAAAAGTAAAAAATACTTCCACACGACAGCCAACTGAATTAACCATTATAACCCCGGGAAATCCGGAAAAAAATATGTTAACACTCAAGGTTGGGAGGTGAAAATCAGAAAAGTCGGAACCTACAAAAACTAAAACGGCCATTTTTAATCGGATAGGTTACATCATTGTACTACAACATTGCACTCATAATTTGGTGCTGGTTCACCAGCAAGAGTCAAGTACTTATTATTTAAAGTATTATAATTCTACTTATTAAATTATTAATTTTTTACTTATTAATTTTTTTTTGCTTAAAGCAGCACAGTTTTAAAACAACGGGCTTAAAAATACATGCATTAGTCTAAGAGTTGCAACGCGATTTGATCATTTCCTACAATCAATTATTATTTTCTAGTGCACCTTGCAAAGGCCCCTTGAATCGACCTCTGACCTCTGACGGCCTTTGTGGCGCAGTGGGTGAAGGCCCATCTGAGACGCAGAATGTCGCGGTTTAAATTCCCGCCGCGCGGGACAGATGTTTGTATGATCTGCAAATATTTGTATGGGGTCTGTGTGTTTTCTATGTATAATATGTATGTATTTACAAAAAAATGTATATACCTAAATAGTATATCGGTCATGTAGTTCCCATAATACATGCTCTGATTAGTTTGGGGCTGGATGATGCTGTGTGAAAATGTCCAGCATTATTTTTTTATTTATTTAATCAATCAGTGCATATCGGAATTCAAATCCACGACTTCTAGATCGAAATTTGGGGCTACTTACTACACCACGCGCACATTGTAATGGATAATTTTCATTAAAAAAAACCGTTCCGCCGTTTTAGCCGCACTATAATAAAAAAGGCCGGATGACACTAACCCTATCATCACCCTATTCCCGTATGGAGTAAAAAACGCTGGACACTTAAAAAGCCATTTATATTCCCGGTGTCCCGTAACCGGATGTGAAAAAACGTGGTAAATGTAGGGGAATGAAGTGGCTACAATCTGTTGCGGGATGTTTTTCTACTGATTTTCTGTTTTTAAAGATGTTGTTCCTGAAATGGAAATGGGTGGTTTAACTTGCAGTTTTTATATAGATATAAATTGCATTGTTGCACAAGACAAAACAAATACATGAGTAAACTTAATGCTAGTTAGCATTTCATTCAGAAATGCCCTTTTCAAGGCTTGGTAGCCATGAAAAGGGCCACACCTCAGCTACTTGACTCGACTTACCGTAGCATGGCCACAAAAGCTGACACTGCAAACGAACGTTGATATGCCTTATTTTTGTCTCTGTTTGTAACCCTAATGACAAAGTTGAGAGGCTGCATCTAGACCTCTGATAGAGCAGAACGACTGAGCTGGGATCGAGATTTATTATACCCTCCGATTTATAGATGCGCTTTGTTGAACATTACCTGATAATTTATCTACCGTAGTTAAATAAACCAAGGCGAAGAAACAGGTTTTGAGAGTCGTTTTAACGTAAAATATGGTGTTGCATTATTATGCATTATGTTCACGGTTACAGTATTAACGTTAATGGTAACAAAATTCACGCAGGAATAAACTGTCATTTTGATAAAACAAAATGATTTTTAAAATAATTGATAGTATTTTGCGGGATATTTTGTTTCAATTTGAAATTAAATCAAAGTCAAAAGGTTGAAATCACTAGGATCATATAGAAAAAATGAATTCAACTTTAATATAATCGCATAAAAATATATCTTAATGATGATTTTAGTTACAAGCTGGTTTTTTCAGTAAATTAAACACAAATACTTCGTTATGTGTGAGCAAGTTTTATTTTGTAGTAGGTTTCTTTACCAAGATTTTGTAATTTTTAAAACAAACCTGCACACTGATCACACCATAATAATAGAGAGCAAGGAATTTCTTCACAACCGACCAAATATGCGGGTAGATCAAAAAAATATTACCTATGCAGAACGCGACTAACCAATTTGTCGGCTTCAGCTGAATCAAAAATGTCGCATATTTTTTAATTTCGCAATATGTTGAAGCCGACGACAGGTGAGGCTGTTTTTAACATTTTGAAACACGTTTTTGACAATATTTAACGTAAAGCATAAAATTTAGTTCACGATGCCATTATTTTAACTGATTTTAGCTAATTTTGTCTCTGGCCTCTGTCTACGTAAAATTTTATTATTATAAAATTAACTATATTATTATTAATTATTATTGTATTCATTAATAAGTCAATGAATTCCAATTACTTAATTGTTTTTATTTTTTTACAATTTACTTGGTCACCTTTTTATTTTTGATCCCTACTATAATGTAACATTTTTCAATAATAACCCGACGCTCAAATTGATATAATTTGTAGAAGCATTTGTACAACAATACGGAGGCACCCCTTTATTCAATCAGCCTGTCCAAACGTTATCAGGAAGGGTCGCTTGAGAACTATGGACTTGCAACGCCATCTAGTATGCAGTAGATAAATATGTGAAAATTAAAATTGTCTAGATAAACTAAACTACGGCGTAGCGCTTTAAATAAGAAAATAGAAGTTTAAAAATATCCATAAAAATTAAGATTTTAATCGTACCGAATGATAAATATTTAAAATATTATTATATTTTGTGAGGTCAAAAACAGTACTTACCTATCAATTTTTTCATAAGATTTGAATAGAACTTATGATGTCTTTTTTTTTGTTTTTTGGTTAAGCAACGGTGTTATTTTATTTTATGCCATCCGTTTTTACTTCTAAAAAACATTGGTAAATGCCTTACTAAATTTTAATTAATTTTGTTTAGATACTCACCGCTAGATGGCTCTTTTCAGGTAGTTGTAGCCACCTCACACTAGATAGCGGTTATATCCATGATTTTTCTATTCCTCAATAGATGTCTCTGTACAAACAAGCCGTCCACTCACTCACAGATAGCAGTGTAAGCATTAGCTACTACACGCTAGATGTCACTTTATCTATGATTGTTTTCTATAATGGCACCAGATGTTTTGATGACGCGCCCATTTCTAATAAAAAACTCTTAGATGGGTGGATTGTAATACCTAATTGAGTACACTTCCAAATTGGAAGCCGAGAAATTATCATCCAAATATAGAAATTATCTGCCTTCCCCGATTATAATAAATTTGCGGACGAATGGAAGGAACTTACCTTGGTATGCTTGAGGTAGGTACTACTTGCGACAATGGGCGTATGAAGTAAGTATTCGACAATTTCATTTAATTCTGTATTTTTTTATAATTTATCATATTAAGTATTTAATCTGATATGTGTGAATACTTGTTTAGATTTAGGCATTGGATAAAAATTGCTGTACCTACCTACCTACGTTTAATCATCCTACTTTATTGTTATATTATTTATAAAATAAATACTTTCTGAGATATTTTAGAAACAAAAACCAATAAAAAAAAATTAAAAAGAGTATTTTAGAGCAGGTGTTGTAAGTAGGTACCTACATGCCGATAGGCGACGATAACCGCACACCATCAGGTGGGCCCTAAGACAAAAACATTGTAACAACTGGTATGGAATCAATATTTCAATTAAATAGTATTTTCACACGCATACTTCAGCAGTTCTTCCCACAGATAAGTATGACCAAGACAAGACACTAACCCTTCACGGTCTAAGAATGAACCACGGGTCAAACCGACCGTATTCATATTCAAATTAATTAGGGTAAAGATAACGTTTGTCTTGTGATGAAAGGACAAGGGGATGAATGTGAGAAGTATTATCATAAGTTGTTTAGCTTTTTTGTTTCGAGTTTTGAATGGCTAGTCGAGAACAGACCCCGAGTTTGTGGGACCGGTTGAGACCGTTGGTTATTTCGGCAAATGACATTTAGTTCGTTAAGTTTATTTTTCACACACTTATAATTAAATAATGAAGATAATCCTATCCTATCCTACTTCCTACTCCTACTAATATTATAAAGATGAAAGTTTGTGAGGATGTTTGTTACTCTTTCACGCTTAAACTACTGAACGGACTTTGATGAAACTTTACAGTAATATAGCTTATACATCAGAATAACACATAGGCTACTTTTTATCAAGGTACAACACGGGCGAAACCGTGGGCAGAAGCTAGTTTATGTATAAATCTGACAAATAAAACGTGAGTACTTTGGGGTAGGTATTATTTTTTTAGTATTATCAAATTACTTGTTGATAACGAAGGAATGACTAAAATAGATATTCATAGTTCAATCTATTTATCCTTACTGGGTCAAGTCTGTAGTTAATTTAATTGCAATATCGAGGGCAGTTAGTTAGAGTATTAGCAGGTATTATGAAGATTGTTTAGAGTAAACGTTTTTTGAGTTTTATATGTCGCGAGTAATCGACACGCGAAACTTTTTCTTTTACAACTAATTTAAAAAAAAATTGTTTCTAAAATTATTTTCAAAAGAGTTTTCGCAACGGAAGTTCCAAATGAGTTTACAAAAAGGAAGTTACAGAGGATTATAAAGGTTTCTTAACTTTCTCAAGTGTAACAATTTAAAGAAAATAAATAGTAACATTTTCTTAAAAAAAATTACAACGACGCAAAGAAACCAGTGTCAAAATCTACGTTTAAACAACTACTACATGTACATGTCAGTAAGAAACAAAGCATTATTTAGCTACCAACTATTTGATAATATTTATATGAAAATATAATATTTGGACGTGTCTCTGACTACCCCCTACTTTGTATCCTCATAGATCTGCGTAATGAGTATGGACCAGAGGATCTCCATCATGGGAATCACAGTCGTTTACGGTTTTTTTTAATAAAGTTATACTTTTTTTATTTCATCGAATCAATTTCAATGTTAAGCACCTCATTTAAAAAAACACGAATTTATAAAAAAGTCCATTTTTCTAGAATATTCTAGTACGTCATAACAATCAGCCGAAACAGTCTTCCGCAAAAATCGGTTAACATCTTACTCCAAATTTATCTTAACCCTTCCGTAGGTGTGAATAGAGACACATTAACCCCGCTTCCGCCGTGCGAACCAGTCCGGCAGGAATGCAAATGAGGTCCATTGTACCGCTTCGTACTCGCGGACAATATCAACAGTTTTTTTGGGCATTATCTTCGCGAATTGAATTTAACGAGCCACATGGTAAATCACAGTAAGATAAGTTACTTCACTCATCATGTTGTGTACTCATCATCTCATCGTCAACTATGAGATATTATTAAAATAAAACATCATTTTATTTTAATAATAAATTTGAATTAACTGATTATGTGAGTAAATACATAAACTAATGTTGCAAGTTGAATTACGATTTTATTACATTTATTTAGAGCTAACTGCTCATTTAAGCTAACTGGTTTATTATATTTTAATATTTTTTTAGAAATTACAGAAATAATAGTTTTCTAAGTTAGGTATGAACAGACGATGACCAATGCTCATTCCATTAACACAAAAAAATCCTTAAAATAAAATGAAAAAAGAATTTCATTTTATTTTAAGGATTTTTTTGAAAATGAGCATTATTTACATTACATTGTTTCTCACTTTTTTCTTATGTTACATTACATTGATTCAATGAAAAACAGTGTACCTACCTATATTGTTTCTCATTTTACCGTCAAGATACAATATCGTTAAAAACCACCAGTAAAGCTAGCATGCCCTGAAATAAGCCCATCAAAAATACAACTTTCAGAATCCTAAAAGCTTTCTTATACATAGGCACGCTCCAGAAAATATCCGTTAAAAGGTGGTAAACTTCTTCTTTGACCGATAAAGATCCTCTAGTTGCATAACAAAAAATTTGCTTCAGCCGAATTCCTTTCTTTGGTCCATAAAGTTTTACTCGCCTAACATCTAATACTCGAATTAAACTATTTGAGCAATTTGCCAGAATTCCACCCTATAGGTGCGATGAAGACACATGTCCAGAGTCCAGGCCCGGTGTAACCCTGCTCGTGAGAACCGGTCCGGCCGGAATGCAAATTAGGTCCATTGTGCCCGTGGACAATTCCGACGGGATAATTGTAGTTTTTTTAACAGTTGGACGGTAGATGATCTTCGGTTTTATCGATGTTTAAGTATTCATTGAGCTTATCGATAGCTAAATATTTTACCTAAAACACTACAAAATAACGATGCGCATAAAAATTTACAAGATTTATAAAATTACCATTGAATAAATTTACAAAGAAATATTCCTAATCTCGATATTGAATTGGCACCTTGGAACCTTAATAATATTTGACTCATCAGAATAATGACTTATTTTATTATTAACAATAAAGTACATACATCATGCAGCATGAGATCATAATCATTATTATTTCTTGATTAAATTATGTTTCAGGTCAGGTTGAAATCTATAATTATGCCAAATTTTATTATCAGTTCAGCTGATATGAAGATTATCGGTCAAGCGTCCAAACATCCAATTTCCGTTATGAATGAGAAATCATTTCTTATGTGCAAATAAAATAACCAAAATTTCATATCTATTAGTAGTTAGTAAATTTGAAATAGTAAAAATAATAATCATCGATACCGTTACTTCACTAACTGACACAAATCGAAAAACCAGTTAGGTCAGTTTCGCAAAAATCACAATAGGCTAACCCATTGGATACTTAAATAGGTCCAAATATTATAATGCATTGCGCTATTATTAAACCAACCCTATAGAAGATTCCTTTATGTCCAGTTTTGCACCCTTCGGTATCTTTTGTGTTCGGCCCCGGGCAAGATAACCGGTAAGACGAGTTTTTTTAAGTGCGGACCTTTTGACCCGCACGGCACCGGTAGGGTTAAGTCAGTAGTGGCTAAACTCTGTGACCGTTACGTTGCTCAGGTGAGTCTGTGATGGATAAAAGTGTTTTTCTTGTTAATACAAATTAAATAAACATTAATTTATCAAAACCCGCTATGCACCCGTAAATGTAAATGTACGCAAAATAATAGTGTGTGCCCCGTATTTTTTTAATTAAATTAATATCAAAGTTCTCTCCATAAGAGCCCATCATTTACTTATACGATACGCACGTCATTTATACCATTCCGTGGGGAATAAAACTAAGTAGGTAAATACAAGAATAAGAAAAAACTGTTTGACTAGTGTAAATATTTGTTTGGCTAATTCAAAACGTTGAACCCATGCGTACAAAGGATATTGTTCAAGGTTCTGTCTCGTGAACTGCAAACCAATTCGAAACTTTTACCACCACGAATCACCAAATAGTTTGAAAGCATTTTGACCTTTTTTCTAACTCATTCAACCGTCGCCCGCCTCCACTATCGATTTTTTTTATTCAACGAACGGCGCTCCTATTGGTTGAAGCGAGCATTTTTGTTCGAATTTCAAAAGCTTTTTCTTTTGTAGGCGTCAGGGGGTGGGTAGGGTGGCAGGCAATATGGCGTTCTTAAAAAATAATGGCTTGTATTTAGCGCAGTCCTTTAAGATTTCTATTGAGTCCTCTTTTTCCCCGTTTTTGTGTAGAAAATGGGTATTGAGTTGTAAAGATTTTATTACATGAAACTTTTTTGATACAAAATTAAATCGTAATTTGTAATGAAGGGCATTTCTGAGCGGAAAAAATATTATATTTGGCTTGGTGTAGAATTTATTTTTTAAACCCGTATTTATAAACAAGATTTTCATGAAACTTCAATGAATAGACTAGGCTTCAAAGAAATGTAGACTACACTTTAAAATAACAATAAAATTATGGAGAATGTGTGTTATTTTAGCGGTTCCAGTTGATCAAAAATTCTTCACAAACTCAGCCTTTCTTCAAAAAGCCTCTAAAACTCACAAGACGGCTTCCATCATTATAATTTTCTTCCCTTCCCTTAATGAAAAAATCGTGTCGTCTTGCAAATAAAATCAATTCAAGGGACGAATTCTACCCCTTTCGAATTTTGCAGAAATTTTCCCTAAGTTTTTCTCAGAGACCCCTTTCTATTCACCTTTGGATTTCGTAATTATATTTGTATAATGATTGAGAAGTTTTATAGACTTTGCAACGCGTAACTGCTTTGTTTTTCTCGGTAGAGCGGTGTTTTAGTTTTACATGGATAAAGATTCGTGCTCTTCTATTTTCCGTTCTTAATCAAGTTAAAAATAAAAAGTTTTAACATATCGATGTAAATAATCATGAAAAATATTTATACTAGCAGATGTTTCTCGAAAAACTCGAATCACAAAAAACATGGAACTTAATGAAGTATCATCATGATGATGATGATGAGGTAGACACCTACATTATTATTACCCATTTTTAAGGTAAGTGAATACATTAACCTAACAAAATTTGCGAAATAAATGATTAGACAGATATAGTAGGAAATTACCTAGGGTATTTTGTGTTAACATTAATGTGGAGTATGGTGTTATAAAGCGTTTTCTGTTCTCGAAGCTTCCAAAATAAAAATAGCGTGAGTCAAGTGCTAATCAAAAGTTGAGCTCACAACAAATAGCCAAACTTCGCTGGATATAGCTGATGTTTTTACGAAACAAATGGGTCCTATTAAACAGTAAATTGGCTCCCAAAACTTTGGCCCTCAATGGCGTGACAACTTGAAAAATTCCACCAAACTCTATTAATGATTTTGTTCTAGAATTTTACGGGATAAGTAAGAGGATAAAGTCGGGGTTTTTAGAAAATATACCTGAGTAAACAACAAACCAGACAGCGCCGTGTAGGAAAGCTCACCACTTGATGGAACGATGACATCTTAAAGGTTGCTAGAAGTTGATGAATGGAGGTAGCCTAAGATCGTTCGTCACATCACTCTTAGGAGAGGACTATGTCCAGCAGTGGATTTCTATAAACTGTTGATAAAGATGAAAAGCTGGGTCGTCAGAATAATGTCAACATCGGTGACTTTCTCGTGCAGTAGATCAATTTTTCATCCATTTTTCCAATAGTTTTCCATAGTATCTCGCCACATGTTCAAAAGGCGTCAGATCCGCCAACACCTTAATAGGTTTGGGACTAAAACTGTGTTAAGAAATAAATACCATGAAATAATAATTATAACATGTATCATTTTAATTTATAATAATACTACTTCCTTCTGAACTGAGTCATTTAACTGCGTAAAAAGGTTATGAAATTACAGAGATTTCTATCAGAAAACGGCGTTTTATAAAATAAATGCCAAATAGTATTTAAACCTGGAATATAATACGAGCAGATACAAACAAATATCCCGAGAAATGCCAAATTGAATATTACAAACAAGAGAAAGAAACAAAGCATCAAACAAATTTCGTTGAGCGTTTTCAACCCCGTGAAATATCTAAAATTTCTGATAACAAGAAACAAACGGCGGTAAAAATATTAATTCCGAGGGGTCTAAGAGGGTCTTGAGGGTGGCTACTCCCCAATCTTGGGGGCATTTAGCTACTTTTTTGACGCCCACTAGCCCTTTTTTCGAAGGGGGAGCATTTTGCAATTTAAATTTTATCTCTCCATAATGAGTTAGACGGTGGATTTCACCAGTTTGAATGCCAAGTACTTGGATTTTAATTTTGAGATAAATACTTCGCATCGAACCCTTTTTTAATCTCGAAAAGATTATGAGATTCAAGATGTTTTCATTACTTCTTTCACAGGTTCAAACAAGAAGAAAAACTTTGTAACCTTTCTTGTCCACTGACAATCTTAAAAATTATAAACACAAATTTCAAAGTATGTAGGTACCCTATCAACACAGTGTAGGTACAGTATATCACACTGTCCGATCCAACAAAGGTGTATACCTACTTCAAGTAGAATCCTAGTAGGGTGTTATTTGGTCCAGCTCTGAAATATTACTCGCAATTCATTAATTCGTCTGATTCAGAAGGGTCGTCATTTGCAATTTCATATACCTATACAATTTGAAGGAAAAGTTGCGATGGTGATGTGATCCAAAACGAACCAAACAGACAGATAAATAAACGGAGCTGACGAAACTATGAGCGTTCCGTTTTGTCACTTAGCTACGGGGCCCTAAAAATGATAAAATCGAAATACAGCTAATTTATTTTTCGAACGTCGCGTCCGAATGCCGAAACTCCACAAACCGTGAAAATTAAAAAGTTAACCGCTCAACCAAAATGGCGGAATAGTTGAAACTGTGAGGGAAAGTGTTTCGAAAACTTTTTAATTTGCGAACCAGCTACGGTCGAAAGTCGAATTTTTCATCGGGAAGTTTACGCTGTAGTTTTGAGGTGCGGAACAGTTTAATAGTCCCGCTTCAAAGTTTGAGAAACTGTTTGCGAAGTAAAAAGTTCAGTTTTTTTAATGATTAATGAGTTCTTTTTTTACTCAGTTAGTTTTATTTTGGGTGGTGGATTACAAAAGGCCGTATATGTGAAAATGTGGAAAAACCTTACATTATGAGTTAAAAATTATTAAATTAAATATCATCAATTATTACGGGTATAAAATAATATAAGTACCTCAAGGTTCCTCAAGTACCTAAGGGTCCGGAAAATAATATAAGTACCTTTTATTATTTTCTGGACGTTTCGATAGAGACGCGTATATAAACTAATAATTATGTATATTAGCTGATCGAGAAAATTTGAAAAAAAAACGACTTTATAAAAGTATTTCGCAATTCTCTGTTCCTCAGTATTGTAGATAAAATTCACGGAGTGGGAGCACTGGTTTTTTAAACCAACCTCAGGCACCAGTCTCTTACAAAGCAGGTTTTCAATAGTTTTCACCACAATAATTTAAGGAGCTATACTCTAAGAAAACTATGTGGGAGAAAATAAATGTTTTATTATAATTGTTAAAACATAAAATATTTTGATACATTGTGGTCACTTAAAATTAAATAACAAATTTAGCGTACTGCGGCGCCATAGCGGATACTTCCTGTGACGACGGAACTCTCCTATTAAGTCACTTCCGGCCAACGCGATGTAGAGAGCGCGGGAAACTTTACAATTAGGGTAAATTTTCATGTGTTACCACTTCTTAAACGATAGACTGTGGAAAGACTATCAGTAGGTAACTACACTCAAAACTATTGATTATACTTTTATCATTCTAAGCCAGGCCTCCAAATATTTTTCATTTTTTGTCCTGATTGACAGTGGGCTAGTACCAAAAACGTAAATCCTACTTTTATCCTACTACTAGAGGTATTATAAACGCGAAAGTTAGTGAGGATGGGTGTTTGTTACTCTTTCACACAAAAACTACAGAGCGGATTTTGATGAAATTTTACATTAATATAGCTTATACATCAGAATAACACATAGACTACTTTTTATCCGGGTACCATGCGGGCGAAGCCGTGGGCAGAAGCTAGTATCAATATAATAAACAAATGTTACTTAGTAATAAAAAGTAACCTAACCCATCTGAAAGGATATATATTATAGGACGTGTATATATGGTGTAATACGATTATTATCAAAAACTAAAAATATATTTACGTACAAGTGCCCCTTGTTGAAAATTAAATCGCTTTATTCCGAAGGGTTTTCTAACATATTATGACTGTATTCCTGTTTATCAAAATAATAATATTATGGAAAAATCTTATAAGAACATAGTGTATTGGTTTCTGATGTGTGCCCTAGCTAACTTTGTTAAGTTGCTGTTGTTAAGGGCAACATCAATACTTAATCACTATTTGTAAACTAATGCCCGTCTGCACTAAACACTTAAACAAAGACTTATTATGACATAGTTGACAGTTTATTCTGTAGAAACTTGTCACAAGGCAACTTAAGCTGTCAAAGGTAAACGGGCTTTAATTCGTAATCATTTTCTGAATACCATGTCTTGATGATCTAGAGTAGTGTTAAGTAATGAATTGAGATTATCGTGGTTCGATAATATTATAGGATATAGACGGTCAACGATATGTCAGCAGAAGAATAATAAAAGTACTTCTTTTCGCGGTGTATAATCTTGTAAACTAAGATACTTGACGCCGAGTAGGAAATATCGGAAATTATATATAATTTTAGTAGGTACTTCTTATGTTTACCTCTATATATCGCCAACTAAACAATTTCAAAGTAGTCCACAAATACTAAAAATAATAGATGAATATCACTTGGTACCAAATAAATTAGTCTACAAATGAACTCGCTCTAAAATACATCTTACTTTTTTTAACCTAACACCCTTATTTTTTACAAAAATCTACTCTGTATACTCGGTTTTAGAGTCTACTTTTAAAGAAGTCCTAATAATACAAAAGTTACTCAACTTGGTCTTGAGCAATTATTCTTGAAAATGGCGCCAGAAAAAGTAGGGGATTTCAGAGGATTGGGCCAATTTAGATTTATTTTTCTCCCTCGCGGGGTCCAACGGAAAGTTTGGTGCCACCTAGATAGGGTGAATGCTGTACGGGAGGACGAAAGATAGAAAAAATGCGCCTCTACTAAGTTAGAAATGGATCTCTGAAACGATGATCCAATAAACAAAAAAAATAGTATTTAGTTTTGAGATTAATGATTCCACGTTAGACTATGTAATACGCCTTTTTAGTTTCTATACTTAAAAAAATATAAGTATACTAAGAAAACAGACTGCTACTTTATATACCTAATAAGTACATGAAAATGTACGCTATTTATTTAATAGGCGTGAATTTGAAATTGAAATTTTCTAGTTTTTTAACATGCTATAAAATTCATTATTAAAATTTATCGAAAATGTGACTTGTTGCATTATAACCTAACTAAGAATCCTTACCAAAGTCAAATAAATCTATATTAAAAAACTGCTTTCCAATTGGTTAAACCGCTTTGGAGATGAATATAACAGACACGAAAAAAAGAAACTTAAGAGTTATAAAAACGATCTTTGAATCAAAGTTCACAGTCTATCTATTGCAAATTCTTGACAGAATCTGTATGCAGAATCCATTATAAAAAAGCATAGCGTATAGCATTAGATTAATAATTTAAAATTGTCTCGAAGTGTAACATCATCCCAATGCAATACTTACTCCCGCCGTACTCGCAATAATTTAGCACCGATAAAAAATAAAATGGGGTAGGCACCCCTTGTAAAAACTCTGCTCTCCTTAGCTTCACAATGCCACCCTTTAGGTAACTACCCTATCTTACCAATCACATAGACATTTATGTAGAATGACAGTTTTGAGATAAAAATATTAAAATCAAGACGAATAAGTTTTTTGGTCTTTTGAGAGGGTGATAAGATGGCAAGCCAATTTCCAATGAAAGGGACAACTTTATTAGTTAGTTTGTTAATTTTGGGATTTTAAAGCCAGTGGTACTCGAACACGCCTTCGCATCGGATCGGCGATGCGTTGCCAATTTCGATATATGACTATTCCAACTAATATTCCATTGCAATCCATTTCATCAATCCAAATAATAACCAATCCGATCCAACTATTATTTGAAATGCGAAAATGTTTGGATATTTGCTATCAGTAATCGTGAGGTCTGAACCAATTTAGATTAAATTTGGGATTGGTACATTTCACTTAAAAAAACCCATAAAGTACTTTTTTATCTGGGTACAGGATGAAGAGTAGTATTAGTATAGGTTTTAAAGTTTTCTTTTTCATTTCGCATATAAAAATTAGCTTTACCAGAATGCAAGCCCCCAGACAGCACGTATATTTTTGTTTTATAAAATCAACAAATCTTCATTCCTGGCCGCCTTCCAGAAGACTGAGGCTGTCTCCATCCGTTTCCGCTAACCCCTGGAAATATGTCCAAAGACGGGTATAAATGTTGCCGTTTTTGTCAGTTTTAACTGTGCAGACTGTTTATAATTGAAAAAAATAAGAGCGTCCATTTTATCAAAACCCAAGCCAATAGGTTTTTAATAGTAACGGAAATCACAAAGATGTGATTGTAGAATGGGATTTTTGACGATACCTTCCTCGCAAATAAGCCTGGAATAATCAGACAATCAACTCTACTTGGTTATTTTTAGATACTTTGAGTAAGTAATGGCTTATCTACTACGAACAAGTGTCTACTGTTGATTAAATTTCTCATTATTTCAACGATAAAATACAGTACTTTTTATCTACAACAACTTTAGTATTAAGAGCATTGTTACAAGGAAACAGTTTTATCATTCAAATAAATTCATAGAAAACCAGCAAGGAAATTATAAATGCTTGTTAACATACCTTGGAAAATGTTAAAACAACAACAATTTATTTCAACAATAAAATTACCTGTGTAAACAAGTATTTTTGTTGTAACTTGGTTCACCCTTAAATTAAAAACAATTATGGCAGGGAGGCGGGTGGCCGAGATGAAAAATTAAGACAATTTTAACGTTCCCGCCTTCACTTAGAAGGAAGATTGGGTTCGTTACTGGACATAACTGGGTTTTTATCTAAGTTACTGTAATTTGCGCCTAAGAAAATAAAATATAAACTTCATGAAGTCGAAATGCAGAGTAAGAAGTGAGTTTCTTCTACGACGGCAAAATAATTATGTCACGATACACCGATAAAAAATAAGCTGTCTGTCTTGTTAGGAAAACTTTCAAGTTATTTTGAACCAGATACTTAGTAACAAAAACTTACAAATTTGTACGTTAAATAAGAAAAGTAAGTACCTACTTAGAGATGATACTAATAATTACAGTGGAATAATATCTGTGGTGATGATAATATATTAAAATATAATCAATTAGGTGGTTGCATGATGGTGTACGTTTATTGAAGATGGTCCCAACTCTCTTTAGTCATCAGATTTCTTCCAGCTGATGATGATCCATAAATATATCTAAGTTTTACTTTTATCCCAGCTGTTAAAAGCTTGCAAATACTTAAAATATTGCGTTATTTGAGTTCATTATAATACCTACTCGGATAGCCCCAAGTAAAAGTAACATATTAACATACTTTTAACTACCTTGAGATAAACCAACCCCTGAAAGAAATAAGAAAACAAGTCAAACAGGGACAAAACATCGGCCCTCGAAAAATTAAGATTCAAATAGAAAGAAAATTAAAATTCGAGGAACGGTCACTCTTCTGTCTCTTTTATTCTTGTTAAAGTAATCTATCTCCATGTCTTTCTTTTGGGTGAAAAGTCCAGAGTCTTTTGGGGAAAGACATTATTGGAATAGTAATGACGATGCTAGGTATTCTGTTTGGGGAAAGTAATTAGAGGAACGAAAGTAAGTACAAAATATTAAACAGGCCTGATTTTTTTAAATAAAAAATAGGAAACTTTTTATTTCTTTTGCTACATAGAAAAATAATAGCATATTGTGTCATGATTGCAAAATATTAGGTATCTAACGACATTAAATAATGAGCTTTTCTGTCTATACCTTTCACCACACTGGTTCTGGCACCCTATAAGCCTTTCCTTCCATGCCTCTATCCAAACTAATATCTGACCTATAGCTAAAGGAAATACAAGGGCGATTTGTCTTACCCGCATTGTACCCGGATAAAAAGTAGCCTATGTGTTATTCTGATGTACAAGCTGTATTACTGTAAAGTTTCCGTTCAGTAGCAAGTTTCATCAAAATCCGTTCAGTAGTTTTTGCGTGAAAGAGTAACAAACATCCACCCTCACAAACTTTCGCGTTTATTATAGTAGTAGGATTCTTTCGTTTTTGAAAATTATCGTGTAAAATTATTTGTGTGTAGCTTTGCATATTGTGTCTCGATTATTTCTTTATATTAAAATAAAGTATGTTAAAGCGACCAAATTTTCTGACTGTTTTCTCTTCAACGAGCCAATGAATTGCCTATGTGGCAACTACAATACCACTTATATCTGCCTATGCGGCCTACGTGCTATCCACCTAACTAAACGTTAAACGCCTGCTTACTGTGCTCTTAAGTATTGTTTTTTTTACTACTGTGCGCCCATTAGTACCGAAAAAGCCTTTTTTTTTTAATATTGTATTAAAATATTAACACGTTCTTTTTAATTCAACGCCGAGGCCCTAAATAATATCTTTACACACACGCAATATCTGGAAAAGTGTCGAAAAACGGTTTTTGATCTATTTCGCAACTATTAAAGCGCTGCTCCAACCACCGATCTTAAATAATTATCTCGATTATTTATCTGACAAGACAAGTAAGCAAAAAATGCATTTGCAAAAAGAGAGTTAAAAACAAAACAACATCACATTTTTTGCTCGGGTAATTAAACAGCGAGGCGACGTCAAAATGCTGCTTGATCAAAGAGGGTTTTCAAGACGTTAAAAATACCCACCCTCCTCCTTCGGACAGTCTTGTGTCACTTCAAACTGACTTTCAAGGAAAGTGAGCTTTAGTAAAGTATCTTTAGATTCAATACCGCTTGGTTTGGATGGAGGCTAGTAACGATTGACGCCAAGATAATATTGATTAGATTCTTCCTATTGAAACGCTCGCTCAGTTGTTTATCGATCATTTTAACCCTGTTTAAAAATGCTTGCCCTAGAACCTAGAGCGACAGGCGCTTTGTGTGTGAAAGTTATAGTATGGTAGTGATGTTGCTTCTGTGCGTCGGGTGGGGGTCCATTTCTTTGTTCCGTTATCTATACAATTATTTGAAAGTCTCGCAAAAAGATAGGAGGCTGGACGCTTGGAAGCCCCTTTTGTTCTGTATTTTTAACTAGCTCGTACTGCGACTTTGGGTGGAGTTGTGAAACAAATCGAGATGGGATTTTTTGTGTAATTAATTAGGTTCTTACTATTTTTTTAGTTATTTGTGACATGAATATATTGATACAGTGTAGTAAGATCATCATCAGAGTATTATCGGTCGAATGAATAACATCGGAAATACTGTTCGTCAAGGCACTCTTTGAGGGAGGCTTTGGACTTCTACACAGGTTGTTGATGATAATGAGATTGTAATCATCGTGAAGGACGTCCTCAAATATATATATTTACTCAATATATAAATCAGTAAGGGGATAGTTAGAGGAAAGTCCAAACTTTGTAAATGGTACTTGCTCACGATTTGCATACGCGGTTAGCATTTTTTTAAATTACTTAGCAATTTTTGCAAAGGTTTTCATTTATTGACAAATTTTAAATTACTTAAATTTTTATTCAGTGTAGTCTGCAAGTTCTTCATCCATTTTAGTTTTTGATGCTATAATGTTGTCACTGTTTTCAGCGATAAATAACAATTTTTCATTTATTTTCAGGGAACCCGAGAATCGCAAAAAACGCCGAGACAAAAATGACGTTGCCAAATAACAGAACCAGCATTATTTGAGCTACGTCTTCTCTCCAGTTAGGTATAAAATGGAAGAAAAAACAATATTTTCGCTTTGGTAGAGCTCTGACTGTTTTGGTCGGTTTGGAACATAAAGGAGATACGGTGATAAGCAGCACTCAACTTTTGAAATATTTATTTTGGAAGATAATTTTAAGATGATAACGTTAAGTTTATAAGTTTACAACCATTAATTCTATGAAAAATAAATAAACACCTTTTATGGCCCCCCAATACTCATAAAACTTATAATGTTGCTAGAGAAAACAAGTTTGAACATTGAACATTTTGTTAGCATATTGTACATACCACTATAGCATATATAACTATATATCTATATATAGTAGGTAGCGATCTAGTTCAATCTGCTAGTATGAGTCAACTACTTAGGTAAATATATATATATATATATATATATATAAGTAAAAAATATACAGGTGAATCAGGTAAGCCATCTAAAGTCAATTGCAAACGATCTATAGATAGCTCAACAACCAGCAGATGGAAGCATCCACTAATTACTTGATGCTACGCCACGCTGAGTGACAATACTTATGCATTAACCCAGATAAGAGCCTCTCTGGTCAAGCATCGCTAGTACAAAAATACCATAATTTCCCAAAACAATCAATCTATACCTAAATGAAACAAAAGTAAAATCTATTCTTCAATGTTATGTGTATACCTATAGTTGTATATTTTTGTATTATTCTTCCTAAAGTATGTACAAAAATGTTTTGTTTATCTAGATAAATATAAAGATAAACTCTTTTATAAGTTCTTCCAAATATACTCTAGAATTTGTGGACGGACCAACGGATTTCAAATTGCAACCTAAATAACACTGTCAATTACTTTTCCACTCAAACGAAAGTAGTATCCATAACTTAGATGAGAGCTTAACTTAGATGGGAGCAAAAATACAATGGCAAGTAAAATAAAAGCATTATATAAAATAACTGGGGGTGGGGGAGGGGGACGGCCATCACGAACCACTTTTCTTTCTCTCGCCAAAGCCATTTTCAAAGGAACGGTGAGATTTGTGTGGATATGCCTTTCTTGGATTGTTTTTTAAACAGAATCCTACTACTGACGACCGATGTGGCGCGGTGGGCGAAGGTCCGCCTGCGACACAGGAGGTTGCGGGTTCGATTCCCGCCCTGGGACAAATGTTTGTACGATCTGCAAATATTTGTTCCGGATGTTCTGGGTATTTTCTATGTAGTATAATAAAAAAATATCTATCTATGTAATGTATTGTATTAAGTATATCAGTCATCTAGTACCCATAACACAAGCTCTGCTTAGCTTGGGGCTAGATGATGCTGTGTGGATTGTCCAGCATTATTTATTTATTTATTATTATTATTACTATAAACGCAAAAGTTTGTGAGGATGGATGTTTGTTACTCTTTCACGCAAAAATTACTGAACGGATTTTGATGAAACTTTACAGTAACATGCTTATACATCAGAATAACACATAGGCTACTTTTAATCCTGGTACAACGCGGGCGAAGCGTGAAGGCTAGTTTTAGATTAAAAAAAAACACAAAAACACTCTGGTTTTAGTAGTAGTTGAGTTTGGAGGTCCCTAGGTTTAATGATATGGGTGCCGGTGAAATTACGGGCACATGAGACTTTTCACCCGTTATGTCACAGGATCGGTAACGCGCGAGCACCAATACCTTTGGTGTTGCAAGTGTCCATTACGGTAACCGCTTACCAGTAGATGAGCCGTATGCCTGCTTGCCATTTTAGTTGATGAAAAAAAACACGCCAAATCCAAAAGAACGGGCTTTCACGAAAGATATTTAAACAAATTATCAGTTGAAAAAACAAACAAACATGCTGACTTTAATCCCATGATATCAATCCTCTTACATATATGCAATTCCGTGAGGTTACGGATATCCCATGATATTAATCCTCTTACATTATATGCAATTCCGTGAGGTTACGGATATCCCATGATATTAATCCTCTTACATTATATGCAATTCCGTGGGGTTACGGATATTCCATGATATTAATCCTCTTACTTATATGCAATTCCGTGAGGTTACGGATATTCCATGATATCAATCCTCTTACATATATGAAATTAAGTGAGGTTACGGATATTCCATGATATTAATCCTCTTACTTATATGTAATTCCGTGTGGTTACGAAGTTAAGGGTAGTCAGAGGCATGTACAAACATAATATTTTGGCACATGTCCACATTTCGCACAGTGTTCGTTTTAATCACTATGCGAAATGTGTGTGAAACCACTATGCATCGCTAACAGCGATGGTACATGCCTTCAAAGTTTTGGTTATAGGATATACCTACCTCTTCTTCGAATATTTCGTGTTCCTTCATTGTTCAGTTATACGCAGAAATCATGTAATGCTCTTCGCGTCCAATATAACAAGGTCTCCAAGGTGCTGATGGCGCTGTCATGCTTCTGCAGCGCATCAGGAATGGATGCACGAGATGCGCAAGAGATTAGCAACCCTGATGCGCCGGGTCTAGCTACGGCAGCTAGAGCTGAACCTGAGTACTCGTTGTCTACAACTCATTGCAGGGAGGCTAGACACTGTGTCATCATTGAGCGCTGCCCGAAAGAGTATTTTATTCACACGCAATCTATGGATGTACCTCCTACTTAGGCTGTGTAATTTTAATTTAATTACACTTATTATTATTCTATATGGGCAATATTATATTTTATTTTTGTTTAATTGTAATATCTGTTTAAAATAAAAATGATTAATTTGAATTAAACTGTTGATGCGAAAAATAAAATCAAATGCTTTATTAATTGTAATTTTTTTTAATGAAAGTACGTGTTTCGTAGCATGTCTACGAAGCTACGAAGATGTAGCGCACAAAAGACATCAACGAGCAAAATGTATCTATTGATATTTCATAAATTCTGATTCGTACGATGATTTGTACGGAAAATTACCGGCCGCAATTTTTTTTATATTTTATGAACCTTGAATCACTTTCAAATGGTTTAATGTATGAGGTACTTACTTTTAGTTCATCTAACTAAAGGTACTGTAGGTACTTAAGTACTAAGTACTCAGGGTTCATGAAATATACAAAAAATGGCGGCCGTTAATTTTCCGTACGAATCCATAAGCTATTTGGATTCTAGAAGGTAATAAAGAACTCTTACAGATATGAAAAACATACCACAAACATACCATCATTATTTCCGAGTGCCGCGGCATTCGGAAATAATGATCTGAAGATTTTAAAGTTTTTATAAAAAATCATTTATCATCATCATCATCAGCCTATATTAGTCCACTGCTGGACATAGGCCTCCCCTAATGAGCGCCATAGCGCCCTGTCTTCAGCTTGCCGCATCCAGCATCTGCCTGCAGTCTTTCGCAGATCGTCATCCCACCTGGCCGGAGGGCGTCCTACACTACGTTTGCCGAGTCGCGGTCTCCACTCAAGAACTCGTTTACCCCAGCGGTTATCGGTTCTTCGCGAGATATGACCGGCCCACTGCCACTTCAGCTTGCTAATTCGTTGAGCTATATCGATAACTTTGGTTCTCTGACGGATGTATTCGTTACGAATCTTATCCTTCAGAGAGACTCCGAGCATAGCTCTTTCCATAGCTCGCTGAGCGACTTTGAACTGGTGGACCAGCCCTATCGTGAGTTTCCACGTCTCAGCTCCGTAGGTCATGACGGGTAGGACGCACTGATTGAAAACTTTCGTTTTCAAGCATTGCGGTATGGATGACGAGAAGACTCCACGTAGTTTTCCAAACGCTGCCCAGCCTAGCTGAATCCTCCTCTTGGCCTCTTTCTCGAAATTGTTTTTACCCAACTGCAGAATCTGCCCAAGGTAAGTATATTCGGAAACAATTTCGAGAAGGTGGCCATGTACAACCACTGGTCTTGGAACAATGTGGCCATTGATCATGACTTTGGTTTTATCCAAATTCATGCCAAGACCGATACATCGGGAGGCTGAAGCTAGGTCGTGCAGCGTCTGGTTCAGCTCCTCTAGCGACTCCGCCATTAAGACTATGTCATCAGCGAATCGTAGGTGTGAGATGTAATCGCCGTTTATGTTAATGCCTTTCCAGTCCAGCATCTTAAACATATCTTCCAACGCGCTCGTGAACAGTTTCGGGGATATGACATCCTCTGCGCAATTGAATGGGTTGAGACTGCTGGCCCTGTACTTGGACACTCATAGTGGCGGCCTCGTAGAGACATCTCAGCACCTCGATATAACGATAGTCTACTTGGCATCGCTGTAAGGATTCCGGCTGCGTTGCCCATCGCTACATACCTCGCAAATGGAGGAAGTGAAGGTAGTATTCATCCCAAAACCAGGAAGGAGCGACTACACACTGGCGAAATCCTTTCGACCAATAAGTCTCACTTCGTTCCTTCTCAAAACACTAGAAAGGCTATGTGACCTGGAAATAAGAGGGCGCACTCTATTGCGCAAGCCCCTACATCCACATCAACATGCCTACAGTCAGAACAAATCAACTGAATCAGCACTTCATAGCGTGGTAACACGAATAGGAGACGGATTAACCAACAAGTTACCGACTCTGGGTGCCTTCATCGACATAGAAGGCGCCTTTGACAAAACATCCTTCAACAGCATAAGCCTGGCACTAGAACGCTATGGCGTAGCCCCAACGCTAGCAGAATGGATAAACAATATGCTCAGATACAGAGCTATACAATTCACTGTTAACACAACAACCAGAGGTATAGTGGTCAGAGGCTGCCCACAGGGTGGCGTTCTTTCACCACTGCTATGGAACATAGTTGTAGACGAACTCATCCAGAAACTGAATGGTCGAGGACTGTATACAGTGGGATATGCAGATGACCTTGCTATCCTAACGACTGGACATTTCGAGAACGTACTATGTGACCTCATGAAATCAGCTTTTAAAACAATCGAAAACTGGTGCACAAGTCATGGGTTATCGGTCAACCCCACAAAAACGGAACTCATAATGTTCACCCACAAACGGAGCCTAGGAAACTTAAGACTCCCGAAGCTATTCAACACCGAAATAAAACTAACTAACGAAGTCAAGTATCTAGGGATCATCCTAGATAACAAACTGTTATGGAATAAACATCTTGTCTACAAATACAGCGAGCCTGCACAACCTTCTTTCAATGTAGCAGAATGCTTGGGAAAACATGGGGAATTTCCCCGAAAATAACCATGTGGCTCTACACGGCCGTGATAAGACCAATACTCACTTACGGAGCAATCGTATGGTGGACCAGAACCGAATTAAGTACCGTAATCGCCAAGCTTCAACGATTTCAAAGACTCGCATGCTCCGCCATTACAGGCTGCATGAGAACAACCCCGACGGCCGCACTTGAGATCATTCTAGGCCTAGCCCCGCTTGACCTCTACATACAGCAGGAGGCAACTATGGCCGCTTTGAGGCTCCAACACCAGGGCCTATGGGGCAACCCTAGAAGCCTGCATGCGGCTATCCTGGATCGTGCAATTACACATGAGCCTCTATTAGCTGCCCCATGTGACAAGACCTCCAAACAACGAATATTCCAAAAACACTACTACATACAATTATACGAGGAACTAAGAGATCAATCAGGAATCAATGAAGTACGTGTCTACACCGATGGCTCAAAAACCAAACAAGGAACGGGCGCTGGAGTACACTCGATGGATCTCAACATCAACATTTCAATGACACTAGGCACACACAGCTCCATCTTCCAATGTGAATGTGTGGCCATCACCGAGGCCGCAACCGCGATATACAGGAGAGAAATCGAAGACTACAACATACGCATACTCTCCGACAGCACAGCAACACTAAGAGCTCTGGAAAGCCACAGCTGTAACTCCAAACTCGTCTACGAGTGCCAACTAGCCCTAGAGAAAATCTCGGCGAAAAACAAAGTGACTCTACAATGGATTAAGGGACATAGTGGATCACTTGGCAATGATGCTGCAGACGAATTGGCCAGAAGAGGATCAGGAACACTCACAGAAGGTCCCGCCCCACTCCTCCCTCTGCCATTCTCTCAGCTGCGCACGTGGATGCGACACCGCACCATAAACCAACACAATGAACGATGGGGACAGGCCACGGACTGCAGACAGTCAAGAGCAGCTCTACCTGCCATCTTACCACGACTGACGCGTCGCCTACAAAGTCTCAAAAGATCAGACCTCCGGATCATCGTGGGGACTCTAACCGGTCACTGCCCCTTGAACAAACACTTCTACAACATCGGAGCCACAGACAGCCCACTCTGCAGAGGATGTCTAACCGAAGAGGAATCAGCTGCCCACGTAATCCTGGAATGCGTGGGCGTAGCAACTCACCGCGCAAAAATCCTTGGCAACCCAAGGTCACTCCGCGAAGCCTGTGAAGACCCCAGGAAACTTCTGTGCTTCTGGGCGGAGTTGGGCTGGCTAACCCACTAGCCAAAACTCCCACGCACAATGAACCAACTAAAGAGTTTAAATGCGGAAAAGGGAGTCCACACACATACACATACATACATACAAGGATTCCAGAACAGCCCAGGTTTTGACGGAGTCAAAGGCCTTCTCATAGTCCACAAAGGCCAGACACAGGGGCTGATTATACTCTTCGGACTTCTGTATAATGTGCCTCACTGTGTGAATGTGGTCTATGTTGCCATATCCTCTGCGGAACCCAGCCTGTTCCGGTGGCTGGAACTAGTCGAGTCTTCTGGTGAGATGATTTGTGACCACTCGTGAGAATAGCTTATAGACGTGGCTCAGGAGTGAGATAGGTCTATAGTTTTTAAGGAGGGTTTTATCTCCCTTCTTAAAAAAGAGCACCACCAAACTCCCGCTCCACGCCTTTGGAGTTCTCCCACTGTGAAGGACGGTGTTAAAAAGGTTTTGTAGCTCCTGTATAACAGGGGCTCCTCCTGCTTTCAAAAGCTCTGATGTAATTCCGTCCTCACCGGGGGCTTTTCCATTTTTAAGCTGCCTCAGAGCTAACACAATCTCATCTTGACTGATGTCTAGCAGTTCGTCGGTATAGCGGCGCGTCAGGGTGGCTCTGGAATCGTGGTCGTCTCGTTGGGAACGAGGGGCATGTGCAGAGTATAAACGGCCATAGAAATCCTCTATCTCAGCGGATATCTCCGGCTTCGACAATACGGTCCTTCCGTCGTGCGTTTTAAGCTTCGTCAGGTGGCTCCTGCCAAGCTGCTGAGTGAATACTTTGGACCCTCGGTTTCGCTCTATCGCCTCTTCAATGAGGCGTGTGTTGGAGCTCCGAAGGTCGCGCCGTACCATCTTCGCAATTTGCTTGTTCAGGTTTGACCTCTCTGACGAAGTCGCTTGGGTGGTTTCCCGTCTTTTAGATTTGTAAATTATAATATTTGATCAATTTAACCAAGAAATGCTTATCAAAAAATATTATACATGTTTGTTCTATACTCGAGTTGTAATTTCATAATCAACTTCAAATGAGGAGTAGTGTAATAAGTTTTTCCAACAATCTGAAAAAAGTAATTGCGAAGCTATATAAAATTATTATGTGAGGCAGTGGCGGTGGCGGTGGCAGTGGTGGTGGTGGTAGCGGTGGCGGTGGCGCTTGCGGAGGCTGTCAGTACATTCACGCAAACTTTGACAATCTTAACAATGGTGGCGGGGTGATCAATACGCTCATGCAAACATTAACAACCAGTTGTGAATTATTTAATCGCCAACGCCACCGCCACCGCCACCGCCACCTCGTCAGTTTGACCGGGTCCTTAGTCTCCCGTAACAGCTAGTTGTAAGTACTTTAAAATTAGTTTGGCGTAATTATATTATCTTATCCACTCAAATCTGGCGTCAACTACAGAAGTCGGGGCGATGTTTTTTCTCGTTTTATATTAAAATCGGGCTCGCTGAGGAAATTGTCAGTCAGATAGGAAATTGCCAGGCTTGGGAGTGGTCGTGACCGAGGACCTTTATTGCTTAGAAGCAGACAGGAGTCACTGCTGATGGCCTAGCTGGATTATAAAGGATAATTATTAAGGTCAAAGGCTAAATATTATCTTAGTATGTTATTTAAAAAAAATCTTCGGAACTAATAAATAGCAGGTATCTGATTTTCGGTCATCCTTAGCAATTTTCATTACTATCTATTACTGAGCACTTTAGTAACGTAGTGGCTAAAACCCCCGACGTTCGATCTAACGTTGGTACGAAACCCCTCGTGGGTTTTTGGTGTGCTCTCAAATGGTAAAGGAAAACATGAACAAACTGAAACAGGCATATCCTACAACCACAAATTTGAAGACATGTGATACATGCCTGAAACGAAGGATCTACGAGGCGATTCTTATATAGTATAAGAAATGCCTCTTAGAGGCTTTCACTAATCCCTATTCAAATATATTATTTCTCAACCTGTTAGATTACATACCTTACCCAGGGTGGCCCAGAAAACCAGTGACACAGCAAAGAAGAATAATTACCATTAAAAAGCATTATTTTAATTTAAATAATACGTTATAATGGTATTACTCACCTAGGTAATTTCACTGCCAAGTTACCTACGTTGTGAAAGAGTGTTTAGTCCACAGTATTACCTATTTATGTTACCTGAGCATAGGTTTTCAGCATGATCTTCCCATTGGAACACTTGCTTTACTTTATTAAATTAAGTTAAGTTCTTTTATTATTATCATTGTTATATTATATTATATTCATAATATAAAATTGGTCATTTTTCACACGGCATCATCTAGCCCCAAACTAAGCAGGAAATGAGTGCATAATCCAGTTTTCCCTTTCGTATTTCATCGGATTTATGACGATTCTCATCCCTATTTCAAAGCCCAGAAACGTAAATTTTATTAAAAATATTAATATATCATATCATAACGTTTCGGTTCCACCTTTATAAAGAAAACGGTGAAGGAATGTAAAACACTTCCATCATGTCTTTCCTGAAAAATACAATCTAGGCCTCTTCAAGTTAAGAGGGAATAGGTATGTTCTAGACATTCATGCTCTATCGTCGGCCATATTATCACTTACCATCAGGTGAGATTATGGCCAAATGAAGGTCTACTAATGATAATAAAAAAAACTGGATAACGTAGCTAATATTAGAAGTCTTTCGATTGCCCGTAGCAATTTTATAGCCCCGTAGACGGTCTACTTAAATACATAAAAATAATTAATCCTGGGTTAACATAGTCTAGC
This sequence comes from Perizoma flavofasciatum, assembly GCA_958496245.1. NCBI lineage: Eukaryota > Metazoa > Arthropoda > Insecta > Lepidoptera > Geometridae > Perizoma > Perizoma flavofasciatum. Next base: position 5,670,924 of record OY292419.1, on the reverse strand, counting down.
TGAAACAAATGGATATGTAAATATCAAACAAATAAAAATCGTATGCGTTCAGATTATAATACAATAAACTAGCCATATTACTGCACTGCGAAATAAGATCGCAACGCAAACACCAAATAATCTCGGGATCTAGTATTAAAATATCTGTGACGGGATTCTTAGATGCAGAGAGACTATTGTATGATCTGCATACATTTGTCTCGGGTCTGGGTGTTTTCTATGTATAATATGTATGCATTTACACAAAAAAATGTATATAAGTAGTATATCAGTCATGTAGTTCCCCCATAACACAAGCTCTGCTTACTTTGGGGCTAGATAATGCTGTGTGAAGATGTTCAGTATTATTTATTTATTTATTATTATTATTTATTACCACCTTCACGATAGAGAAACTGAATAATGCTCGTCTGCACTTAACTAAGGCAAAGACTCACTCATAATATTATAATACTATGTGCTTAGGTGAATATTACTGTAACTTTTTAAACGAAATCTGTACTGAACATCCAAACCAGAGTTCGTTTTTAGACTTTTAACTTCGTTATTGGATAGAACATTTATTTTCGAATTAATTTTAAAGAAATTAAATAAAGCCTCAATTAATCGGTAACTCTATCTGTATTCATTAGCGTCGGTGTCAATTTGGAGTTCTGAAAGTATCGCTTATTTATCGTTTTATTCCCTCAATTTAGAATTTCGGACTTGACGGGCTGATAGCTCGCTGCTTTCAAACCCCTAGCTAGCTAGCCTTTTTAAATATTTTGTAATCAAGCAGGTTCTTGTTTCACATCAAAAATGACAAATACAGGGTGTAATAAATGTTGAATTTACTAATAATTATTCGTATTCATATATTTATAAAACTACTACGAAAACTGTTGTGTTTACAGCTATCCTAAATTTGAACTTGTTTTCAGAAACAGTTTAAAAGGGAAGAACGACTTAGTATTGTCTTCCTCGCATACAATGTTATCTAGCTAGTTTTATAGAAATCGGCCTGCCTGTAATGAATAAGATATGAAGTTTAAAAAAACGCTATTAAAACACCTGGCTTCATCATCATACCCTCGTTACCAAGCCCAATCTATTGGACTCGTCAAAACGTATCATATATGAGCCCAAACACGAGAAGTTTACTAGTAGTCACTGAAGAGTTCCACTATCATCTCCTGGCTTCATCATCAGATCAGCTCCAAAGTCAAAGTCAATAGGTTTTTATTCATGGACATCACAAGGATCATATAGAAACGTCAACTTAAAGACTACGTGAATTTAAAATTTGAAAGCTTCTGTTAAAGGTCTCGTCCGGGGAAGTGCTACCACCATGCCTATTTCTGCCGTCAAAAAGTAATATTCTCATTGCTGTGTTCCGGTTAGAAGGGTATGGTTGCCGGTGAAATTACTGGCACATGAGATCTTTCATCTTGATATATCAGGGAGGCAACGCGTGAGTGATACCTCTGGTATCACTATGCAAGCATCCATAGGCTACGTTACCACTTACCAACAGGTGGGCCGTAAGTTTGTTTGTAGTATAAATAAGGTTGAAATTGACTTCCAAGATTTGACCACATTGTTTGTTTGTTATTTAGTTACAAGTGAAGCTAATATAAAACCTTTCAACCCCAAACGTCAATCTTTAGAAAAGATCGACATAAGGTATGCTTCATCTAATCTTGGCTTCAATGGAGGCCAATTATAATTTTCAAAACACGTCAATGAAACAAAACTTAGTTACTTATATTGCCTCCGTTTTACAATGAATTGAACGTTTCAATTCAACCAATCACTTGGAAAAAACAGGAACTAAAAAAAAAGCTTTTTTGATATTACTGATAGCTACGTTTGAGTAAATGTTTCAAAGAGCTCTGATAATAAATAAATCATTTCGATTACTTGAAATGATTGATTGAAAGGTTGATCGCAATGATAAAATAAGTGATGTTTCCGTCGCATTTCGATAACTCAGTTATTCTGACTGATGACTGGATGGCCAATTGCAAAGCTATCTTTCTGAAAGGGAATGAAATAATATATTTCAATAGTTATAGATAACTAAGTTTTTCATATGTATTTTTTTTTAATTGATAGTGTGACTCAAAATTATAATAACATAATCTTCAATATCGAGGGTAAGCTAAAGCTAACGAAATATGGTATGTTTTACTTTCAAAAGCTAAAACATCGTACCTTCTTCAAAAACCGCTCGATTTACATTGCACTTGAGTGAAAAACCACGGTCTCAAGGACCTATCATTTCACTGCCTCAACAGCCGATCAAACATCCCTCGAAATATTAAAATATTTTCTTAAAACTCATCTCTTTTTACTCCGATTGATTTGTATTCGCAAAGATAAGTAATTACTCTGGGAGGGCAGATCCATAAATCCAAGGGGCAAGGGAGTCGGCCACCCTTTAAAAAAGGGGGTGTTCTTCTTATATTTAAATATCGAACCCCTTCCGGGTAGGTGCCACGGTTTTTCCAGTGAAAGGGGTAAGTGACAGAACCAGAGAGTAACGCGGCGTGGAGAGGACAACTGATTGCCAAGAATATAGGTACTCATTATTTCTATTTTTGTCAGCGTGGCAATGCAGCAAGCATTTTGGGGACGCTTCCGTCTAGCAGTGATCTGGACCAGTTGAGCTATCTATGGATCGTTTGCAACGGTCTTCAGCTATTTTGTATACAGGATATAAAAAAAAATATTTTATAACTTTACAAGAAGTTACATTATAATTTATGTTTATGTAAATAAATATACCCACCTAATATGCATATCGTCGGCTAGCTAACAACACCGGATTTTATGTATGGAGAATTGCAAACTTAAGCGGTGTTTTTAGACCTTGATGACTTAAGATCTATCCAACGGCATTAAAAAGGTTAACCCCGCAAAATTTCGACTTGAGCGGTGTTCTTAGCTAGCCGACGATATACCATGTTTAAAAATAAAAAGTTAAAAAGAACCAAATAATAGTGATTGATACAAGTTCATGAAAAATAAAAACAAAACTATAAGAAATAGTACTAAGGGATTTTTTTAAGCTTTATCAAAATATTATAACGCTGATTGACTAGAAATAATGAGCAGAACTATTTGTCTTCAAACTTTGAACATTTTTATTTTTAATTTGTTTGTTATAAATCGAAATTTTCCGTAACCTGGTAGGCATGCAGTTAGATAAAAACATAAGTTTATACCACGCAAAGTTTTGGTATTCCAATAAACGGCGATGGGCTTACAAAGTACTAACTAAATGCAAAACGTGAGCATATGCCAAAAACTTAATTTTAGGTTGCCTCAGAATGCCCTTAATTGGTATCCTCACAAATTTGCGCACTGAATATGAATCCTAGGATGACCGCCATGAGGTAATTTAGCGGTATATACGTTTTTTTTTCAATAAAATTTCAGTCTACTCTATAGTTTGTCCTGTTCAGTTTCAAGATGGACTTAAGAAGCAAAAAGGAAAGAGTCCGCGGGGTGGCTCCGCCCACCTAGCCCATTGGAATACAGAATAATAATCGCCAAAAGAAACTGGGGAGGAAAAATATAAATAGCTATCCTATCCACCTCGAGAGAATATTAAAATTTGCTCAAGACCGGCCCGGGTTTCAATTTTGCTAAAATAAAATTATTTTCGGCGGACGATGGACCTTTTGTTGCTTCTAAGCAATTCTGGGCTTTGTTACTTTCTTTCCTTTTAGTTTAATATCAAAGGAATTGTTTTGAGAAATCACTCAGCTTGAGGGAAAAGAAGGTTTGACTAAGGGATTGCTTAAATAGGAGTACTTAATATGACTGCCCCGAAAACTGAAAGCCCAGGGTACTTTCGGTATGCGTGGTCGATCGGCTGTGTTATCGAAACTTTTTGTGCCCGTACGAAAAAGTTACGACAAAGAATGTAGATTTTAGTGATTACCTATTGAAATTTTTGATATTGTGGAAAATAGCAGCTACCCTACAAAACTACAAAATCAAATTACCTACTCCATAATTAAACACGGTTATTGTGTACATGTACACATGTACCTACTTTAAGTGCTTACAATACGGCTTTAATTCGACTTTTCGATTTATAAGACAAAATATTATCCGCATAATTAAGTTATCAACAAATTTACAAATGTTTTTTTTAAGTAAATAAAAAAGCACTTATTTGTTTCAAATAATACATTCATGTACCTAGGTTTTACCATTCAAAAAATCACATCACGGATAATCCACGTAAATTTACATACCTACATAGCCTACTAATTGAAACCTTTCTCCTTTTTTATCTGTTAAAAATCGGATCAAACCATGTATTAGTTTTGTGAACATTGTGACATTATGGTAAATACCTTATAATCGAGATTTGCGTCCTGGTGGCCGAGTGTAAGTGAAAATCGCCCAAGTTTCCGTTTTAAGCAACTTTAATCGCGTTAACTTTAGTTTGAAGAGCTTTCTAAGTACGGTTAGCAGAGTCATACAAGGACATTTACGGCTAAATACTAAATTAAAAATACCAACTTGATTAATTTTACACATCGAGCAGTTAACCCCGAGAGGCGTCCTAATGAACCACAGTGTTCTGTCAACACATCAGTCTTTTAGGACTGATGTTGGCAAACGCAGACATTGTCATTGTCAACAATTAATACAAATGAACAAAAACTTATCATAATTTAAAAACTACAATGTAGAGTCTCTCTCTCCCTATCGCCACACGTGGCTTATTGGCGCTACAATAGATGATGAAACACACGAGTAAAAAGTTTCCAATTATACCTAAGTAAAATTACTTGCGTCCGGTGTTCAATCCAATGTTGTAGACCCTTGCAGACCTAGCGAGCTGTCACTGATATGTCAACGGTATATTTCGTATGGCTGATCCTTATAACCCCATAATTCTTTAAAAGAGCAACGTACCATATAATATGGGATATGTTGCAGTTCGTGCGTCGTCATTTTGGAGTAAACAACAAGTAAGTTGCAGTACGTGCGTCCTGCTACGGGGCGAAAAAAATACCTAAACCTTTTGTTGCATTTCGTGCGTCGAGTATTTATGAATAGCTTGAACAAGTGATACCATAGATATACATAAACAAAACAGAATTGGCAAAGGCTTAGCTATGACCTTATTCTTAGCCTATTGTTTTACAGGTGTATGTCATATTAGTATTATTATATTGCACAGATAAGATGGCTGGCCACCGCTGGTCAAACAGCTAAGAAATCTTTCGTATAAATTAATTCTGTTAAAGATAGACCAGTAAAGATCTTTCAAGAACTTTCTATTAGATCATCAAAATCACTTGCTATTTTTAAAGTTATTATAGATTAAATTAACAGGATGTGTTTTGGACAAGAAAATACGACGTGACTCCCATTGCTGTAAATAGCAGGGTAAAATCCATTAACGGGTAAAAATCTCTCTCGGCCTCAGGTATTGCCTAAAAACTCGGTTTGCTAGTGATAGGCAGGATAATTCAGGTACCTAGTCAGAATCAAGGTCATGTACCTTCCTCGATATCCAGGTGCTTAAAACTCGGTTTGTTAGTGATAGGCAGGATAATTTAGGTACCTAGTCAGAATCAAGGTCATGTACCTTCCCCGATATCCACGTGCAGGTAAGTTAAAGAGACTGGTTTGTTTTTTTCCTCACCAGCAGCGAGTTTTTTCTAATATTTTTATTGATTGGATTTTTTGCCAAACAGGGGCTATGCTATCCCCGTAAAAATCAAACATTAACCCTAGATAGCTAACGTTCCTGAACTTCTATGATAAGCTAACCATTCGACTTTTTGACGATCATTTTCTAAGCGTGTTTTTTATTAAAAAATATGTTATTTTAAATGCAACAAAAAGTTTAGGTATTTTTTTCGCCCCGTAGCAGAACGCACGTACTGCAACTTGTTGTTTACTCCAAAATGACGACGCACGAACTGCAACATATCCGGCATGCGGCAGCGATTTAGTCCTATAGGCCGAACCGCAGATATTATATATAATACAAGTACAGATACTCGTACCTCATCCCATACAAAAAAAAATATCACTCTAACTCGGGCTATTTTGTTTGCCATAAATATGTACTAGATGCCGCTAGCGAGCGGTGGGTAGCGAGCGCCATCTAGCTGTAACTGTAGGTAGATTTGACTTCCTAATAAAATGTAAACAAATAGATGGCGATAAAACCTAATGAGGGCTTTGATTCAAAATAGGTAGGTACCTACTTCATTAGTGTTTTTATGCTACGGCCGCCCGCGCCGGTCGGCGCGGTCGGTAGGTCCACAGGTTAGATGGTAGTACAGAATTATAATACTACCAGACCCGACTGATTTTACATTACTTTATTCCTTGATCGTCATCACTATCATCAACGTGAAGAAGTCCACTGCTGGACATAGGCCTCCCTAGACCTAAAGAGTGGATTTGTAAGAAATACAAGATTAGGTACTTATTTTTCCCCTACAAGAGAATTTTACAACTCGGAACCTATCTAGGTACCTACTTTAAAACGAGAAATATACAGTCGCTTTGTCTCTGATTTGCTGATGGTACCTTTAATATGAATAGGTATTTAGGTATATTTTAGCCACCTGTTAACGTGTGCCCTTTGCGAATACCTACCAAGGTAAAAACAGTATTACCGACCTTCAATATTGTGCATTTATTATTATAATATAGGGTATCTTAGAATATGTATAGGTACCTACTAACCCAAATGGAAGTGATCCTACACAATTAATAGCTATGTACCTAATACATACCTTTAAAGCTACAACTTTTCGAAATTCTGTTATTTTCATTGAAGACATTGGTGTTAAAAATCTGCTGTTATTGTTACACAATAGTAGGCACATACTAATAATGTGGTTTGTTGCAAGCATACCTAAAGAAGCCACCAGCTATATAGCTAACCAGCCACAGGTGCTTTCAATTAAGTATTAGTTAAATACAGAATTTGAATTCAAGTACCAACCTAAGTTTGACTTTACAAGTAATGCAGACTTGTACCTACAACGAAACCGTGAAGCCGTATCTACTTCCTTCAGACTCGGAACACTGCCTCCGATCGGATTAAAAAGCAAAGAACGATTTTAACATCGTCGATTTTCTCAACTTTCTTTTAAATATCCAATGACACCAGGTGCGAAAGGGACAAAAAACAAGGGGGTAATTTTTGCCAATACTTAAACGAAGATAGATAGACCACCCCGAGGGGTGCTTAAGAAAATTTTAACTTTTCTTTATTCAGTGGGAGGGGTGCCACCCGGGCGCGGGCGGTGCCATTTTTCTTCTACTATTCTCTTTGGCTACTCACAAAGAGAAATAACAGTGCTCCGAGTTAAGCATTTATTAAATCCAGCATTCGAAATGAATTTCTAGAAAAGAGCTGCTGTTTCAGCGAGATATTTTGCTGTAATACCTACCTACCTATTTCATTTTTAATTAAAGTAAGATATTAAGTAGTACCTACCTACTAGCTGCTATAAATAAATAAATAAACAACCAACAGTCACGTATCATGTCCCCACACTAGGATTTCTTTTGGATATCAGTAACTACGATAACCATAGTAGGTACCTACAACCCAGTAAGCAAACATTTGTTCCGTAGCGGGAATGAATCCCGCAACTCTTGCGTCCCAGCCGGCTACTCACCCGCTAGTCCACCGAGGGCGTCAGACTATTTATAGACCTACTTTGTACTTCAACACAGTTACACCATAGTTATACCTATCTTTTATTTTGTTTCAATACCTTTTAAAAGGTAGACCTACCTACCTTTTAAACCTACCTAGATATATTATTGATGTTAAATTATTTTAAAGACTTATGTTTTGCTCTTAGAGTTACTTAGGTAACAGATATCCAGCATACATAAGTAAAAAAACTCGAAGTCTTTATTTTTGTAAAAGCAGAGTACCTGCCTACTTCGTCGATCTATACATAGGAAAACATTTTATTTAATCAATCTAAATAGAGATTATTATTTAACTTCAATGGAGCAACAAAAAAAAAATTTATAGGTACCTACCTAAATACCTTGATCCCTCCCTAGACACTTGATGAGTGTACCTACGTACCTACTTATAAGATAGGTACCTACTTATAATTGCCATGTCTAGAGGTAGGTATACCTACCTAGTCTATGTAGCTAGGTATGTGGTACGTAATGTAGCTTCATAGACTAGGGTGGACTTACTTATTGAGAAGATACTGACTTCCCTAATCTAGTTAGCCCTAGTTTAGGAGTCAGGGCTTCAAACAAAATTGTAATACAGGTTATGCATAGGTTATAAAGGCTTGGTATTTGTTTTATATTTGTAGGTAAGTACCTACCTTAAACTATGTATGTACCTTTCAGCTAGATCCAACCTAAATACCTAGGTAGGTAACTTCCTATCATCGGCATTATAATAGGTATTTAGGTCATTATCATAACACCTATGAAATTGCCGTTTTTAGCTTATATAAGTTGTTTATTTGCCACAAATGGTCCAATATTGTATTGACACTATCATCAAAGGCCGATAAAAGCCGTAGTTTGAGGCAAATTATTTCCACGTCGAAACTCATTCGAAAATAAAAAACAAAAACGTTTGCTTAGTCATTATGTATAAAAACCTATAGGAGCGTAGCCTGTATTATAATGTTATTATCTGTGCCGTAGGTACCCAGGTAACCTTCTCTAATTTACTCTGAGGCGGATGGTATTGAAGCAATACTTCTTCAAAGCGTCATCTAGTAAATGCAGAGGCCATTTATTTGTGCGCCTGCTAGCTAAACCTATCTCGGATGAATTTGAGCAATACAGAACCAGTCGACTTCTAGGAGTAAGCAACAGATGGCGCGCTTCGCGTTTAAATGACGATAGCGAACTAATGAAGATGCACAACGAATAGTATCATCATCATCACAGATATTTATAATATTAAACTTGGTTTTATAACATTGAAATAAAATAAATAGTAAATTTCATATTTTTATTAGAGAAACTTTAATTTTTATATTTACATTATTATGCGTATTTTATTCTATCGAAATTCAATATCTTTTTGACATATTCCGCAACTTATCCATAACATTCATTTTCCTTAACTAACATTTTGATAAGTACCACTAGAAATTATAGACTAGGTTTTTGGCATAACTTCCCTGCAAACAAACAAGTGAACAAATATCAATGTTTTATCAAATCAAAAGAGTTAATTCAAAAGGATTTTAACGCCAATGTATGGTCCCAACACACTATTCGGAACAAACTAACAAAATTTTATAATTAACAGTTTGTCTATGGTTTCAGCAACTATGAAGACCGTTTTCCCCACAGAAAATCTAACGACCCTTCTGTGAGTTTCCCCAAGATTTGAAGACAAAAATCTATGTTTTCGTTGTGGCACAGTCTTCACCATTATTATTTGACTAGTTTGAAATGTATAACGTTTTTTTTTGGTAATACTAAGCATTCAAAAATGGTGTCTACAATTCTAGGTTGAGTTTCAATGGTTGATGCAACTAAATAGAAGATAATGCTTTGCTTTTAATCAACGGGGTATCTCCATACATAGTAATAGTTTACAGACATGTATGGAAGTTTATAATATTCCTCTCTATTTTTTTTTTACAATATCATACTAAATTTTCAAAATTGTACCTACATCACAGTTAAAAACCATAAGTAAACTTATATGGTACATAGAGTGAATACTGACTAATAAAAAAATATTAAAATCAATGCTAAAAAATAGGGCAACAACTAACATAACGAACAATATCCTCAAAAAAGGCACCTAAGTTCAAATAAAAGTATATCATGAAAAACCAAATATTTGGCCATAACATTTAAATAAGTAAGTTAAATAACTTAAAAAAATATCACAATCAGTAATACTGTTGGATTTGCACAGCTTATGGAAATGGATTTCTCAAGCATAAAACTAGTAAAGTTGTGTGATTATAAATTACTATGTACACATTCTTTGTTTTTTTACACTGACATTATTTGGCGATATAATGAACATTAATCAGCGTATATCAATGAGCCCATAAAAAAAACATTTGTTAATATACAAATATTTACTAGTTTTCACAAATAAATATTAAAATAAAACTTAAAGCAAGTCAGTTCAAGCCTTAAATTATTTTATCACTTATTATACAATTAAAGTATTACTTGAAATACTTTACAGAACAATTGATTCTTTGAATGCCCGAACATGCATAGTGTATCTTTGGCTTTTAAAAAAAATGGTAACACCTATAATATAGTTTTTTACTTATTAAAAATAACAGAATGGTTATACCAGAGATCATTGTTACACAAATAAAATAATATTTAATACACCCCTTTTTTGGCAATTTTGTAAAATCGTCATACGAAAAACAATTATAAATGGCACGATTTTCGAGAATCAAAGTATTTATATTCTAATCTCGTAGTACACTACAAATCGCAATATATTCGAAAAAAAATACAGTTATTAATTAACTAAGCCAGGGTTTTCACACAAAGCGTGTACAGAAGCATAATTATTTGGCCAATCTTATCAAATGATTTCAAAGTTTACAATATCTACAAGGGCTTTCTTCTAATAACTACAAAGAAGTAACGGCAATTTTAGAATCAGCTATAAAACTTTCTATTGACCAAAAACCAATTAAGACTTTAAACAAGACCAAAAACAGTTTCAGCCTTAAAAAACAGATGGCGCTGTTCTGAGTAGTGAATTCAGAAAGAAAAACCTTGTCGTTAGTTATTTGATAATTTGTCAAGCAAGCACCTAAAACCACATTTGATTGCCATCGTGCTCTCGTCAAGTCAGTGTCATCTATCGAACTAATTGGAACTTTTAAATCGTAAATAAAAAGGCCTCATTTCCACGGGGCTTTTTAGAAGTCTTGCCGAACCCGACAAGATTCGCGGGTGTATAATGTGGGCCTTCGTTGCACACGTCAGTGTCCCGCGTGGCCTAATTATGTAATTTTAGCAAAAAGCCACACTAGTAATTCAACCATGCAGTAGCGTCACTGCGTTAATTTTCTCTGCACTTAACTTTGAAAGTTCCTAAGCTGATGTCGTGACTTGACTTTTTGATTATGTCTTGTGGAAGCTGATGCCTGATGACAAGTTTCTATAGAAACTCATGGCTTTTTTTACTCTAAAATGGCGCAACTTCAAAGTACAATCCGTTTCTGATTGGATCAAACAAACGCCATATTATGACGAGTTGGCGATTTTGCCGCGACAACATGTAGCTAATAATAGAATTACCCCGTGAACGTCAAGATGGCGGATCAGATCTTGGATAAATCATCTTAATCAGAAACGAAAGGCATATTAACCTCATACATAGGGTCAAGGTCAAAGAACCATAAAGAGAGCTATGGTCGGAGTTTCACTACGTGATAAAATCCGGGATGAGGAAATCCGTAGTAGAACTAACCGTACCGACTTTTGCAAGTTTTCTGAACGCCTTCAGTGTTGGATTCATTGGCTGACCTTTTTGTCGAAATTGGACCTATTTGAATTGTCTGACTTAACTAGGCATGATCTCGTTAATTTTAGGCACTCAGGTTAAGTTAAATTGCATATTTTGTTAAACTAGGCAATTTAACTTAATCTGAGTGCTTCACTACACTGATAATGTTATATGACGCTGTGAATTCATCAAAATCTTATTCCTTTTAAAACACATAGAGTTATTTTTAGAGGTATCATATAACTTTTGAAACTATCATGGTTTTGAACATAATTTTCAACATTTTAACATTCAAACTCACAAATCATGGTAAATATAAGTTTTAGAGAAAAATAGGTACCAATTTGTACCAATTCGGGACTAAGCCTAGGTGACAAGCAAATCAATATCCGAGAAACGATCTCGCCATCGTTACGTCAATAAATAAGAAGCGAAGCTCGTTCGATGAACAGACCAGAGGGCCTATGCTGAGTTACAAATACGTTCAAAACTTGTAACGATAACCGTTTCGTCAATTTTTGTATGGAAATCTTGTAGATACGGTCAACGTTTTGATATTTTATAAACTCAGCATAAATGCGCCAATCGTAAAAAGCTAATTACACCGGGTACTACTAGCATTGTAAATCTTAATTGGCCCGTTTAATCACTAACCTATTTGGCACCGTGTTGGTTCAATTCTGGCTTTCGAATCGTGATCCAGACTTTAGACACTAGCCCGGTGCGATGGTAGGTTCAACGTTATCGTATCAGTTATATACAGATCTGTCTCGTCGGGCAAATAGTAGCAGTAGTCATCATCTATCGGCGGCGGCTCGATCTCTTTCGGCATTTGGCACGCATAATCCCAATTCTTCTCCACTGATTTTCTCCGCTTGGAGAAAATAACAGAGCCATCGAACGCGTATTCCTCATCGAAGTGCAAAACTGCGTCGTCGTAGAAGTAATTCTGCATTTTCTTTGTATTCCTAGCTATGTTTTTCATCAGCTTTTTCTTAGCGTAGCTTGACTTTTCCGAATCGTAATCGTCGACCAGTGGATCGTTGCTGCGGTTTTCGGATCGCATGTTCATCGAGTAAAGTGATGAGCTATGCGGGCTGTCTCTGTTCAATCTATTAACCATGCTGTTGTATGGATGTAGGAACTGTTCGTTGTTGTTACACATCATTTCTGTGTTCATCATACCTCTGCGCAGTTGCTCGCGTCGTTTCGCCACCATTTCCTTGAAATCGTCAGGTTCCAGTTGGAAGTCGTTGGTTTTCGCGTTCATATAGAGGTAGCCTGACGCGGAGTTTAGGCGGAGGGACTGCGAGCGGTTTTTAGAGGATGATTTCTCTATGAAGCGAGGGATTCCTCCGATCTGGTAGTTCTTGGCCTTGATCTGCTTGATGTTGGTAGGCGGGATCGGTGACAGCGGATCGCGGTATGGTGAGAGTCTGAAATGTTGGAAAAATTTATCAAGGTTGAGATGGATTTATAGAAGTAGTAGAGCTCCTAGTAAAATAACTTGTCCGGGGAAGAAATGCTCGCATTACTGTGTTCCGGTTTGAAGGGCCTGTGAAATTACAGGCAGATGAGATTTTTCACCCGCTGTTCTTCTATTCGAAAAAGGCGCTCCTACACTTTTTCTATTTTAACTGAAATATTTTTCGTGTTTATGTTATATTATATACGCTCTTTTTGCTTTGAAGGGTAGTACATCAGTCAAGTAGTTCCCTTAATACAAGCTCTGCTTAGTTTGGGGCTAAATAATATGTGTGAAAAATTACCATCGTTATTTATTTATTATCATACAGACAAAAAATCTCTTCGCGCAAAAGAATCATCATCACAAGACCTTTCTGTCACCTTTGACATCTGTCAAAAAACGTATTTTATCAGCAGTTAAACGTAATTGACCCAGAGATAGTCGCCTATCATTATTAAACCATACAACATTTTAGGTCCATTTTTTTGTACGTGAGCTGTTTTAAGATTTATATTAAAATACAAGGAAAGTACAAAATTCACGCACCGTCACGGAACGCGCTTCTGTGACGAGTTGCGATCGTAAATGTTTTATTAAACATACCTGTTATGTCCGAAGCAACTGCAAGAACAGCTGCAGACGCTCGGCGCGTAGTCCTCATCAGTGTAAAGCGGAATCAGGGAGGTGTCTCCTGTAATCACATTTACATTCATCAATCGATCTGGGTCATTGTCATTCAGCGTGGCTATGCGATATGAAGCTCTTGGGATTTAAAATGCCAAATCGATAAAAAATTTAGGTAATTATTGTTTTGTAAAAGAATTGATCATTAAAAATAATAACCAGGTTTGTTTTCTTGCCCTTCTTTCCTGGTCGCGGAGGCAGTAGATAAAATCGACGTTTCAAAGTGATCCTTGTGATTTTGATGAATAAATGAAAGCTAATAGATTTTTCGACTTGAAAAATTTATGTGCGGATTAACACGTCCTCAAAACGGTGAAGGAAAACATCGTGAGGAAACCGGCTTACCTTCTGAGGTACTAAACATTTTAAGGCATGTGTCAAATATTGTTCGGGCATGCCTCTAACTACCCCCTACTTGCTATCCTCAAAGATCTACGCACCGAGGATGTATCCGAGGTGTCCAGCTAGGGTGATACAGTAGTGGGTGTGTTTATTAGGAAGCTTACCTGTGAGTATTTGATTGGGGTCGGCTGGTAAGCGCGTGCCGCGTGAGACGCCCCTTAGCACGTCACCGTCCGCCGTGATGACGTCACCTTCGAGCCTCACCGCCACCTGCTGCGCCTGGAAACACGAGCTTCATCAGAACTACGACCTGCCTGTTTAGCATGAAGCCTCAAGACTTTGTCTACCGCCGAGAAAACAAAAAATATTTTGTCCCTCTTCTTTGTTTGATAGAATAGGCGACAGAAATAGTTTTTGTCTTCTCTTTCGTAGACAAAACGTTGTCTTGGGTGCTCAGTCAGGGTGTCTAGACAAATTAACACTTCTTGCTGGCGGTAACGCCTGCGGAAAGATTGAATTTGTATGAGTGACTTTAACTGTAGCAATGTCACATGACAGCTGCCAAGTTTAACCTTGACAAATTTGCGTTAGCGTGAACGGAAAAGTAAACGTGAGGTATTTGTCTAGACTTGAACCTGAGAACCTCTAAAGCTGGCTTGTGATAACAACACAATTTGCATCGTTGCACATTGGGTAGCATATTGATAGGTACATATTGGTAGCATATGGTTGCATATTGGTAGGTATCGAGGGACACAAAATAGTATGACTAGAAAAAAGAAAGAAAAACATTTATTTCGCACGACAACACAAATTTTGTAAGTTAGGATGGTGGGATAAGTTATGAAAAAAATAATAATAATAGGTACTAATATTTAAATAGGTTAGTTATTTTATACATATATGTATAACTGAAACAGAAATGCTCCACATACCTTAGTAGTTCATCTACCTAGACAATTCAATTTCGCACCAAAAAGGTATCAGCTCAGCATAATGCTAGGTACCTAGATAGCTACCTATTTATGGCTGGTATTCTGCTGACCCTGCGCAGTGACGTCACAGACGCCAGAAGCAAACACTACTCTAGCGGAAGTCTCATTTCTGCATGACAACGAGGGCGGATAGTGTGTGATCTTGGCCAATACTTGAATATTATAGGGATTTCATTCATTAATAGCGTATTTTTTAAATTAATGTATATTATTTTACCTGTTCCGCTTGTGCCTGATCACGTTTCTCGTCCTCCGTATTCATAGTCACAAATCTGAGCACGAGTAAATTAAGGCAGGCAGCCACTATAGCCAACCCGAAAAGGATGAATATAAGTGCGAACATCACGTATGATGGCTTGCGGTTCAGAGCGTTGTCTTTTTGTAAGGCCACCATGTCACCGAAACCTGAGGAAGATATTTTGAAGATGAAGATTTAGTAGTAGGGCTCCTTGTGAAAAAGCCAAGTCCGGGGAAGTTCTGCAACTATACATATTCCTGCCGCCAAGCAGTGAGTGCCGGTGAAATTACAGACAAATGAGTATACTTCGCTCACTCGAACAATAAATCAATAAACCTACTAAACATTCCATGACGGTGTCGTTATTTTTGTGTGCGGTCGCTTTATTATAATTATGTAACTACCTACAGTAAAGTTTATAATGTTAGTTTTAATGCCTACCTACTTATTACTCCTACTTATAATTCACTGATGTTTTTGTTATGCATTTTTATCTCAAATACAGTAACACACCGAGAACCTAGTGTCTAGACAAACCTAACATAGGTTTAAAGATGCTACTAACTAACTATTGTACCTACTTAATATGTTAATAAATAAATAAATAAATAAAAATAAAATAAATCCAACGAAGACCAATGTCCAATGTCCAGCAGTGGACATCTACAGGCTGTTAATTAATGATGATTGTTGTTTGGAATTTGATAGGCCTAGTTTGTGTGCAACAGATACATACCTATAGTTGTAAGTGTGATGAAGCAGTAATATACACTGTCAAAGTAACTCCATCCTTCAAAGCTGGAGAATGCAGAGGCACCACCAATAATCGTGAGAGATGATAGAATGGTGACCACGCATATTAGATCCAGCTCGGAAGCGTTCACTTGTTTGCATTTCAGCGCTCGCTTTAGTGACTTGATGATTACACTGGAAATAATCAAAAATATTATTAAATTAAGACTGCTAAAATATTAGAACTAGTAAAATATTAGATAAAAAACTGGTAATATATTAGATTAAAACTGGTAAAATATTAGATGAAAACTGCTCGAGACAGAGTAAGGCATACAGTGTGTCGGTATCAGATATCCATCGTCCAAGATAAACTACTGGGAAAAGGATAAACTCCCCTTACAGTATTGAGGTATTCACGCGAGTGGGGGGATGAGATAGATCTGAATGCAAAGTTTTATTTCGATACGATTTAAACTGAGCCATAACTCGGAGTGTAACCTGGGCAGATGCTAGTAATATTATAAACGCGAAAGTTTTTGAAGATGGATGTTTGTTACTCTTTCACGCAAAAACTACTGAACGGATTTTAATGAAACTTTACAGTATAAGTATAACCTATACATCAGAATAACACAGGCTATTTCTTATCCGAGTACCACGCGGGCGAAGCCGTGGACAGAAGCTAGTGATATATAAGGGTACGGTTTACGACATCAAAACTCTAGGAAGTAGATCTTCATTGTGAAAAATTTATTCTTTGGACTACCATTATGTATTTTTGCCGCATAGCCGTAACGATAGAAGAGCATAAGCTGGCACAGTTTAGTTTGGTGCCTAGGTTTTTAACCACGACGAAAGGGGCATATGCTTTTGAGGTGGTTTGTATGCAGCGGCCGCGGAAGTGAGGGGCAGAGGAGGCCAAATGCCCTCCCTGAAATCACATAGGTACCCGCCTACCAAACCAGGACTGGAGATTGAAGGGGTGACCAAAGAAATTTGCTCTCGGTCGGGTTTTATAGACACAACTCACTCTGAAGACACAAGACAGGGTTTTTAACTATGTACTGTGATTTAAAGTCGCATACCTGCTAAGTCTATTTACACGTTCTCCAATACTCTGGAACATGATCAGACCAAGTGGTATGCCCACGATGGCATAAAACATCGTGAACACCTTTCCTCCGATCGTAGCTGGAGTAGAGTGGCCATACCCTGAAACAATAATCACTAGTAAGCTTGCCACAAACTGATCCCAAGATGTACCGTTCTTATCGACCCGAAAGGAGGGTTCCGAGTTTAACACTAGGTATTATAAAAGCGAAAGTTTGTGAGGATGGATAGATGTTTGTTACACTTTCACGCAAAAACTACTGAACGGATTTTAATGAAATTTAACAGTAATAAAACAGACGACCTCTGTGGCGCAGTGGGCGAAGGTCCGCCTGAGACGCAGAAGGTTGCGGGTTCAATTCCCGCCGCGGGACAAATGTTTGTATTATCTGCAAATATTTGTCTCGGCTCTGGGTGTTTTCTATGTATAATATGTAAGTATTTACAAAAAAAAAATATAAGTAGTATATCAGTCATGTAGTTCACATAACACAAGCTCTGCTTACTTTGGGGCTAGATGATGATACGTAAAAAAAAAAACTGATACCTCAGAATAACACGTTTTATCCGGGTACCACGCGGGCGAAGCCGTGAGCAGAGGCTAGTATATTTTTTGTTTTGGTTACCTTGCCATATGTCATCATCGGCGGAATTCAGAGGTCTCATTTTAATATCGACATCTAGTTCTGTTTTTTGAACGATAAATAAAAACTAGTTTTCTTGTCACAAAGGTCCAAAACTAAATTAAATAGTATTGTATTATATTTTTTCCTTTTAAGCGATACCCACATGATGACCACAATAATATCAACTCAGATTTTCTCATTTTTTTTCTAAGTACCTTTTAGACCCCTCAATAGTCCCTGTACTTATTAAACTCATTAGCGCCGATTCTGTAGTATGGTGTACTACAGAACCGGCGCTATCTCTTTCTTGCTTGCACTATCAATAAAAGAGAGCGACAGTTTAAATTAAGTTTAGTTGGTGTACTACAGAATCGAGGCCAATATCGAACTTAAAACCACTAACCCTTTGTTTCATAATCACTCACTAAAATAGCAAGTCGCTAAATCTAGCCCTGTCCTTTTCTAACACTAAACAAAGGATAGAGTCTGGCAACTATCAGCAAGCTACTGAAGTTAGCGAGTGATTATGAAAGAGGGTATAACCTACCAAGTTTCATCAAGATTGAATAAACGGTTCGGCAATCATCGTCATACAATCAAACATACATACAGAAAAGATATAAACGCCGAATTGTCCAATACCCTACAATTATAATAATGCTGGAGATTTTTCACAGCTTCATTTAGCCCCAAAGTAAGCAAAGCTTATGGTATGGAAACTACATGACTGATACACTACTTATATACATCTTCTTTTTTTTGTTTGTAGATACATACATATTATACATAGGAACACCCAAACCCGAGACAATTTTTTGCAAATCATACACACATTTGTTTCGCGGCGGGAATCGAACCCGCAACCTTCATGACTGACGTCTCAGGCGGTCCTTTGCCGACTGCGCCATCACAGAAACGATGACCTCTAGAAAACTCGTAAATTAAGAAGAATAAAACAAAGCTTATTCTTCTTAATTTACGTTGTATAATTATACAGTATAAAAAAAAATTACCAATAGTAGTAAGGACAGTAGTGGCATAGTAGAAAGCTCCCGTGAACTTCCACTGCTGTCCAGCTTTATGCGGCTCTGACTTCAGAACGACTGTCTCCATCACTCTAAAATCTTCCTCAGTTATATTGTACTTCCGGATTATCATACCTTCAATAGCTGGAAATAAAATTCATTTCTCAGAATTGAACCTTGCAACAAATGATTATTCTTTTCTTTCTAATATTATAAACGCGAAACTTTGTTAGGATGGATGTTTGTTACTCTTTCATGCAAAAAGTACTGAACGGATTTTGATGAAACTTTACAGTAATATAGCTTATACATCAGAACACACAGGCTACTTTTTATCCAGGTAGCACGCAGGCGAAGCCGTGGGCAGAAGCTAGTAAATTATATTTCATGCTTAATCACATATAAAAAGGGTTACTTAGCAACCTACACAATCAAAATCAAAATTGCAGTGACCTATGGGAGTTCATGTACCTACCTATTTTCTTATGTATTGTTTTAACACCCATACTAAACTATGTACATGACAGCAATAAATAAATATGATTATCATTATAAGAAACTAGTGGTTGGAAATAATTTAAAAAGTCTCAAATTCCCACAAATTCTGACTCAGCGGGACTTGAGTCTACAACTTACGAGGGACTAATAAAAAATACTATTGTGTAATTGGTCAACACATTGCCGATTTAAGCTTCCCATCTAGTGGTTCAAGTCACTCTGTATATTTATATATACAGAGTGACCAAACTGTGGTAAAACTATAAATGGGAATTGAACAAATTTTCAACAAAAAAAGTATTGTAAAAATAAACCTGTGGGCCAGTTCCTACTAGATATAGATCTGAATTCTACTAGATGATATTTTAAGTAACATGAATGTCAGGGAAACACTAGAAAGTCCCATTATTGACAGGCATTTACATGGTATTTCCAGTTTTAGCATAAGCACCGCACAAGCATTTTTATTACAGCAGCAAAGACAAATATTACTTGAAATTTTTTATCAAGCAAAAGAGAGTTATATTAAACCCACACCTAAGTCAGTCACAAACTATGCCTGTTCCAAATCAGTTCAGCCTTTAACAAGCCTATTAGCAACAAACATCCAAATTTTGAATTTTTAATAATAGTTGGATTAATATGTAACTCTTGACTTAAATTATTGTACCTTGTAGCACTTCAAATCGATTCCTCTCCGTAGTAGATTCCAATGCATCAAATACAGCTGCACCGACCAGCAAATATGTAAATGTGCACACAATTAACGATAGAGTGCGAACATTCTGTTTCTTCATCCCTGCCAAGGGTCCCAGACCAGGGCAGGAAGCCCGTTCACTATCTCCAGCTTTAGAACTTTCAAAATTTCATCATAAATAGTCCAGCTAGCTAACTAAAATAATTTCCCTAAAAATGGGGCCAGTTTAAATATGGAATTCATTTTCACTTCACTTCGCTCCTTGATTATGGCTTTTCAAGTATGTAGATCAATGATTCCTTCCGAAAATTATGTGAACAGTTTGAATTTGGAATTCATTTTGGCACTGTTTATTGGCAACCAGTTTTCATCATTCAGCCTCTATATTGGAAGATTTTATATCTATATTTCTTGGCCTAGGTTACTTCAAAACCTTATGTAAAATCAATTTCTTTGTTGAAATTTTTTTTACTCATATATGTGAATGCATCTGAAAAAAGTGTAAAGATTGTATGTACTTAATCTGGAAGCTGGCAATACACAAGGACCAAGGATCTATGTAATGCCTAAATATAGCACTCACACTGATTAACTGATTATTTTTTAATTTATGTACAGCTTGGCAAAAAAAAGCTGTTATACAAAATATTATGACACTTTCTGTTAGATGAATTCTTTCTGAAGAATATTTAGTTCTGTTTCAAGACTTTTTTGCCAGAATAGACATCATAAAAATGGATAAGTGCTGTAAACTGGCCTAAAATACAAACAAAATAGGCAACTTTATTTCTAGTCACCTGAAAATTATTTTTATTTCATGCAAACAAAGAACTCACCATGCATGAAGGTCTTAGCAGTTTCGCATGTGATTTGTTTCTTATAAACAACACCGATCTATACATTTATAAATGATTAAGTGCTATGGGCATAGCTGGATAAAAATAGCATCGCGCTATCCGCATTCAGATAGGTCAACGCACACGGTATCGTTTAACTGGGTCAAATGTTATGACAAGTATATTTCCTAACGGATTCTCACAGCTGACTTGAGCTATCGCCGCTAACTGATAACTTTCTTCAATTACTTATCAACCAAAACAGGCAAAGTTAGAATAATTTGCATTTAATTCAGGATTTTCAGGTGTGAAATACTGCATGCGGTGGTAGGGAATAGGGATTCAGTTCAGTTGGCTGTCATTGTCTGTAGTTTTCTTCTGTCCTGTGTATTTCACGAGCACTCTTGAAGAACATCACGAAAACAAACTGTTTTATGTCACCATGCTTTGCAATGATGGTTTATACAACGATTTACATGATAAAATTAGAAAAAATAACAAAAATTGAGCGAAAAGCGAAACCTTTCGTTCGATGCACTTCCCACTTCCTTGACCTAATTTTAGGGTTGTTACTATAGAAAAATATGTTTTTACTGCAATGCAGCAGATTATTGCCAGGCGAACTTATCTACTCCTCCAGGAAACAAAACTTGTGAAGAAAATGGAATAACACCCATACTAATTATGTAACTGTAAACCGATAATAAGTGAATGGTTCTATACTGTTAGCAATAATAATAAAATTCGATTTGCTAAAGCAGTACCATCTCTTTAAGGGAAAGTGTTTATTTTTTACTCTACCCGGCGAATTTGTTTACTTAGTGGGCAAATGGTTTTCAAAATCGCCACTAGATGGCAGTGTTGGCCAAGCTTAGTTCGAGGCTTAGGCACACTTTGGCCACCCACCTATGTCGTCGGGCGTCAAGTAGCGCCATCTCTTGAAGGGAGTATTTATTTTTACTCTATCCGGTGCATGTTGTTTATTTAGCAGGTAAATGGTTTTCCAGTTAGCCACTAGATGGCAATACTAGCGAAGCTTAGGTTGGAAATTGGAATTCTGAGTCACAGTCGACTAAACTTACGTATAAAATCGTTTGTGTTAACTGACTGACTGATATAGGCCTGAATTCATAGTCGGGGATTGAAAAGTCCCCCAAAATCCATCATTCAGCTTTCGCCTTATAGCTGGGTGCATAAAGGTTGATTTCGCGCTTAAATTTTCCCATAGTGCCTGAATAGTCCCCTAGAAGAGCCCCTATTTATATATGAATTCGGGCCATAGCAACGCACAGCCAAAACTATGTACTAATCTAGAAAGCTGAAATTTGGAACATAGGTTTCTATTATAACTTAAGCAACCGTTAAGAAAGGATTTTTGGAAATGCAACTTGGGGAAATGGGGAGGGTAACTATGTATGAAAGTTTTTGTTCTTTGAAGTTAGAAACATGAAAATTTGAATTACAGCTACCACAGATATTATAATGCCAGCTACTGAGCTTATATAAATAACGATGAGTTTCAGGGGTTTTGGAATTGTCATTTTAAGGGGGGAAAGTTTGTATGTGATTAGGTACCTATCGGTTTCTTTTAATGCAGGAACTTGAAAACTGGCATTTTATCTAATACTCATCATAAATAAATAGGTAATTTTATGTTTCAGGGTTTCGATTTTCACATTTTCATGTGAGGTAAAAATTTTGGGAGACCGTATTGTACGTCCATGCAAAGCACAACCATGGAATGCACACCCCTGGAAAGTACAGCCAGTATTACAAACCATTTGGTTTGAATTATCTGGGTGTGCTTTCCATGGTCGTACAATACGCTCCGTACAAACTAAACACATGACGGTATTGCACACCCCTGGAATGTACACCCCGGATTACAAACCAATAATCTCGACGCTCATTGGTCGCGAGTTCGTCATATCCGTGAGCTCTCATTGGTCGATGCGAATAAGTCGCATGACGAGAACGAGCCTCGTTTGCACTGAGCAAGTTTTAATATGTTCAACTAAAAGTTGCCATTGATAAATAATGTAAACAATAAGTTAATGTTGGCCTGAGAAATCCTTCCTAAGCAAATCCGTCTTGGATTGGTTAGGTTATTAGGTTTTTTTTATTACCACTCAGAAAAGGAGGATTGCTATCCGAACTTTATCCAACAAACTTGGGTTCAAATAAATAAAACCAACCGGTTAGTTCATCTGCAAAAACCAGACATAAATAACTAATCTACTTACTACATCTACATTAATTTACTAATAGCGTAAAATACTATGGCAACACAGCACTTGCCCCTTGATAGCACTCGCACATGAAAACAGAGCATGAAATTGGTTCGTATTCCATGGCTGTACATTCCAGGGTTGTACAAAACTGGCCGTACAAGGTCAACACGTGTAGGGAATGCACGCCCAGGAATGTACGCCCAGTATTACAAACCAAGTATTTGAAACCAATGGTTTGTAATACTGGCTATACTTTCCAGGGGTGTACTTTCCATGGTTGTGCATTACATGGACGTACAATACAGGGACTCAAAATTTTTATGGGAGTATTTTTTTTTTAAAAGCCTCGCGTGCAAAAAATTGATACCTACTTATTGATAATTGATTGATACCTACTGTTTGATTACTTAACTTTATTGGTTACTAGGTCTTTTTTTCAGGATCACCTAGCTCACACTAGTCATGCAACTACCGCGACCAAGAAAAAAACTTAACTAGATACCTAGGTAGGTTATAAAAACATTTTATTTATGAATAAATACAAAGGGGTGAATTGTACAATTATTGCCAAACCTAATAGTTTATTGGCATGACGCAGACCGGCTTGTTTTTTTTTAAATAAAATTCGATTTGCTAGAGTATCACCTTGAAGGGAATGTGTTGATTTTGCTCTGCCCGGCGAAACAACGTTTTCACACCTACTTTATCTACTTACCTACCTACCTAAATACACGTAGGTACATATAATGTATGTGAAAGAGACTTTTTAAAAAGTCCCAGACAATCATGTATGAAGAAAATTACATTTTTAGAAAGAATTTTTTGCGCAATTGGTAGTAGAGCTCCTTGTGAAAGAGCTCGTCCAGGTAAGGTTCGTAAACTAAGTACCTACTTGGTTTACTGTTTGTTACTACATATAGGTATCTAGTCTAGGCAGGCAGGGACGTAAGGGCTGTGGGCATGATACCGGCGCGTGCAGAGCAACTAGGCCATGAAGCGAAAGCTAGGGCCGCTTTCTACGTTGCATAGAGTTGATGCAACTGTCATTTTGACAGTTGTTGATTTTAGTGCGATTTACTTAAGTAGTACTTAATCAAATGGTCCACTACTGGCCAAGCCTTATTTCCCAATTCCAAGCAGCGATGGGCTTGCAATAACCAATCACGTGGGTTGCTAACTACTAATGCAAAACGCGACATGTGCTAAATTATACCAATGTTTGGACATGTCTCCGACTACGCCGTACTTGGTATCCTCACAAATTTGCGAATTGAGATAAATGGTAACAGACAAACAAACTCTTACGGAAAATGCACACAAGATCCAAGGCATTTAGTACCGACGACGACAACGAAGGGTAAACATTGACGCGTGCGAACTCTGAGAACCTTTTGCCCTCAAGAGGTGCGGGTTCGATTTCTGCTGCGCTCGGCTTTTTCTTGCAGAATCCTTCGCTGATTTGGGGATGATTAGCGGTATGGACTTTTGGTAGTAATAATAGCAATAGAACCGTTGCCGAAATCGACTCTCAAAAGAGTTATTGTTTTTGATTATAGGTAACTAGTTTCTGCCCACGGCTTCGCCCGCGTGGTACCCGGATAAAAAATATCCTCTGTGTTATTCTGATGTATAAGCTATGTTATTGTAAAGTTTCGACAAAATCCATTCAATAGTTTTTGCGTGAGAGTAACAAACATCCATTTTCACAAACTTTCGCGTTTATAATATTAGTAGGATAAACAATAATAAACTAACTACTGTACAACTTTGTCAAAGATTGTAGTAGGTACTTATCTAAGCTGATGTATTATTTGGTATACTTACAATAAAGTATTTTCTATCTATCTACCTATCTATTTACTAGAGCGACGACCGCGACTTCGTTCATGTGGAGGGTTTTCCATGCAAAGTTCAAGCCTCCTTTGCATCCACCATGGTTAAACAGCTCCTGGTAGCTATCACAAAACCGAACATAAAAATATTTTTATATACAACCTCAAATACTATTCAAATGAGTTCAAACGCGACTGTTTTACTGTGATCCTTTGCACAGATGATTATTTTCCTCCATTGACCATCTTCACTCCATTAAGTCATGGTAAAGCCAGCTCTTCATCCATACTAGATCTCGAATAGTAAAATTAAGATGCAATAATATGCAAGGTTATGTTGCACTGAGAGGGGAACCTTTCTCCAAGTTCTGGGTCACTGTTTATGTAAGTACCCTACCTATACATAGGTTGTACCTACTGCCACAGGTAAGGTAATATTTTATGAAGGCAAGTACCAACAGTTTAACATGGCTGGCTTCAGAGAGAGAGAGAGAGATAGAGATGAAGAAGAGAACGTGCATATCAGCAATACCGTGACCGTTTTCCAGATAGGTAGGCAATAGATGAATCTACTCCGTATTGCAAACCGAAGAAAAGTGCCTAAGTACTTACAAAACATTGGCTATAACCTAAAAGCGCTCCACAAATCATTGTGGATTCATAACCATGGATTTGGCCTATCCGTTTGCATTTCTACATGTGGTCAGTGGTCGATACAGTCGTAGTCGCGATTCAACTTCGATGCATACTCGCGTAACAGATATTATAATACAAGTACTCGCGTCTAGGTACTTCTATGTAGTTGCATTAGGTATATTGATTTGGACGTCAGTGCAGTGGTTCCCCCACGTTGAATTAGGATTAGACTGTATCGATTCAACTTTACTATTGCGTCGAAGCGACATTGTATCGGGCGACTGAAGCGAGCAAAGGCTTTTTTAAACCGCTACTGACATGATTAAAGGTATGTCTTTGTCTCAAGCAAAAAATCATGGATTATGGATATATGCATAAAGGGATGGGAGGCCTTACAGACTGTAAGGCCTCCCATCCCTTAAATTAGCCGCTCACTGTAGTACAGTGGTATTAGACAGGCTAATTTAAGATTATTGATATTAGTTAGTATGAAGCATATTGACTATGAAAGAAGCCTCATTGCGTCTGTATTGATTCTGCATCGCGTCTGCGTTGATTCTCATCGCGTCTGTATCGAATCTGCATAGTTACGCGGTACACGGCAACCCGACTGTATCGCTGTAAAAAGACACCGTGGGCGATGGCTCTAAGTAGCCAAGTGGATAGGATGTATTAAAGTGCATAGAGGTTTACGATGCAGAAATTATACGATTGTATTTACCAACTTTACCACTGACACTTAAATAAACATCAATTTTGAGTAGGTACCTTAGTACTTCATCATCACTATTAGCCTGTAGAAGTAATAGAGATCCCAAAGAAAGCAAAGTCAAAGTCAAAGTCAAAATTCATTTATTCAATAAAATCACAAGGACCACTTTGAAACGTCGGTTTTTATCTAGGTGCCTGTTCCTCCGCGACCAAGCCAGGAAAGAAAGGCAAGAAAACAAGGCTGGTTATTCTTTTTAATGATCCTTTTACAAAACAATAGGTTCGAGCTTAGATGAAGATACTGGGCTACCCTGATGCCATCGCTTCCTCTAGTATCGTCCGGAGTTTGTAAAATCCATTTTAGATTTCATTCTGCCAGCTATTAGGTATTTATGGCCTACCTAATGCCACTTCAACTATCTTATTCTAAAGCTATGCCAGTGACTTTAGTTCTTCTACGGATTTCTTTGTTCCAGATTTTATCACCTACTTGAAACTAACTATCTGAAAAGGTTAAACTAAATGTAAAAGTAGGTTTATCTAGCATTTGCATGAAACATCTCTAATGACTGTACGTAAAACTGTGTTGGTAATTATTATACAAGTTTAGGTAAGTTAAAAAAAATTGTAGGTAGGTAGACACGTTAGTTGCATGCTCTGCATGCTCTACAATGAACTCTGGGCTTAGGCGGCTATAGAGTGGGTTCCGAACGCACGGCGACAACGTGGGAGACCCACACGGCGATGGCGGGATGAGCTAGACTCTTACAATAAGGACTGGCCAGAAATAGCTCAACATAGATAGAGACTAGTGGAGGGAAGGGACGCCTTTGCCCTACAGTGGGAAACATCAGGCTTAAAGATAGACAGGTACTCATATTACCAACCATTTCATCTGAAAAAGTTATTTTCTCGTTTTTCTTCTAAAAATTTATGAATAGGGTAAATTTTTTACCTTATGATAATTTCCCTAGTCCATTTTATATATATTTAGGTAGATACCAATCGTTTTGACCTGTCCTAAAAAAACACACGCGCTTACGGCTGTAATCCAATTGATAGATAGATAAACTCTTTATAGTGAATAACACTAATCAACAGTACAAATACAAAAAAACATAATAAAAGAACAAAAAAAGAAATGCACAATGGGCCAATGATGTACAACTTCAGATCTATACGTCACATCAGACGTAGATCCATGAGTTTATCAAGTAGTAATAGTCAGAGGCGCGTCCAAACATTATATTTGACACATGGCCACGTTTTTAATACAAACTCCCAGAACACAAGCTCTGCTAGTTTTGAGGTTAGATGATGCATTATTATTATTATTATTTGGCACTGACGTAGAGTAAGTAATAGGTCAATTTGGTAGAGCAGAAACAAACAAGTACCTACTGATATTTTTAATAAAATACGGGAACAAATTAATTTAATTTAAAAAACTAGACTAATTTGCAGGTCATCGCCATATTAATTATTCAAATA
The DNA here is from genome assembly GCA_958496245.1 of Perizoma flavofasciatum. Taxonomy (NCBI): domain Eukaryota; kingdom Metazoa; phylum Arthropoda; class Insecta; order Lepidoptera; family Geometridae; genus Perizoma; species Perizoma flavofasciatum. Next base: position 5,643,293 of record OY292419.1, on the reverse strand, counting down.
AAAAACACGAGCAACCCAAAAGACGTCTATAATAGTAAATCGTGTCGTTATGTTCGCCTGTAATTATTTTATCTGTGACGATGTGCCCATTTCACCCAGCTAAACACCTTTCTTTACCCACACATGCAAACTTTCACCTACGTTATATATACTGTGTATCATAGAAGAGTTTATTTGTGTGGGGTTCTTTGCAATGTCATAATTTTCTACCTCTTTCAGTTGTTCAGTTCTCGACATAGACCTAATTTTCACTCACACTAAATCGGTTTGGCATTTAGAAAAAACTTTAAGACTATATTTGTTGTATTATCACGTTCTTCATAGGTTATTTCTTGATAATCCTACGCTTAAGCCAGTAAGCAATTTGAGATATATGAAAAAAACAATGAAAAAAGAACAAGTGTTGAGAAAAGTGCAAGGTGTACTTTTCACTTTGCAGAGGTTCTTTTACACACAAAATGATAGTTTACAGTCTGGTTTTAAACATAGTACAAACCAACTTTGTTGTTCAAAACAATATATCAGTATACCACTTGATAGACTTACAATAAAACTTTTAATATTATTTCAAAAACACAGAGCTGCGCTGCTGGTTGAAAGCTTTTCTTTGTCATCAGTGCACGCAATTTTCCATCTGTGTGAGTGAGAGAAGGGACGTGTCTGTGAATCTGTCGTGTCTCTACACTGTACTTAGTAAACTTGTGTGCGTTATACGTCAGTGTGGGTGTTGCGTATACGCACGCAATGCCAATGTCAGTTACGCGCGCAGAAAGTTGTAAAACTTTTACGGTAATAAGTATTACATGACCGGAAAATTTCTTTTACTGGAAGGAAATATATTTTTTCAAGTGCTTGATTATAGTAACCTATTTTGCGTGTTTTTTTGGCGTGTGGCGGAACTTATGTGTACGTAATAGGGGTGGATGAACTATGTGTAGTAATTTGAGGTTATTGACTTACTCACACTGATTTACCACCTGCAAATATCAAACTCAGTTGTGTTTATAAGCTTTCTAGTATACCTGGTAATTGGAATGATCCCTGAAACATGTCGGTCAACTAATGCCTGGCGTTCAATAAATAAGTTTCCCCGTTATGGGAATTTGGGATTTCATACAGCTACGTGAGATAATTTTTTTTCGATTACTAAAAATAGAGCTTCTTACAAAAAAATCTAGCTTTTTCTACTGTGTTAAACCATTTTGATGTATTAAAAAGTTAGTAGCCAGTTCAAAGAATTTTACTTACAACTTTAGCACCCAATTTACAAATTTTCTTTGAACCGGAAAAAATCCCTTGGTGTGCGTTATCCGAGCGTTATTTTTATTTGATCGGACAACCACTAATATAAAGTGACTCCAGTTTTTGTGGTCCGATCACGAGGGCAACAGACCCTAGTTCATGTGAAAATTATGATTTAATTATATAGTTATTGATTAATTATAGAGTATTTTTATATAGTTGCACGAATATTACAGTTTTATAACTTTCACACATTTTTGAGATCCGTTCAGAAACCAAGCTTTTAGCTTGGTTTCAAAGACCAGGTTAAGTCAGGATGGTCCTGTATAGAGCATATTTAATAAAATAACTAGTATCAAGAAAATATTCAGTGCACCTCGCTAAGCTTTATTTCATGCACTTTTACTGATTAAAGTTTTGTAATAGGTTATGTCAGAGTCCTCATAATTAAATGTATTTCCTGTATTCAAATTTCAAGTCGCGAACTATATTGCTGCATAACAGAATCCGGATTTTTATTTTTGATAAATAGTTTCATGACGTATGTTCAACCACATCTATATCCACAGATTTATTATATATATATTATGGATGAATGACATTTTAAAGGTTGCGGCCTTTAAAATGTCATTCATCCATCAGCTGGAAGCCATTCTACACTACGTATTAGAACTTAGGTAGAGTAGGAAGGTCTGACTCAGTCATTATTAAACAGAGGATTCCACTTAACAACATGCAGGTCTTAATCAGTCATAATTAAACATAAGATTCCACCTAATAACAAACAGGTCTAAATCAGTCATAATTAATTAAACAGAGGATTCCACCTAACAAAAGGCAGGTCTGACCAGTCATCAAAAAACAGAGGATTCCACCTAATAACGAGCAGGTCTGACTCAGTCATATTTAAACAGAGGATTCCACTTAACAACAGGCAGGTCTGACTCAGTTATTATTTTCCACAGAGTCCTAGTTAAATTGTAAAGTGCAGTGAAAGCTGCAGTCTAAGAGCTGCTGCATCAGCGGAAACTACTTGATACTTTTGATGGCCTCGGTGGCGCAGTGGTGGACGAGGAGCCGGCTGATACGCAATTCTCGCTGTGAGACAAATTTTAGCATGTTCTGCAGATTTATTCCCGGGTCCGGGGGTTATATATGATACCATTGTACTGGCAGTTTCTGAAACTCACAATACAAGAGATCCTAGTATGATAATTATGTGGTAAAAAATAATCCTTTTGATAAATGATAAAATAAAAACATTCAGTTACACACATAGTTAGGTTAGGTTATATGTGTTTATTTTATTATTAATTTATTTTGCAGCTTAGCAATTCCTCATGCAAAGAGCCTCCCTGTTGCGTGCTTTAATTTTAATCTACTAGGTTTGGTAAAGCAGTGGGTAGAATGTAGTTTAGTGTAGTGTTGTTTAAATTTTTAGGATGATTCGGCTCGAAACATCTACGAAGCCCTGTCAAGAATTTCGACCGGCCTGGTGGCTTAGTGGGTACTAAGCCTAAGTACTAAGCGGAAGTTCAAGTCCCACTGAGGTTAATTTTTGATACATTATAAATTCTTAAACTTACCTTCATTATCGGTATATCAGAACAGCATACGTACCTTCACCGCGTCGTCCGGTTCGTGGTCGCTAATCGAGAACCTTTTATCTCAGTTCTCACGATGACATTGTTATTGTTCGGCTATATACCAAGTATCAAAACTGCTATATCCCATATAATGCTAGTCTGAAATCAGGGAAAGTTGGCATTGGCTTTGAGCGGGTACTTACTGACTATGTTACCTTACCGTTACCCGACTGAGTTATATTACATACCATAACTAGTAGATACAGTCAACGACAAAAGTAGATGAACATATGCAATTCTTTTATAGATGACTGTCCCTACTTAATAGATATTTTATCGAAAAAAATATTATCTCCCCAAAGAGTGTCCTGACAAACGGTCCAGGACTTCAAGATATCATAGTTTACTCCTTTCTTCAGGATATTATACCTACCGTTGATAAAAAATCTACAATCTAGAATTTCTTATTTCACTCAGTACCTACTATAATGTCTCTAAAAAAGCTAAAGTTTAAAATTACATCGAAGCAGAATATTCATCATCTGTCTGACCTCACCATAACGGTTATTTGCGTCAGAGTCGTCAGATAAACTAGATCACATCGAACAATGTAAAGTAACAATGACAATACCAACCTGATAAAAAAGTAAAAAAAAAACAGTGTTCCAAATTCAAATAATTTCCCACACGTAACGTTACGCGGGCGGACAACGAGCACGGGCCGTTATACGCGGCAGTGACCTACATTTTGGCTCGACATTTCGCCGCGACCGCACAGCCTGTTGTGTTCATAACCTTATTGTCAACATCGCAAAACACCAAGTACACTGCTGTTTTCATTGCTACTTTCTCTTCTTTCTCCAGTGTTCAACCGGGAATGTATAATGCCCAGAGTAATGTGTGACGGTAGAGTTGAGTAAAAGTCAAGATCGTGGTGAATGTCCGGAGTGTTGCCGCGCTTTCTGATTTTGAGACGAGAAATTATGTTGTAGGTATTACTTGTATTCAAAGTCACGTTCATACCTATTACCCGGTTCATACCTACTTATTGGTTACGTTATTATTTAGCTGTCTTGTAACCGATGATTTTCTGTGGTTCTGGTGATTCAAACGTTCATTGTGTCATGTTTTTATTTGGGCTGGTTATGGTAAACTAACAACTGTGTTTGGGCTTATTTTGTGGTTTCAAAAACAAATAGGTTACCTACCTATTTGCTCATTAACAGTTTTATTTAGCGCAGTCGGTTTAGTTTGCGGCAGTATAAAAACATTACCTATTGTTATATAATCAGCGTGGTTTTTGCCAAAACGCAATAGGTACCTACATATAAGTATAAATAAAATGTACGTATAATTAAAAAAAAAAAACTAAAAAAACACTCGTTTATCACGCAAAAAAGAATTCCACTATCCACCTCCTGGCTCCATCATCGGACCCTCGACATCAAATGCACTCTATTGGACTTGTCAAAACGAATCATATGATCCCAAACTCGAGGGGTTTACTAGTAGCCACTGGAGAGCTTCACTATCCACTTCTTGGCTCCATCATCAGCTCTAAGATATCAAATGATGGTACCTATTATTACCCGAACTAGGTACATACAAAGTTTCATCTCGATACGATAATTTTATTAAAAGTAGTTAAAACTGACTTCCAAGATTTGAATTACCTAGGCACATTGTTTGTTATTTACCTAGTTAGTTACAAGTGAAGTTAATATAATTATCTATAAGCGTGTTAAAAAAATGTAAATGTCACCTAAAGGTAACTTATCTACACTTGCGAATAAATCTCTGATTTTAATCATGATATTAAAACAAAAAACAAACACGCCTAGGACGTTATTCGGCCATCCGCAGATACATACTCAGAGTGGGATAATAAGAATTAAAACAAGTAGGGGGTGCCTCTGGCACGTCTAAACATTGTATTTGGCACATGCCCGCGTTTTGCAAGGAGTTACCATTCCAGGTGCCATGTTACAAGCCCATCGCTGCTTATTTGAACAGTAACCGATTGGCACATACCTTCGAGTTTTTAGTTCTAGTTCGAGGGCATTTCGGTTTCTTCCAATGTTTTCCTTCACCGTTTTTATTCATTATATTGATAAAATTTCGAAAACTTACTCATTAAACATCAATAAAAGATTATTGTTTTATATTTTCTACAAGTACCTACTTACCTTACCTAATTTAGTGAGAGTAACGGCCTAAAAAATGTCTTCTCAAATTTTTGTTAGCGCGGTGTCATAACGGTCTTGCGGTCTTGCGTAAGCTGATTATGATCTGATGCTTTCGAAATTAATAATGGCCAAGTACATGTTCCTCACTTATCATTTCACGTCCAATTGATGTCTTACGTGCATTTTCTTTGACCGGTATCACGGCCGGCGAGACGAGGCTTGCGCGGATGCAGCGATCTAGAGCGCGGTTCGAGGTCGCGGTATACTTTGGGATAACGGCAAGATGAAAGTTCGTGTTTTAAACTCAGTCTGTTAGTCGACTTTACTGTATGAGTGTAGTATAGAGGTATAATGTCAGCGTAGATAATTGAGCGAGGCAATTTTATTGCAAGTTTTTTTAGTAAAAGTCTAAGCGTTGTTATTAAAAAGCGTATCGTTTGTCGTCTTAAGAACTTTGGTTGATATTTTTTAGACTTTATTTAACCCTTTGACTAATACTCTCTATAAATCAGTTCATTTTGTTCGATTGGCACTATAGCTTTAAATTTATCTTTTTTATTTCTTTAAAGAATGTGTTTGAATAACTATTTAAGTGAACTATAAACACATGATATAATACATCCGCAACTGGATTTGTGGCTAAATGAAGGATATAAAACGAACAGACTTCGTTGCCTGATTATTCAGGCACCTGGGGGGCTAGACAAATACTACTTTCTGTTGACGTTAACGCCTGCGGAAAGATAAAATTGTATGGAAATGACATTTGCTGCGGAAATGTTACGTGGCATTTCCATACAATTTTAATTTTCCGCAGGCGTTAACGTCAACAGAAAGTGGTATTTGTCTAGACCCCTGATAACTTAAAAAAACACGTAGTTTATAAGCTGTAGTTTCTGAATGATCCTTGTAATTTGAATGAATAAAACCCTAACCACAGATATTATAATACCATACTAGTACCTTAACTAATGACTTTGACTTTGTAAGAATTTATGACTTGAAGCTATGGATGAAATTTACTTACGAAAACCATGTCGCTATATATTAAAACTAAATATTGTAGTAGTTAGGTGCCTACCTATAAAGATTTATCACAGAATCAAAGACGATTTTATGCAAAAATCAGGAAAGGTCCGCGTCGTGATCTTGAAGAGTTTTCAATACGACAAACACCATTAAAGTTTAAGCCATTTCGAAAATAAGTTATATGGTTTTCCATCGTCTGTTGCGGCGACTTGTGGTGATTAAACCTATTTTAAGCCATCACAATCGGATAAGCCGTTTCGGAGATAAATGGTAACTAACAAACAGCCTCATACCCCAAACGCATATACGGGCTCCTTCCGTAACGTTAAAAATGATCAAGTCCGAATCATATTTATGTAAAAACGAAAACATCCCCTGTTTGTATAATACATTTTTCGTATTTGAAGGGATAAGAAGAACTTTTGCAATACAAGGTACGCGTTTTGTTCTCCTTTCACATAGCCATATCATCCTCAAATTCGATTGAAGAAGCGAAGTAACGGTCAAGTTCACGCTAAAGTTCAAGTGATTGGATTGAATTGAAGTGGGGCCGATGACTAGTCACGGCATTATTTTAAAAACCACAGAGAACAAAAGAGCTCTTCTCGGAATTACATGTTTGTAACTTCAGGCACACGCTGAACGCTGCATTAGACCATTCGCTCTGAGAACGACCCACAAAATCAGAGATCTATGGCAACACTACGATTGCTACAAGCAGGTGAAAATCTAATTCCACATTGTCAAGTGAACGCGGGGAAATGAAATTTTCTTATGCAACTAATGCAATGCAACCGGTACAAACCGAAGTTTCTATTACAGCTGCAGCTGCTTTCTTCGACATAACAAAATGCGGGGAAAAAATCTAAATGCTTTCTTTTTCAATGTCGGCAAACGAAATAGCGATACTCTACCAGTAAAACAGAGCAAGATGACTATATGTTAACGCTTGCAATTGTCACAATTGACATTTGAATTTCGAAGCGGTAACGTCGAATCTCCCGCCGAATATATTGACAGCTGCTAGTTAGGAATATGGTCGGGAATCGACGCGGGCGCTGCACTAGTGTTGCGCTGTTTCATAGTCGCGTACGATTCGCGTGCATTGATATGTGGGGCAATCGAAAGCCTTTCTCCACGGCTGTTAGGTATTTAATTCCGTTAGTTTTTTTGTGGCAGCCATTATCAATATGACGGATGGCATAATTTTTCACTCACGTTAGATCATTATTGTTGGAAAATTGCATATAAACAGGGACTAAATATATTGAAGCGGAAAATGATGTGTAGTTATATTTTGTCAATACTAGATAAGTACAAAAATTTTGGTGGAACTCTACACATTGTGATGATTTCTGTGTACCTGCTCCTAAATTCACCAGAGGGCAATGATTTATAGTACAGTAGCTGTTCTAGAAAATAAATAAAGGCGACTCAAGAACATTGTTTTTTCCTTCCTGGTAAAAAAAAACGCAGTCTATAGAAATAATGATCAGAAAAAATCTCGATACATTTTGATATTTCAGCAAAAAATCTTACATCTTCAGAATAAAAAAATGGGTATGTAGTAATGACACTGGTACATATTATGCTAGTCGGAAGAGTGGGAATAACCTTGGCGGAATAAGATGCTAAAACAAAACGGTTCTAAACTTGAATATCAGTTAATGTGAATGCGCAGAGTGTGCGGCATAATTACATAATTTGCATAGAGACGGTGCAACCACTTTCTCTACTAACGGAACCCTGAAACTGGGACGTTTCCACATGGTGGCGGATAATGGGGGGACAGAGGAGGGAGTAGGTTAAAGTAGATTGTATTTCAAATGACTTTGAACTTAAGCTTTTACTTGATTATTAAAAAGCGGAAGCTGAGTCAATGCATTTCGTTAAAATCCTAAACGTCACAAAATACGAAGACTTCATTGTACACACCTGTCTCAGAATACCTACTACCATTTTTTTATCGGTTCTGTATGATTATATTATGCTCAGAACGAAAATGTTCATTCGTTTATTTTCTTTGAATCACTTTCCAAACGAGGCAGGGTATGCCTTCCTTTACCATTTCATATTTATTTCGACCCTAAGATTGACTGGAAAAAAAAACTTTCAGCGATATATTGTTTATACAATTTTATGGTTCATGATACTATTTAATTCACACTTTATTTTTATGTGTACAATTAACTTGGTGTATTATTAATCTACAATAGTTTTCATTCATTGCTAAGAAAATTAAAATGATTTATCTATAGTCAACTTTACACACGGCTCATCTTGTGTGTGTGAAAAATGACCAGAATTATTTAATTATCTGATAGGAATCTACTGGTTAATAATTAACTATGATGTATTCTACCTTTTACAAAGTTACTTGACCCGGGCATTTTCTTAGGGTACAAAAAGGAATTTATACCTTCTGATAATTATATCCTGTAGTTTTCTTTAATATAAGACACTCGGTGACAAGTTAAATCATTTTCACTTGCATATAGCTAGTATCAATATGACCACAGAATTACAGGCATGTGATGATCATTTGACTCGTCAAACATTCATCACAGAATAAGGCTGGTCTAAGAGCAGCCGCACCCGTAGTCAATGTATCAGAGCCTTTACTTCGAATTCGAAACTAGTAAATAACGCTCTAACTACAAGCTACTAACTACAAGCAAACTTTGGTGACAAGTTAAATCATTTTCACTTGCATATAGCTAGTATCAATATGACCACAGAATTACAGGCATGTGATGATCATTTGACTCGTCAAACATTCATCACAGAATAAGGCTGGTCTAAGAGCAGCCGCACCCGTAGTCAATGTATCAGAGCCTTTACTTCGAATTCGAAACTAGTAAATAACGCTCTAACTACGCAGCGATCCGTCGATCACGGCACAGATGGAGTGACCGCGTTCCTAGTGAAATGGGAAAGCGACCTCGTATAACGGTAGCTGCATTGTGTATAACACTTTATAACCGCGGATTAGTTGGCAGACTGTAACTGTAACGCTTTGCTGATTTATGTCATCTGTTTCAAAACATAGACTGAAAAGCATTGCTATTTATTGTAATACGGCTTCGCCTCACAAACTTTCGAGTTTATAATAGTAGTAGGATTATATAATTTAGCTAACATAAGGTATATTTTGGGAGATAGTGTAATAGAAATATACTTAGCTCTTTTTATATAATAATTTATTTAGTTAATTATTATAAAAAGAGTCTCCTATATACGTCCTTACAAACTTTCACCAACCATTTCCCGCCCTTAAAATGTGAAAATCCAAAAGCCCTAAAACGAATCATTATTTATTTATGCTGTGTTTCTAACTTCAACTTTGACTTCATACAAAGTTCACGCCCCGATTTCCCTCCTCCATGTGGAAATTACCAAAAACACTATGTTCCAAATTTCAGCTTCCTTAGTAGTGTTCGTTGATAGATTAACTAGTCAGTCAGGGCAAACGATTTATAAGTATAGATTAATATAAGATAAATGTTTGCATATTCTGCAGGTGTTTGTTTCGGGTCTGGAAGTTGGGCTACCGTTCCTGATATCCACGATACAAATAATCCTAGTATTAGGACTATGTATGCATCTGTCAAAAAAACAGAGGGATCTTCCATTTGCTGAAACCAAAGTTAGTCTCATAGAAACTTCGATAGAGAAAGAAAGAGACTTTCTTCTGTTTTCAGCTTTTAGTTCAACTTTTATAAAAGAAAATGGCTCAGCGTTTTAATGTCGCAAAAAAGCCTCATAACGACGGCCTACAAACACCAATTTTGGCACGCAAAAACCTTAATCTTTATAGGTCAACAAACTTATGATCATGACCTCACCATGACACAAGATGGCGCCGAATTTAAGTGTGACAGTGTAGACGTAACGCTGGTAACTGACCTGCTTGCGGCCACCTTTCCCCAACTTTCTCTGGCACACTTTTGTATAAGGTGGATTTACATTGACTGGAGACAATTTTTTAAGATGCTTGAATCACTTCGACGTTCCCTCAACCCATGAAACGATAACAAAGATAATCAAAGGATATCAATGCCTAATTTTCACCTTTTCTGTCTGTTTCCACATGATATCTTACTTGCTCCTGATACCAACGATACAGGGAGTCCTAGCGTGAGGTTAGGACTATGTTTGTGTCTGTTGGGTGTTTATATTTTGTTTAAGTTATTTGGAGGCAAACAAGCATGGCCCATCACGGAAAATTACTGTCGACGAGAGACATCTAAATTCAGTGTTGCGTACCCTAATTCAGTGTTGCGTGGTGGTTAGTAATACTGCGACAAGTTCGTACTTTTTCGATTTCCGTTCTTTCACCATTTTTTATATTTTTTTGGTGGCTGTCGACAAATCTGGTTATAATTATTTTATTTTCTTCGTTTGCTCTCTTAAATAAAAAAAATAAAAGCTGTGGAAGTTCCCTTACAGATAGTTTAATTTACTCATGATCAACTTCATCTGTATTTAATTGGAAAATTTATGATTTCAGGTTTTTGATAGTCTACCAGAATGTTGTTGTACAATCGCCTTTACCGGCGTCGTTGTATCTAACGTCATGTTGTGACCGCGAACTGGGCGCTGCCTTTCTAACATTGTCTGTGGCATACATCTGACTAAATGCCTTTAGCAAATTACTCGGAGCATTGGTAATTTGACGGAGTTGTTAGAGAAAAGCACAGACTGATATTTGCATGTTTGCTTTAGAGGTCTTTGTTTTTCAACCGCTGAAAACTTAATAGAGGCTGATAAATAAATTGTGTGCGCTAGAAGAACGTCATACAATGGTAAACTTATTGCTAAAATCTATTATTATTCTTACACACTGTTTAATTTGTCATAGTACCCGCTAGGTTTTATTCGCTTCATCGGAAGTATGAGAACCTAGTGTAAACAACAGAATTTCACTCTCTTCATACAGATCCACTTATGAAAAATACCGTTTGACGGAACGTATCGTTTTCCAATCGCACAATAAGAGTGATGAAAGTGTATTGGAGGAAAAGTGGTGAAAATTATGGAATACTTCCCGCGCCGGTGACTTCTCACGATTGCTACTGGTTAGGATTAGTTTCCACTTCAAGATAAGACAGCAAGCTAAGCTATTCAATTGTAACATAACAGCTGAGCGTAGAATCTCGTTCGATTCCCGCTGAGGGACAAATCAGATCTGCAGATAATAGTGGTGGGTCTGGGTGTTGTGGTACCATGGTTTTAGTAGTTCCTGATATCCACCATAGCATAGTGTGGGGTCAGATGTATGTGATGTTTCGGTGTTTATTATTATTATTAATAATCTTGTAATAAAAGCTGTGGATTAACATTTCTTTAGACGTGCCTTACTAACCCCTACCTGGTATACTCAAAGATCTACGCACTGTGTATTTATCTGAAGATTGATGGAAATCTTCAGATACATACACAGGTAATATAGTCGTGATTGTGCTTTTTTTAAAGCTGTAAATTATGCTCCGTAGCGTTATCTGGCTCCGCTCGCTGGACTACAGCCCCAACATAACGCGTTTACAGTCTTCTCAACTACAGCCCTATTACATACCACTCTTGTTCCACACGCATAGATGTTATTATGGCTTGCTGCCGCTCTGAGCATTGTAATCAATCAATCAAGTTTATAAGATGCTGCGAATTGTGAGCTGTGATGTATGTGTGTCCGCTCAAATAGCTTTTTAGATTGGCAAACGGTTATTATAAGTGCGTCTATGATTTTACCATAAATTTTGACTGATGTTTCGATATTCTGCCTGTTCTATGACTTGTGTAGAGATTAGCTGAAGGAACGTAATATGAGGAAGAGATTGAATCTCGACATTATTAGTTTTCACCAGGTCTATTGGGTGGTACCGAAAGCCGCCTGGGATTCTTCTCCGTATAACCTTTCTAGTTTTTTTTTGTTACAACTAAAGTGTCAAACAAGCATACAGCCCCCAACATTTGGTAAGTGATAACCGTAACCTATGACGCTTGCAACAGCAGAATTACTGCTTGGCGGCAGAAATAGGTATTGTGGTAGTACCCCAGACGAGCCTTTTACAAGGAGCTCTATTACTACTGAAGGTTCTCGAATGGCAACAAACCAGACAACGCTGTGCCCAACCTGTCATTGTAAAAGTTCCGGGACGTCGATGAAGTTAGCCCAAGAGCATTCGTCATAGTATTATTTAGGGAAGGTCCAGTAGTTGGACTTTTACAGGCTGTTGATGATGATGATGATATCTCATTCACAATAAGTCATTGACGGCACCAAGGAATGCATTCACTAGTGTACTGCGTAACCCAATTCGTGCTTCGCATTGACATTCGCTGCGCAGACGCAGGTTACCGACCGCACTTTCACTATACACCTGGCCTTCCTGCGCTTCCTTGGCTTCCTGTTCAGTGTTGCGTAATTTAATTCGTTCATAATGTTATCGGTTTTTTCTTGGTCACTTTGCTTGATGTCAGTAACCAGGGAGAGGTACTAAAGTCTTGAAAAAGGCCTAGTTACAGATGGTGAAACAATGATGGTAAGAGGATTTGAACACCCGTAGAGGCATTCATACGGTGTGACCGTATAAATGCTTTTAATAAAAGTTTGTCTCCAAACTTTTGGTTCCTCAGACATATCGGTTTCCTGACTATGTTTAACTTTTTAACTTTGTCTCTACGGTACGCAACATACCAACAACGCCCTTGGTTATGGAAATGTCAGAGGAACATGACGGTTTCCTGTAGACTTTTTCCATTATCCTTATGAGATTTTTTAACTTAGTCTCTACTGCAGGCAACGCTTCAGCAACGCCCTGGTATTACAGATGTCATAGGCAAAGACCAACACCTACGAGTACCATATCTTGGCCCGTACGCTTATTTGCCTCCAAATAGCATTAACCTAATAACACCTAGCGATCGCAACAGTTTGCATTGACATTCGCAGCGCACGCGCAGGTCGGCGCCCTCACTTTCACTCGTCCGGCCACGCCTGTTCCTGTTACGTAACCGGGGAAGTGCGTGAGGAAAGCGGACAATGAGTACACAGTGCAAAAAAATACGTCTAATGCTCTATGGAATTCAATTATTTACAATTGTTTCATCACTGATTCGGTTCTCTACTGCAATAAGGTAGATTGACATTACAGTTAGAGCATAATTATATATTTTTACGGAAGCTCGGATTATAATTCTGCCTGTCTGAAATATTAAAGGGAGAGAAATAGCTATTGCGGCGATCCGCTGAGTCTAGTTAAATTTGAAACACCGTCGTTGTTTCAAATTTAACTAGCATATATATTTTTACCTTGTCACTTAATTAATAATTTGGTTATTCTGCTACGCTACCGGGTATAATCACCTAAATGCAAACATTGTGTGCATTTTTTTTGCAATCTACTTAATTTTGTATTTATTTCGTCCATCGTGTCACTGGTTCATTCTTAGTTACCATGTATTTGGTCTGGAATTTTTGAAATTTTCACGTACTGCATTATCGGTGAAGGCACCGACTAAGTTTCGACTCATTCCGAGAGTCTTCATCAGGGTGTGGTTGCGACTTTCTCTTTCCGCGTCGCGCCGTGCACTACGTGAAAATTCTCGTTTTTACAATATGAATAGTCAAGTTCACGATAGTTTTTGGAATAAAAATGTACCTATGTACTATTTAACATTACGAACTATTACACCTTATCCAAGTTTTATCAAATTCTTTATTTCTTTCTAGTAGAATTAGGAAGACGGATAGGATAGGAAGAAAAATGTGATTATCTCCACATCATTCATCACTTTCAAAATCCTGCTGGAGGAAAAAATACTTGGATCCTGCTGCAAATACTTGGCCCTGATTTTAGTTTCTTTTTTTACCAAGATTTTTTGAATTTTTTTTTGCCTTATGAAAAAACGCACCTTAATATCAAGTTAAATCGGCTAATAATGTTGAAATTTTCAGGTTTGACCACCTGGGAAAGATTGGGTGGAGGGACATTCCTGAATCAAGCATGAACCTACAACCGTCTATTTAAAATGCAAACAAAGTCACGGGCGAAGCCCGTAAGCTATGCATCGCGAATCGTCTGCCGTCGACCCGCCGCTTACGCAAGAGAAATGCTTACGCAACCGGGCCTTGAACCTACTTCAACTGCAGACTTTGCTTTTTCACCAATTTCTAAAAAAGAAGGAGTGCCTCTATTCGATTGCCAACGAAAGCCGACAGGGCCCACCACACGGCATGCCTGTAAAATTTCAGCTGACAGAGATTGTCATGAATTATATTTGTGTGAATAACCAAGTAAATATTTACTTACTTACTCGATTTTATATCCATAAGTAAGTTTATTATTTAAACCTTCACATCTACCTATTTGAGTACTTCCCACATAATTATGATAAAATTATTAAGTTCTGTTTTTTTTTTATATATTTTTTATTTATATCTAATCAATAAAAAGACAAGCCGTTCTCCAATGTTCGTGAAATCACGATTGATGGCCCCATCCGAAAACCAGCACTGTACCGCCCCTAGATTTGATGCAGCTTATGCTGAGATCGGAGACTTTCTTTTTTTATATATGGAGCAGCTAAAGGCAACACCGAACCAGAAATTCGACATTAGATGGCCATAGCCAATATTTATACCCTCTGTCATTCCCACTGTTTCAATGTAGTATCATAGCTGTTCGACGCATAAATTTTTTTTTATAGTATAGCCACATATTAGAAAGAAAGAAAACCATTTGTTTGTAAATATTACACAATAGAAAACAGACAATACACACACGGGATTTACACAAACAATACCTATATTAGTGAACAGTAGTGAAATTTAGGACTGTTATTTCCGTGGTTTAGGGTTCCAGGGTTACAACAGTTGTTAGGCCATGTTTGAACCCTAAGACGACCTAAACTCTGCTAGAAGAGTTGGCGCTGGCTAATAATTCTATTCCTGGGTTGATACGGAATTTGTTTTCTTTCTATGTCGCGCCGTAATGTTTTTCATTTAATTTCGCTAGTTTGCTCAGAGCTGTTGATGCTGGACAGAATCACGATTTCTGCTTTCTGATAGTAGTACGAACTTTTATCTTACTAAATAGCCTCGAACAGAATCCATTCAGCTCCAAACCCCTTCCCTCCACGCCTCCAACTCTTCATTCAAGTTCCTGCTTGCAGTTCCGTAAGGTTCAAGGCCCTGGTTACATAAGCGATTCGCGTTTCACCTTACGTCATGTGCTAGGCTTAGGTGCAATGTACTCAAGCTTCCGAGTGATGTAACCAATTTCTTTAACTGAGTTCTGTTTGTTTTGTTCCGTTAGTTTTTCGTACGAGGCACTTGGCCGTCAAAGTGAATTTACTTAAAATGTGTGTAGGATGAAAGATGCCTCCCTCGATTGTGTCTGCTGAATCCTTAAGCCTATATTAGTTCCTTAGCTATCGGCTTAAAGGCACTGAAATGGAAACAATTAAATATTTAGAAAACTTTAAATTTCTTGACTTGTGGATTTTGTTACAGCTCTAGTTTTAAGAAACTTCCTTGAAGTCACACCAAGCAATTGCAAAAAAATGCAATGTAGTAAAATGTGTCATATCTCACTTCCTATCCCATTAATATTAGAAATGCGAAAGTTTGAATGTAGGGGGTATGTTTGTTGCTAAGGATCTTCGTAACGTATGAACGGATTTGGATGAAATTTTAATTAGGTATAGTTCGTGACGTAAAATAACACATAATCTACTTATATTCAGGTACGATACGAGCAGAGCCATGTACAACATAAGCTAGTCATTTATGTTTGTGTTATTCGTTTTGTTATATTCATTGGAGGCAAGGAGGCTTCCATCTCACTAATCAATGGCTACCGGTAATCGTCGCCTATTGGCATCGCAACAACAGTGGCATTGCTTACAGCTTGCCATAAAAACAAGGTTGAAAATGCTCGTGTAACCGGTAATTATACCGGCATCCATAGGTATGTTATAAGCATTGACAAGAGTCTACTACGTCAATACCAATAAAGCATGTACTTAAGTACTCGTGTATTCCATCTGGGTTGCTGAATACCCCAAACATTACGTCATCGGTCGTTCACCTCCAATTTACGGTTATGTTTGGTAATCGAGGGATTTATAACGACACGTCTATTGTGTTTGTAATTGTTTGAATATTATCGGGCATCTGATATAGGGTAAAAATAAAATGAATGAAATAATAAAACTCTGCATGAGTCCGCACATTTTTACAGCAATATTGTTTTGTACTCTGAAAAATCAGCAATAGTAGCAATAGTGCATCAGCAATATCAATAATAGTGTAGAAATCTCGTTGGAAGAATATTAAATCTTTCAGTTTGTCTCATGGGGAGTAGTTAGAAGGGTAAGAAGCTAAAATCTGATAAGTCGGCTTTTTGTAGCTTGGCCTGTCTAAATTTAAGCAAATAATAAATTACAGATGCAAATATAAGCAGCTTGGATAGAAAATATACAAAGTAGGTCCGAACATTGACCCCTGTTGTATACCTGGCGGTCGATCACCCGTGATGACAATAAGAATAGATTTTTGAAGTGGTTGCTCGTAAACCAACTCAGTGATCCTTATTTCATTACAGACTTCTGCTCCATACAGTTAAATACCTAATAATACATCATAATAAATACATTATACTCGGCAACAGGCTCGTCTTAAATAAGCAATAGCTGAACCAATACAGTGGTTCAATGGTAAATTCTTAAGGTATCTAAAGATTGACGCGTACTTTGATAACTACTTAACCGGTTTGTTTGACCGGCTCCTTATAAATCCCAAAGTAGCCATTTTCTACACTCTTAAAAAAAATTGCATTTTTTGGGAGCAGGCTTTCCAATCATTTCTTTACTTTCTAACCCAACATCCTCTGTCACACTTCAACCTCGACATTTTTCTACAAACACTACTTCCGTCCACTTGTAATTCTGTGAGCGTGCGCACTTTCGCGAGCCACTTGCGATGCTCCCAGCGCCCTCTCCAGTGAAACGCGCGGACTTTCTGACCGGATACGGACAGAAAAATTATTTAACTAAAAAAACTTAGGTAACTGGTCGTTGAACTATAATTGTACATTTCAATCAGTTACTAAGGCCGACCGCGCTGCCCTGCCGACCGAAAGTTGATTGTGGATGCCTGAAAGAGATGGCTCTTAGTGATAAGGCCATCTTATATGAAAACTAAAAATTGGTTATAACCCCCAATATGAATATTCAGTACGTATAGAACCATGACGATACCACAACAGAGACACGTCCAAACATTTGCGAATCATCATCATCATCATCATCCACAGCCTGACTTCACTCACTACTCTCCACTTTCAAAGTGATCCATTTGATTTTGATGAATAAGTGAACTTTGACTTTGACTTTGTTAAGGCCTCCTTTTGCCTCCGCAACTCCTCATGATCCTCCTATGTAGTAAATAATTCATTCATTTGCTCATAACATAGCCTCCCTTAAATGCCACGAGTCTATTTACTGACTTTGAACCAATACAATACCTACTCTATACTCTTGAATTATATTCTAGAAGAAAATACTTTTATTTGAAGATATTAATTTAAGTCCACAATAAAACATACCTACATACATTTTATAAATACATACGTATTTTAAAACGTATGTATTTACAATAAATGTATATTAGTAGTATATGTAGTTTCTATATCAAAAGCTCTGCTTACTTTGAGGCTAGACGATGCTGTTTGTGTTAAAATTTCCAGCATTATTTATATCTTTACGTAGTTTTTTTTTATATCTGTGTTTTGGTATTTTTCTTCGGTGTGCAATAAAGAGTTCGTCCATCTAGAGAAAGTAGAGCTCCTTGTGATAGAGCTTATCCAAGAAAGTACTACCACCATACCTATTTCTGCCAAGCAGTAATGTTCACATTGCTGTGTTTCAGTAACGCGTGAGTGATACCTCTGGTGTTTTTTTTTCACACAGCATCATCTGTGGCGCAGTGGGCGAAGGCCCGCCTGAGACGCAAAAGGTTGCGGGTTCAATTCCTGCCACGGGACAAATGTTTGTATCTGCAAATATTTGTCTCGGATCTGGGTGTTTTCTATGTATAATATGTATGTATTTACAAAAAATATGTATATAAGTAGTATATCAGTCATGTAGTTCCCATAATACAAGCTCTGCTTAGTTTGAGGCTAGATGATGCTGTGTGAAAAATGTCCAGCATTATTTATTTATTTATTTATATATCTAGCACCAATGTAAGCAGAGCTTGCGTTATGGGAACTACAAAACTGATATACTACTTATATATTTTTTTTTTAATTCCATACATATTATACTTAACACCCAGATATCGAGACAAATATTTGCAGATACAAACATTTGTCCCGTGGCGGGAATCGAACCCGCAACTTTCTGCGTCCCAGGCAGGCCTTCGCCCATTGCGCCACAGAGGTCGTCAATAGGTATATAACATCTCGATATGTAGGGTACAAAATATTGTAATGTCATATGTACCTACATTATGATGAAGATAATGATAATGTACACAAGATGTGGCAAGATAATGGAACATCAATGAAAGTACCCTTGTTTTTGAAGTAAGAAAGTACTGGGAACTAGACAAATACCTCACGCATAGTTCTCCTTTCACGCTAACGCAAATTTATCAAGGAAAAACTTGGAAGAAGACACGTGACATTTCCACAGCTAATATCATTTCCATACAATTCAATCTTTACACAGCCTTTTCTTTGAGGTTTTCTTTTAAAAATAATAACGGAATTTTTGACATTTGAAAAACGGCAGCGAAAAAGGTTTTTTTCAAAAACATGTTGGATTTAATCGACTCTATTTCTGAAACGAAATATTTTCCATTTGCTGAGAGTGGCAAGTAAATGGGGCTTTGTATATTTTTTTATATCGCTCGGTATATGGTTGCAGACGTTTGATATAAAATATACATTATGGGTGCTTCTGTATCATCTTATAGCAAATGCATTGAAATATGTCTCGCAAATAAAATACATTATATCGCTACGTTTATACATTTTCATTACTAGCGTGTGACGTTTGACCTTCGGCTCCATTCTATGCTAATTTTGGGGAAAAAGCTATGACTCATTAATACTAGAATTCAGTACTTTTAAAGTAAATAAATAAATCTTTTTATTTTTTAAATAAACAATGTAGGTAAGAATTTTGTGTATTAAAGTGGACAGGTGAACAAATACTTGAGGTCAACAACATTACAAAATTAAAATAAACTAGAATCAAATTCGATAGAATTAGATATTCTCGTATGTTTGCTAAGTAGGCGCATTAGAAAACACCTGAAATCGTTGTGCGACTGACTGACTCAAAAATATTTTTTAAATATGCTACGCTGTAGCATGTCCAATCATATCACCATCATCATTCATATCCTTGGAAGGATTTTATATTGTCCCTGAAAATAATGTTTCTCACTGTCGTTATAACTAGTAAACAACGTGTTACGAAATAACATTAACCAGTATTAAATTCTTTTCCTAGGCACTTGGAGCAAGCCGTTGAACTGCCGTTTTCCTATAGACGGGGAAGTTACGTAACTGCCGGTGTTATTACAGGGCCTTGAACCTCGGAAGAAGGCATGCCGACTGAGCTAATTGCTTTAATATAAACATGACTTGTGGTGGATGAGGAAATCAGTTGAATAACAGCGCGCTGCGCTCACTGAATCCGTACAAGATTTAAATAATGCTGGACATTTTCACACAGTATCATCTAGCCCCAAACTAAGCAGAGTTTGTATTTTGCGAACTACATGACTGATTTACTACTTATATATATGTATATATTTTTGCAAACACATAAGTACATATTATAAATAGAAAACCCCCGGACCCGAGACAAATATTTCCAGATCATACAAATATCTGTCCCGCGGTCGGAATCGAACTCGCAACCTTCTGCGTCTCAGGCGGGCCTTCACCCACAGCGCCACAGAGGTCGTCTCCGTTAAAAATCCGTTACGAAGATTATTAGCAAAAAACATACAAACATCCAAACTTTCACATTCATAATATTAAAAGTATTTCAAGACTTTATGAAAAGGATACCAAAAATATTAACCTCGACAACGATACATGACTTTCCGCGGTACGAATGTGCTTTAAAAACTCAGCTTCTGTTGATATATTTGGAATATTAGAAAATCTTTAAAATCAATGCTATAATTTACTTTTGAAAAATCATTTAATGAACAAAATTCACAAATCATGGTAAAACTTTCGATTCAATTAAACATTACGAATGCTGCCTAAACCCCTTTGAAGCGCAGGTTATTATTTCAGCTAAGTAAGTTCTTGCTTTAAAAATATTTTCCGAGGAATTTATAATAATTATAGAAGGCAGCTCTAATTATATTTATTCAGCTTACTCACAGGTAAATACTTCTCATAAAATAAGTGGAGTAAGCGCATGCTAAATAACATTTTAAATAATGTATTTATAACTATTGATTGAGGTATCAAAGCATCATTATGATTCATCTAACGTTATGAAAAATATCTATGATGACGTGGGAACTTTTTAAAACATTTCTTAGAAAATATGTCAAAAAGTAGGGATTGGTACATGTACTGTAGTATTTTGTTTTTATCTGTATTCTGTGTCTACAATAATGATTAGTAAAATAACCGGCCAAGTGCGTGTCTGGCCATGTGCAGTTTAGGGTTCAGTAGTTCATAAACTTATATTAACTACCTGTTTTACGCACTATTGACCCTAACAAAAATTAGCACTTTAAAGTTGAATATTTCGCAAACGGATCACTGAATCGAAAAATAGTTTTACACACTTGCAATATTTTTGACGAATTTTTATTTTTATACAACAACACCTCACACGATGGGATAGACGAGAAAAAAAACATCGCCACTATACGTGTAATATGGTAATTCTTTTTTTTTTTTTACCTCTTTGTCGGCTTGGTTAATATACAGCTTCCTAGTACTAAGAGTCTCTGAGCTACGCCGCGAACAAACGACAGACATGGCGAAACTTTAAGGGTTCTTTTTGACTACGGAACACTAAAAAGGAATTTGCTTTATGCAGGGTTTCCCGAGGGTTCTTAAACGCGCGGGTATGAAAAACCTCGATTCACATGATCACAAAAGTTATATAGAAGTAAAAAAACTCTGTCCGATCCAATTAAGACGGATACAAACAATTATCTATTTTTGTGCCGTTAAAATGTGGTTTACTTTAGAATTAATACATACGTAAGTTGCAACACTTGCTTTGAATGAAATCTTATGCCAAAGTGACCGTTAACCATAACGGTCACTTTGGCATAAGCTGACAATCGCAGAGATTTGTTATTTTTTTCAGCTCGAACGATTTTTGATACTTCAGAATTGGAAACAATATACCAATCTTTATTGTAAACTGATTTAAGAAAAGATAGTAGGTTTTTTGAATAATTACAAACAGCCATTCGAGCAAACTATAATATCTTTGCTAGAGGTTTATGTTTTTTTTTGCTATAGGTTTTAAGTGCTTAATTAGTTATATAGGTACGTATGTAAATTTAACTAAGTACATCATAATGTACTCTAAGTTTTTTCTTCAATTATAAATGTTACAAAGTAGTCTCTTGAACCTTCTTTTCCTTTATATTTTTTTTCAGAATTTTAATATTGTCTTCTTTATGACGTCATTTTTGTACTTTCCATGTGACGCGGGGTGGCAAAGATTGCCCGATAACATGAGTCATCGCTACCCCTCTGGGATTGCCTCTGTATGACGAATGAAGCCTAAATAATGGTTGCTAAAATAAATGTAAGCTGGATGGATATAAAGTATTAGGCAAATGTCAGGTCTACTAGGCTTTGGGCGGAGTATGGTCATCATTTTTATAGGCACTTGGAATGACATTGTATTGTTTCAGTGTATGATATTTTTATTAATACAAATTTGCAAGATGTTTCATATAATTTTACTAAAAACTATTTATCTGATTGAGATACTCACCAAAATAAAATAATAAAAACAATTCAAATAGTTATATTTACAGAGTAATCGGTGTAACGAATTATCGACATTTATTCACAAGTACTTTTTTAAGATTTTTGCATCATCTATTTCCGATAAAATTTATCTTTTTAGCTACGTCCTGAATTGTGTAACCAATTGAATAGGATGAAGCAATGATAGTATAAAAAAGGATAAAATAAAACTATTCTATAGATTTATCTATAATTGGGATGATACTTCGATCAGTGTTTTGTGATTTAGATTACTCAGAGAACGTCACTATTTTTTCGCCCTCAACAATCGGTAATGGCATTGATTTGAGTAGACTTGACTGTTTAAAAATATAAGAAAGAAAGAAAGCAAGAAAATATTTATTTAACACGACATAAATATATATATATATATATTGGAAGTTTTGGAAGTTTTGATGGTGTTTAACAAATTTTGGAAGTTAGGATGGTGGGATAATTTGTGAGAATACCTAATACTAATATATTATAAGTTTGGAAAGCCTACTTATAAGTACCTACCTATAACTGAAACAGAAATGCCCCACGCACCTTACTGCCTAATCTATCTACCTAGACAATTTTATGTCGCACCAAAAAGGTATAGGGAACTTGATTGGCATGCAAATGTTAATATCATGAAATGGATGAAAGACGTTTGGACGATCAAAGAGTCCATTGTCCTACTTGTCGACCACTTCAGCAGACTTTCATGACGTAATACTATTGATTTTGGCGTCAGAAGTGAAATAGTGAATCACCCACTAAGCCTATCTTGTATACGTATAGGGTTGAAGATGACGCAAAATAATGAATCATTTTCAATTTATAGTGTCATAACATGTAATACTAGCTTCTTTCACCCGCGTGGTAACCGTATAAAAAGTAGCCTATGTATTATTCTGATGTATAAGCTATACCTATTACTGTATAGTTTCATTAAAATTCGTTCAGTAGTTTTTACGTGACAGAGTAACAAACATCCATCCTCACAAACTTTCACGTTTATAATAGTAGTAGGATAAGATCCTTGATATGTACTTAGGTATTTTTTACACCCAACATATTATACTTTGCCCATATATACGTTTGCCATAAGAGGTCGTTTGTTTTATGTTTGCTTGTTATTTATCTCCGTAACAGCTTATCAGATTGTAATGGGATTTTCGCAATCGATTTTTATGTCTTTAGGGATGCTTATTAGATAAGTTTTGCCGACACAAGTTACAAGGGGATGCTGCATTAGATGATGGAAAACACGGATTTTAAAATTTTGCAAAGTAAACTTTTTGTTTTCTTATTTCCCGCAGCATCGGTTTAAAACCGGCTTTATAAAAGGAAGAAGTCCTCAATTCGGTGGTTATGTATTATTTGTGTACAGTACATACTCGTACTTCGAATACTCTATGTTGTTTGGTCCAAACTGTTGTTGGTTTTTCTTCGTTTAGGAGACGATTTCGGTGTGATCCCATGAAAATATTACCTGAATCTAGAGCATAAAAATAAACTCAAAACGGACGGAAACTCGCGGATTTCTACTATTATTATTTACACAGTGGAATATACTTTTGAATAAGGCACTCATTCCAAAAAATATCGTGAACTTGACTATTCATATTGTAAAAACGGGAATTTTCACGTACCGCACTATCGGTGAAGGCACCGACTAAGTTTCGACTCATTCCGAGAGTTTTTCCAGATTAGGAATGGGAAAGGTTTGGTCGAGGAATTTACCCTTTACAAGTTATAGGAAGTTTTGGTCATACCTAAGCCTGTCATGATATCTAAATATATCAATTTGCGTTGATGTTATTTGAATTCGTACTCTTCGTAATAAACCCCTACTTATTATGAATTTTGAATTAGTGTGAATCATAAATATACTAATAATTTTGCTTTTAAGTAATGTAAAGCAAATTGTCAATGAAATGTGATGTAATTAGATGTTGCATTTACAATTGTATTATATAGGTAATACTTGCAGAAAATACTTATTTATCACAGAAAGGACAAAGAAGTTGTACCTAATCAATATTCGGTAAAACTGTCTGGCAGGTGGCGGTTACATCTGTGCAACTTATCATCACGTTTGATGATGCAATAAAAATATAGGTATATATTAGTACCTACTAAGTATTACAATTTTGTATTAATTTAAGTTGATTCGTACTCATCAATGTGGAATTTATGCTTCCAAGAACTGTTCAACAATTTAGATCTGTATCTATTATCATCAGACACAAAATTTTGCAAAATGTTGAAACCCCTGATATGTTTTCCATCATCATAGCCCGTAAAGCAAATAAAGTTTGTTGGTATGGAAAAAACTTCACGCAGACGAAGTAGCAGGGCGTTCCCTAGCACTGTTATGAGGGTTATTCCTGAAGCCCTTATTTTCGTAATTTATTTACAATCTAGCCTTGCTATTATTTAATATATATCAACTTTTTGTCCACATTCACATACTAGAGATAAATAATAAATAATGCTGGACATATTTCACACAGCATCATCTATCCCCAAACTAAGCAGAGCTTGTATTATGAGAACTACTACTAAAATACTTTTTTTTTGTAAATACATACATATTATACATAGAAAATACCCAGACCCGAGCCAAATTGAGAGATGCTAAAGCATTACGCTATTAATGGAGACCTCTTTAGCGCAGTGGGAAAGGCCCAGCTGAAACGCAGAATACAAACTCTGCTTAGTTTGGGGCTAGCTGATGCTGTGTGAAAAATGACCAACACTATTATTATCTCAATTTTTACGTTTCAATAAGTAAACACTGTCAATATTTTTTGAGCAAAGTGCTAATTTTGACGTTTATGAGACGGAGACATGATTTGAACATTAATTTGACTTTTATATTACAAGAATTCGGTAATTTGGGTATGTGATATCACACTCTTGTACTGAGGTTCAATCTCTTGACACAGGTGACGGTATCTTAACTTTGATCCCTTAAGCTAGGTATTTAACATTCATCATCATTTAACATTGAGGAGTCATTGACAAAACAAGGGCAATTTAAGCGTTCACATGACGTGTAAAACTATTAACCTACCACGTGGCTTACGTATCTTGTTCAGGTAACTTGCATGACCTTGATTTTTCTGAATAACTCGTGTTGTGAAATAGGTTACCTACGCGCCGTGACAAGTCAAACAAGTGGGTAATGAAATCAGCCCTTCTACGCAGTATTATTTTAAAAGCAGGTACGTATAGGCTTACAAGTTTCTGCGTCAAAATTGTTGCCTGCAGATTAGTCGAGATGGTTTACAATACTTTTTTCTTGAATGCTGTCATTCTTAGGTCTGTTGACAAAATTGATCATGACCAATGGTTAGTTATTTTTTTAACAACATGGGAATTTTATTTTAGGGTCCGGTCAATGTAAGTGGATGTTAGGTGTTTATTTATTTCACGACCTCTGTGACGCAGTGGGCGAAGGCCCACCTGAGACGCTGAAAGTTGCGGGTTCGATTCCCGCTGCGAGACAAATGTTTGTATGATTTGCAAATGTTTGTCTCGGATCTGGGTGTTTTCTGTATAAAATATGTATGTACTTACAAAAAGATCCAGTGTGGTGACTTCATTAACTGATCGTCACTGACATATCCTTGAATTTGGATGAATAATATTTCATTGTGAAATAGCATTACAAAGAACTTATGAAATACCTAAACCGTTATTCCGTTGGATTTTTTGCGTTCGAATAAAATAGGTTTATTGAACAACATATTATTAGATAGAGAAACCACCCAGACCCGAGACACAGACACAAATACCTATAAGAGTGTATAAGAGTAGAGTGATAACTGATGAAGTATGGAAAAGACTTTAGACTGTTTCGATGAGGAGAGCCCAGTCTCTTGCCGTATTCAATACTCATGTGAAGTTCTTTCATCTGACAGAAACATCATTGTCCTTTTTTAAGTATAAGATTTTGTTTATTATGTATTTGTTTAAGGTGTACAATAAAGTATTTTCATTCATTCATTACGAGTGAGTTATATTTAGAACAACAAGTATTTTTTACAAAATTAAATTAGACTTTAAACATATATCGGCTAACAACATTTCGGCAAGTGTTATTATAGACGTAACTTTGTAATTATTCTCATGAAAACTAAAGTTTAGCCACAAAAAAACAACCTTTTTGTAAAAAAAGGTCGGCTTCAGCCCGTTGCTTGGTGCAGACATGCATTGGACCTTCAAGACTTCGTGTGCGTTAAATTTTGAAGCTATTTTACAAAAGTTTGTTTATTATTATAATACCTTCCGCTGCATAAAGAAGGTATTAGTAATGGATTGAAATTGGAACCTATGACCTTTGGATCCGAAGGCGTAGTAGCACACTCTAAAACACTGAGTCACTATTACGCAACGAGTTAATGCCCGAGCGACCTTCATACGCTCGCATATTTTCGACGTAGCGCCTAGAGTCGTCCGGCATTTTAGAATAATCCGGCAAAATACCGGCTTTATAAAATTAAAGCTTATGCCCACGGCTTCGCCTGCGTGGTACCCGGATAAAAAGTAGTATGTGTTATTCTGCTGTATAAGCTATATTAATGTAAAGTTCCATCAAAATCTGTTCAGTAGTGTTCGCTCGAACATAATGTAAATACAACGGGTCTTAAGATTAAAAAATAAAGCTTAATTATGTTCTATCATATTAATTAGCATACGAATATCAACTTATACAAAATATAAAACGAAATGTCTGAAATGTTACATATTTTCACATGTATCTATGTTTCCTAATTGTGGTTTGGATCAAGATATTATTTATTAATTAACAAAATGTAATCGAATTGTACAACCTTCTTACTCTACTTTGTAATAACTCGTATTTTTATTTTATTACTTGCGACGACATGGGCATATGTATTTGCCAGGTTGATTGTTTATTTGTTTGTCTTTGCTTGCTTTGCTCACTTGGTTAATTTATTTTTTCCGGCCACCCATAAGCCTATATCTCTCCCTAATATTTTCGCCATTATATGATAGAGTGACGCGGTGATAACGCGATAACAATGTAACGAAATGATTTGCTATTTGAGATGGGTTCAACAACTTTAGTCACCTTAGAAAATTGTTAAGTCAATTATCTTATTGGCAAAACTATTGAACCGTACTACTAAAAATACAATGTGTTAGGCTATGAAGGTTTTTAAAAAGGGTTTTTGCATTAAAAATCCTTATTATGTCAGTACTAGCTGCTGCTCACGGCTTTGCCCGCGTGGTACCCGGATAAAAAGTAGCCTATGTGTTATTCTGATGTATAAGCTATGTTACTGTAAAGTTCAGTCAAAATCCGTTCACTAGTTTTTGCGTGAAAGAGTAACAAACGTCCATCCTCTTAAACTTTCGCGTTTATTATATAACTAGCTTCTGCCCACGGCTTCGCCCGCATAGTACTCGGATAAAAAGTAGCCTATGCGTTATTCTGATGTATAAGGTATATTATTGTAAAGTTTCATCAAAATCCGTTCTGTAGTTTTTACGTTAAATAATAACAAACATCCTCACAAACTTTCACGTTTATAATATTAGTAGGATAGTAGGACGTAAATCTGAATCATCAAAAAAAAACTTTTAAACAAATGGAAAGAGCCTATGTACGCATTGAATGTTTGTTTAACAGATCTTCTTAATAGATAATCATAATCTCTGTAATTATTTATTTATTCACTCATTACTCAGAATGGAATAATCCCAAATAATAACCGCAAAATAAAATTAAAATGCCACCTATTGACACTATAGGGTGATAATGAAATAAGTATTTTCCTTTTGAATTGAATCAATTTCATAAAAATCGCATTGAATAAGGTAAAACAACAAATTTTATTAGGAAGGGTTCCTCTGCTCCGAATAAATATAATCATAGGGCACGACTGCTCAACGAAAATATTTCTCAGACATTTTTGTCGACTTGTGCACTTTGGTGTGTCTTGGTCTTCCGAGTTCGGGTTCCTTTAATTCACCCAGTCTGAAGGTAGTAGCTGTTAAAAAAACCTTTGCTTGTGGCCGCTGGCTAGGAAACATAAATAAATGAATGAAAATATTTTTTTGTACACCACAAGATAACATAAACTTAATACAACTAAAAGTATAATGGGTGGTCTTATCTTAAAAGCGATCTTTTCCTGAAAACCTTGGTCTGGAAATTGATGAAATATCAATGAGTTATCGATACGATACGAACACTACGATATTAATGAAATATCGTGCATGAAGGTTATAGTTGATAAAAAATTGTAACCACTGCCTAGGAAAAAACTTTAGACCATGCAAATTATAATAAACTGATGGTACTATTCAGGACCGCGGGACGATCACACTAATTTCCCATGGCTGGTATCATCGGATGGGATGAATCGTATCACGCTAATTTGTAAGCTGGATGAGCCATAGATGGACAATGCGAATGAAAAAAATTGGTTTCATATTGGACGTTCCGTTTTTTGGATGGATGGGCCATTAAAATAAGGAACTAGAGACAAAATTGATTGCCATCTCGATAGCCATGAGTTAGTGTGATCGCCCTGCCGGTCAAACTGACACAGAGGCGGTGGCGAACAGAGGGAAATGGTCATCAAAGTTCCTGTTATTGTACATATCTCTACCACCACCACCACTGCCACCGCATCAGTTTGACCGGGCCTTTAGCCAAGGGATTTACACCCATAACCTTTGGTTCAAAATAAGGTGACTTAAACTATCATGATTATAAGGCGACATAAATATAAAGTCCTTGAAGATCCGAATCAGAGACATCTTTATAACAATACTTAAATATTGATCATTTGGCCATCAAATTTGCAAGGTGATTACCCTAGTACTGCAAGGTCGGTACATTGCTAGGACAATGGCCCGTTCGAAGAAGGAGCCGAGAGTGTGAAGGTATATATATACCTTCAGTTTTAAAGTAGATACATGATGGGTACGTATAAAATTGTTATTTGGTCTTTATAGTGTTTACCGAGTTGAAGGACATTTTATTGTGAAAAACAAAACAAACACGCCCACGACTATTATCTCCTAGACGGAGATCCTCAGTACGAAGATATGTGAGGCTATCAAGTAGGGGGTGGCCAGGGATACGTCCAAACATTATATTAGACACATGTCCGCGTTGTATTGTGAGATTTTATAATATCCCAAAAATATTAACCTTGGTGGTACGCGTCTTGGTCTCGCCAAGGTAAAGATTTTTTTGATAGTATAAAATCTCACCATAAAATTGTCCTTGAACTCGTAGGGTAATCAATAATTAACGAACACGCACCACAAGCGCGTCCCTTATTATTATTTTCAGCCTACTTCGTCCCACTGTATGGCAAAGGACCAAGAAGGATGGAGACGAGATTGGGAGGAGCCCAATCTCGTCTCCATCCTTCTCGGTCCTAGACTATTAAGGGCCAATCCTTCTTAGAACAGTCAAGTTCGTCCCGCCATCTTAGTCTGGGTTTGCAGTGAAGTAACTAGAACTAAGAGGATATTAACGAGACCAGTGGTTTAGTTTAATTTTTTTTTGTAGTTTCGCTTAGTAGTTTTGTTCTGAGCACTAACTTTGTTGTCGCTCTGATGTAATCAATTATTAAGGCGCACCTACGCAAATGTTGACTGATCACACTATGAAGTCATGTTCGACTTTATTTGTTTCGAGCGTTTGTGTTTTCTGGGACAGCCTTTATGGTAATTGCTAAGAAATTTAATGTAAATAACTTAGTAACAACGTTATCAAAAGGTTATCACCCTTACCGTGTGGTCTGGTGATCTTATATTTAGTCAGTCTTTCTTTTATCCAGTTGCTACCTATTTTTAGGAGCCGATTGTGGTTAAAAGGTGCTAAGAAAATACAATCTTTAGAAACTTTTATTAATTACTTTTATTAGTTTAAATTACTGCATTAATTACCGCAATACCGCACAATCTGAGCTATTTTTTTTCTAATTAGGTATTTTTTATTAATTAGGTATATATACCTGATTCAGTTTTAAATAAGGAAATGTCTGAAAAATCTAACGACTTTCACTCTTTACCATTGAATTCATTTTGCAAAAAACTAACCTAAGTTCGAAATTTAAAAAAAAAAACTAGTTACAAAGCGGCATTGTTCAACATTATAAAATAATACAGATGTTTGGTTGATTGTTGCTATAATCTAATAAATAACGACTAGACCGATTTGGATGAAATTTGCAGCAAGAATAATTCCTTGTGACCTAGTATAATACCGAGGCTACTTATTATTGGAATACTTACCACCTTGGCGGGATTTGCCTGCTTGGTACCTACGACGCGTCGTGCCGCGCCAAAGCCGTGGGCAAAGAATAGTCAAAAATAAAATTCGCTCGAGTCTAGTGGCTCTACCACAGACCAATGAGTAAAAACGAATCGTCAATTTGCCAAAACATTAGCACGAACTATGTCATCGAGGTCATTGAACTGTGCTCATCTGAGACCAATGAACCTGTTTAAATATTAAACATACCTACAATTTTACGTAACGATCCTATTATACTTAACAATCGATTGATTTAGTTCCTAACTACCTCGATTGTAAGTTTTTTGTTATGATGGAATAAGAAAGTAATCACACCTGCCACCTGATGATCTAATGATGACAGATACTTGTAAGGGTCACCAGAGGTCAGATTTTACGGCAAACTCGAAACCAACCTTCAAGATGGTAACAAAAATATCTTCACATAATTATACAGAAGTTGTTATCCAAACAAACATAAGCAAACATTTTATTCCAAAAACTATTGTGAACTTGAAGGCACCGACTAAGTTTCGACTAATTCCGAGAGTCTTCATCAGGGTGAGTAAACGCACTTGCTCTCTCCGCGTCACGCCGTGCACTCAGTCGAAAGTCGGTGCCTTCACCGATAGTGTCGTACCTGAAAATTCCCGTTTTTACAATATGAATAAGCAAACTTGGTAATCCCTACAAAATATCTGTCCTACAGATATTTTTAGCCAGCTCGTAAACCCACGGGTCTACGAGCCTCACCTTATATGTTATGGTAACCTCACGAGGTTACCAAGTAGGAGGTAGTCAAAGGCATGTCCAAACATTATATTCTGGCACATGCCCAAGTTTTGCATAGTAGTTAGCATTTCACGTGGAACAGTGAAAGATGGCATAAGCCTTCCAAATATTTTGGTTCTGGGGAATCTATGACGTGTTTTATTGTTAAGATGACTAAAAATACTTTAGATAGCGTAGTTACAGATCATTCAGAGACTCAGAATCTTTTCTACCGAATTGGCAGGGTTAACAGGGGGTTCGTGAGCATGTTGGTTTTGTGACTGGAAAATAGTGTTTTTTTTTTAATTTTATTAAGTTTGGGAAACTATGTTTTTGAATGGCTACTACGAACCAGACGGCGCAGTGTAGGAAGGCCCACCGATTGGACCGATGAAATCTTAAAGGTTGCTGGAAGATGAAATTCGTCCATGTTCGTTCCTCATGGCAATCTTTGGGGAGGCCTTTATCCAGGAGTAGCTTTTACAGACTACCTATTGAAGATAATGATTTGTTTCTTACCATAGATAATACTTATTTTGCCCCAAATTGCTATCGTGACTGATGTAAGTTATCACATCAAAATTTAATAAGTTGTGAATTAATAAGCACCCATCCTATGTGACCTCATTAGAGTACATATGAATTTAATTTCAGCACACAAAAAAAAACAGCCTATCGCGTCGCATTTTCGGGCGTGTGTGTGAAAATACGCGTGTAGGAAAACCGTCTGTACGAGGGACGTAAAGTTGCTTGTGTGCGTTGATAGTAAAGAAGTTCGTTGACCGCCGAATTTTCGGCAGAATGGATTGCACAACGTTGCCATTTTTTCGCGTCAAAGAGTAGTGACCGGTGTTTTCTTTGGTGTTTTGGAGTTTGAGTTATCTTGTGGGTCAAGTCGTCATCCCCACCTCACGTTAAAATAATTGTTTGCTAAACTATAACCAACTGGTTGTTAGGTACTTACCTACTTTCTAAAATGTTTTTTATGAAAATACCATCTTACTTAGTCCACTGAATACTTGGTTGTTTATTTGACGACAGATTATTATTGGAAATCATTTTCAGACCTATTAAATTTTCTTAAGACATTTTACAAAAATAATTGTATTTTAAGAAGACGCAGTGGGGTAAGGGCCCGCCTGTGACGCAGAAGGTTGCGGATTCGATTCCCACCGCGGGACAAATGTTTGTATCAGCAGATATTTGGCTCGGGTCTGAGTGTTTTCTATGTAAACATGTGTATGTATTTACAAAAAAAAATGTATTTAAGTAGTATATCAGTCATATCAGTTCCCATAACACAAACTCTGCTTACTTTGGGGCTAGATGATACTGTGTGAAAAATATCCAGGATATTATTTATTATTTTGAAAAACCATCCATTAGGTATATAGTAAAATATTTGAAAGTACGTTTGTCGTGACATATTTTCTCTTGATCACCCTGCGTTAAATCGATGACTCAGGTTCAGGTTTGGTGTCCTGAAAATTGCCTATTGACCGATGGTGAACCGGTGAAGTGGATCAATTCAGTAAAAATAAACCTTGTCTAATCATGCCTATTTCAAATCACAATAGAAGGAGATCGTAATAACCATTTAGGGTATTACGTTTTTAGTTGGTTACCAATTTCCTCAAAAACGAATTAACCGATTGTCATGCAGTTTTTGTAATTGTTTATGTAATTTCAATGGTGGTTTGTAGATATTTTTACCGCCATACGTCAATAGAGGGTGCTGCAATACGTAATGAAACGCGTCAGGAGTTTTTATTGTAAACAAATACTAGTAAAAACGTTTAGTAAATGACACTCTAGCAAAGTGGCTAGCGTTTCACGAATGTGTGTAAACTCTACACGCGCTGTTGTAAAGGTGAAGAATCCTTCTTCATTTTGCTATAGGTTGAAACTAGGAACACGTGCATAGCCTCTGCGTGCTTCTGGTTGGCAGCTTGATGTGGTTTTCATTGCTGACGATACTGCGTGTCTACGATTGGTACATAAGTCCGAAGGTGTTGCCCAAGCACCCGTACAGCCAAGTCAAGGATACTTTGAGCAACTCTGTTAAAGCATTAATTTCGTAAAACGTTGTTGGTAGAACGTAACGCAATCGGTTGCGTTGACGAAACAGCCAGATTACAGTGGAGATGGCACGGTGTCGAAAATAATTAAAATTTGGTAAATTGTTACAGTTTTAAATAATTGTTGTTTTAAAGCCTAGACAAAAGGTTCTAGCCTACCACACTTTTATAATAATAATAATAATTCTGGACATTTTTCACATAGCATCATCTAGCCCCAAACTAAGCAGAGCTTTGTGGGAACTACATGACTGATATACTAATTGTATGGTTTATGTAAGTCAAATTATGACTGGAATGATGTAATGGAAAAGTCATAACCATGATTGTTTTCATCAATAGTTATTTAAATAATAATAATCAGGTGGAATTGTGATCAAACAAACATACATAATGACACACCTGAGATTGTGGGGCAGCCACCACAGATTTCAGATAGCTACGAACCTCACATTCTTCTTACACGCTGGGTTTGCTCAAGAAAGTCCCGCTGATTTCTTATTACGTTGTTCCTTACTTCAAAGTCATACCACACATAGGTACTTCTCCAAGCTCACATTTTCACAGATGGTAAAAAAAATGAAAATTTAGCGTAGCTCCTTTGATCATATCTGGCCATAAACGTCTACTGCATAATTTTCGTAATCCACTCTTTGCCCAGACATCCCATTTCAAGCTTGAACGAAAATTCATTTTCAAATTAGAAATACATTTCAAGACCTAGCTAGACAAACTAAGAATTGACTATAAGCTTAAATTTCAAATTTTGAAATAATGATAATGTCAATCAAATCTAACAAAGCATTTTCCTATTTTTAAAATATCTCTACAACACTTATTAAGAAATCCTAATATTTTTAATTTCTAATATTCTTTCTAACGGTTGAATCGATTTGAATAAAATTTGAAACACATAGGATACTTTTATTTGATTACCACGTGAGCGAAGCCATGAGCAGAAATTAATACTTAAACTTATAACTGGCTGTTTGGCTATCCCAGGAATCAAACTCCGAAACGTACACACGTCCAAGGACCGCTGGATCAATCTCAGATTACCGAAGCTTCGATCTTTGACTGAAACATCCTATCTACTTACACGAATCAACGCGTAGGTGGGAGTTTAGCGCCAAACATTGCCCTCATTGAAGACCAATTACCGTGGTCCCTAAGTCTCGAACAATTGCCTCTGTAGCTTCTTCTTTTTTAGGGATACAGAGAGGGGTGGTAGTTCTAAGGTGGTTGGTGAATTTTCCTTAAAGAAAAACCGCCCGAAATACGTGATGTCATCGACCGCGAGACAAGGTCGCGATCGCAAGGTCGTCGGCCGAGCCTCGGTCGACGGCCCCTCTAAAACGTATGATGGAGAGATGATGGATAGGGTTGCGTCATGTGTCTCGTTATGGAAGGGTAAGTGGTGATAATTAATGGGGATGGGTGAAAAAAACAACTTGTATATTACATTTTCTATAAAATTCGATATTCGTCGTTTTCTACAGTATACCTACTTTGTGTGGTCTTAGTATGTCCTTTTTATCTTATCATTAGTTTCTTTTTAAACAAGTTATTAGAGACATGGTAAGATATAGTTATCTACAAAGCGAATATATCGCAAATTTTCAATGGCGTATCCGCACCTAGTTATAGCAAAAACATCTGAACCAATTCGTAGGAGTATTCATGAAGTTGATAATAGATCAACGACTTAAATCAACACAATTTTATTTTAACTCAGTTTAAACGCGAGTGAAACCGTTGTCAGCAACTAGTAATATATGAGTCTAGTAGTTGATACGGTATTTTGCACAGTATTTCGAATACACGTATCTGAATCTGTTGATAGATCTACTAGCTACCGTTCCAGTCTTCATCATCTCACCCAATCAAGACATTGCGTTCACTGACCTACAGTTTACTAAATTATATTGATTCAAAACACATTGCCGGTCCCAAATTAAACGTGATATCGTAGCTTTTCAGTATTGAAGTGTTGCGAATGTAGCTTGCGCATATTTTATTGTACTAATAAATCTCTTTTTATTATTCAGTCATGGAAAACTTGCTTCAGTCTCCAGCTTTGCTTGTGTTGTAGTTACTCTGATAAAAAGGAACCCATGTGGCTTAGGCTGTGTATTTTGTAACTAAGAAATATCTGGTGATGACAGATATCTACAAAATAAAAACATTGGTTACATTAAATTGTTTAAAAATCCCTGTAGAAAAAAATGATTTTGTAGGTAATATTAGTACCTATTGCCTAAGATTCTTTATCCCTTGTGTTGGGATTAGAGATTATTGCTCCCAAAAATCTTATTTTTGTTTAAAAAATATTTTGTTATCTTTTTGCCAGCTATTTTTGTTTAAGTTTAGTGCAGCTGTCAGACGCATGGTTTCATAATATGTTATAAGATCCCTCATATTTCAATATGAGGCCACGACAAATTATTTTTTGATAACCTGAAATAGATAAGTGTAATTTTTGTAATTTTATGTGCGTAAGCAATGCAAACTATGCTATTAGCTTTCCTGTATTTTAGCTATAACATTTCCATTATTTTTCCAAACAATCTATCCGTCAGAAACTCGGTTAACACCGGTCAATAACCTACGGAACTTTCAGTTACAATTTCAGCTCATTTCAGCGTTTACATTAGAACATTGACCTCCAAAAATTGTGCTATGACCGATGCGAACCCGGAAAACGAAACTAGGTCTAATCTGACGTGGTAGTAACTGTGTTTTATTGGTTTTGCAATTTTATGGAATCGTTTGGTATTTTTGGTTCAAATAAATAATACGGAAATGTTTGTATGTGGCTTACTTATACAAATGTAAATATCCCTAAAAATATAATTGGTTTTGTTGATAGGTATAGATATATACCTCAGTATCCTGACTGTTACTCAGACAACCGTGCAAACAAGACCTGCTTATTAGGATACCATTTTCATACAAAACAATGAAATAAATAAATAGCGGCAATTTAAAAAATGCTTAAAGATTTTAGCTGTGCTCACTTTATGCTATCATGAAGATTTTTTTTTTACATTGAGCATAGAGTTTTTACTCACAAACTACATCATCCTGCTGCTCTAGGGGTGGGATTTTGGGAAATCCTTTCTTAGTACAACCCTATTACACACCCAAATGAACATACCCTCAAAATTTCAGGTCTCCAGGACTTATAGTTTAGGCTGTGCATTGACTTGCAGTTAGTGAGCCAGTCAGCCAGTCATGTGTGTCACGAAACAATTTTATTTATTAACTAGCTTCTGCCCACGGCTTCACCCACGTGGTACCCGGATAAAAAGTAGCCTACGTGTTATTCTGACGTATAAGCAATATTATTGTAAAGCTTCATCAAAATCTGTTCAGTAGTTTTTACGTGAAAGAGTAACGAATATCCATCCTCACAAACATTCACGTTTATAATATTAGTAGGATAATTCAGAAATGAAGCGGTACCACTTATTGCATACACATTTTCCGGGAGTGTTTGCAAGCATCACATTTAGTAAATTTTATGTCAGCCAAGTCAAGTGGAACCGCAGGAAAAGCTGGTTGGCATAGTGTGTACATATCCGATGACGTTATTGAAAGGTTCAAAAGCCTGTACTATTGCGTGCAGATTCTAATTACATTGGTAAACAACCTCTTTGACAACCTCTGTGGCGCAGTGGGCGAAGGCCCGCCTGAGACGCAGAAGGTTACGGGTTCGATTCCCGCCCTGGGTCAAATGTCTGTATCTGCAAATATTTGTCTCGAGTCTGGGTGTTTTCTATGTATAATATGTATGTATTTACAAAAAAAAATGTATATAAGTAGTATATCAATCATGTAGTTCCCATAACACAAGCTCTGCTTACTTTGGGGCTAGATGATGCTGTGTGAATATGTCCAGCATTATTTTTTTTTTTTTATTTAAACATCTGTTATAATAGTTATGACGGTTGGCAGTAATATGAACAACTGTAACATGGAAATTTTCATATCAATAACTGTGGAAAAATCATTTGTCCTACCATAGAGCTGTTGGCATCTGAATAACTTCTTAGCTGTGACGAGAAGTTAAACACAAAAAGCCTGTACGCGAAGGAAAATTTTCCTCTAAAATAAGGAATTTTATTGTAGTTAAAAAAAAATAGACAGTAAGGGTTGCATACTGTCTGAAAACCAGCGCAGCTTCACATTCCGGTAGCTTGGAGCTGCAAAATATGCTGAGACAGGACCTGTTTAGCCCGCACGACACGCAGAGGACTATGGGTATTCTGCGCAGTATCTACAACATCTACCGTATCACGGTAGGGACACAATATGTACCTGGATCCTTTTTGTGTTGTGTGTGTCGAATAAATGTATTTTCATTCTTTCTTTCTTTCTGTCACGTGGAGTACTAGCTATTTGCAAAAACGCGGGTATGTGCCAAATATAATATTTGGATGTGCCTTATACTTATTATCTTTCAAACACTTCGCACTAAGTATCTGATGTATCTGAGGATGTCCATCGTACAGTCGTGAGCGTATTTGTTTAAAAAAACTTTATTTTACGAGCATACCGCACTTGTTTTGCAGTCTACAGTTTTTTCATAATTTAAGCGCCGCTATAATACTCGGTTGAACATTTGCTCTCAAGGGAAACAGCATAAGTCGTCTTGAAGTCCCAATACTACCCTTGAACACATTCGCGGTATTGACTCAGCAGAAACAAGCGGTCACCGCCCGGGAAAGCGACCGGAAGTGCGTGAAAAGCGTGGATGTGACGTCATCTAATACCGCATTTGAACGAGGAAGCTAATTTTTAAATTTCATCTTCTGTCAGATTTTTATCGTAGGTAAATTTTAGTTGTTGACGTCAAAAATTCAAATAGAACAAAATGTCAGAGTTTGACCAATGTTATCGTCGTTGCTTCAGCATTATTAGGTACCTGTGTAACCTTGGGTTCTATGGGCGCTGAAGAAATAAGATCAAGACACTTATTGAAGTTGTTGGCAAGGATTTGATTCCATTTTTTTGACTGTTTTTGCACCTGCCAAAACTTTTTTCTTAATATGAATAAACAGAATGTAAGTAAGTGTCGTAGTTGTCTACGATTATAAAGGGTGTTATGCGCTTGACGGCGTTGTGTGTAAGCACCTATCTGTCTATCCCCAAAACATATTAAAACATTAGTTTCCTTCATTATCCATTACTAGCTTCTGCCCACGGCTTTGCCCGCGTGGAACCCGAATGAAAAATAGTCTATGCGTTATTCTGATGTATAAGCTATAGTACTATAAAGTTTCATCAAAATCCGTTCAGTAGTTTTTGCGTGAAAGAGTAACAAACATCCTCACAAACTTTCGCATTTATAATATTAGTAAGATAGTAAGAAGTAAGATTTAATACTGTTTAGGTTATTATTACAAATCTATTGTTTTATAAAAACGCAAGTCATCATGTGCGATCAAAACATGTTACCACAAAAAATATTGGTATTTTTTGCGGTAGCATGTTTTGATGATTTAATAAATAAATAAAACATTACCTTATGAAAAACGATTGTTCTATGGTTCAACTGGATGTAAATTGCAAATATTTGTAATTAGGTGCAAGTACATACCTACATTTTATGCAATCAAAGTAAATCAAATTGATTACTGTTCTTCTATTAAATACTATTGGAATTCCCGTTACATTGAACCACCTTCCAAAATTATAAAAATGAGATTATTTTCTTTACAAGCTTATATGTAAATACTTCTCTAATAAGTATATGTTGAATAAACCTCTGATAAATGTATAAAAATACTTCATTGGAAGCGCTAAGAAAAATAATCAAAAAATTATAGAAACTTCTTATTGCTTAGGAAGCGATCTCTCCCAGACAACCTACGAGAAAGGATGGAAAGGTTTTGTGATTCTTGTTTGTATAAATATTGTTTAATTTATGCTTAACTAGTTGTTGATCGCGGCTTCGCCCGCGTAGTATGTTAATAAAAGCAGCATATGGCCGTCTCTAGGCTTCAAACTATGTCCACCAACTTTTGAATGAATCGAAACAAAGATTACAATTTATACAAAGTTTAGAACTCAATTGCACACCCCCAAAGGGTAATTTTGAAAAAATAAAGAAATACGTGTTTTATTATTTATTTTAAAGTTTATGTGTACCGAGTTTTGAGTGAATAGAACCAAGGAATATTTTTTTCCATAGAAACTTTACCACCCTG
The DNA here is from genome assembly GCA_958496245.1 of Perizoma flavofasciatum. Lineage (NCBI taxonomy): Eukaryota > Metazoa > Arthropoda > Insecta > Lepidoptera > Geometridae > Perizoma > Perizoma flavofasciatum. The sequence goes on along the minus strand of OY292419.1, from coordinate 5,603,886 downwards.
TTTAACCCCCTTAGGGGTTGATTTTCAAAAATAAGATTACCCTATGTGTTATTCCAGAACCTAAACTATCTACATTCCAAATTTCATCAAAACCGGTTTAGTAGTTTCCCACACAGTCAGTCAAACACACAGACCTTCGCATTTATTATATTAGTAGGATTTATAATAAATTGATTTGTCTAATATTGTTAGAAATTGTACATATTATTATATAAAGTGCAGAAATATGTTTTCTTTTTCTTCTGTGTGTAGTAAGTTACCTAACGCCTACTGAATGGTACTGTATGACAGGGATTTACAGAGATTCCATACCACATAAATCATGTGGCACATGATCATCACAATGATCTGAAGAATTGATCCATACATCTCACTAGCCTGCTTTTCACAAGCGTGAGTGATTTAAAAACTTTTTCAATGAGGGTATACTCATTGAAAGAGTTTTTAAATCACTCACGCTACTTTGTTCAACTAACTGTATTCTGAGACTTGAAAGATATATGTGTCTGTGAAATTACAAGCACATCATACCTTTCAACTTTGTCTCTATGGCAACGCTCGCGCACACTCTGATTATTTTTGTAGGCAGTATTTTTCCACCAGATGGCATCAAATATGTCGGTGCGCGCATCGGCGAACATGCCTGAAGCACTACTGAAGCGCGGGAGCCGCAACAGCGTCCTGAATTCATTATAAAATTGAACCCGAAAAGCATTGTAAGCTTTTTAAGTACGCTGAAACTACAGGATCGCGGAGTAAATGGATATAATAGATAATAGGCGACGGTAACTTCTTAGGTATCATCTCGTGGGCTGTAGCATACACGATTGCCACATAACATAAAAATAGTCGCTATAGTTACATAAATATAGATTTGTCTGGGGTCTGTAACCCTCGGGCTGATTAGTTTCAACATAGGTCACTGACTTCACTAACACACTTTTCTAGGCTGAAATATCTGGTTACTGACCCCGGCTAATTTAAGCTGTGGTTTGTTCAACACGAAAAATGCTGCTTTTGCAGTGGGTAGTATCGAAAATTTTGACTAATAAATTTAAATTAATTTCATTATTGTTTGACTGATCATAAATATTGAATTCTATTTTTTTTAATAATTTTTTTACCATATTTATTATAATTCTATTGTATCATTTTATAATCTTATTTGTTTGCCTAACGCTGACGAGTTATTTAATTGTATGATGAAATTGTTAGTTTGTAGCCATAATTGTGATTAAATATTGGATTAATAATTAAAAATATCATAGCCTTAAGCTCGATTGCAGCACCCTAACAGAGTACATATACTGACTAACAAGCTAATTTAAGATCCAAGCTAACAATCAATGTATGTGTATGCAACAAATAAACGAATATGAAATGAATATGAATAATTAAAAAAAAATAAGAATGTTTATCAACTGATATTTTATAAAATAGAACGCCTGTGAGTTCCCAAGCCTATTAGGATTCCGAAGTTGCCTAATAACTCCTATAGTCACTAGTCATGATAGTTTTCTAACGACATTTTCCTTCACCGGTTTACTTTGTGCATACCTACATTTTCGAGTGAAAAACTCCAGGAGTGGTTCGAACCAACAAGCTACGGATCGTAATTAGACGTATTCTGCTCCCACTCTAAAAACGGCTCTTATAAACATTATTTTGGTATTGGAATAAATAAACTCTACATCACTAAATAGAATATCATCTACATAGATAAGTAAAAAAATATTATTTTGATGCGTGTTCCATAATTATCGCTAGGTATTACCAGAGCGTATTTTACTAACAGATACTTCAACAAGAAGCGGAATCCGCTGCATTTTCATCAGAAGTTATCGACATTCATTTCACTCGCAAAAAATGGCGGCAAACGGGACGACGAAAAGTAATACTTGTTTTTTGCATTCAACCCTAACGTCAAAAACGTCACATTTTTTTAAGTAAAATTAATATTTACTTTCATCATACACATAGCATGTTAAACACTCGAGAGAGCTGGATGCATGGCTATAACTGTACGCGACCTGCCACAACGCTGCGCCAAGCTCAAGGGCATGGACAGAAATGCTGTGGATTAGACTGTAGATTATTCCTTATTGCTTATTATTAACTGTACTCTCCTACTGCAGGGCAAAGGCCTTCCTTTCCTCCTTCCTCTGCTAATTATTTCTGTATCACTAGCTAATTGGGGCTACTTTTTAATGTATGCATCTAGTTCATCTCTCCATCTCCTTCTGGACCTTATACGCGGTTGCTGCCCATTGGGAACCCATTCTAAGGTGCCATTTTCCCACGTTCCATGCAGCAAACGTGTCTAGACCGGTTCCATTTTAATTTTGGTAGTTTTCTGAGCCACGTCATCTATCTGGGGCTAGACACGTAGTAGATGATTCTTAAAAAATGTTTTAGTGTTATTTAACTGGAGAATTATGATAGTCAACAGATTTTATATTGCCAGATTTGTATTTAATAAATTTCACAGAGTTACGACTAACCAACTTTACCACCAAATCACAGTCACACCATGGATTTAAATCTAGGTTCAATTCAATATTAAATTTATAGTAACAACAGGTTCCTGAATGCGTTATATGTAAGGTTGTACCATTTCTGTTTCAACCAGATCCCCAAGCAACGTTTTCACGTCGAAACATTATTATAGGCACTTCTCCATATATCTCTCTGTCCAGTAGCAAGAGTTGAATAACAATCGTCTCGACTGCACTTACAGTCACGACTCGGACGTCAAGGCCGGACGTCGATGTCCGCACGATGCTTCAACCCACCGTACCTCTTCAAACCCTGCCGTGACCCATGCATCAGTATTTCCATCCAATTTACTATATCTTCAGTTAGTTTTTAGTTCTCGTCAAAATCAAAGTCATCAGTATTTTATTAAAAGAAATCAGAAAATGGCGTGGGAGTGACTATTTTTCTATGTTTTTCAAACACTCAATGTAATTATACCTCTTGGAAAATCAAGCTCTGTATTTGCTGCATGATTTTTCTATTTTTTTTAATAATCTATTATTCATTGGATTTTATTTAATTTCTCTATATGAGCTTGCTTCACTTTAATTTAATAGACCACAAAATTGTCTGTGTGTAAATTTGTAACAACTAGAAAAGATAATCAATATAATATTACAGACTAAAATAAATTGGCCACACGTAATGTTTCATTAATTTGAAAATCCTAAGGGATACGTTTAGGTACCTATCTAATTAAAACCATCATGGCGTCAAGAACCATTAAAAAACAACCATAAACATTTTGACATTCAACCCGTCTTTACTTACTTTGCCTTATCTGGGAATTGAAAAAAATAAGCCCGCCAAAAATAAACGTCAAAAATTCAAGATGGCCGCCGTTGGCACTGCAACCTCGTTCATTCAGGAAGTGCATGTAAATACCAATGAACTTTTCAATGCTACCCAGTTTTATGCAGCATGTAGTTGCATGATGCGGGATCCAGGATAGGTACATACCTACTTTTTCGTTTTATTGTCCACATATCTACTCGTAATTGTTGACCTTTAAATCGAGATGCACGTATTAACTACCTACATTTTGCAATGCGTCAGTGCCATTTTGAATGCTTGGCCTTGGGCCATGGAAAATTATTGTTATTGCAAGTTTGTGGTAATATTCTTAATCTTGGAGTAGGTACAAATTATAAACACTTTGAAAATATTGGCGAATCAACCTGCCTTTGTTGTTTCAGATATTTTCCGTCAAGATTCAAATCATCATGTCTCATCAAGTCTAGAAATCTTTAGATGTTCAGGTCTAAAAATAGCGCCAGAGATGTAATAGTTACAGTAGGTTAGCGAGTGGTTCATATGGGTATATCATGAGGACGGAAGAATCTAAATATTACGAACATCCAGAGTGTTAAATATAAATGTGGATTTAAAAGGAAAAGGTGAACGGATTGTGTAAAAGATTACATGAGTAAGAAAGGAGTGAGTGTTGAGATGACAGCTGATGCAGAGGGATGGAAGGAAAAAACATGTGTACTGAATGTGTGGATAACGGAAAGAAAATGATGAATGAGTTTCTTAAGATAAGACATTGAATCGAGCAATTCGGAACAGCGTAAAACATTATGAGAGCACTAAGAACAACGTATTAATTATACCTACGGGTCATCAGTGACGTTCAAATGGTAGTAATATTATACAATGCTACCAATTTTGTATCGACTCTAAAAAAAGAGACGGTGCTCAATTCGTCTGTAATGATACGTTCCTAAAACTACTACGGCAAATCTACCAATAAAACTGCCACAATAATTTGGCTCGGATCTGAAAACAGGAACCATGTTCTTTACGACAGAAGCATGTGAGCAGATTTCCGTATTCTGGAGCATGGCAGATGACAGGGAAGTAGTGAGGTCACGACCCTCAGAATACGGAAATGATGCAAGGAAGATCAGTTATATTACAAGCTTTTATTTAACTTATGTTTGTTCTTTCCTGTTTTAAATGTCGGCTGCGTCGCAATTAGAGGTACTTGTTTTGTTTTGTTTCTGATTTGTGTCCTTTTTTAATTCTTAATAATCAGATATGTTATAATCTAGACTGTTAAAATTTGGTGTTTTATATTGTTTTTCTAGTTATTAAGAGCGATCTTGTAAGCTTAAGAGAATTAGCCTGCCGCAAATAAAATAAAGAAAACCTTGTTTTTTTCTAACGACAAATCTTTTACCACAATACACAAAGGATAGCTATCCTATGTAATTATATATTTCCAGATGAAAGATAATGCTTTTTAGCATTACTTTCTCATAGAAACTACTTTTATATAAATTAAAATAAATACATTAATCTATCTCAATACAACACAGAGCTCCCCAAGAAGGTACTTTAAACCAGCGAAGTTTTAATGAAATAATCACAAATTAATACCTCAAAAATAAAATGAAAGAATGTAAACAGAAATGCTATTAATTTCATGGTCTACTGACATTTTGTAGTTAGTATAATGAAATAATTTGTAGTCCTAGGGTTGTCGCAATAACCGGCATAGCTGAAGTGGCAATGGACAGGTCATACAGTTCGCAGAATTTGGGGAAGAAAGGTTCTCGAGTGGTGACCACTAACCGGACGACGCAGTGTTGGAAGGATATATATTTTTTTTTTATTTCATATTATATCCATAAAATCTGGACCCCCAACCGATGGACCAATGACATCTTAAAGGTTGCGGGAAGTTTGTGGATGGAGGTGGCCCAAGATCCTTCACCATAGAACTCTTTGGTGGTGGCCTACAGGCTGTTGTTGATGATGATGAAGGGAAGTCACAATGATTTTGCGAAGGGGAACTGACTGCCATGACACTCAGTTTGAAATCGTAGCGAAAGACTTACTGCCAAATACTGAAACGCAACTATAGTTTAAAAAAGAGTTGAAAAAAATGAGTAGATTGCGTTATTCGCAATGTGTAATGCTGTCATCTTCTAAGACTGCAAGGAATCCAGAGACAATAGAAAATCTTTAATAGTGTCTTGACCAGATCATCAATCTATATTAATTTATTAAGCCAAAATAATTCTACTAGTGTCATGCTAGCTAATATCTACTAATGTTTCATTCTAGTGTCTTTCTATGTGTATATAAATAAGAAAATGTTTTATTTTTTCAGATTACCAGTGACATCCCTACCGAATGAGGAGTGCAATGCTGCAACAAAATCAAGATGGCGTCTGCCCGCGCATGTCCCTGAACCTGGCGCGCGGCTAAATTTACACGCGACGCGTCATCCGGTGCGTGAGCGCACACTACAGATCAACCATTCTAGTACATTGCTTCTTTAAATGGAAATTCATTTTTGCAAATTTTTAAAACCTTGTACGTGTTTTCCAAGTCAACATTCATAGAACGGCATCCCTAAGAAGCAGTAGAATCGTTTTCTTGAGTTGGTATTTATCTCGTAAGCGTTTCAATCAAATGCAAATGAATACCATTGTTTGTTCTGCTGAATTAACCCCAATCACACTCTTCCTTCCATGGTCTATTGTAGCGTCCCTTAGTGACGCTAAAACCATATGTGGCGATAAAACCATAAGAACCTTGATCATACAAATTGCAAAAAAAAAAACGTATTTCGATCAGCCGTATCAAAGACAAATGGTTACGTCGCGGGTAAAAATGAAAAAATATTTCACTGTGAATAAAAGCTTGGCATAAAAGGTTATGCCATGTTGATTATTCTACTATTATTATAGTTCAACTAGTTTCCACCATAAGGTGTAAGGGTCCGGTCAAACTAGCTCGGTGGAGAAAATGATTGTCAAATTGTTTTTAAAGTTCGCGTGAATGTACTGATCGCCCACCGCCATCGCATCAGTTTGAACGTACCCTAACTCGTAAAACTTACCTATGGAAAATTATAGCCAGTCTCATTAAAATAACAACGATGACAAAGTAGAACCAAAAATATGAACTTGTTTATTTTTCTAAAACGTGGCAATTTAAGGCTAAGAAGTTTCAAGCTGATAAAAGAAAAACCTTTCAGCGTAGTCCAATTTACCTCTAGAAGTGTTTTTTTCTATGGCTTTTATCATTCAGAACTAACAAAATTGAATGGATTCAGTGCGCGTGCGTCTTGCATAGTTTGATGCACCAACAGCTACGTTTGTCTCATTTGTGCTGTACTCTGTGACCGGTAAAGAGATGAAGCAGTGCGAAGGTCAACGGCGCAGTGACTGCGCTATAAATATGCGCTTTACAAGCCTACGAATAAATCTTCACGCCAATAATATTATGAAGTTCCAGTTCAACGTATAGGTACCATACAAAATAATTACACAAAATAATTCTCTTGCTAGTTTAGCGGCGGCCAACCCCTACTTTTTTACATGTCAAAAACATGGTAAGTAAAGATAATCAAGATTCATAACTAGATGGACTAACCAGCTGCCATATTTTATTCCCTTATCAGAACAATATATAAGTTTAAAATTTTAAAAGAAGTTAAAAAATAAGTTACTTATGACCTGTAATGGTTTTTTTATTTAGTATTTGCAGAGCCTTTCTGTTTTAGCTAATGGCCTCCTCGAAACAGAAAGTGGTGATTATCACGGTATCTATTTGATAAGAAAACTGTACTAGCACCATCACCCAATGACACTAGCAAGATGGATATGGGAACGGAACAACAAAATGCATTTTGCCAGGCATTCCCATTTTAAGTTTTTGACATTGCTAACTCGTTCAAAATTAGGCCCTTTGCCAATTGTTTTGTGTATTTAGTTCGAGGAAGACCATTCCGAAGATGGGAAGATGACTTCAGAAAGACAGCAGGCGCACTATGGAGAAGGAAAGCTCGCGATCGCGAACTTTGGAAAAGTCTTAGAGAGGCCTATGCTGGAAAGCAAAACAATTATATCGATGTCTAAACTTATAGTTTATTATATAGATCATAAAACTAGTATAAGTTGTTAATAAAGGCTAATGAAATTGAAATTGAACAAATTGGCAATTTCGAAGTCTTATTTAGGCCCATATTAATGGGCTTATCTGAAATAAATATAGGTACCCAGATTATGCTTATCTTTGTTCAGGTAATGTAAACCACACTTCGCGTTTCATCCGACTTGCTAATTTGATAAGTTCCCGAACAGTCGAATATTTTTGAGATATTACAAAAGCCATTGAATTTATTTCCATCAGTTCTGTGCAATTGCCGGCTCTGTGGCCGGATAAAGAGATGAAATACGAAGGTCATCAGCTCCCTGACTGCATCGTACATAAATAAGTTTATTATGTTTGGCGGTACATAACTACTGAAATATCTTTGCGCGCATGCTTCAACCTTTTTCAACACCAAAAAAGGAGGTTCTCAATTCGATGGCTTTGGTTTTTTTGTTTGTATACACTGATAACATAGACTTCTGAAGGTTCGTCGTTCTCGAATGATTAGTTATTTGGGCGATCCTGGATTGGTCCTATGTAACTATCTAAATCGGATTAGGTACTAACGAAACTTTTTCCAAAAATCTAAATTAACTCCCGATGAATACATTGATTGTTTTTGGATATGGAAGGTACACAGATTGTGTTTTTAGTAGGTACCTTATAATGAACCCCGTCTAAGAGTAGGTATAGCAAATCCCATAATTTTCGTGTCAAGTAAAGGCATGAAAAATAAGACATATATCAGGACAATATCAAATTCTACATGCTAAGGTATAATTTAGATATACCTACTCTGCGGGTATATAATACTGGCACCCAAAAAATCATAACTAGCGCCACCATCTTAGCAACAAGATCCTACAATCATCCGTTTCCGCTCCAATTCCTTTGTCGTAACAGGGCATCGGATGTTGTGAGATTGCTACAACAATAAAAATCAAAAATACTGAACAAACGCTGGATTTTGTTCCATTTTCGAAAGGGGTTTGAATTTAAAATTAGAACGGCGCGCGCAACGGAAATCGCTCGCGGGTGAATCATTCATTCCTTGCATCCCGTTCGTTATAAGGGAGTGATAATAGTGGTATTTTATAATTATCTTTGAAAGCTGTTTGGTTAGTTGGCTTGTTATCGGTGATTATGAATGTCATTTATAAAATTGTGCTTAATGTAAATAATACTCTGAGCGCTGTAGCGTGGTGCGTACTTCTTTTAGATTTACACATTGTTGTAGCTTACATTATTGAGTACCTACTGCGAAACGCTAAATCTTCACAGAAATCTTTGTTATAGACTTTTGAGGTTATACTAAGCCACATGCTACGTATTTTACTCTAAGCATACTATCTATACAGCAAGTTAAAATTCATATTTCGTCACACTTTTCAATACTCAATACTCAATACATTTCGGCCCACCCTGCCCATTTTTTTTAACGCAATTGCCAATATAATAGAGAAACAGTGAAAGAGATAGCCCCCAACAGTCACAGCGCCGTCCCTGGGTGTCTAAACAAATATCACTTTCTCTTGGTGTTAACGCCTGCGGAAAGATTGAATTGTATGGAAATGACATTAGCCTGTGGAAATGTCACGTGACTTCTGCCAAATTTTTCCTTGACAAATTTGCGTTAGCGTGAAAGCAAAACTAAGTGTCAGGTATTTGTCTAGTCCCTGAGGTAGAGCGGAAGGAGCGGTGTCAGATGGCGAGGGGCGCCAAAATGCGAAATACGAAAAACTAACGATTTTTGCACTTACATTTACATAGATAGATAGATAGATAGATTAACTCTTTATTGCACACCAAAGCAAAATACAAAAACATCACAATAATGTAATAGTACAATAGTCTTATCGCTAAAAGCGATCTCTTCCAGACAACCTTTGGATAGGTAACAGTTTTTAATATATTTTAGTGGCTGATTAAAATTAACTCCAATATACTTATAAAATCGTACGAATTTATGTTGACTTTTTCAAGCTAGGTAGATTTAAAAAAAAGTTGGTAACTATTATTTATTTTAACATAAACCAAAAGACAATGTATGTGATGTCAAAGTGTCGACTAAAGGGCGCCATAAGACTACCTTCGCTCTACCCTGATAAAGGACTACCTGATAAGGGCCGGCGCTGAACAGTCACAATACTTACTCACGACCCCTACTACCCACATAGGATCCCCTGTGTCATGGGTATCAGGAACCATGAGCACCATAGTACCACTACACCCAGACTCGGTACAAATATCTACAGAACATAAAAACATTTGCCCCGCTGTGGGAATCGAACCAGAACCTTTTGCGTATCAGCCGGCAACACGCCGCACCAGGTCATCGATATAATAAAACTAATCGAATACAAAAATTGCATTTTCGAAGTCGCTAAGCTAGCCGTCCCCTAGGTTCTGATCAGCGCATTCAGTTCACTGCCCTTTTATTGCCATCGGTTAGGGCAAACACAGAAAAATTATGGGATTTTTGTGTGAATGACCTACATAAAAATATTATTATTATCATCATTAGCAGGTAAAGTGACTTCGTGGATCTACTTAATGACCCACTATACTTGATATATAAATAACTAGCATGTTTCCCGGGTGGACCCGCGTAGAAACGCGTATTATAATACTTTTTAATTCATTCGAATCGGACATTTAATTTCGTAGTTATCACGAGTATAAAATCGAAACTTACGCTGGTGAAACCGCGGGGCACAGCTAGTTAAATATAAAGCTACACAGGTCATACATAACATAATGATGTCATAATGTATTCTGAATAAATAAAATAAAAATAAATAAATCCAGTACCAGGGGGGACGGCTTCCTTAAAAAGCAGGGTTCAAAATACATACTTTACAGAAAATAAAAATAGGTAAAGTGCCTATTTTCTGTCTGTATGGAAAGTATTACTCGATTGGTTATCCGTACTGAAAATACGAATGAATTTTTGCTCATATAATATTATTAAGAAGTAAAGTTTGTATGTTTTGATGTACTTAGTGTAGGGGTTATCTTCGGAAATACTCATCCTATTATATCACAAATATTTAAAATGGACTTTCAGGGTTGCTATTACCCCGTTAAAATAAAAGGGCTTTTTGTGGAGACCAATTTTGCAACTTAAGTCGACGAAAAACGGTCAAGCCAATGCGTTTCTTACGAAAGCTGTCTACTTTTTATTCGGGTACCACGCGCGGCAAAGCCGTGAACGACAGCTAGTATTATTTATGGAACATAATTGCGCCATAATAGGTACTTGTTTGCTACCTTGGCGGTATAAAATAAAATGTTTTATTTTTTATTTCAAACTAAGAAGCTTTTAGAAAATAATAATAAGCAAATAAAATGTATAGATACCATTTAATTATTTAAAGTATATTTACCATGTATAGCTACTTCCAGACAGTGAGATGCTTGTTATTATTAAGTGCTAGCATTTTTTTTATAACATTATTTTCCTAAGTTAAGATTAAGGACAATGCACTGAAAACGGCAAACACCTAGATTAAAATAGGTAATTGTACCGAACCGTTTGCATTGCATGCAATTAATGTCCCTGATACCGTTTTATGTAGGTATCTTAATGATACCTGAAACCTAAACATGAATAGTCAACAAGCAACAAAACAAACAAGTCTATAGATTACCCTTCTTTGTCTCACAGGTTTATGAAATATACACCTAATCTTTTTGTAAGAAAAAAAAATGAACGACAACATCTCATAATCTTGTGCTAGCTGGTTTGCCCACCTGCCGTCATTTTATGCATCAATCATATTACCTGAAGGTAATTGTAAAAATGATCATCGAATATTTGGTATTTAGATATTTTTTTTATTTTATGGTTTTATTTTATACTAGCTACTGTAGCCCAGATCCCGGATTAAAATTCACTCGACCGTTTTTCAGTCGGCTTACGTTGCAAAATAGAACTTCACGAAAAGCCCTTAAATTTTACATTATATCCTATTCATATTGTAAAAACGGGAATTTTCACGTACTGCACTATCGGTGAAGGCACCCGCTAAGTCGCGCCGTGCACTACTAAGTAACGCGCGCGACGTGCGCTACTAAGGACGCGGAAGGAGAAAGTCGCAACCACTCACCCTGATGAAGACTCTCGGAATGAGTCGAAACTTAGTCGGTGCCTTCACCGATAGTGCAGTACGTGAAAATTCCCGTTTTTACAATATGAATAGTCAAGTTCACGATAGTTTTTGGAATAAAATTATATCCTATGCCCACCCTGAAGGTCCAAGCAAAATATTGGTGAAATATGTTATGAAATCGAATGAGTAGTTTCGGAGATTTCTCCCTGCATACGAACTTACCAACCTTACTGCTTTATAATATTGTAGTAGTACTTAGATTCAGTATAGTTTCAGCGTGGCATAGTTTTGCATTTTTTTTTTCACCTTTTTCACCTTAAAGGAATCTGTGGAATAAATATAGCTTTGAAATCAGTCCCGTTTCCTGACGACGTATAAGCAAATCCGAGGGTCTACCTATCCACATCGCTGTTAGTACTTGTTTACCGATCAAGTATAGCACCAGCCCTTTGTTACACCGTGCTATAAAAATCACGGCGCATCAGTACAACGACCGGCGTTGCGTCCTCCGCTGAGCCAAGGTTACTCGACCACTCACTTGTAAAAACAAATGCCATCATACATTTTCATGTTATCATACAATCGATAATGTATTACGATAAATGCATTGTTTTTCTATAGGAAGATTATGCAGTTCGTTGGCTATGTAAAGGGCTATTATTTAAAAAGCTGGTATAGGTACGGTGTTATGTTGACTTGGAAAAGCGTTCTCTCCCTTTTGTTTCTCAAATGTCTGATTAGGCTTGGAAAGCGAACGCTATTGCGAGGTTTATAACTTTTAACTTTTTATATACACGTAACATAACAATATATAAAAAGGTACTTGTAATAAACGATGAAAAGTCGGGAGTTTATAAATTTTGAAATTTACGTGTTTTATTAAAGTTCACTCTCGTGCATGATATTAAAACAGTTCGCATGTACAAATTAATATATTAGTTACTATGTACCTGGATAGGTACATACCGGTACTTATAAGTGCTATATTTATAGCGGTAAGGGTCTTTAAATTTGTCATACCAAGATGTGGATAACGTCTGATTTGTATTACCCATTACTCTACCATTATTACATTATGTAGCTGTTTGTTATTCCAATAAACAAATAAAATAATAATAATATATAAACAGCCAACAGACACATATGTACATAGTCCTGACCCCAAACAAGGATTGTCTGTATCGTGGGTATCAGAAACTATTAGTACCGTGGTACCATAATACCCAGACTGCACACATATCTGCACTACATTCAAACATTTGGTTCTGGTTACTCGCCCACCGCGCCATTGACCGAGGTGCTCCTAGTTCGGGCAATGCATAGATTTATTCGTATATAAATGATATAAGCGTAACTTAATTTTCGTTATTTTAGTTTTAGTTTGTACCTAATTATAACTTGACAATGGCCTCGATTCTGTAGTATACTAACTAAACTAAATTTAAACTGTCGCTCTCTTTTACTTATAGTGCAAGCAAGAAAAAGAGCATTTGAGTGTTGTCAAATTAGTCAGATTAAAGTTTTCCATACAAATTTAGTCGTGATTTTAAAACATGCTGACTATAAACACGAAGAAAAGGGGTACGTAAACTGATTTGACATAAGCACACAGCAGTAATGTTATGTAATATATTTCATAGAACATAGAATGTATGATACGACCTCTGTGGCGCAGTGGGCGAAGGTCCGCCTGAGACGCAGAAGGTTGGGGGCTCGATTTCCACCGCGGGACAAATGTTTGTATCTGCAAATATTTGTCTAGGGTTTTTTTCTGTGTATAATATGTATGCATTTACAAAAAAAAATGTATATAAGTAGTTTATCAGTCATGTAGTTCCCATAATACAAGCTCTGCTAGTTTGGGGCTAGATGATGCCGTGTGAAAATGTCCTGCATTTTTTTTTGTTTGTATGACTTAACTAAACTGATGTGGTATTTGGTGTGCATTAAAGTTTTTTCTATCTATCTTCTATCTAATCCTCATTCGGGCATTGTCTTATTCGAATGTATTATTTGATAGCAAAAATAATCATCTCATTGTACGAGATTTATTCCCATCTTCCTCTTCTCTCATTGTAATATAGTTTTTATCGTGCCCTTGTGTCATAGAAATGGTAGGTACCTTATATTCCTTCCTCGTTTACCTAACATATACCAAGCTGTTATCAATGTAGGAATGTATGCTGTTTTTCTTAAGAGTACAAGAAAATATTACACACTTGTAGAGTTAATCCAACCGACTTTTGAAAGAGACAAAGAAAGTTGTAGACTGATTTTTACAAACGGATTAAAAATCAGTCATACCTTTCATTCTCTCAGCACTTTAAATTAAATTTAAAAGATATCCTACTAATATTTCAAGCGCGTAATTTTTTTTGAGGATGGATGTTCAGTAGTTTTTGCGTGAAAGAGAAAAAACTACTGAACGTATTTTGATGAAACTTTATAGTAATATTGCTTATACATCAGAATAACACATAAGCTTCTTTTTAATCCGGGTACCACGCGGGCGAAGCGGTGGGCAAAAGCTAGTGTTTATCTAACAAACCATCTATTGTTATTTTTCTGACTGGTCTTTTCTTCGTAACGGTTCTGTTGGTAAGGATTCAGCTTAAGACACCGGGCCCTTTTATCAATGATGACTTTATTGAAGACTCTCTTCATGCAATTAAATATTTCATTATGACATAACTGAATCTCTACACAATTTTTAAATTTAAAAAAAGTATTGTAATTGACGAAAATTTTAATAATAATAGATAAATAAACATGTATCTATTATTTTTTTATTAGAAAGCATATAAGACTGAAGGTGATAACATAAAATTTAGGTTATCACCTTCAGTTAAGCCTATATTTTAATTTTTAAATTTAGGCTTTTAAAAAAGAGATTTTATGAAAATTATTATGGTTAATATTTTCTTAGACTATTTATGCGTCTGTTATGTGCTCATAACAGACGCATACATAGTCCTGACCCCAAACTTATATTATAATAATAGGACGACGAAGGTGGCGGGTTCTATTTCCGCCGCGGGACAATTTTTTGTATAAATTGCAAATATAAATGCAAATCTGCAAATGTACAAAGAAAAAAAATATATCAGTCATGTCTTTAATAACACAAGCTCTGCTTACTTTGCGGTTAAATTATGTTGTATGAAAAATGTCCAACATATTTATTTATCACTCATATTCTGATATAGCCCAGTTTTATGTAATGCAACTCGTATGACATTACATGTTCTTATTTATCAATACGTAACACCTTGAGCGAATCTCCCAAACTGGAGGTCGCATTATCAAAATCCTTGATTTTATCAAAACTGGGGCATTGTGTTAAGGATAAGTAGTGTTTAAATAACTAATATAAATATTGGCTGACAGAGTTTTTATCATTGTTTTGGAGCTTCAATTGTAAATGACGCGAGGACGCTTGCCTCTACAAAACAAATTATCATGATACGTACTCACGTGATGTGAACTATATTATAAAACAAAAATAAACAGAACATAACTTTTGAAACTATCATGGTTTTGAACATATATTGTACTAGTTTCTGCCCACGGCTTCGCCTACGTGGTACCTGGATAAAAAGTAGCCTATGTGTTATTCTGATGTATAAGCTATATTACTGTAAAGTTTCATTAAAATCCGTTCAGTAGTTTTTGCGTGAAAGAGTAACAACCATCCTCACAAACTTTTACGTTTATAATATTAGTAGGAAGTAGGATAGTAGGACTAGCTTCTGCCCACGGCTTCGCCCGCGTGCTACCCGGATAAAAAATAGCCTATGTGTTATTCTGATGTATAAGCTATATTACTGTAAAGTTTCATCAAAATCCGTTCAACAGTTTTTGCGTGAAAGAGTACCTAACAAACATCCATCCTCACAAACTTTCACGTTTATAATATTAGCCGGATTAAAAAACGGGAAATTTACCATGATTTGTGAGTTTGAATGTTGCCCGATATTTTGGCATAGTTGCATGTACTATGATCACGGGAGGAACTGAAGTCTGCGAGTTTTGAATGTTAGTGGCAGACAAATCGATCTACCCTCATTCTCACTCTTATCGGTTCATGGAACTGTGCCGAAATATCGAGAAACATTCAAACTCACAAATCATGGTAAATATCCCATTTTAAAAATAAACACACCCACGAATATTCTTCTTCTCGGGTTTTATCGCGTTTACCCTTTTTATTATTTCCCGACGCTTAGACTGATTTGTATTCGCCATGATAGGCATCCTCAGATACATACTCAGTACGCAGATCTTTGAGGATACTAAGCAGAGTAGTCAGAGGCACGTCCCGATATTTGGTAATCTATGTGCGCATTAACACGAGCTCATAACATCGTTGGTAGAATAATAGGTTTGTATTTAATGAGCTTCTAACGAAACGCGGGTATAAGCCATAATTTAAATGTTTGGAAAATATATCTGATGACTCCTACTAGATATCCTCAAAGATTTACGCATTGAGTACATATCACAGGATGGAATTTACTGGAAACAGCATAAATAACTACATACGTAGGTATGTAGGTACAGGCATTGCATCATGCTGATAAGAACATAATATTGATGAACATCAGGAACCAAGTGTGTAAGGTCAGTGAGACAATAAATTGTTGCTATCAAATATTAATGTCTCTTATAAATAAGTACGTACTACAACATATTGTAGGTAAATAGGTAAAGTTTGTAAGTTGGGATGCAGGAGGTAATCTACGAAACAACTGATACGATTTATTTAATCGATATTTAGAATGGGCATACATAGGCTGTATACAATCCTGTTAAAATAAAAGGGCATTTTGTAACGTAAGTCAACAATGTATTTTTTTTTAAACTACAACTAACATCTGCCCACGGTCTCGCGTGGTACCCGGATTAAAAAGAAGCTTATGTGTTATTCTGATATATGAGCTATATTACTGTAAAGTTTCATCAAAATCCAATGTGTAGTTTTTGCGTGAAAGAGTAATAAACATCCATCCTCACAAACTTTCACGTTTTAATATTAGTAGGACTAAGTATAAGTGGAAAACAGGCATATGGACACCTGTTGGTAAGTGTTACCCATAACTTAGGGATGCTTACAATAACAGAGGTATCACATGCGTGTTGCCGACCCCAAGAAATAACGGGTGAAAGTCTCATGTGGCTGAAAATTTCACCGGTTCCGACGCCCTTCAATTCGGAACACAGCAATCGTCGCAATTTCTGCTTAGTGGCAAAAATAAGTATTGTGCTGGTACTTTCCCGGCTCTTTCACAAGTACTACTATTACTCGTACTTCTAACGGCGAAGTACTGAAATGCTACTTAAGATATTAGTAGGACTATAAAGAGTAAGCGATATACGCAAATTGTAAAACTAGATTTTTTATCTATGTTTAGAGTTTCAATGTTCGGTGCCGGCGTAAGGTTGCTAAAATAAATTGTTTTTCATTACCTTTTCATTATTGTAATTATGGAGATAGTCACTAATGTAGTCACTAATGTAGGGTGACTAAAAAAGAACCAAGCAACAAGACTAACTCTCAAGACGAATATCACACGTCCAACCTTTGCTAAAACAAAAGATGGACGTTTGCGTAGCTGAAACCTAATCATATTATCGGTAACTAATCTCAATAGCGCTACATAGACAAAGAAAAAACCAGGAAAAAGGTTACGACCCTCAGTATTGAGGTATAGGACAGGTATAGTTATTTAGAAACCCTGAAAACCATGTAGTACCATGAACATTCAGAAACCTCGTCTCCTTGCTCCACTTTTTCTTTCGTAACAAAGATTACAGGCTTACAGTGATAGGTCTGCAAACATTCCTATCTGTATGTCTGTATACAGAATGTTTCTTTATTTGATGACCTCAGATGTGTAATTCATTGTTTGACTGTGAAGCTTGGTTAAATATTTTGTTGGTAGCTGTGTGTCCTACCAAGTCTACGAATGGTTCGAACTTATAAATCGGTCTTAACACAGAAAATTATCAGGAAGGATGATCCTGTAGTGGACACATCTTTTATAATCTTTAGTTTATTAATTGGATTAATAAATCTTTTACCAAAATCTAATATTTTTCCTAATTTTCGAGACCTTAGTTTTATGTAAAACTTATTACGGCTGACTACTCCGAGATTCCTGTTCGAATTGTTTTTACTTTGATATGATCATGGCCCAAACATAAAAAAGGTTTTCGACAAAGCAATACCTACCTCCATGCCTGATGTCCGGCTGCCAAACTTGAGAAAAAATGGAAATGAGTTTGTCGTAAGCAATGAGGTCGATACTTTTTCGTCAGCTGATTTTTTTACAGAATATATTGTGTTAATAATCCGGCATCATAGCAAATAATAAATTAAACAAGTCAAAATTTAAAGAATCCTTTTGAGTTTTGTAAAAAAAACCCCGTAAAAGGAATGCGTGTTTATGTTGTGTTGTGAGACGACAACTTTAATACTCGAGTTCGACTTGCACTTTACTGGTGTTATTAATAGATACCTACATACCTTAAATAACACGTATTTTAATAACACGTATTTATTAATAACACGTATTTTATAAACCACAAGAATATAAATGTAAATACGTAAACTACGTTTTAAATTGATTATCTCATTGCTCTTGTTTGGCAGACGAATGGAATCTCCTTCATCTTGTTAATGTGGTTGATAATGCCCAAAAAATACCTATAAATATTAGCATCATGCTGAATAAGACTGATACTGAATTCTAGCATTAAAATTGAATGAGACTGATACAGCATTTCATTTTCGCCCAGTAATGAGAAAATAAGCTGAGGATAATGAGAAAGAGACTATTTCTATGATAACCAATACATATTTATTTATTGGAACAGCAAAAGAATTTACATGAATAAATGCTCGCCTTTGTACATGCTTCACCTAATATCTTGTTTAATATTTCTGTGTACAATAAATAATTATAAGAATTATAAGAATAATTGCTTATAGTTGCTATTTTAGAATCTAGTTTACATACATATAATTCCAATTACAGATGAACACAGCATGCATATTATAAAAGATTGGCATAAACATATATAATAAACAAAATTATGCGTGCAAAATTACTTTTATATAGTTAGCTAAATAGTTAAATATGTTTCTATACCTATTCTTTTCACACAAGGAAGATCTCACGCCAAAAAATGCTGATCTAATCTTATTCAGATGCGTAAGGTAAATTAAGCTAGCAATTTTCTGGTTTAATCCCAGCCGTACGTAAGCCTATATTTCGTCGTGTAATCATTAATCATACTTTCTTGATTATCCTGCGTAAGGTCAGTGATATACTGTTTGGTAGGCCACAAGATAAATTGTGGCGTACCAAACAGTAACAAGATATTGAATAAATAATAAAGAAAACTGTTCATTTTTTCACACAGCATCATCAATTCTTAAAGTAAGCAGAGCTTGTGTTATGGAAAATACATGACTGACATACTACATACATACATTTGTGTGTATGTAGTATGTCAGTCATGTATTTTTTGTAAATACATACTTAGTATGCATAGAAAACATCCAGACCGATTCAAATATTTACATATCTAAAAAAATTATTGACCCGCGGCGGGAAGCCAACCTGCAACCTTATGCGTCTCAGGCGGGCCACAGAGATCGGTTAATGGATTAATGAAAGAACCAGTGTGGTAAAAAATTAAATGTGCTTCTCTACGAAGCTGAGTAAAAACATCGAAACATCAACGAAACGACATGTCTATGAAACTAAAAAGTATGGATTACTAGCTTTTGCCCACGACTTCGCCCGTGTGGTATCCGGATAAAAAGAAGGCTATGTGTTATTCTGATGTATAAGCCATATTACCTACTGTTAAGTTTCATCAAAATCCGTTCAGTAGTTTTTGTGTAAAAGAGTAACAAACATCGATTTTTGTTCTTTTAAAAATCACTATAATATTCCTAAACTCTACAATATTATAGATAAAGGTATCGATAAAAGTTCCCTTAATATAAAGTTACGACGTTTTAACTGCTTAATATTCGGTGCGATGCGCACTGCTCACCCCTAGAACAGAATAATTGGTAGTTACTACGTAACGTTACTGGCCAGGGACCTACCTCAAGTGGCGACGCACACAGATGCACGTGCGGGTGCATGTAGCGATGCGTGTGCGCACATGCACGCAACCAAGTATTCCGAGACGCCATGTACTGGTGGAGGAAAAGACTGATATTTCTATATTAAATTAAAAAAGCTTAAGCAAAAATGTAAGCACGTCTTAGTAACAGTTTTCCTCTAGAAAACCTGAAAACCATGAACTTAGGAGCTGTCAAAGCAGGTGGGCATAAGCAATTTTGTAGCACGCTTATATTAGCTTCATTTTTAACTAATTAACTAACTTAATAACGAACAAACAATGTAATCAAATCTTGGAAGTAAATTTTAACCTACTTCTCACTATCGTATCGAAATTAAACTTTGTATGTATATGTAGATGATAATACTATAATTTGGTATCTTGGAGCTGATCTGATGATGTAGCCAGGAGGTGGATAGTGGACCTTTTCAGTGGCTACTAGTAAACCCCTCAAGTTTGGGCTCATATGATTCGTTTTGAAAATAATGTTCAAAAAGTTCTTTTTAAACTACTTTTATTTAAGTATAGATTGGCAACTTTTGAGAAAATATCGACTTTTAAAATAGACTTTTATACCACTTTTATAGAAATTATCGATCGAGTAAGACGGAATAAACGACATACACCCATAAAAAAAAGGAATTGAGGACACCCTCCATTTTAAAGTCGTTTAGTGAGTGATGGTAGACGGCTAGCAAACGTAAGAAGTGGTAGATATTTGCCCAGCAGGGTCTAGACAAATACCTCACGCTTAGTTTTCCTTTCACGCTAACACAAATTTGTCAAGGTAAGACTAAACTTGAAAAGTCACGTGACATTTCCACAGCTAACGACATTTCCATACAATTCAATCTTTCCGCAGGCGTTAACGCCAACAGATATTGGTATTTCACCTAAATTTCCAGGTCTGACAGTTAGGGTAGATTACAAAAATCACTGTTTTTTCGCAAGTTGGTTTCATGTATCAAATTTTTTTTTAGAATATTAATGTCTATTATTCTAAAAACTTTATGCTGTCTCACTAAGATAAACATCAGAAGGCCGATCACCCATATTATACAGACTACGGTAAATTTAGCATTAAGAGTCGCTATTCTAAAATTTCTACAAACAAGGTGTTTATATTAACCTCGCTATCTGCTGTCGGTACCACCGGCATCCATTGACTTTCTTGATGCCATTAACCGAATGACCCAATGCACAAAGAACTGGCAGTTTTCAAGGTGAACCCTCACATACAGTCCACAAACATGCACAACCTGTATGTGATTCAAAATAACGACCAACCACCATTCTAACCACCAACCTACCCAACAATAACATTCCGTTTTCAACCTTATCTCCCAACAACACAGTCTACAAGGATTTCATAGAGAGTAGAGTCTAATGGCCGAGGCGAAAAGGGTGCACTCACACATATAAAGCCAGACGCGTTCACTGCAGTCTGGCTTCACACAATGAAAGCTTTGTAGTGAATCTTAATTCAACTTTCATTGAACTTCTAGCTAGACCGTTAATTTGATGTAAATATTTACAGAAGCAAGACTTTTCTTTAAACAATCGTTTTTTTATTAAAACAGATGTATTTCTTCTATCTACACACATACATAAAGACACACACATGGATAATTTCAGGGAAAATACAAAATATGCAAATGAAACGCAAACAAACACACGTAGACGTCTCCTGTAAGGACATTGTGTATTTATTATGCATGAATGTGTTGGTATTATGTTTATTATGTATATTTTTATGCATCTTTAGTAGTATTTTATTGCGTCTTTTGTAATAAGTTTTAAAAACCATTACTATAATAGCTTGCTTAAATAATAAAAATATTTTAACTAAGCAATTTTTACCAGGATTATAGTTTTTATAAGCTGTGAATTTTTGAAGATGTTTATTTTACCGAATAGGCATAAGCCGACGACGGTCACGTGGAATTTGAGCAAGAATGCAAATCGTGGGCATGTGCCTGATTATAAATCGAAGGCTGAGGACCCCATTCTCTTGTTTTATTTGTGAAGGTATTTCGCCTATATTTAGGACAAGATGAGAACAAAATCGTCATTTAGAAAAAAATCTGAAAAATTAATGTTTCTCCATTTTTTTTTAAATTGACAATCTAAGTTTGCCAACTGAGTATGGCATGGCTGTATAAGTTTTCGGAATCACTCACACGATGTTAGTTCACTCACACGATGATTTGTATAATATTACATCGTTATAACCACATGATATGGCCCATTCCCGTGAGCCGAAGTTGGTAGACAACATATAATATGAACAAAGGTGAGCTAGGTATTGAAAATATTATTCTCATTGTTTGTTTAATGTGTATAATTGCATTTTTGAATGCATGGAAACAACTCGAAGTTTCAATACTCAATACTTTATTTTTAAGGGTTCATAGCACGCAGGCTTTTGCCCTTGGGGTGAACAAACCACTCTTACCCCTAAGGGATAGATAAGTCGCTGTCCTTATGAAAATATGGAAAAGGGTAACGCACCCCAGCGGTTTATGTGCAAGGTTTGTTATCAAATGTTATGCTATTGTTTTAGAGGTCACAATCCTGATCTGATATTTGAAACGAGTTTCTTTCTCATCTTATATTTCTTGAGGGTGATAAAAGGACCTCATTATCGTAGTCACAGTACATCAAGGCAAAAAAGGTGTAGTCGAGTGGAGGCAACCTTGATCTTGCTAAGTACTTGATAAATACTTAAATAATAAAAAAACATAAGTACCAGTTGGACTCGTACCATCGCACAATATAAACACTGTAAATAGCAAAATAGTTTCATTTTTAAATGTTTTTTGATTAGGTTCTGTATTATTGTTTTTTTAATAATAATAATTTACCATGATATTGAGACTATGGTTATTTGGTTTGTGTCAACGCACGTACCAAGCGGAAGGTCGCGAGTCCGAGTTCCGCCAATGTTGAATTTTCGGGATATTATAAATCTGATTTTTACTAAAAACCGGTATATTTACCATGATTTGTGAGTTTGAATGTTCCTCCCGTGATCATGGTACATGCAACTGTGCCGAAATATCGGGAAACATTCAAACTCACAAATCATGGTAAATATCCCGGTTTTTAGTAAAAATTATGTTCAAAACCATGATAGTTTCAAAAGTTATATTATAAATCTTATCCGTGGATGGACAAAGCAAGGCTCAGAACAGACAGATTGGCGTTCGAGGGAGGAGGCTTATGGCCAGCAGTGGGTTACTACGAGCTATCAATGATGATGATAATATTCTGTGAATTTTTTAACTGGATTTTATTTCTTGCACTACTGACTGGCTGCAAAAGATACAGCCCTCTAACAAACTGACGGATAGACACACGGCTTAGTTGTCTAAAAACGTCTGAGACAGACAAATATGTAGATGCAAAGGTTTTTTTTATAGTTCTCTTTTTTTACATACGTTTCAGGAGATTACACATTTTGATCAATAAATTTGTAAATAATCGAAATCATATTTTTTATAGCTTTTGAAATCAAAACAAAGATGAAGGCCTTGAACATGGCGTGAACTCAATACATTAAATAAAATATGCAACTTATTTTTGTGTGCGTTTTGACGTTGAGGTTATTATTAAACCTCACAACTCTGGCAAATACATACACTCACGCCTGGGTCCCGGAGGGGTACGCAGTCCGTTCCATCCAAAGGTTGTCTGGTGATCGCTAATTAGCAATAAGATTTATCATTGTACAACATTGTCAAAGTTTGTAGAAACAAAACTAAGCTGAAATATTATTGGTATGCAATAAAGTACTTTATATCTATTTAAATAGGCAGACGGATTTCCACTAGCTACGATCCTAACATACCTCTTTTTCTTCATACACTCTCATCACATTCTCCATACATGTTCGCTGGTTTAGGCTGCTCTTGACCTGACCTTTCTCCTGAACGCATCCAGTTTAGTTAGACTACGTTCGCCACTAACTCTGGCAATAACATTATCAAATGCAACCAGTAGGTAAGTTGCATACGAGTCTGACAACAAAGGGATCATAACGAACGTGCGTAGGATGCATCGACATGTAACAAAGAAAAACTTGTGTCATATTTGAAAGGAGTATTTTTTAAGACCGTCTGCATATTATGCAACACACACTAATTAATTGGCATCACAGAGCAATGGCCGCCCGCCCTTGCGCCGACCCATGACGTGAGCTGACGCATTGAGAACATTCTAGTGAAGTTTACTTGTCGAAGATATGTGATTATGTGCATATAAGAAGACTGCAGGGCATACTGAATCCTTTCAACGCTCTGTGCGGGTTTGATTGTCGCTGCGGGACATTTGTTTGCATTTTCCGCAGATATTAGTTTCAGGTCTGAGTGATGTGGTACCAATGGTAATCGTAGTTAGAACTATATGACTGTTAGGTCTTTATTTCTTAGACCATACCGTTTCTTCCGCCATTATTCTCTTATTAAATACAATTTCTCGCTGTAGGTGCGGCAGTGAAGCGTATTGTGATAGTAGATGCAATATTGCGTTAAATATATAAGCATTCTAGATATAATATCTGTCTCGGGTCTCGGGTTATTTGTATAGTATGTATGTATTTACAAAAAAAAGTATATAAGTAGTACCTATTCAGTCACGTAGTTCCAATAAAAGATCTGCTTATAGTTTGGGGCTAAATAATGCTGTGTGAAAAATGAACAGTATTATTTATTTACAATGATAATCAAATTAAATCAAATATTTCGTATTTAGACAGAAAGCCAGTTTTTCAAAAACTTTGTACAAACGATAAGTTAATAATAATTATTAATGACAGTCACCATTTAAATTTTATAACAAGAATTTTTTTTTAAGTATGTTTATAAAATGACTGAATGGCAATTTTATTTAACGAATTATAATTAAAAATATTATATTATTTATGTTTTGTCATAAATTATTTTTAGTACGTACATACGAGTATGTGACGATTATTAAAAAATGACACTATATATTTATATGAATTATTTTTACACTCATACTAAAGTATTCTGTTCTTTATTTATTACTTTTGTACCTTATGCTTAGACATGTAATTATTATCTGTTATGAATAAACAAACTACTACGAGGCCAAACCAGTTTTTTAAACATAAAAGTGCCCGGTTGCATGCTCTTCATCTTCATTTCTGCATTTCAGTTCAAATAACAAGCAAACGCTTAGATTCAGACCACAGGTTACAAAGGTCATCGACCGATCGATTCAGATGCTGTGGCAGGGACGAACTTAAAATTATAAAATCCGGGTTATCCAAGGTTTTATTTGATTTCGCTTAAACAATCTCCAGTTTTAACCCGCTACGATTTACTTTTTTAATGTTACTTGACGTCAGAAGCTAATTCCGCCCGACAATTACGGTTTATGCTGTTATCGTTTTCTTCTTCCCGATCTTCTCTGGCTTCTTCTCTGGCTTCCCCATATATATCAAATTCGGATTCAAATTCGGTGCGAATTCGGACCATACAGATAAGGATGGAATGCGATCACACCTTATCTGTGTGGACCTTCCAGCTGTTTCATTCAATGGCGTGAATACTTTGACTCTGTATTAAATGAGGAATCCATACTTACATACATCTTAGACAAACCAATATAAGGTTTTTAGGTGTATTTAACATAACTTTGTAATTGTAAACTTTACTATGAATAATAAATAAAAAAAAATATATAATCTTGGAGTCTTTATGTCGAAGGTGAATAGGTATATTCTAGACAAGCATGCTACATCTTCGACCACATCGACAAAAGTGAGATTTAAAGTCATCAGGTGAGATCATGGTCAAACGCTTGCCTATAAATCATTAAATCAGAAATCATGTTTTCTGTTTGACCTGTGCCTACTATCATTTTCGTCATGGTAGCGGGAAGTCAGTGTATAGAGATTGTGGCACTCTTTCGGGAAGACCTTTGTTCAGCCGGTTTTACTATGACCAAAAGGAATACAAATAAATATGCATATCTATAATACCTATTATGAATATTCTCAGAAACTCTACCTATTAACTTTCTTCATTGGATGAACCAGGGTTTTTTTTGTATTATGTATAGAGCACAAAAGCAAACAATGTGGATGGTAGGTAGCTGTCATATTTTTTGACTTCTGCAACACCATTCATCTGCATTGCTGATGCGTTCCATTCTTCCCCTATATTGGATTATGGATTAATCATTTTAAAACTAGTTCATTATTGTTATTGTTCGATTGTCACAACGTGTTTTCTTGGATTTTTATTTAGGACGGTGGAGTTATTTAACAGGTAATTGTCACTATACAATGTAAACATGAGTGAATGAAGTTTTTGAGGAAGGAAAGTACACCTTTATAAGCATTATCATCAATATATTAATCGAGTCAAAGCAATGCTGAGTCAAGGCTTTTGAGTGGGGTTTTTATGTAAAAGTGATTTTATTTCCAGTAAATTTGGTTGAGACAGGGTTTTGGTTGAATAATGTGTAACAAATAAGGATTATATTATAGAGTCATTTCAGATGAATGGAACCATATATTTATACAAAATTACCCGGACTCAAATATATAATTAAAATAATTGAAAAACGTATTATTTGCATTCGTCAGTGTTTGGTGATTTGCCTTATCCCATTTTTTAGGTAGTTAGCAGTAACTAGTTACTTATCAGAAATTTATGGGTAAGGAAAATTAATAACTACAATGACTTTCCTCAAAAAGGTGACACGATTTCAAGTTCAAATCAATAATATTACGTAAAAATAATTATAGGTATAAATTTACAACAAAAACTCAAAAACGTGATGAAGGTCACATTTCACATTGGTAAACCTGATTCAACCGTGATACAATTAAACCTACCCAATCCTACTTCCTCCTACTATAATATTATAAATGTCATGTATAAATGTGGATGATTAATGTTTTTTAATTGCTACAGATTTTTGTATAAACAGATTTGGATGAAATTTTGAATAGGTATGCCCTAAAACGTGACCTAGTTTTTCACTGAAAAAGCTCTTTCGAATAGTTTTTGTAAGTAGACAGGGTCTGATCTGTTTATTCACTTTACTATTACTTCTTATGGAAAAAAACTTTCACGTTAACAAATACTTTAAAAAATAAAAAAAATGCTTAGTTTTTTGTTTATGTTTTTTTCGTAATTTATACATAATCGTTACTGGTATCGAGCTGTCTCGATACTTTTATTTTGTTTTTTTACAAGTTTTTCAAGTCTTCTATTGTTTTCTGTTTTTGCGCTGTGTTAAATATAACTACACTCAAACAAAAATGTGTAAAATGGTAATGTAAGTCTTAGACCCGATTGTACTATACTTTGACACCAAAGTTGATGCGTGATAACAAGTTTCTTTAGAAAAACTATTGATTCAGATTTTTTTTACTTTAGTAAGGACGCCTTAGCCCGTCTAATATCTTTCTGATGTCTAATATAAACCTCTTCTGACTCTCCCAAATCTGATCCTGTATAAATGAAAAAGAAAGTTCGTTAACTTCAAATCGGCTGTCTCACATAAAATTTAGTTTTCTAGAGATGAGGGCATCGACCTGTATCAGACAGCCACCCTGACAACGAGCCCATGTCACTGAATATATTGTATTAATAAATAAAATAAAAAAGGCTGTTTATTCCATAACTAAAAAAACAATTCATGCAGTTCATTAATGTATCTAGTAATAGTATATAAAATAGTAATTACAATGTATGTTTTGATTGTTAATTCATTCATTTAACACTTATTGAATATTGAATAATTATTATTGTTTGTATGAATATTTTTTTTATAATTTTAGTATAGTTATTTCTCCTGGCCTCCTCCAGTTATTTCCAGCGGTCTCTGTCTATTGCCACTTTGGTCCAGTCTTCTGATTTCAGGAATGTAACAGATACGAAACGTCAATTTGACAACCATAAAGGAAGTAACCACTACATTCGACAACCAATATCAGTTTGTATGGAAGAAAGAAACATTTTTTTCTACAATTTCGGGATTTTTTCCATTTTTTCTTTCCATAAAAACCTAAATCGAACTAATGCAGACATTAAAAATAGTCAATTCGGTCTAGCCGTTCCCAAGTGATGCGCTTATCAACGAATCATTTCATTTATTTATATAGTTTAGTATGTATAAAAAACGTTTATTCACTAAATCGATACATACAGATAAAAATATAACTGCCGGCCAAAAGGAAGCTAGCACGAGGAGACGGCGTCGCTCTAGTGACGTTCTTTTCCATCCCTAGATAATATTTAAAAAAAATATGCAATAGTACTGGCATACACCCTACAATAGATAATAATAATAAAATATACATATCTATCAATAAAAATATGTTGCTATATTATTCTGCAATCTTACTAAGTGACTTAAAGTTATTTAGTGGTAGTAAAACTTCTGTGAGTTAGTACTCTTGATTGTTCTGTGGCTCAGGGCTCAAGTAACCATATAAATAGGTTTTATCACCCCCAGGGTAAGGACCTCGCGTTTACTTCAAAGTTCGGTGATGCGTTCCAAATAAAAACTTTCAAGCTCGGTTCAATTTACTAATTCGAAATGTTTTTTTTAATTCTTCTTTATTCTTTATTGTACACACAAATAAACACTTACAAAAAGGCAAAATTAAATGACATGTACAAAGGCGAGCTTAACCCTAAAAAGAGGTTTTCTTCCAGCAAACCTTGAGCTAGAGAGAGGTAATTATAGAGGTAGAATCGTGTACAGAAAGAAAATATTAATTTATTTACTTAAACTACATAAAATAAATAATCATATATAAATATATATGTATATATAAATATATAGGTATAAAGCATATACCATACATAATTTAGAGAGACAGATAGTGCTCTTTAACTTTTCTCCTGAAGACATCGATTGAAGGATAATTAATGTTGTTAATGTTGCCGATATACGTACATATAACGTATAACATGGATTTTTTACTAATTTACTCTTGTCGATCTCGATGGCGTGGTGGGTGGAATAGCCGGGTGTGATGCAAGAGGTGCACAATCAATTCCTGCTGCGAGACAAATATTCCGGGTCTGGGTGTCCCGGTACTCGTAGTTCCGATACCCACGACACAGGGGTTCTTAGTGTGGATTCAGGATTATGTATGTGTCTGTTGGGTGTTTATCCTACTATCCTACTAATATTATAAACGTGAAAGTTTGTGAGCAT